>CAWUFW010000128.1:600000-1200000 GCA_963921515.1 Calotriton arnoldi | reverse complement strand
TGCACTTGCCTGGTCTCCATCCCAAACAACAAAGACGTCGTCAATGTAACGAAGCCAACATATTACATGAGTATTGTACATTTCAGCATGGGTTCCCATTAGGGCCTGCTCCTCCCACCAGCCTACGTGCAAACACGCATAGCTGGGGGAAAAGCATGCTCCCATGGCAACACCCCTCTTTTGAATATACAAGTCTTTGCTGAACATGAAGAAATTGTTGTACAGACACCACTGTATTAATTCTAACAACATGATATTATGGTTATAAAAACACAGAGGTCGAGTGTCCAAATAGTGTTTGACTGCTGATATTCCAGTTTGATGGTCGATACTGGTATAAAGTGATTCTATATCTAGAGTGATCAACAGGTATCTTTGTTCCCAATTGATTAGACTGATTTTGTTTAAAAAGTCACCAGTGTCTTTTACATAGGTGGGGAGACTGCGCACATGATTCTGGAGAAAAGAGTCCACATATCTGCTGATGTTTTCACTTATTCCTCCAATGGCAGAAATAATCGGCTTCCCTGGCGGTGGTGATATTTGTTTATGTACTTTGGGGATCAGATACATAGTTGGAATTACTGGGAATTCGTTATGCAAGAATTCGAATTCCTGATTAGATATTAATCCTTGTCTTTTGTATTTCATCAGTTCCTTTTTTAATGCTCTGTAGCTTTTTTAAAATCTGTCATCTGTGCTTTTCCATAACAATTGGTATCGCCAAGCTGTCTTTGTGCCTCTTGAATGTATTCCTTCCGAGGCCAAATTACTAGATTTCCACCTTTATCTGATTTGTTAATTATGACTTCATGATTTTTCTTTAACTTGTTCATTAAGTTGTCATATTGTAGTTCATGATGTTATATATATATATATATTTTTTTTTTCAAGAAACCTTCGTATCACGGATAACAATACAAAGAAAAACTCGCACTCCAGGATCGTGGTCACAAAAATAGTTGTATTAGTTTCCGCCGACCCTTCTTCTCATATATCTATCTATCTATATAGAGATGTTTTTTTTATAAAGGATTTAGAGAGGGCATTTCTTTTCTAGGGTGGGAATGGGATGCATTTTGAATGTAAATATTAAGCATATATATGTATATATATTCATATTTATATATATATATATGTGTATATATATATATATGTATATATATACAATTTTATTTTTTCACTGAAAAAAACAAAGGTTACAGGGACATTATAGTTAAGCTCACATTTCATTCATACAAAACCATAAAAATTGAGCAGCTATAATTACCTGAGCTAACTATAACTTACGCCCCCGCAATGCACTGCTTATGACCTCACTAATGACATCACCCATAATATGGTCAGTGACATCCCTGATGACATCACTGATGATATCTCAAATGACATTGGAGGATCCACGTCCCTATATATACCAAATTGGATTTCCTTAATATTTCAAAAATTACTGAATGGATTCACACCAATTTACAAAAAGGTCACTTTGTGGACCAATTTGGTGTGATTCTGTTCAGCAGTTCGGGCCGTGTCTAATATCTCTATGGGAATGAACATGGGGAAAACATGTTTTGGGACCCCCCCCCCATTTTCTTAGACCACGCTTGATGGATCACCACGAAACTTTCAAGACAGCAACTGAAGTGAGCGTCATACTAGTTTTGACAATTTTGCGAAGATTTGTCAAACGATGCCAAAGTTATTGGCAAATGAAAAAATACTCTTCCTATGCAAACTAGGTCCTAACTATACCTACCTACTTGCGGGCCTTTTTTTAAAAGGCTTTATGGTAATTTTAGGGTTTAGGATGTCTATGGGTTTTTGGGCGGCAAGGGTGGTTTTAGGGCTTAGGGTGGGTATTGGTTTTAGGGTGGCAAGGGTCATTTTAGGGTTTAGGGTGGGTATGGGGTTTGGGGTGGCAGGGGTATTTTTGGGGTTTAGGGTAGGTATGGGTTTTGGGGTGGCAAAGGTAATTTTAGGGTTTAAGGTGGGTATGTGTTTGGGGATGGTAAGGGTAATTTTAGGGTTTAGGGTGGGTATGGGTTTTGGGGAGGTAAGGGTAATTTTATGGTGGTTTTGGGGTTGCAAGGATAATTTTAGGGTTTAGGATGGGTATGGGTTTTGGGGTGGGAAGGCTAATATTAGGGTTTAGGGTGGGTATGGGTTTTGAGGTGGCAAGGGAAATTTTAGAGTTTATGGCAGGTATGGTTTTGGGATGGCAAGGTAATTTAGGGTTTAGGGTGGGTATGGGTTTTGGGGTGGCAAGGGTAATGTTAGGGTTTAGGGTGGGTATGGGTTGAGAGGTTGTGGGATTTTAAGGAGATTTTTATATGTATGTGTATTAACTATATATATGTATATATGTATATACACACACATACACATTCTTATGCCTTAGTACTAACCAACCCCAATAGGCCACCCAGCGCATTACAGGTATCCCTTTTTTTGGGAGGTTCGAAGTCTTCCATACCTGTCGTGAGTAGTTCGGCTGTACTAGTTACTTGTCCTGCTCCGTTGGCGGCTCGTACGGAATATCTTCCACTGTTGGCTGCTGACACGGCGGGGATCGTCAATTTAGCGCGGCCTTCACTAAATGAGATCTGCACGCCGGGCAGAGTTGCAGGGGAGATTACCTGGCCATCCCGAAACCAGCTCACCTCAGGAGCTGGAAAACCTACAGAAGAAAGGGGCAGGTTAACTCATCACATTTACAGTTTGGACTAAATGCTGAGCACAGCTTGCCGCAAAGTGGATTGCTGGTCTCAAATCAAAATGCAATGTAACTTTTTTTTCTCCGATTTGAAATTATTGCTGTTGATATGAAGACTTGCCACACTGTAAGGTCAACCATAAAATAAACATGATGTGAAAATAAAAGGCCTCTTGGTGCAGGACGTATGCAGGTAAACGAATCTTGTCAGCAGCTAATTTTTCAGGCTCTTTCACATATCGATGGCAATAAAGGTCTCTGAATTGAGCTCCATCTTTTCACTGAACAGATAAAGCCAAGAAAATAGCAGCTACGTTGTCATATTTTATTTGATAGAATGTAACTTTTATTTATCATGTCAGATAGCGCAGACTGCCAATATTTAAGTACTCTCTAGCAGCAAAGGGCTTGCTGGATACTGACTTCTGAATAGTCCATACGATCGACATAATAGCTGTGCAAACGTAACAGATATTTTGTTTACCCAATTAATTGGGACATTAAGATCCAAGTAACTAACTAATGTGACAAATTCATTAACACAAAATGTACAACCTGAGTTCAGGCTCCTTAAAATATCGTACTCAAACACACACACACACACACACACACAACCCCCCAACATACACACACACACACACACTCAATTTGGAGATTACAGAGAGATACAGGGGGAGATTGACAGAGTGGGAGAGAGAGAGAGAATACAAAATAGGCGTCGGTACCCATGTACTATGGTCACACACTGCCATTGAGAGGTTCTGGTGGCGCCATAAACACGGAGGCCAAAAGCCAAGTGTTTGTAAATGTCACCAAACCACCAAGATTACATGTTTTCTTTTATGTGACTTCTATCGTAGCATGAACCAGGGTAATGTTTATTGAAACAGAGAGGCTCTGATTACGAATGGTTGCACATCACGTTTTGGGTACAAATCCCCATTTGTGCACACACCAGGATTGCAAGTTGGACACCAATGGAGTTTAAATTGAGAATCTGCCACAGTGATATACATCAGAAAACCGTGACAATTCGTGAGAGAAAGAAGTGCAAAATATTATTTCATGGAAGCTCTCTCTAATTGCAATCAGCCCCCGTTGTTAGCTCCGCCTTGTTTTCAGAGCTCACATTTCTATAGACAGAATGAATCTTAAGAAAGCAGACTATTATATCAGAAACAATAGTCTTAGCTACATAATTAAATACAGTTCCTTAATTTTTCTACAATAGGACAGTATAGTGCAGCATTCAGCTTCCTGTTTTCAATTACTACACTCACACTGACATGAAATATGAAAATATGTAACATGTAGCTTATGTAGTATGTTACTATATCGCCATCTCGAGTTTCTTTATGACATTTAGAAACCACTCTGTCTTCGATCCTGTGATTTATCCTAACATAAGAAACCCTCAATGGCAATAAACGAACACATTTCACAAATACCCATATTGCTCCTTCCCTCTCTTTCTCTCTATCTCTTTTCCTCCCTCTATTATTATAACATATTTGGCAAAGCAACTTGGAAACTTAGCTGGTCTAGGATATTACTGTATTTTTGGGACGCTACCATAGAAATAGAGGATTTCCAGACTTCTGTGTAAAATAAATAACTTGCCCATTGACATCAAGAAATATTTAAATCCAGCACAAGACATGCCAGCAGTTGATAAACAACTTCCTTAACAACACAGCCATACCCAGCATTCAGGGGCGTCTTCGTTGGTAAACAAACCAATGCATTTCCCTAAATAGCCCTTTATGTTAACATACAGAAGAACAGTTCACAGTCAGCCATTTTGGTGCCAAGTCAAGTCCTGTTCTTCTTGAAATCAACATTCCAAAGTCGCAAATCATCTTATTCGTTACCCAATGCCAACTCTTATGTTGCTTAAATACATACATCCCACTCAAACACGAATGTATCACTTAATTACCAACCTTTTCAATCTAACCAACTGGGAGAAAGTTAATTTCATAAGTGTTAACCCTCAAATTGGCAGCAGCTAAACTAAAATCTCATATACGAGAAAGAGTCTTGGGGTGGACTCTAAACCTGCTGAGAGTTGTTGTATCAAGTGTTTTTCTTTAAAAAATTCTTCTTGCATCCAAAATAATATGTAATTAATTGCATTCTCTCGATGTGACGAAAACCTATGTGTAGTCCTCCTAATTCTCTTTCTGTGAAGAATTGGCGACTTTATGTGTAATAAGATGAAGACATTCCACCTAGACATCACTGTGGAAGAATACTTTTTTGTAGGCTATTACGTTAGTATCTCTGATTACCACTGCCTCTCATCTCAGAATTCCAGCTTTTTACAGAGGATTACTTTAATTAATTATTTACTTCCAGTCACTGTTCAAGCGCACATAGAAACCTTGGCATCATACTTCCAAAAGTATCGTATTTTATAACCCCTATGGTGGCAAACCCAGTCTGGAAACTGCATATCTGTCCTTTGACATCTAGTGATACTTCTCGGTCATGACATTTGAGGTTTTACACCTCAACACTGTAGAATTCACTTTTGAAATCCTCCAGAATTAATTAACAATATCTGAAATTCTGGAAAGCCATGAAAATGTGGCTGGTTCAGTAATAATAATAATGCTAATATTTATTTCAGCTACTATGCCCACAGAAATCTGAACAGTGTCAGTATGTTCAGAACAATAATTTGTTAACACTCCAGAATAACATGGTGAGATGCAAGGGACCATACTATTTTTTAATATGCCCTTTCTTAGTATTTGACAAGGCATCCAGGACTCTGACTGTACAGGATGCTAAATTCTCAGACACTACAAAGAAACTACAGTTGGAACAGGATGTCCAAACAAAGATACTTGAGGTAGACTTGCAAAACCACCTGACAGGATGATGCCAAAGCATCTGGCTATACTAAGACAGTGGGAATGTGTAACAGGGGACGAGTCACTCTGGAAAGACTTGACTGCGTATGCCCAAGAGACTCTAACTAATTCCTCAGGGACTGCAGCTAGGAGAATGGTATTACATATCTGATGGACATGATGAAAAATGGCACCCTTTGAAAAGAAGAACTTGCACTCATCACAAGATTCACTGGTGCGTTGATCCCACCAGATTACTTAGTAGTTCTGTATGGCGCTATCAGTGAATTGTTACAGGTATCACAGGGAAAAAATATAAGACCATTAATAGTGCACTATTTAGTAAACTGTCAACTGCAAGGTGCTAGAATTCAGTAAAGCCTTCATATTAAAAATGATGGTGGAATAAAGTGTGAAGCACAGTTAATATGGGTCACCATGGACATTAAAACAGATGTTTTTCTAAATAGTTAGCAGACGTTATTAGGAATGAAATAGATAATACAGTGAAGGCCATAAAAAGACTTCACAATTTAGGAAAGCAAACTGGTGGCTATGAGATATTGGTGAACAACAAATAAGGTGACTAAAACACATTTTACCCAATCCACACAGATATTGACAATAGGAAGTTGAGCTTGAAAGGGATTTTTTTGTTATAACTGATAAGGACTGTGCCTCCAAATCAGTGTGGATTAAAAATCAATATATGTGGCCAACCGTGGGACATGTTTCCATATGTAATATATTTAATCTAAAATCGTGCACTGATGCAACCTAGCCAGCTAACTAAAATACATTAAAAAGAGGTGTTGCAGAAAACAATGTGAGTGGAAGAAACACAAAAGATAGTTGCAGCAGCAATGAAAGTGGTATGGTGATATAAGAAGATAACCAAAAGGGGGTTTGAATTAATGTGGTTTAGTTAAATAAGTGGGGAATACTAAGCAGTTCTTGAGTAATGAAAGTGATTATGTAACAGTGAAAGATTTGCTGATTCTGTAAAAGAGGTGTTGTGGTACAGAACATTTATTTGGGGTCAGAAAGAAATTATGTGACATTTAAAGAGGTGAAGTGAAGTGCCCATGAAAGCTATAATTTAACAATGAAGAGTTCACCAATAAATGAATTGGTGGAGCAAGGAAAGAGAAACTGGTCAGTAAAAGTGGTGATAGCCCAAAGAAAATAATGCTGGGACAGTATAAGATTATGAGGGAATTAAAGAGCTACTTTGTGTATGAAAATGTGCTGGGACAAAGAAGAAGGTACCTGTTGGTGCCAAGCATGGTAGGTTAATAAAATATGTGCTTAGGTTAGGGAAAGGCTACTGGGGAAAGCTAAGTAGGTGGTGGGACGGTAAAAAGTCAAATCTAGTGAACAGCAGGAATGGAGCAGTAGCTACATTTAGTGAGGGACTAGGGGATAAACAGCTCCGTGTTTCTTTCTCTTAGAGTATCTGGCACCACTCACTTTACTGAAGATCATGACCAGCTTCATTTCTCAGAATATTTAAGAATGTTCAGTAAAATTATTATCATTAGCGCCAAGACACCTCCGGGTATTCGCGCATCAATAAATCTTACTAACATAACATAACATCTGGGGGCACCAGTAGGAGCGTTTTGTGTGCCCAAAGGCCATAGGCATACAATGTTGAGTGTCTTCATGCTACATTGAAACTGTCTAAGAGTTACACTCACAATAAATTATTCACACAATCAGGCAGTGCCTCCAAATCAGTGTGGATTAAAAATCAATATATGTGGCCAACCGTGGGACATGTTTCCATATGTAGGATATTTAATCTAAAATCGTGCACTGATGCAACCTAGCCAGTTAACTAAAATACATTATAAAGAGGTGTTGCAGAAAACAATGTGAGTGGAAGAAACACAAAAGATAGTTGCAGCAGCAATGAAAGTGGTATGGTGATATAAGAAGATAACCAAAAGGGGGTTTGAATTAAAGTGGTTTAGTTAAATAAGTGGGGCATACTAAGCAGTTCTTGAGTAATGAAAGTGATTATGTAACAGTGAAAGATTTGCTGATTCTGTCAAAGAGGTGTTGTGGTACAGAAAATTTATTTGGGGTCAGAAAGAAATTATGTGACATTTAAAGAGGTGAAGTGAAGTGCCCATGAAAGCTATAATTTAACAATGAAGAGTTCACCAATAAATGAATTGGTGGAGCAAGGAAAGAGAAGCTGGTCAGTAAAAGTGGTGATAGCCCAAAGAAAATAATGCTGGGACAGTATAAGATTATGAGGGAATTAAAGAGCTACTTTGTGTATGAAAATGTGCTGGGACAAAGAAGAAGGTACCTGTTGGTGCCAAGCATGGTAGGTTAATAAAATATGTGCTTAGGTTAGGGAAAGGCTACTGGGGAAAGCTAAGGAGGTGGTGGGACGGTAAAAAGTCAAATCTAGTGAACAGCAGGAATGGAGCAGTAGCTACATTTAGTGAGGGACTAGGGGATAAACAACTCCGTGTTTCTTTCTCTTAGAGTATCTGGCACAACTCACTTTACTGAAGATCATGACCAGCTTCATTTCTCAGAATATTTAAGAATGTTCAGTAAAATTATTATCATTAGCGCCAAGACACCTCCGGGTATTCGCGCGCTCAATAAATCTTACTAACATAACATAACATCTGGGGGCACCAGTAGGAGCGTTTTGTGTGCCCAAAGGCCATAGGCATACAATGTTGAGTGTCTTCATGCTACATTGAAACTGTCTAAGAGTTACACTCACAATAAATTATTCACACAATCAGGCAGTGCCTCCAAATCAGTGTGGATTAAAAATCAATATATGTGGCCAACCGTGGGACATGTTTCCATATGTAGGATATTTAATCTAAAATCGTGCACTGATGCAACCTAGCCAGTTAACTAAAATACATTAAAAAGAGGTGTTGCAGAAAACAATGTGAGTGGAAGAAACACAAAAGATAGTTGCAGCAGCAATGAAAGTGGTATGGTGATATAAGAAGATAACCAAAAGGGGGTTTGAATTAAAGTGGTTTAGTTAAATAAGTGGGGCATACTAAGCAGTTCTTGAGTAATGAAAGTGATTATGTAACAGTGAAAGATTTGCTGATTCTGTCAAAGAGGTGTTGTGGTACAGAAAATTAATTTGGGGTCAGAAAGAAATTATGTGACATTTAAAGAGGTGAAGTGAAGTGCCCATGAAAGCTATAATTTAACAATGAAGAGATCACCAATAAATGAATTGGTGGAGCAAGGAAAGAGAAGCTGGTCATTAAAAGTGGTGATAGCCCAAAGAAAATAATGCTGGGACAGTATAAGATTATGAGGGAATTAAAGAGCTACTTTGTGTATGAAAATGTGCTGGGACAAAGAAGAAGGTACTTGTTGGTGCCAAGCATGGTAGGTTAATAAAATATGTGCTTAGGTTAGGGAAAGGCTACTGGGGAAAGCTAAGTAGGTGGTGGGACGGTAAAAAGTCAAATCTAGTGAACAGCAGGAATAGAGCAGTAGCTACATTTAGTGAGGGACTAGGGGCTAAACAGCTCAGTGTTTCTTTCTCTTAGAATATCTGGCACCACTCACTTTACTGAAGATCATGACCAGCTTCATTTCTCAGAATATTTAAGAATGTTCAGTAAAATTATTATCATTAGCGCCAAGACACCTCCGGGTATTCGCGCGCTCAATAAATCTTACTAACATAACATAACATCTGGGGGCACCAGTAGGAGCGTTTTGTGTGCCCAAAGGCCATAGGCATACAATGTTGAGTGTCTTCATGCTACATTGAAACTGTCTAAGAGTTACACTCACAATAAATTATTCACACAATCAGGCAGTGTGGCTATAAACTGCTTTAAACACCAAGTTACTACAGGAAGTCATTTTACGCAGAGCTATGTCTTCTTTAATTCAATCAGTTAGGCCATTTATTGCTCTAGTACAAGAAATTTTGTCTTGGAATCTCTGAAAATCATATCAGGACAATTCAGAAGAATCTCAAAGTTATATCTTTTATGTTCATTTTTACCAATTCTAGATTGTATGAGCAGGCATAGATTTTGCCATGACTACACTCCTGTTTGCCATCACCATGTAACATCTGTGCTGTCTTGAGGGGTATTACTATTGGCTACTAGACCTCTTATCTACTGAACAACAGGTACACTTTTGCCTCAATCCTTAGTCAGAGTTGAGAGAGAGAGTAAAATTTCCATTTATTTGTAGGAAATAATAGACTGTTAAACAGTAAAATACATTAAAATAATATAAATCTAGACATATAAATAAAATTGAGTTACCCTACATTAGTTCTTTAACAACAGTAAGAAACAACCCCGCCCAATAGCTACTTTCAGATACTGCATCTCTTCTAAACATCTACTAGCTAGGCAGCAAGACATACACCATACTTTATAGATAATGGTTTCAAATATTGATGATACAAAGCTCTAAAAAGAAAGCAGTCTAGCAGGAATTGAAACCATATGCATTTTACACTTAAAAAACAATATTTTCTGTTGTTTTCCAATATTCTGAATGCCATACCAGAGACAGATAATAGGGGGTTCAATTCTAGCCTAAATTTAAATACCTCTGTTGTCATTATTTGATCTGGTAAGTGAGAGATGTATAGAAAGATATCTTTTGCATCCAAAGAGTTTAAAGTAAGAAAAATTAACACCTTCTTTTACAAATAGGCCTGACCCTCTACTCTTGGATATTTGAGTCCCTAAAGGTTTCTGTTCTCACTTGGAGGGAAATCTTTTATCACTTTTATCCACTTTACTACTACGAAAGCCGTCTTTTTTCAGTAGTTAGGAGCTTGTTTAAACACAATTTTGAGACTTTATTTTGCTCCTCTGATGATAGCGAATAAAGGTATCTTAATAAATCCACGTTTGCTGAATCTTGCCATGAGATTAAATCAAGCTTGAGTCTAACCTGAATCATGTGCAGGAAGGAAGGATGAATATACATTTCAAAGAGAGGTTCTTTGTTAATTCTGAGAAGGTTTTATTATCTGAAGCTAATAATCCCATTCAACACAAAACCTGGAGAAGAATGTTGCTCTTAAAGGCTGTTATAATTGGCAGCACTGAAGAACCACCAAAGTCATCATTAAATTTGTGAAATCCCTCTGTTGATGCCAAGGCCCACACTGCTGCCCAATGTAGGCCATCTGACCATTTCAGAGATTTACAAAAGGTCAGATTTGTATCATTTTATTTCCTCCACTTTATTACCACCCAATTGCCAGAACAAAATTCTATGCCTACAATCTTAATTTTGTCATGATTTACTGTCAGATGGCTATCTGAATAGTATGTATGAAAAGTTTACAATTTTTTTAGTCAACCAATAGGTGAATAATCCAATAAAACAATATTGTCTTCATAAAGTAAAGAGGGAATGTGAACAGCATCCATTTTGAGAGAAGTGTCTCAATCTCTGATAACCACTAGAGACGTTAGCTACAAATAAGGCAAACAGGACTGCTGCTAAGACACAGCCCTGTTTTTTTAAACCATTCTTAACCGGGACTCCAAAGACAACCTTTACAATCAAGCTCTACTTGTGTAGTAAAGCCACTAAGATTTTCCCCAGAAATACACAGCAACATTGTGCCTGCTTAAAGTTAGTCAAGAGGAAAGAAATCAAAATATAGCTGTTTGCATATGCTATTGTATCCCCAGAAGCCCAAGTCTGTGCCTGCTTCCCTTCATTCAGATGCAATTCATGCTGTTCTCTTCACACATGTTCACACCTCTAGAGAGGGTTGGTGTGTATTGCTATAGAGAACATTCAGAACTTCAGTTTCATCATAATAGAACTCTCCCACCGTTCTCAGTTATAAGAATAAGGAAATGTGTTGTCTGTGAGTAAGACAGCAGCTGGTTTCCTTTTTTCCTTGTAATAGCCACACATTTAAATATATTAATGCATCACAGCGTGATAAACAAATGATTTGAACTGGATAGACACACGGAACCTTGTCCACCAAACAAATCACCATTGAGTAATATTGCATTCCACTTAGGCTGGCGCTTATTGCTTCTTTCAACATATTTCTCCTGGCCACATTAAGTAAGTATCTCTATGTATCTGCAGCGTTTCTACGGTTGCATAGTCCAACCTTATCATCTCACATAAAAATATTACCTCCACCAATAATGTATAACAAAACATGCCATTAGGGTACCAGTGTACTATGTGACATAAAACAGTTTAGGAAGTGACGTCAAATTCACATCTTATAATGGCTACCACAACACATATTCTATTTCCAGGAAAGACATGCCAATGATTTAGGATTGTTATAGCCAATTGTGATGCAGTCAGGAACATCTTAAAGATATTAGGGGTCCTGGGCATCCAAATTCTAAAGTTGTTACACCTAATAGTCAGGGACAGCGACCTGTGTTTCAGTATTTGTAACACAGCAGCAGCTCACTAATATTACTCCAAATAATCTCTGTGACACCCTCCCATTTCTCCTATGTGAGGTCCTGTTTTGATCTCATGAAAACTTTTTTTATGGATGATGCATGCAACATAAACACAACCTTTCTCTTCAAAATGTCTGTAAAAGACACACACATCACTCACATTAAAAAAAAATTAAAGGGAAAAAGTATTTAAAACAATCTGTTTAAGAATTATGCAAGGTCATTAGGGCAAGACTTTCTGCAGAAAAGATCTGTCTATATCACGGGGCCCTCTGAACGGCTAGGGCCCTGGGCCAGAGCCCACTTTGCCCATGCCTTAAAACGTCTCTAGAACCAGTCTCAACTCTCTCACGGGTGAAGGAAGGTAAAAGAGGTTATCCAATGAATATCCTCCAATCGGACATAATGATGCAAAATTAAGTGCTAATTTGTGATTGTCCCCATTCCCTATGTAACCATACCAAGAAAGACCAACACAGTGTTAAATTAAAATACTATTATGGTATGGTAAGTATGTAATACCACCGATTTGATTAATTGATTAACTAGAAGCCAAGCAGCATCTCCAGAAACTTCAATCAGTCCCTGAAAAGGGGATCAGCTAACCAAGTTAGGTGCCGTAGCACTAGTGTTATTTTCACCTTCTTACCAGGAGGCGAGCACACTCAACATCTGAAGCAGATGTCGTAAACATTACTGTGATCCAAAGTACAGATATCCTCAGAATAAACCTCTACAGTGACAACACCATAAAATGCTCATTTAACACTGATTCACTTTGTATTTCTGGAATGAGCAATCAATAATCAGAGCTTTCATTCGAGGTCACTCTATCAGGGGCTGTATCAAGTGTCAGAGAATGTCAAATTACCCCAGAGGGTAAGTGCCTTTCTACCACTGAGACCAATTATTCAAACATACTCCTCCACCGATGCAACATTTTAGTACAAAACCTAAAAACATAGCTGCTACTTCACACGTCTCCCTTTGTCACTCATCCAGATCCCAAATATGTGACACTTCCCAGGCTAGGCTGAATTGGATTGAATATTTGCCCATACACTTTCTTGCGCACAGGGGCCTCCAAACAGGCTGTCTACTTTTTACTATGGAGTTCCAGGCAGCGGTTTTAAATGGTCTCCTGCACTAGTCTCCTTTTCGCAACTGAAAAACACAACTTGCACGCGAGCAGTTCAGAACATCAGCAAAGGAAGGGCTGTAATGAACCCTAATATGCGGCCTCTACAGTTATTTCCATAATGTTCAACAACCTCTCTGCTTTACTGACTCCAGATGGTGCCTCCCCCCACCCTTATCCTCATTGACAAGTATTGAGAGTTACAAGTCACCCATTACATTCTAACAACAGAGTATCCCAAAGAAAGATGTGTGGTTCAAAGTGCCCTCAGCAGTGCAGGGCCTTGCCATAGATCACATTTGTGTAACTTTTAAAGTAAAACCTGACACTTTTCTGGGCTGCGTGCATAAATATTACCCAATTAATACACCAATATGGTGTCACGATCCCTTGACAATCATGCTAATTGCAGGTGCTCAAATATCTACCCCATTTACTCTTCATTCATCGATTATCATCAACCTCTGCGTCAACTCTTGAATAATATGACAATATCCACGTCTATATTAACCAATGCTCTTATTAGTGTGCCACGTGGTGCACTGTGAAATGTTTTATTAAATGTAGAAATATTGTATTGTATTGTAATTGCATTTATATAGCGCTTACTACCCCTGACGAGGCGTCGAAGCGTTTTTTCGGCAAGTAGCACGCTACTCCGGAACCAATAAAGGATTAGTGGTGAATTAGTATAGTGAAAAAATGAAAGTAATTTGAGTGGTGGATATGTTTGTCAGTTATTTGGATTGAAAAGGACAGTGGAGGTATAGAAGAAGTAAAAAGGTTTGCATTTATATAGCGCTTGCTACCCATGATGAGGTGTTGAAGTGCTTTTTCGGCAAGTAGCACGCTAATCCGGAACCCATAAATATCAAAGGAAAATACCTTTGTTTCAACATATCTGTGGTCCTTTTGAAGAAGTAACTAAGATTAGTTTAACAGCATTTATTGTTGAGAACAACACAAAAATGAGGTAAAATAATTATGGGTTTTTGTGATTGTAGGTAACAAATCTGTACTGACTTATTGTGAAACATGTATTTGTGATACAGTAATAGGGGATAAATGGACATCAACGCACAAATGTCAAAATCTAAATGAAAATCAAATCAATCCTCCGGGATATCAGCAGTTCTCAATCATTTTCAATAGATACCTAAAAGCATTCCTGACATCATTAATGCACACAAAGTTAGCATACAGTCTTATGCCAAGCACAATCAGCTTTGATTGACAGTAACAAGTAAATTTAATATTCCTAGCCTATGCCTAAAAACACAAGAACAGTGGAAGGCTAAACACTAATTAGTTTATATTTTTAACCTAACCCCACTTGTCCTATAAATTTTACTACCATCCAACACACCTGGCGACCATTATAAGTATCTAAAATTAGTACCACACCTGTGCCACAATGAAATGCCAACCCTCTTAGGAACAGAGTTGCTAAGGATTTGAGTTGGCGAGACGTTAAACATAGCAACGTATTGTGAAACATTACATAGCACCACAAATAGGAGTCACAGGTTAACTTTCAGATATAAAACCTATTTTGTGCTGAAAGATTATCTTTGAGCTCGGCCAAAACCCCTTTGCGCCATTCCTCTGCAAAGGGATGCAGTGTGAGGTGTGACTGTGGCAGGCCAGTGTAAACACCTTACATTTTGGGATAAAATCAGATTTACTAACATAGAGTGATCTGGCTTTGTCCCAAATCATTACTACAAAGGAGAGCAGGTTTAAGCAAGCGGTCAAGGGGATATCTCCTAATATATCTTCATGTTACATGTGTCCTATTTCTATTTCTATTTCTATTTAAAAGATTTATAGAGCGCGACAGCTGCCCCAGCCAAGAGGCGTCCCGGCGCTAACAGCAAATAGGAGACCACAACGCAGGGGGGGACCAGAGCGACCTACACAGTGGGAAAGAGAAAAGTTTTGATAGCTTTCCTGAATTCGAGGAAGTTACTGAGGCCTCGAATATGGAGGGGCAGTGAGTTCCAGAGAATAGCCGCTCTGTACCGGAAGGAGCGCCCTCCGGCCCGAGTCCTCCTGACCCGAGGGACCACTAGCAAATGTTGGCCCATGGAGCGAAGTTGACGGGAGGGGACATAAGCAGAGAGCAGATCAGTCAAAATATTAGGGGAGGCGAACTTCAAGATTTTAAAGGCTATACAAAGAGCCTTGAACTCAATCCGTTGAGCCACAGGCAGCCAATGAAGGCGGCGGATTGTGTTAGTCACCGAACAGACTCTGCGCAGACCCAGAAGAGATCTTGCTGCGGCGTTCTGTACTCTCTGTAGCCTGTGTACTTCCGCCTTGTTAGCCCCCAGATACAGAGAGTTTGCGTAATCAAGCCTAGATGTAATCAAGGCCTGAATGATGATCTGTCTGGTCGGGGCATCAAAGAAACCCAAAATAGGTTTGAGTCCGCGCAGCAAACCGAAACAAGTACCCGCCACCTTCTTCGTTTGGGTCTGGAAATTGAGAGAGGCATCCATCCAAACCCACAAAGTTCTTTACAACCTGTTTGGGAGGGGGGGGGGGTGCCTAGATTCGTGGGCCACCAATACTCATTCCATAGCCCATGATCCCTACCCACCAGCAACACCTCCTACTTGCTGGCATTCAGCTGGAGGCAGTTAGCTGTCATCCACCCGGCAACTGCAGCAAGATCGCCTTGAAACTTAGAGGCGTCGTGCTTAGAGTTGCTCGAGAGGGCTACCACCAGCTGAGTGTCGTCGGCGTAGCTAAAGTGCTCATCATACCTGTCTGACCCTCTGCACTGGCGTCTACACATAGGAATTTGTTCTGGAGGATGTACCTTCAGTACAAATTCTAGGCAAGGCAGTTCAGTGCAGTATCCTTTGCGCCATAGTGTGAGACTCTGCGTCATATAGAACAGTCAGATTTAGCGTGAGCACTGCCGATGGCGGAATTAGAAGGTGACTTTATAAATCCGTGCCACACTATTTTCTGTCAATCATACAATGCAGCGCTGCACTTTTTCATGAAGAACTCCCTTGTGTGAAGGAAAGTAAATCTTGACCTAAATCTCTAACTAAAGACTGGGATTTGAATCTTGAATGCAACTAAATACATCCATTAGTTCTTCCAACCACCAGCTCAGACTCTGATGGAACAGTCTACAAGATATTAAACCAGATAACATAATAAAATAATCTATACCCTTATTGCCTCAAAACTAGACTACTTTAATATAATCCACACCAACCTTCCTGGAAATACCCCTGGGTAATAAAAGATTCGGGACTGAGTGACAAGCCTCTAGTCTTGTGAGAAATGCTGCTAATTGGCAAGTGAAAGGCGTAGAAACTTCACTGACTTCCAGTAATGCAGAGAAATAAGATCAAGTCATTTTTCAGGGCCACAAAATATTCTTCTTGCCCATATACAATCAGACAAGTCTCTTAACAATCCCCAATCAATTAACTAGTGCATTCGCCACTGCTGCTGCTAAGATCTCAGACCTAGAGGTAATGTTACAGTGGGTCTCAAGTTATCTTTAAAGTTGCTCTTTTGAAAGAAATATCACAATATTTGCTTTATTGGTATTGTTGGTCATATTCCACACTCTCAGGCACTAGCTACAGATGCCCAGTTTCACTAATTTGCTAGGTTCTCCACCAAAATATGTACATGACCATCGTGCACTCTAGGCACTCTGCTAATCTTATGGCTATTCCAGCGGTATATACAATATGAATGTAAAGCAATAGAGAGCACTGTTGATTTCTTTTGACCTGCGAAATTTATTTCTACACTTACAGGGCTATTTACAGAGATAAGTTACACTTGTGAGCAATATACACATGTAATTTTACTCTTTCCCATTTTAGTAACAATACTCATTTTAGCTATTCTCAAAATCTGAGTGTAAAGTTACTCAAAAGTGTAGACTTAGAAATCTCCACTCAATGAAAAAAGGTAAAGCCAAACTTACAAGTGTAAGTTACTACTAAAAACAAAGTAAGTCTAGCACCACACATGGCCAACTGCTGGTAGTGCAACACCCTTTCATGGAAAACAAATTGAGGTAGGAACTTAAAATAAAACCCCATAGGAAATATTGTAAAATTAACTTACATTTTAAAAATATTTATTAATATATATAAGATTAATTATCACAATAAATGTTTCTGGCATTTAAATTCAAAACAAACGTCCACCTAAAGTACAAAAATGTGTTTTATTATGCATTAATATTGAATAAAATGTATTGTTACATTCTTTTTAAATGAAAAAAGTTATTATAAAACTTCATAATTAAATAAAAAATATGTACTATTTTGCATCATTTTTTTACGTTGAATTATATTTATTTTTAAATACTCCAATTAATTTAATTTAATATTATATTCTATGGGGTTTTATTTTAAATCCCTAACCCCATTGATTTTATATAAGATTGTTGCAGTACCAGTGGTTCACCATGTGTGGTGCTGGACTTACTTCAGCTCTGAGCTGGAGTGATTTACTACCATTTTGGGTCCCTTTTTGGCTGTAGTAAATTTAGAAGTGCAGTTTGTGAATAGGAGTGGGCTTACTCTGTGGGTGGGTAGACATCCCTCCCTAAACCTCACATCTGCCATCCCTTAACTCCTCCTCACTCCTCCTTATTCCCCTCTAGGTATTCCCGATTGTCCAGCCATTCCCCACTGTGCCTCCCAATTTACTATTAAAATGTATATTTTACAAGTTTTCAGACTCCACACTTGGGGCGGAGATCTCTGCACAGAAAAAGATAGGAGAGGCAGAGGCTAACTCCACACATAAGTTAGTGAATACCATTTTGTAATACGTTTTGTAGTACGTTAAATCTGGGATTCGTTGGTAGAATTCCAAAATCAAATTTATTCTCTGAATATTATACCGACCCAAAAGTGATGAAAACACAATTGAACACGGCATTGGAAGGTTTTGAGGTTTCTGGCATCTGGTGACTTTGAAGCTTTAAAAATGTATATAATTATATTTTTTATATATGCCATTGCTTATAAATGTTTATAATTATATTTTCTAACGCCTGGACAATTATGATTACAATTTTCCTCCAAGCATATGTTTCTTGTGCTGGTACTCGTAGGACAAGGCATGTGCTTAAGTTTATGTAGACGCTCGTGCCTGTTGGTGTGAGTGCAAATGTTATATAATGAACGAACATTAGCGATGACATCTGGCGATCAGCTACATACAAAGACTGCTAAGTGGTGCTACTGCAACACTTCCTCTAATATCTCCAACAAGGACTTTTAACAGAAGCAATAGACACAACTAGAAATGTTCTCTCCTGAAATCACCTAAAAATATGCTGTAAAATGACCATCATTAAACAGGAGCAACGACATATTAGAAGACATCATCTTTAAACTGGAGCACCAGCATAGTACAAGAAACTATCGCTGAAAGGGAGCTCAAACCTACTGTAAAAAAGAGCCCCATCACACCAAAAGGCAGCCATCTTTGAAGGTGGGCGCCAACATTCTACAAGACAGGAACACAACACTCCCCTGCCCAGTTCAGCAATGGGAACTTCTAGCAATCTCTCATTTATGGATCATACATCTGAGAAACTGAGATGCTTTTACAAAAAACAGAAACTAACACAATGACACGCACTTTTAAATGTTCATTTGTTGATGCATCGCAGACTCTACTACTACTAGTATTGAATAGCAGAGTTAAAAAACACGTTGGGTGAAACAATACACATTTTGAAATCCAACAATTTTCGTTTTTTTAAGGAGGTTAGCCTTTTCATACACCTGAAAGATATCTGGTTATTTTAATAATCGTACAAATGTATACTCATGAGATGTTGTCCGAAAACTTCCACTTTTATTAACATTTCAACTTACAAAATGTAGCCTCTTTGAGAGGATTCAAATGCAGCCATTAAGCATTGTCATTTCGACATGTTATGCGATGTCATATATAACACCTTCTTCGGCATTTATGTCGCACACTTCTCCCATTGGTATGACACAGAACTGCTGAAGGGATATTGAGGATTTGTCTCCCGAAAGGAGTTTCACAATTTTATCTCGCACTTTGGCGTTTCTAGAGATTTAATTACCAGAGGTAAAACGAGTAATAATCGCTTTCAGTGTACAGAAACGTGCACAAAAACGTGCACAAAAACGTAGTAGTAATGGAACAGTGACTGTGGAACACCCCTTTCTTTATTTATTTTTCTCCGTGGAGAAATAAACGTGTTTTTGCATTTTTCCTCCATCTTTATTTCAGCAGAATGTGCCTGTGTGGACAAGCCCATGGTATCCTGTTTGGACCAATACAAGGGTGCACCTGGAATTCCACGACTTGTGTAGGCTTCCACGGCACGATCATGTTGATCTGATTCAGAAAGTTTTTGCATTTTTTCTGAAAGGCTGTATGTTGCTCCAGGTTTAGATGTGCCGCTGGACCTTGCAAGAGAAAGACATCTTTGCTCATGAAAAAACACGTGTCAGTTAGAGAACATGAGGAAGTCATTCCTAATCCTAGACTAAAACTACTCAGAGAAAATGTTTTGGGGATCAGGTCTTGAAATTCAGGAGAAAGTCACGGTTAAGCAAGGCATAAGGCACAATTACTCACATGAAAAGACTTGTGGATCTAAACCACGAGACCCATTTACATTTAGAAATGAGAGGTGTAAATGTACGGTGCAGGGGTCTGCACTGATATCCGTGTCACGGGCACTTAGAGATCTATGCTCATACCTGCATTAGTTCATCATCATTGTCATCATCAGTTTATTGGCAAAACAACCCCATTCCCCTATTGCAGGAGAGGGGAGAGCTGTGTTTTCTTTAAACTCTTCAGCTCTGCCCGGGAGGCGCTACTTTCTGACAGCCCACCGTGTGGAAAGGCACACTCGGCATCCCAGCGGGGGCAAGAGGAGGGTATTTCAGAGACAAGTGCTGTGGCACCCCCAAAGGGTTGGTATTTCTCACAAAACACTTTGGTGCAATGAGGCTTTATCGCGCAGTACTGGATTTAACCCCTTCTGCTCAGGGCTACCTAAGTTATAACCAAGGAGCAATCCGAACTGAGAGCGCGCTCTGCAAGGCATGAGAGTGAGGGGTAGAGAGGATGGCTAGGTTTATTAACTGGAACTGGGCCCTGCGCTGTGGGACTCGTGTTGTTTACTGCTGAATAAGCAACGGTTGCTTTAAGTTCGTACATTCCTTGGAACTTGATATGAGGTAATATCTACTTGGCGGGAAAAAAGAGCTGGCAACAATAACTCCGCTGAGGGAGGTAACTACTGATAGTGCAGCAGGTTCAGTGGCACCTGGGCCCAGATTTGTGACCGACCCCCAATCAGCAATGTTTCTTTTTATCCAAGCAGGCGGGCAAGGGTGCATTTTCTTTGCTGGAAATAGGGCCATGACACTCGTTCTAAAGCCTAAGGCGCTAATGACATTTAGACACTAATATGCCGCTTTTTGATACATTATTAATAAGAGACGGTGAATGAAAGAACATATTTGTCGGTGATTAGCGTGTTTGACTAACTCTAATCCATGGCATTAGCACAGGCGCACACAGGCCTAGCTAATAATAGTGCGTCACCGCAGCAGAAATGCTGGCAGGCTGTACCCGAGCGTGCCTTTTGCTCCGGGAAGCCTCTGGTACACATGCCAGTGCGACTGGGCTGGGGTCTACTTTTAGCAAGAGTTGAGCCCCGTATCAGTAGCCGATGAGTCAGACTGTGGGCGAGGCCTCGCTGGGGCCAATGCCGCCCACCTCACTGGTAAAATTAAACCCGCCACCAATGTGCTCCCTTTCCTTAAATGCCAGGGATCGCGAGCCTTCTAATCTGTTTTGTCACCAGTGGGACGGGGACCGCGGGGTCGAGATTAAACACCTCATCACCCCTACTTGTAGGGAATGACTCTCAGTTGAGATCACTGGCGTTGCTTTTATGAGAATTAGAACTCCACGTGCACTAATCCTCACATAACTTGACAAAATAATATAAAGTAAGACAATCGGTATTTGTAAAGCACATGTTTAACCAACGTGTAGAGCTAAATAACAAATGGTATTTCTACCCAACTCAACAGTGCTAATGTTATCGACCTCGGAAGGATAAAAGGTTGAGTGGCTGTTCCATGATTTAAACCTGTGGCCATGGGGCCAAACACGAGTCCCTGCAGTGGATACAGAAGTCCACAATTGCAAACAAACCAGACTAAGTTACAATTCTATGGCAAATGGCACCAGGCCTCCAGCAACAAAGTCCAAAGTGCATGAACTACAAACATACGAACCTGTACGATTTCTATAGGTGTTGTTCGTTTGAAGAATGTTTCTCCTTAACTGCTGGACTTAACTATGTACTTGACTCAAATGCTAGGTTAACCTGTTTAAAATCTAGCACAGCTGTATCATTACAATCGGAATTAACTCTAGCTCCCTGAAGTAAAGACGATTCTAGGCTCTGTGAATTCATGTACACATTGAAACAGTTTCTAGGACAGAAATACGAAATCCAGAGACCCAAAGAAAAAGTTGTTACTTAGGAAGAAGATCCAAAGATGGCAAAAATCCAGGCACACGCAAAATCACTCGTATAGACAAGAGTGTACAGAAAGTCCGCGTGCCAACATAGAGCATGTGTAACATATTCAGGCGTCTCTGTGCCCCGGGGGCACCACACTGCCAAGTCATGCAAACCAGTGTCTTCTGGCACTTAAACCCAATAAAGGGTAGTACGGAGACTACAGCTCCCAGAATGAATTAGTAGGTAAATGGTCCTCCATGACTGGAGCCATGGTGCCACGGAGCTATCTGATAACGCCAGCAGGAGAGTAAATTCTGTTGAAATGTTCAAGCTTGGAAACAAAATGTGCGCAGCTCGTCAACAACTCGAAGAGGACATAAACATGCATTTTAGGAAGTCCACTTACCACTAATATGAGCCTCAAAGGTTGCAGCACTACCCTCAAGTGCTACAACGCTTTGTAAGGGCTGTATGAACGTTGGTGCTTGCGCAGTCATCTTGATAGGCACTCTGGAAGAGAGGACAGGTGTAAACATGAGCCGGCATCAACAACACACATTGTAAACACCTCTATCAACCCAGCTGTCCCCCTCTCCTCACTGCCCCCACCCCACCCTCGGAACCCCGACTTCAAAAAAGGGCGCAATGAGGAGGACGGAATAAACATGGACTTGTCAGGACTCCCTCTCAGTCCTTACTTTATCAAATAAATAATACATGGGCCCATTTTTTTCTTAAGAGACATTTTGTCAAATGACTAAGATAACGAATGATAAATATAGCAACGACTGCCTCGTCTCGACTTCACCTTCGTGCCTCTTTCTTCCTTCCCCCACTCTCTATCGGTCTCACTTTTGCGTGTTTCATAATCTTACTCTTTAACCTTCATTCTCACTTTCTCCGTTTGTCCCGGGACACAATGTAGGAATGGAAAATAAATCCCAGGCCAAAAAACGTGAGTGCCGGTGCCTACCATTTGAAGCACCGGCACAAATCAAGCACCGACATCATCATTCTCCAATGCAGGTACGACCCTGACCTCAGATCGTAACCTGGAGCATTAATGTAGGGCACCTATCATCTTCTATAAACCCTAATTTCGGATTTAAACACTGGGGGGCTTATTTACAAGCCCCTTGCGCCACTTTTGCGTCATTTTTAACATGGGAAAATGACGTACGAGTGGCGCAAGGGACTTGAAATTCTGCCCCTGGATACATTTGACAGTTCGTTAATCTGCGCTGTCCTGTTTTAGATCGCGATCGTGGTAACATAAAAAAGGCTTCCTTCATCAGAAAGTGACCTCTGAAAATAGTAGGTAATTAATTGATCTCTATGTGTAGAAGCGACACGGTCGAACTGTAAATATCGTTTGTTCCACTTTCCTGGTTTTTGTTGGAAGGAATGTGGACGATATTCGTGCAGCCCTTTATGGTAAGGTGGTGGTTTGGTGAGGGGTTTCCGTTTCTGGAATTCAGAAGTTTCCAAGACGGTGCCTAGCGTTAGCGCAGCTGTGGACATGTGTGAGTGTCTAGAAGCCCCCTCCCTCTCAGCGTGACGCCGCACGAAATAGCGGACGCGAACTTCCAAAGAGATGCCGTGCCGTGGTCAGGGCTTATTCAACTGCGCCTCTATTACCACTTTACGGAACAAACGTTCCAAAGCAACGATGTGCTTTCCACAATTTGACATGTTTTAAAATAGAATATTACAGCACACTCTCCGCGTGGTTGAATCAATGTTAATTTCTTAAAGGGTTGCAAAACCTTTTGTCCATGAAAAAGTTTTAGTGAAGTTTTTTGAAGTAAGCTTTTGCTACTTAATATGGACGCATCGAGAAACGCAACCCATTGGGGCACATTTGAATATGGGACATATAATTATACCTTAAAAAAGAGCAACCGGCTCTGCCTAAATAAAAGTGTACACTGTATAGTGGGTGAGTACGTAGACTTTAATATTATTCTCTACAACATCATCATCGTTAACGGTTCCCACAGACTTTGTTTAAATTGTAGCAGTGGTCCGAGTTATTCATTTCAGCCCATTACATCGAGGGCGTTTGGCTCGCACACCAGAAAAGTTTTAAAAATGCAATGATAAAGCATATTTTGAAAATATTAACATTGGTAGTATGTAATTTATACTTATGATGTTAAAAGCCATTCATCCAATAAGGCCTGGTCTAAAAATAGTTCCTTCCGGCTCTGATTGACAGCAGACAAGTGTGCCCCCATGGGGTGGGGGTGCAACTGATACCCTCGCAGTCCATTGCCTTAAAAAGTCATGCCTGCTCAGCTGCTGCCGCTGCCCTGAGTCAGGGCTATTATTGGCTCTGCTCAGCTGGTGGCTGACAGATAACCTTCAGCATTCTTCCCTGGGCAGTGGGCACCCCCTTCCACCAGCCGAACACTTCCAAACTTAGCACAAGTGGCGCTTACATATTATACTGTGGTTCCCCCCTCGCCACGAGGCACACATGGCCGCCCACAACTAGATAACGTGAACATCTATACATGTGTACGGTCATATTCTGCCAACTCGTGCCAACGTGGTGCATTTTACATGTATACATGCAAATATATATGTAGGTATATATGCTATTTTTATATATATCTGCCTCTATTAAACTCGCTCGAAATGGGTTTACATAAGTCAGATCCCCAAATATATATACGTAGCCTTATATACCAACACATGTACATTCATCCATTCCCATGCAAATATACAAAAATAATAATGTACATTAATATACGTATACATATATCAGTAAGTCTAGGTCATTGGGCAACAAGTATTAGAAATATATCGAATTACATGTAATTTAAGTATGCAATATATTTTTACTCATACATGTGTAATAAAACGACGAGCTGCTGTTACAATAAATGCATGTGAGGAGGGCCATTGCTCAAAACAGCTCCTAACTAAAGTGGTATAATAAAAGAGAGTTAAAGCGGTTTGAGTGAAAACACCACTAACCTGATTTCTCGAGAGTGCCTAAAAAGGGTGGGCTGCGCCCAAGTTGGTTAATTTGCGGCACGACCTCCTTATCCGGTTGGCTTTTGACAATCCCAGTATGTGAATGGTTGAGCCTCCTGCCCAGAAAACAAAACTACACAGCGGTTGCGTCTGTGTAGCTTTGCTTCCCTCCATGCAATCCCTACACCCGAGGCGAGGTTGGGATGCCCGCACTGCTCAGAAGCGCCCCCAAGGCTCCTGGACCTCTTATACCGCAGATCTGCTGACAGCCCGGCGGCCCCGCCCACTGGACTTCAGCGACAACTTCTGATTGGCCGCGGGAAGGCGAAGGCCGCAAGAGGCGGGGCCTCGGCTTATGGAAGTGCGCACCTGTCACCCGGTCTGCGGAGGCTAATTTTGGTACCACGAATACTCAGAGTGGAAACCGGCGAAAGGGCGGACGGACGTGAAGTTTCGTTTCTTCTGCGGCTCCGAATTTCGTTAGTGCTTCATCATGTTTGATAAAGAAGGAAGGACTTCGGTAGTCCGCAGATTCCCTACTGGTACAGTTATTTAGCAGATATATTCAGACATTGGCCCTTTCCGCCCTGTAACAGTGTCACTCAGTGGCCCGTCAAGTGCGCTGACCTCATACATGCGGCACAATCACATGCCCCCACCCTCAAAAAACGCCCCTCATTGCGGCCAGGTAGGGCGACTTTTTGAGATAGTCGAATAAACGGATGAGAGACGAGATTGCTTTCGGTGACAGGGTTCGCCTCTAAGGAGCAGGTCACACGACATTTTTTTTTTCATATCACTTGTTTGACGTGTGAGTGTGACATTCTAACACTCTAAACGTATTGGCGTTTAACAACACCCGCCCAAACTAAGGTTTAGCTGCGTATCGGTACAATAATAAAAATATCGGGCAGATAAACTGGACGACTTCAGTACAAAAACGGTGCAGTTAGGACAATAGGTGTGTATGTAACCAAAATGTGAATGAAAAATTTTGTACAGCTGCATACAGGGCGTCGACCGATCTCCGGGCACTGTCCAGCGTATACCGGGCTATTCCGGACACAGACACCCCCACCATCATAGCAAATTCAACTGTATCGAGGAAGACGCTGCCAAAGTGCTCAGAATCAAGAACGTTTGCCTTTCACGTTGTTCTGACGTTTTTCCCATGAAAAAGAGGTCGGGGATGTGACTATTGAGGATGTTTCAAATAGACGCTCCGTGTACAGAAAAGAGAAACCATCTTCTTCCTTTAAGTATTAGGCATTGTTGAAAAGTAGCTCATTGTACCAAGCGAAGCACACACTTTATTTCGTCAACCTCACAAGAGTAACATCATTTACAAGATGTGCCTTTCACCCCTTCATCAACATGACATAACAGGAAGTGATGCCTTTGACCTGTGTAGCATTACAATAAGGGAAATCATTTGTCCTTCATCCTTAGTGAATCAAAGGGAGTGCGTAAAAATCATAAAACAGCAATACAGCTTGAGATAACTCTGAAACGAAAGTAAGTTAAAGGAAGGCATGGGACTTTCAATGGAAAGTATAGGGTTTACTATTCAAACCACAGGTAAACCATAAGACATCCATTTGCTTTCATTTACTCTACCACGCAGTGCATGGTCATGACACCAGTCCCTTGCTTTTTCATGTTCAAGAATGTTTACGCAAAACATTCACTTCTGTGCTTCCATGGGTGCTAGAGCCTAAGCATATCGCTTATCTAATAGCTCAAGGTCTCAGGAGTAGCAGATTTTCAGGGGGCTCAATGAGGTTGCACTGACCACCTCTAGCAGACCCTGAGAGACATTCGTGAAGTGAAACTAGAATGAAAATGTTATTTGGGGCCCACTTATAATGGCTCAAATCAATGAATGGCAGAAAGGCCTTGAAATATTGCAGAAATACCACTCATCTAGCTGTCAAATAAAGTTAAATGAGAACTTTTAAAGATGTGAGGCAGCCAAAATCTGCCACACCACCCCAAACATGCACAACATACAGCGATACATACATAATCTATTAGGGAGCATCGAGCCTAATATCACCTCAACCTGACAGGTTCAATTGTGCATTGGTATTAGCACTGTTGGTATGTTTGGTGATCACTTCTTATCTATCTCACTCTCCTTTCCCCTCAAATTTACCACCCCAAACCCACTCCATCTGCCTCCCACATCTGATATACACTGTACCTCACATGCTCCGCAAATCTTCAATAAAGTGTACCACTCAATCTTTTTAAATATTCTTTCATCGCTTTCGATTGCTGGCATTATCCTTGATTAGTTTTCCTTGTTTCTTCCAAACTTTTCCATCGCAGCCTCATGGTGTTTGGCAATGACCTTTCGCATTCCTCTTGCAGTGTGCTTCCTCAAGACTCAGTCCTGGTTCCTTAACTCTTCTCATTCTATACCTCTTGATCCTTTAGCAACATTATTTATTTGGATATTGCATTGCAAGAAATTTGGTTGTTGGTTGACTGAAGTGTAAGCCCTAGTCAAGCAGCAACCACAACCCTTGTCAGAATAAGGCACACACAAACCCCAAATTAACCTGTGCTCACCCCCTTGGTAGCATGGCACAGAGCAGTCAGGTTTAACTCAAAGGCAATGTGTAAAGTATTTGTTCACCACTCCAAACAGTAAAACAGTGGAAACCCACCACAAAAGGAGCCCACAACAGAGTTAAAAAAATAGAGTACGTTTTAATATTGAATTTGAAAGGTTTTAGTGAAAAAAGCACAAAACGCAACTGGGGATATCTGGTCTCACTGGACTGGGACAAAATCACACTGAATGTGATGGAGGGTGGGCTGGCTACAGGGACCCAGTTAGGCCCACTCAACAGAGTACCATAAATCCTGATTGCGAAGCGCTGCGTGGAACCGTGTTGAAGATGCGCTGTGCAGCTGAAGTGATGTGTCAGTTCTGAGATGCAGCAAGGCTGTAATGCGAGGTCCTCGTACGTCGTCATCGAGGATCCCATCAATGGGGCTTGTGATGCGAATTCTGGTGTTGGGGATGCGGTGCACAGCTGGCGATGCAATGGTTTCGAGGAGCTTCGATTTTGTGATGCGGAGCCTGGCATCGTTGTCGATGCTGCCATCGGCGAGAGATGTGAGGACCTGGGCTGTGGATGCGCCATGCCATCGAGGCGATTGCTTAGGTTACGCTGGATCCACAGAGGCTGCTAAGCACCTTAAGCCCGCTTCCAAGGGTCCAGGACTGGTGTCGCACCATTTGAAAGGGTAGACGCACAGATGGCAGAGTCCCGGCGTAGGTGCAAGATGGTTGGAAGCCTGTTATGTCCCTGAGGCTTCAGATCAGGAGCCCAGCCAACTAGCCCTTGGAGTCACTCTGGGTTCAAGAGATGCAGTTCCAGTCCTTCTCACCCAGGCAAGATGGCAGCAGGTCAGCACAGCAGATCAGGAGTCTAGCAGGGTGCAGTCTAGCAGAGTGGCATTTCTTCAGCAGCGCAGCAGTCCTCCTTCCTGGCAGAGTATCCACAGATCCAGAAGTGTTCTAACGTTTTGGTGTCTGAGGTTCAGTATTTATATCCTGGTGCCCTGGCTCTGGAAGGTGAGAGAAACGTCTAGACAGTGTCTTTGAAGTGCAAGGAAGTCCCTGCCTCACCCTTTCTTGCTCCAAGCTGGCTGGAGTGACAATACAGGGTAGTTTGGCCCTTTGTGTGTGAACAGGACACAGCCTATTCAGGTGTAAGTGTAGCTGTGTCCAGCTCCTCCCTCCCATCCTTCCCGGGATGGCCCATCAAATCACACCTAAGCAACCATTGTGTGTGGCTGTCTAAGAGGAATACACAGAGCCCAACTGCCAACTACACCCAGTCATTTGATCAGAGACAGGCTGCAGGCACCAAATGGCTAATGCAAGGAAATACCAACTTTCTACAAGTGGCATTTTCAGAATTGCAATTTAAAATTCAACTTCACCATAAGTTTGGAATTTAAATTGTGATTCCAGAGACACCTAACTTAAAGGAGTCATCTCTTCCTATTTGGAAATTACGCTTATAAATCGTAATAAGGCAACCCCAATGTTATCCTATGGGAGAGATAGTCCTTGCAGGTTTTCACTACTAGTACATGTAAAACTTAAAAGTACATGTCTTACTGTTTAAATACATTGTACCCTGCCCTCTGGGCTGTCCTGGGCCTATCATATGGGTGACATATGTATTAAAAAGGAAGGTTGGGCCTGGCAAAAGGCTTGTTCTGCCAGGTCAAAATGGCAGTTTAAAACTGCACACACAGGCTCTGCAATGGCAAGCGCACAATTGCCTGCCATGCACCAATGCAGGCACCCTTGCACCATGGTGCAACGGTGTCTGCGTTGTGGGAATGTTGTGGGATCACCTTCCTGCACAAAAACAATCAATGAAGGCAAATTTCTACTTCAACATGTGCTGCTGAATGCAGCACACGTAGAAAGCGGAAAAAACCTGTGACCTGAGCTCTACCTCCTTCCAGATGGTGTGCTCTAGGTTTTTGACCTACAGGCATGGCAGGACTCACAGTTACCTTTAGAGAACCTGAGATCCCCCCACTCAAAGGGAACTAGAGCCAACAGTAGATGGCTGTGAGAAGCTGGCCTAGTATATGATGTACACTTATGTAAGTGGACACCTTGCACCAGTCCAGACAACCCTTATGGTGATTTAAGAGGTCTTAGACAACCTTAGAAAGCTCTCTAAGTGGTAGCTGTGGCGAGCAGCCTTCGGGCTTAGTCCAAAAGGAGTGTAAAGCAGCTTGTTTTACCAGAATGCAATCTTATAGTATAGATTAAGTGAAAAAGAACCACACAAAGTATTTAAAAAAATATGTATTTATTATATAATACTCTCTAACACACAGAAATATCTCCTACCCGGAGATATGCACAATGCACACAATACTTTAGCCAAGAAACACAGTAAATAGCACAAAATACACAGTGGACCTCAGGGGGGACCAAACCATATACTAAGAAAGTGGTATAAGAACCACGACTCGGATCAAGACAAGGTCGAGAGGACGTAGAAGTCCTGGGGACCCAAGGAACCACCCAAGGTGAGTAGATAGGGGCTCCACGGAGAGCGTGTGCAGTGTGGGAACATGTTACCTACACCAGGGAAGCCGGATGCATACGTGTGAAGTGGTGTCGGAAACCGCCGTCGAACCCAATAGAGGACTTCAGGAAAGTGCCACTGCTGATGAACGAGAAAGTGTCCGGTGGAATCTGAAGGTGGATTCCAGATGAGAGGTACCTGCAAGCAGAGGGGACAGAGTCTATATTACTCAGGGGTAACCAGGAGACTTGGAAGACGAATGCCCTCCGATGTCGGGTGTTGCAGGATGGCTGACGATGAACTTGACTCTGCAGCTGTGAGGACCAGGCGATGCTGAGGAGAGCCAGGAGCCATGCACAAGCTGTCCCACGAAGGATATCGAGTGCTGAGGGGTCGGTGTCCGGCGGGAGCACCAACAAGTCTTGGCAAATGCAACCAATGCAGGAATTGAAGAAGGAGCAAGGTCCAGGAGACTCACCAAAAGCAGGGGAGTCAGGGCAGGCCCTGAGCAATCAGAAGAGCCCAAAAGAAACAAGTGTGACCCTCAAGTGGACCCACAGGCCGGAGGCACTGGAGTCGCGAGAGGACCTCAAGCAGCTCACCAAAAGATGCAGGCCACGATGCACACGATGCGGTGTGGCCCAAGATTCTGGTCAATGGAGGTGCTCGAGGTGGGGGCTACTTAGAACCCGAAGATCTTCTTGGAAGGAAGCCAACAAGCCTTTGCAACTGCAACTTGACGCAGTGCACAGAGGTTCGGTTATTGCAACCCCCACAAGGGATACTGGCTTCAAACTTGGTGAGAGGGCAGGGCAGGCCTCAGGAGCTGTGGAAAACCACCACCTGTGTTGCAGGACCTTATGGAGTCCAGAGGAGCCCAGGATCAGCAGACCGGTCGACTTAGTTGTGGTGCCTGCGAATGCAGGGGAGTGACTCCTTCACTCTAAGGGAGATTCCTTCAGGTGTCTTTGATGCCCACAGGACTTGGAAGGTTCCTGTATGGTGCACAGGCACAGACAATGCAGCAGACTGGAAGGCAGATGAAATCGAGCCCAAACGAAGTCCAGCGAAGTCCAGAGTGCCCAGACGGTAGAAGAAGAAGTGGTGTCTGATCTAAATCTTATCCCACAATGAATCAAGGGACTTACACCCAGGTAAGCCCTTAAGTACCCTAGGGAAAGGGTTGGGATGATTCAGGGGACCCTCCCAGGGGAGGGTCTGGACAGGGGGGAGGTTACTCCCATGTCTTTTGTCCAGTTTTGTGCCAGAGCGGGGGCCAACGGCTCCCAGGACTGGTTTGAACTGGACTATGCACGGGGACACCAAATATGCCCCTCATGCAGACTTAGTGGCACTGGCAAGCGCACCCACCCTGCCCCAAAACACTAAATTCTGTCTGGGAGGTGGTTGCACCTCCCTGTGACAGGATGCCTATTGTTCTGCCTTCCCCTGCTCGAACTTGGCTCAGCAGCAAGAGGGCAGAATTGTGTCTCTGGTCGGCAGCAACCATTTTGTGCTGTCTGGGTCTGGAAGACTGGTACCGGGGACATAGAGAGCCTAACGGAGGGCTCTTCCAGTGCTTGGAATCATACCTCCCACACCGTTTACAGTGTGGGGGTATGATTTGATACCAAACATGATAGGATTCGTTGCAGCTGTTTTTTAGATGGTCATCGCGTAATTACGTGGTGCCCCTCTATATAGTATATGGCTGCTTCACTGACAACCCGGGAGAATGGACTCCGTAGGCTGTAGGGGTGTCCTGCTCATGCATGGGCACCCTCTCACTGAGAACCAAGCACCCTGCCTTTAGAATTGCAAAGGCCTGCTATAGGGGTGACTTATATGTTTTAAGTGCAGTGACCCTAGATATAGGAAACCTATATCTTTAGTAAGTGGTGCTAGCACCAGCGTACACAGGCTGCAATGACAGGCCTGTAGTTTCATTTTGAATGGTCTCTCATGGGTGGCATAATACATGCTTCAGCCCATTGGAGACCTTTGGGGTAGCTATGCCCTGGGTACCTTAGTATCATATACTAGGGACTTATAAGGGTACCCCAGTATCCAATCTGGGATGTACCCAAGTACTGAACACAACAATTTAGGGAGAAAGCAGATAGACTGGGGTCCTGATTAGCAGGATCCCAGTCAGACTAGTCAAATACAGCTTAGCACCAGGCAAAAAAGTGGGGGTAACCATGTAGAAGGATCCTACCTTCCTACAATTGCTCTCCCGAATATCTGCGACTATGACTTGGTGGAGTGTGTTAGGGAGGACCTGCTCTGAGGACATCAGTTGACACCTCACAGTAGTCATTCTTGCTCCTTTGTCCCTCAGAGTGTCCACCCGTTACCCATTGATGGTGACCCACTGCCTGTATTTGAAAGTATTGGCAGACAGGAATATGGGTTTTTGGCACCATCCCCTTATCCCCAAGGGAAACTAGAGTCACCTCTGTCTGCTCCCCAAAGCTAACTGGGACTACCTCCTCCTCGCTACACTCACTAACCCAGGTGTCTGCCCACTGGTGGGGGGCTGTGCCCTCTTGGGACATGTAGAGTTGCCATTGGAGTGCCCATACTTGCAGCACTCTGTGCATTGGGATACAATCCCCCCTGTCTGTTTGACAAAGAAGCCCTTCTTCTTAGGCTCCGACTGGGACTGGTTACCACTACTCCCTTGGGAATTATTTTGGGGGCCTTTAGATAGCTCCTTATTTTTAAGTTCCCTGCCTTCTTTCTTCTGGGGGTACCCCTGACCACCCTTGTGGAAGTCCCCCGAGATACCTTTTTGAACACTCTGGTACTAGCCCAGAGGTCTATCTCCTCAGCAAGCTTCCTGGGGTCAGTCAGCTTGAGGTCAACTAGGTGCCAGCACAGCTCTGGAAAACAAAGACTGAGCATGTGCTCTCTCATAATCAGACTGTACAGCCCATTGTAATCATTAACTTTACAGCCTGCACCCAACCATTCAGTGCCTTGCTGGAGTAATCCACAAAATCTACCCAGGACTGGTTGGGGAGCTTCTGGTTGCCCCTGAATCTTTGGCGGTACTTTTCAGGAGTCAGTCCAAACTTGGCAATCAAAATGCCTTTCAGGGGAGTGTACCTGGTTTGGTCCCCAACCTCTAAAGTGAGAAGTGTGTCCCACCCCACTGTATGCATGTGTTTCCTCAAACCACCCCCCAGTGCTTTTCTGGGCTCTTGCAAACCTTGAGGGCTACATCATAGGCAGAAAACCACTTGTCAATGTAATCTCCCACCACATAATTGGATACCAAATCTTTGGGGATGCAGACCTTTTTGTCTCCCTCGGACACTGTAGGTATGCTACCACCATCACTGCTGGACTCTGCGTGCCTGGCCTTAATGTCCAGCTTCTTAAGACTCAGTTCATGAGCCAGTAGCAACTTTTTCTCCGCCAAGGCCCTTTAAGCCTTCTTTTCCTACATGGCCAGCTTCCTTTCCTCCATTTTTAATTGGGCCATCTGCAGCTTCAATTCCCTCTCCTTCCTCCTATCCGCCAGCACCTTTGGAGATAGGCTGCAGGGAGAGACACTGCTCCCTGTCCTGGCAGGGTGCTCCATTCCAGGGGTCAAATCATCCCCTTCCACTGCAGGTGGTTCTCCAGGAAGCTCCTCTACAGGTCCCTCCATCCTATTATCCTCTCCTGTGGCTTCAGCAAGTGGTTGGTGGGCTTCTGCCCAGGCCCTCAGCACCTTTTGCAACTCCACTTTCCTAATGGTGCTCTTGGCAGCAAGTCCCCTCTCCTTGCAGAACTCCTTGAGGTGGGCCACTGTGTAGACATCCCTGTTGGCCAGCTCAAACTACATTCTTGCAGGTGTGGTCTCAAGCACAACAGTCAGAAAAGAATTTAGAAAAATTAAAATGACCAATCAGGGAGAATTTAAACTTGAATTGGTCTCAGATTATTTATGTGAGGTGGTAGTGTAACACGAAATTACTGTATGACACTGCACAAGTCCAATTCTCACTGCTGAACACCAGTGTAAGAAATTGGGTTGTTGGTTGACTGGGTTGTAAGCCTTGGTCAAGCAGAAACCACAATCCTTGTTAGGGTAAGGCACAAGAAAACACCAAATTAACCTGTGCTCATTCCCTTGGTAGCTTGGCATGGAGCAGGCAGGCTTAACTTACAGGCAATGTGTAAAGTATTTGTGCAACACTTCAAACAGTAAAACAGTGAAAACACATCACAAAAAGAGCCCACAACAGAGTTAGAAACAGAGTAAGTTTCAATAAATAACACAAGACCAGAACAATAAAAATCCAATCAGTAGAACTGCAGATATTTAATTTTAAAGTTTTTAGTGAAAAAGAGCCAAAAAGCACAAAGCAGCAAGTGGGGATATCTGGTCGCGCCAGACCAGGACAAAGTCACAAGTTCAGGTCGACCGCAATAGAGCGCGGGCCGGCTACAGGGAACCATTCAGGCCCGCTGAACATAGGGGCATATTTACGAGGAAGTGGTGGAGCGTGGTGTTAGCCACCTTAGCTTAAAGCAATGCTCCGCCAATTCCAAAATGCAGGGCTGCACCGTATTTACAAGGATACGGTACAGCCCTGTGTTTCCCCCTGCGTTGCCACTAATTTTAGTTGCCTAGCGCCAAGGCAGACACCCTTGCACCATAGTGCAAGGGTGCCTGCGTTGTAGGGGAAGATTGTTTATGTGCAGGAAGGTGTCGCTTCCTGCACATAAACAATCTGAAATGGCATTTTGAAACTTCGATGTGTGCTGCTTAATGCAGCACACATAGAAGTTGCAAAACTTCATTTTTTTAAATTGATTGTTTATGTGCAGCAGGGGTCACCTTCCTGCACATAAACAATCAATGGCCTTTTGCTGTTTCTATGTGTGCTGCACAACGCAGCACACATAGCAACAGCAAAAACGAGGAGAAATGAAACATTTCTTCTCGTTGCGTCTGCTTAAGACCAGGTTTTCCCTGGTCTTAATTTTGGTGTTGCCCCATGTTTACGCTGCCCTTGTTAATACGGGGCAGCGTCAAAATCAATGAGTGTTGCAGTGGAATGCCCACCGCAACACCCATTGCCCACCCCTTTCACGCTAAGTATATCATGACAGGGGCCTTATTCACAAGGCAGCGTTAAGCCACATTAAGTGGCTTAATGCTGCCTTGTGAATAAGGTGAAGCCCCTATTGCCACCAAAACGTCAGAAAAAGTGATGTTGTGGTGGCGATAGGGGCTTGTAAATATGCCCCAAAGTACCTTAAATCATGGTTACGGAGAGTTGCATGGATCCGCGTCGAAGATGCTCCGAGCAGCCAAAGTGATGTGTCAGTTCGGAGATGCAGCAAGGTTGCGATGCGAGGTCCTGTTGCATCATTGTCTAGGATCCCGTCGACAGGGCTTCCAATGCAAAGTCCGGCATCTGGGAATTGGTGCTAGCTGGTGATGCACCGGTTCCGAGGAGCTGAGAAGCTACGATATGGAGTCCAGCGTCGTTGTCGATGCTGCCGTCACCGAGAGATGCGAGGACCTGGGCTGTGGATGCACAGCACCATCAGGGCAATGTGTCGGTACCGAGGACTGCGGTGGGTGATGCAGGTCTTTGCGACAGGTACAACCCACGCAGCAGCGGCGATACATAGGTTCTGCTACGGGATGCTTCGCTCAGCAGAGAAGATGGGTCGGTTCCGCTAGCAAGTACCATAGGCCCACTTACAAGGGTCCAGGACTAGGGTGACACCACTTGACAGGGTAGACTCACAGATGGCAGAGTTCGGGTGCAGGTGCAAGATGGTTTGAAGCCTGTTATGTCCTTGAGGCTTTAGATCAAGAGGCTAACCAACTAGCCCTTGGAGGCACTTTGGGTTCTGTATTCAAGAGATGCAGGTCCAGTCCTTCTCACCCAGGCAAAAGGTCAGCAGGTCTGCATAGCAGAGCAGATGTCCAACAGGGTGCACTACAGCAACGTAGCAGTCCTTCAGCAGCACAGCAGTCCTTCCTGGCAGAGTATCCACAGGTCCAAAAGTGTACTGAAGCGGCGGTGTCTGAGGTGGAGTATTTATATCCTGGTGCCCTGGTTTTCGAAGGTGGGAAGCACTTCTAGACAGTGGCTTTGAAGTGCTAGGACGTCCCTGCCTCCCATTCCCTGGCTCCAAGCTGGCTGCAGTGACAATACAGGGTTGTTAGGTCCTTTATGTGTGGACAGGACACAGCATATTTAAGTGTAAGTGAGGCTGTGTCCAGCTCCTCCCTCCCATCCTGCCCGGGATGGCCCATCAAGTCACACTTAAGTACCCATTATGTGTGGCTGTCTAGGAGGAATACACAAAGCGAAACTGCCAACTACATAGAATCATGAGACCAGAGACAGGCCACATTCATCAACTGGCTATGGCAAGAAAACACCAACTTTCTAAAAGTGGCATTTTCAGAATTACAATTTAAAATCTGACTTCACCATAAGTTATGTGATTCCAGAGACACCAAACTTGAAGGAGTTATCTCTTCCCATTCGGAAATTACACTTATCAATTGTAATAAGACAACACCATGGTTAGCCTATGGAAGAAATTGGTCTTGCAGTAGTGAAAAACAAATGTAAGAGTTTTTCACAATCAGGAGAAGTAATACTTAAAAGTAAATGTCCTATTTTTAAAATACATTGCACCGGCACCCTGGGGTGTCCAGGGCCAACCCTAAAGGGTGACTAATATGCAATATAATAGAAGGTTTGGGCCTTGCAAAAGGGTTATTCCCCCAGGTCGAAACAGCAGTTTAAAACTGCACACACAGGCTCTGCAAGGCCAGGCAGAGATATGTTTAAAGGGCTAATTAAGTGGGTGGCACAATCAGTGCTGCAGGTCCACTAGTAGCATTTAATTTACAGGCCCTGGGCACATGTAGCGCACTTTACTAGGGACTTATAAGTATGCCAATTGGAGAAAAGCCAATATTATCATACTGAGAGGAGAGAGCACAGCACTTTAGCATTGGTTAGCACTTGTAAAGTGCACAGAGTCCTAATAGCAGCAAAAACAAGGACAGAGAAAATGAAGGAGGAAGGAAAACATTGGGAGGATGCCCACCCTAAGGCTGACAGGTCTAACATGCATCAACTCTAAACTGATGATTTTCAAATATTTTTCTTTTTCTTCTCTTTCTGACTTCAACTCCATACACAAATCTCGAACTATTTGGCATTGATTGTGTTGGGATGGGAATGTCCCACTGCATGGCATACAGTCAAATCCTCTGCCCTGAATGCCAAGCTGTGAGTATCTGGTTTTCTGGTGTTTGACCTAAGCCTCACACTAATCTAACATGTGTGTGAAGGTCTATGCCTGTCCCTTAACGTGAGTACAGTCCTTGACCGGGAGGTGCACACCAAGCATGTTCTTCAGAGTGACAGAGGTCTAAGGTCCCTGTAACCGGTTCAAGCATGCAGTGCAGTGGTGGCAGCGTACAGTCTTTTAAGTGATCATAGTGTGACTAAACCTTTTTAGAGGGCTGACGACAGCCACATGCCTGCCTCTACCTTCAGATACTGCTGTGCGGCCTGCATCTGCTCTGAAGTAGTAGAGCAGCCACTTGACCTGCCTGAGCCGGCATGTCTTTGCCCACGGAGGGAGGACCAGGAATTAGGAGCTGGAAAAGAAGCCTACTGCAGACTAGAACTGTGGGCTCGAACTGTGAACTGAGTACTTACATTTCAGAGGTCCATTCCACGTTCATTTTACAATATGCTAATTTCACCATTCTTGGTGATCTGAATATTCATTTAGTCAGTTTGTCCTGTAAAACTGCTTCCTCCCTGATAGAGGACTTTAAGGCACAGCTCATTAACCACACTCCTACTCATGAGGATGGGCATTTGGTTGACCCCCTATTCTCCAATGAGAAGGGCAAGGGAAGCATATGTTATTTAACTATAATTATAAGAAAGCATCAGCAGGACCCTTTATAAATGTTCTTAAATCTTCTTAGATATAGTAACTTCAAAAATATTTTATAATCTAACATTTCCATAAGTGTAATTTACTAACTTCACAATACTAACACCTGTTGCTCTTTTTTTATAGAACTTTTTATATATAAAACATTTTAGTTTTTGATTCATATCCCATGCTTGGGTAACATTACCCTCATTCTCTACTGAGTACATTTTTAAACAAAATAATTTAGATTTATTTATTATTTTGTAAAAGCCACTTTTACATCAAATTGTGCATACTTTTCTAGGCCTAGCTCTGTCCTCATATGTAATAAAATAGCAAGACTTGTCCTGTACTTGAAGGATATTTCAACTTCATGTATATATATTTTTTTTACATTTGAGTACTATTTCTGTGAAAGACTTAATTTGAAGCACAGTATTGCCAATTAAATTCATTAGAAGAGTATGAAGTTAGACCCTCAGAAATTTGTATGTTATAAATGTTTTTGGAATAATGAAACTAGATGCTACAGCATGGTATTCAACATCCTTTCTTTGACAAGTTTGATTAATTTCCGTAAACGCAAACAGGCGAACCGAGTAGGGGCCTGCGTATTAAGAACATCAGAGTGCCTGATGGTGATGGTCTGATGTAACTTGTTTTCTGTCTGTCAGCGCCACATAAAAGCTGGAGGTCAGAGACACATAAAATAACAAATAAACACACACCCTGGGACAAAACTTATAGGGCATGGCGGGGTCATTAGTTTTTTATTTCATCAAACATATTTTCACTTTGGTAATTGGTTCAGTAAGAAAAAAGTTTGTTGAATGCCCCCCTAACAGATGGTGGACGTGCACATTGCTCATTTTGTCTTCAGAGGAACTGCTGTGCTGGTGGATCCTCTGAAAGTAAAGGGTGATCACTGGCCCAGCGGTGTTCATTTAATTTTGCAGGAGTTAGTTAAGGAAGGGTAGTGAAGACAATGGCCTCCACCACACTGGCAGATGCAGCCCGCAATCCAAACCATAAATCAGTCCTAAATTCCCCAAATTTACATTATACATATTTATTAATTTAGAAACAGCACTGTAGCAAAAATTGTTCATACAATTTGCTGTAGTAATATACAAACATCAGGTCCAGCAGAATTTCTACCTGGAAACTGTTAGTTGTTAAAAAAACTTTTGACAATTTCACAAAAACAAGTTTGTGTTTATATTAAAGAACCTGCATTTTAATATAGCCATTTTTGAACTTCTGAATTATACATAAAAGCAACAAAACACATGCCTTCCAGACGTGTAATACTAATTATATTACATTATTTGTTTACCATGGAATATTTGAATATTGCAGCATACTTAATACAGAGCAACTAATTCTAAAAAAATGAGCATAAGATTTCTGACTCTAGCATGCAGCACATTTTGCAATTGCAAGATAGATATCAATAAGACAAAAAGGAGGGACGAAGGGCTTTTAGAAGGTCCAGCATACATGCCCAGGCCAATAACAAAGAAGAGGGTATGCAATTCCTTAAGTGGGTCAATGGACTAGGAGAGAGAGATGTAAGTAGTCACACAGTAGCAAGGCTGTCCTATAAATGTAGGCGGGAGGGGGATTCCTCCTTTCGGAACTAGGGCCCTCACACACCCAGCCCGCTAGGTGTCATGCTTCATCATTGGGCCTGCTCCTCGTCGGGTCAGCGCTGCAATACCCGACGGGCACCCAATGAGGGGCTTTTTAGCGGAGATCTTTAGTTCCTTGCTGTATGGTGTCGTGTGGGTGAGGGGCCTAGGAGAGTGTAGATGTGGTGTAGTGAGAAAGTACATGATTAAAACAGGTTGGGTAGTTCTAAGAACGACTTTATTCTGGTTGGCTAACCACCTGATTAAAAAATGTAAGGAGTGGCGACTATCTGAATGCAATGTATCAGAGTAACTGCGCTCTACTCTCAAGGGGTTGACATGTTTCTTGCCTATATAGTCTGGAGGATCAATGGCAATTCATCAGGACCTAATATTAACTATCTACACACCGTGGTGAGGTGGACGACCTACCTCCCACGTACTACCTCTGCAGGTAAGGTACCCACAGATGTAGAGGATGACCTGAAGGGAAAATCAACAGTGGAAAAATGTAGAAAGACATTAAAAGCAGCGTTATCGTCATGACAGCTTATCTCTCTCTTTCTTAAAAATCAATTAAAAATGGTGACCCATATTGTGTGCAAAGGTGGCTAATTTATGTCACACAAAAAGTGATACAAGTGCAGCAAACAAGTAAGTAGTTAAAAAGCTTCCAAAAATTGAGCTCTCTCTAGTATAGTAAAACAGTAGCCAAGAAAGCGGTTGGTGGAGAGCAACTGAACCCACCTAAACATTCTAAGCGACTCGCCTCAACAGTATCCAGCGGGTCATGAGACACATAAAGAATTGTGTCCTAGGGGAACATAATAGCACGGAGAAATCAGGAAACGAATTACTGATAACACAGAGTCTCCTGCAACCCTAAAGACAATGGTGTGCCCTAACTTCTTACCTACAGCACGCCATTGTCTTTAGGGCTCAATTTGTGGAAGCTTTTTAACTACTTACTTGTTTGCTGCACTTGTATCACTTTTTGTGTGACATAAATTAGCCACCTTTGCACACAATATGGGTCACCATTTTTAATTGATTTTTAAGAAAGAGAGAGAAGCTGTCACGACGATAACGCTGCTTTTAATGTCTTACTACATTTTTCCACTGTTGATTTTCCCTTCAGGTCGTCCTCTACATCTGTGGGTACCTTACCTGCAGAGGTACTACGTGGGAGGTAGGTCGTCCACCTCACCACGGTGTGTAGATAGTTAATATTAGGTCCTGATGAATTGCCATTGATCCTCCAGACTTTATAGGCAAGAAACATGTCGACCCCTTGAGAGTAGAGCGCAGTTACTCTGATACATTGCATTCAGATAGTCGCCACTCGTTAAATTTTTTAATCAGGTGGTTAGCCAACCAGAATAAAGTCGTTCTTAGGACTACTCAACCTGTTTTAATCACTTACTTTCTCACTACACCACATCTACACTCTCCTAGGCCCCTCACCCACACGGCACCATACGGCAAGGAACTAAAGATCTCCGCTAAAGAGCCCCTCATTGGGTGCCCGTTGGGTATTGCAGCGCCGACCCGACGAGGAGCAGGCCCAATGATGAAGCATGACACCTAGCGGGCTGGGTGTGTGAGGGCCCTAGTTCCGAAAGGAAGATAGATATCAAACCAGCCAAGACAAATTCTGCAAAACATAAATGCTGATTTCAAACTTAACAAACAGGCAGAATGACTGTACACATATTGACTGTGAATTTTGCTAAGAATATTTAGGAACATATTAAACAATTTGAGGAAGTGCCAAAATAAAATTTCTGTGATGTGTTGTGTTAAAGGGGGAGAGTCAAACCATTTCTTCGCTAGTATGGTTCTGTTCCTCTATCCCCCGGCAGTATTGCACTTTAGGCTGCTTTGCGCCCACACAAATATCCTTGCACCTTAGTGAAAGGCTGTGTGGACGATGAGAAGCATATTTGTGTAGTGGAAGGATACACTTCTGACATTAAATAATATCAGTTGACTTACTTGAACTCATCAGATTTTTTACTATTTATAGTGCAGTAAAGCACGTCAATCGCACATGTCAATCATGACAATAATTTAGAATAACATACACATAAAATATTCAGCTTGTATTGACAAAGCATTCATTTAGAGTACTAAAATAAATTGTATTTTTTGAAGTATATATAGCGTAGCATGATAAGACATGGGTGGTTTTATCTGAACAACCATCTACCAGCTTCATAAACCATCCTAGATGCTAAGTTAAGTATTTTGACACGTCCTCCTTTAGGTAGGGGACTTATTAACAGTAATGGTTTTAACTTTGTTATGTTAATCCAAATAGAACACTTTAATGTAAGTTATCAAAAATGTTTTTCCTCAATCTTGGCCTGAACCATTTTGGCATTTTAGCTTTAATAGCAGGAAAGTTAGCTGTATGACATTTTTTCATGCCTAACACATTTTTGAAGGTCAAATCTAAGATATTAAAGGGGCATATTCACAAGGACTTATCGCCGAGTTATCGGCACTTTAGCGCAGCAAAAGTGGCGATAGAGTTACCGCCCCTTTCGCAAGCTGGTGCTAACTGCCTACAACACCACATAACCCGCGATAGCTGCCGCAAAAAACATCGCCACGGCCGACACCGCCAACTAACGCTAATGAGATGCAGAATAGGTGTGTCCGTGCAAAAACACACGAAAAGACAACACCGCGCGATTCACAACGGACAGCCAGATCTGCGATGCGAGTCAAAAACAGGCGATAAGCCGCGGTAGCAGCAGGTATTTAACACCTGCCTTCTGCTGGTGCTAAGCGGGACGACCACCTGCAGTCTGAAAGGGAGCCCAGACCAGAGCCACACCTGAAGACCAACCACTAAATAAGGGGACCCCTGAAGTTGATGTAGGTAGGGAAAGCAGGGGAGAAAATGCAAAAATATGACAAAAAAATCCCTCTACCTATATGTTTTCGATTATGCTATGCGTCATAATATTACGACCCCCGCTTCTCATGGAACCATTGCGAATTATAGATATCAATCAAAATGGTAAGATCATTGAGTGATGACTATTGTAGTTGTTGCCAGCACCAAACACTCCCTGGGGGCTGTCTTACACTCACCCCACGCACAGCCAGCACAGGCATCACTGGACTAGTGTGCCTGCCAACACATCATGCCGAACCACCAATTGACTCATCTCTCTCTGCACTGTCACAGGTGATCAGGGATATGCACTCTGCACTTGGATGATGACACCCCTCCGAGACCCAAACACACATGCCCAGAGGCAGTACAATGCGTCCCACAAACACACCAGGGGCATCGTGGAACGCACATTTGGCGTGTTGAAGTCACGTTTCAGGTGCCTGGACATCACAGGCGGAAGGCTCCTGTACAGGCCAGACATTGTGTGCAAGATGATCGTTGCATGTTGTGTTTTGGACAACATCTGTGTGCGCTCCAATGCCCCATGGATCCCAGTGCCAGATGCACCGGACGATGATGAGGACGATGGGGCAGGTGGCCCACACCCCACTGCAGCTGCAGCAGGAATAGCCCATAGGAACACCCTCATTGCCAATTTCTTCACCTGAGCACGTCACTTTGTGTCCGTCCTGTACAATAATGGGACAGTACAAGTTGTCCACTGGCACTGCATGTGTAAATAAAACTGATACAGGTTACAGGTTGTACTCGTCCAATGTCATGTCACGGATTACTGCGATGCCAGATGTGCTTAGCCATTTTGTGCACGCATGCAGCACCAGTTGTGTCCTGTGTTCTGTTGTGGAAGTGTTGCAGTATGTACCACATTGTTGACAATGTTGGGGTGCTCTTATTCTTATGTGTGTATGCTGCACTGTGGCTGAGTCGCCCCTGCAGCTCTGAATTGGCTGCCACTCATCCCTTTCAGATGGTGTGCCTTTCACTTCTGTGCGTCTACAGTGCTGAGATGTTGCTGACTTGAGTGAATTGTGCCCTTCGTCATGTTGTGACTCGTGGTCATGGTCGATAGGCGGATGTGTAGTTGACGTCAGGGGTTTTTTGTGCACGTGGATGTGTCCGAGTGTGACCTGCACCTGTGCAGATCTGGCCCACACTCAGCTGCATCAGTGTCGTGGCCTGCACATTGACATGATAGTTGGACTCCAGCCATGCTACTCGTTATGTAGTGTCTCTTGCATTGTCAGTGTGGCTGACGGATATGCATCTTCGCTGGGTTTCGCACGTGTGCATGTGTTGGTTGTGTGATTGGTGATGTGTTGGGTGGGGGCCCCTTTGGGCACATAGTGGAGGTGAGACTACTTGGTGTTTGTGTGTGTGCTGCAGTGTTCCAGGGGGATCAGGGACTTGATCTGGAGTCATTGTGGGTGTGCAGTGTGCTCTGCTTAATTGTGCATGTGTGCCATTGTGCCCATCTCCCCCTGGGCCCCCACCTCCAATCTGCGTTGCTGCTTTAATGTTGGCAGCGAGTTCCTTCTTGGGTTTGCCCTTCGCATCATTCCAGCGCCTCTTGTCCTCTGCCATTGTCCTCCTCGGCGCGGCAACGGCATTCACATAGTCCAAGATGGTCTGCCATCTCAGCGTCTTTTTTGCCAATGACACGTTGGAGGTGACGTACAGTTGGTGGTGGTGTTCTATCTCATCCGTGGGGTGGATCCGGGTTTCCTGCACACTGTACCCCGTCTTCCTCGCCCTCTTCTCATTGCCCTTCCACGACACCTGGCTTCCTGGCTGGGCCTCCGTGGGTCTTGTGGGTTTCACGTTGTCCTCTGCACTTGGGCCGGGTGCATCCTTGGTGCTCCGCGGTTCCTCTGGTTTTTGGTGTGTTCTTTTTGGGTGCTTTTCTTGTGCTTTTCCCCGCATGACGCATGGGACTTGCTGGCCTCTTGCTAGTTATCACACAGATTTTTACGCGGTTGGACCCATCGCAACTTTTTTCGCGTTGGGGTTTGCATTTTTATCGCCGTCGCAGTAGTTGTTTCGCGGACATTTGCCGCGTTCTCGTGTGATTATTGCACGGTATCGCCGTGTTGTGAATGCCACGTTAACACGGCGTTATTTTCCCGCGATGGACTGCGATGTGAGAAGTTGCGGTAAGCTATTTTGGCGATGTTTATCGCACGTTCTTGTGAATATACCCCTAACTCTCTTATCTAGAGTGTGGTAGACAGGGTATTCTGTGACAATTGTGGGTGAATTTCTGCCTGCCGTCCTACAAGTAAAAAATTCTCTAAAACACTTGTACTTCAGCATACAGGACACTTGACACATTTGTGGCTGAGTTTTAAAATCACCTCATTTTAAAATATTTGTTAATACTGCTGAAATTTAAAAGTGAAACTGAACTGTATTTGTTGAATCTGTTGGGACGGCTTGCTAATCCACTCAGTTCTCTTGTACAATTCGTCTTTTGGGAAAAATAAGTTACTTAGTGGCCATCTTGTTGGGCTGTCTTATGGAGCGGTTAGCGCTCTAGTGTCTCACAGCCTTTTCCCTGCTCCCGGCCAGCATATTCAACCGCGTCCGTGGTGCAGACGCTCCAAAGGTGTGCCTGTGGCAATCCCGTCTGCACCCGTCCACGCCCAAATGGAACCAGGGGCCAGAGATGCTGGTCATTCTACTTCAGGTAGGCTGGTCTACTCTGCCTCTCCCTTATTCGCTCTCCGCCCCATAACACTAGGAGATGGAATCCAGATACTTTGAGGGGAAAGTGTTCCTCAAGCGATTTTATGGTTGTCTATCCTCATCCAGTGCCTAACGTTCAGACTAAGGGCTACCTCCAGCCTTCTAAGGCAATGACATGTTGAGCCAAAAACTGACTGCTTTCGATTTTTAATATCAACTGTCACTCCCTCGCTAAACAAAAAACTGAAATTTCAACTTCTTACTTGATCATACTCCGGATGCAATTTTTTTAACAGAAACCTGACTCAATAGGGCCTGGGTGCAGGATATCGTTGTTGCACTACCCTCAGAATATTGCATACTTAGAGTGGATCGCCAGGACAGGAAAGGGGAAGGAATTGTGATTATTTTTGAAGGACAGTATTTATGCAAAGTGGACAAACTTGTGATACCTGAATGTGAGGTCTTGCTGTTCTCCCTGTCCTTAACTAATAACTTCGCCATGTTTGGTCCCTTAATCTATCGCCCTCCTTAACCTGCTGGCATTTGGAGTACTTGCATTTTAGAGATCCTTTCCCCATTCATTTTAAAATGTGCTAATTTCACCATTCTTGGTGATCTTAACATTCATTTCGACAATTTGTCCTGTAAAACTGCTTTCTCCCTGCTAGAGAACTTTAAGGCCCAGCTCATTAACCACACTCCTACTCATGAGCAGCCGCAGTCCGTGCAGGTAACAGCGGTAGGGCGGTGGGGCCGGGTGGAGGGGGATTCCGATGGACGATGCAGAGGGAAAATTAATTATTTATTTAATTTTCCCTCTGCATCGTCTGTCGGAATCCCCTCCACCCGCCCCCGCTGTTACCTGCACGGACCGCGGCTGCTCATGAGGCTGGGCATTTGCCTGACCCCCTATTCTCCAATCTGAAGGACGTGCAGGCAGTCTGTTCAATTTCTTTACCATGGTCTGATCACTTCTCTGTTCCTTTCTACCTCTATATCCATTTGGCACCTCGTACACAGAAGGACCGGCCAGCCTCCTTTTAAGGAACTGGTCAAAATATTTCCGCTTTGAACTCCACTCTCAAGTCAAATCGCCCAATGGTGAGCAACTCAGTGGAATCGGACTCACCCATCATTGATAATTGGCTTTGGTCATCGCTTAACTCTTTAGTTCCTATTACACTCAGGAAGAATCACAGAACCCTTCACCCAGCACCATGGCTTGATGATGCCTCACACAAAAACAAAAAGATCTGTAAACACTTGGAAAGAGTCTGGTGTAAGTTCTACTGTGAAGTGGATAAACAAAAGTATGTCAGCTCTAAAGGACTACAATTAAAACTGCTGCTCTACTAGAGCCTCTTTCTATTCAGAAAAAATAACCTCGACACAAAATTGCCCTAAACCCCTTTTCAAGTAGTAAAAACATTGTCAGATAAACAATCCAGAATGGCGATTTGAAACTTCTATGTGTGCTGCATTGTGCAGCGCACATAGAAATTGCAAATCGTCATTTTTTAATGATTGTTTATGTGCAGGAAGGGATCGCTTCTGCACATAAACAATCATTCATGGCAATTTGCTGTTTCTATGTGTGCTGCAGAAGGCTGAACACATAGAAACAGCAAAAACGAGGAGAAATAAAGCATTTTTCCTCATTTCGCCATGTTAAGACCAGGTTTTCCCTGGTCTTAATTTTGGCACTGCCTCCTATTTACATCACCCTTGTAAATAGGGGGCAGCGTCAAAATCAAAGGGGGTTGCGGTGGAACGCCCACAGTAACACCCATTGCCCACAAATTTCACGTATAGTGTGAAAGAGGGCCTTACTTACAAGGCAGCGTTAAGCCACGTTAAGTGGCTTAATGCCTCCTTGTAAATAAAGCGAAGCCCCTATCGCCACAGGAACATCATAAAAAGTGATGTTTCTGTGGCGATAGGGGCTTGTAAATATACTCCTAAGTTCCTCCTTGAACAATATCGTTATCGTATAGTAGTGCCACAAGATATGCATAAAGTTTTCATGACTGCCACGTGCACTCCAGAAATCTCTGGTAACAGTGGGCTAGAAATGTCTTCATTCAGAGGACTAAGGGTTCACTCAGACATTGCATCTGGATGTTGTGTTTCCACTTTCTTTTAAAATGCCAGTTATAGGTATTTCTGGCATGATCAGGATTTCATAAATGGTTGTTAAATATTGGTATTAATCAATGCTATTTATGTTTTCATGCTAACAAATCATTGTTTTTACCATCTGAATTAGATTTGAATATTTAAGGTGTGTGTTTCTTACAATAGGCCTCCACCCGTCTATCAAACTAGCATATGTGTCTTAAGCAGGTAAAATTGCTGGTGAGGTGTTCCACCCAGTATGCCACAGTGTGAAGATTAGGCAGCAGGCATTGGATATGTGGCAAGGGTGGCAACTTAATATTTACATGGAAAAAGTGCATCCTGAAATTACTTTTTTTACAGTGACCCTGCAGTCTGTAGTGTAATACTTCTCCCTGAATCAGATTAAACCTCATTTGAGCTATTTGAGACAACAGGTCTGAGATTCCTGATCACCCTTTCCTCGACCATTGATCAAATGACCCCTGGACAAGCGTGGTTTAAAAACCTTGTGGAAGTAAATTGGAGGGAGGGATTGGCCATGCGTTATTCATGTGCTGCCAATATATCACATGTTTCTTATAACTCTTTGGTTTGCGCTTGGCAGGCAGCTGTTGTCCAGTTTTTGCATCTTCTGTAACTGTATGGCCTAAATTGTATCCAACTCTTTTTACTAGTTCATAGTTTGGCTATCTGCAGTTGTGGGGCCTGGTATGCATTGGGCAGTTGAACCCACTCTAACATTCAGGTATTTGTGGGCATTTGCTTTATTCTCTTGATCCCTTCCCCCTAAACAAATCTCATGATATCGGCTAATAATTTGATGAAAAGCTCTTATTTATGAGACTAAGCAAGGCTTTAAATACAAACAGGAGGCTGGAAAGGACATCCATTTTAGTCCGCTCATATTTCCATAACTAGGATATTACTATATTGGAGCAATTAGATAACCCCAAATGGATGCTGCCAGACTGTGAATTTTAGGTTTAACTACTGTTCCCAGGGCTGGTGATCTGAATTACCAAATACGTGATACTTCTAGGGACCCATCTGAATTGGCAAGTAGATTGAAGCTGTCCAATAAGTTTCGGAAAAAGTGAAAGGCAAGCTTTAATATCTCGGAGTTCTCAAGTCAATTAAAAAAAGTGCCATTGGCTGTTAAGTTTCAATTTGCATTAGGGCTCATGTAGATAACGTTGGATCCCGCAATGTACGTGTTTTATTTATTAAATACATGCACAGTTACCATTGCATACAAAGAAGCTTTAAAAATAGGGCAATAATTCATATCAATGCAGCTCAAGTCGCTAGAGTAAAAATGCGGCAGTAGGATGCCAAAAAGCGCATTATGGGTCAGGGATCCAATGGCAAGATTGGTGGGGTGGTCATCTTATACTCAAAGTTTTCAGAAGAACACCGACGGTTAGTCTTTTAGTCTCTTTGCTGCGCAAAACAGGAATTTGACAAAGCGAGCGGTTGTTCTAAGATCAATGGCTAGCAGAGACTCAATCACTGCTCTTCTACATGTTCTGATTCCTCTTGTTAGGAAGATTGATTTGAGCCAATATCTATGCTCCATTAGGAGAGTAGGGCAGGCACATGTTATGTGTTCAATGGTTTGCCAGTGGTGGTTGCATAACTGGCATTTCTTCCTGCCATCTTGGGGCCAGGTCTAGAGTTGGTTGGTCTCCAAGTTAATACCTGATGATCTGCTATTTCACTGTTGAAGAGAGGCCAGCTGCCAGATGGGGTTGGAGGAGCAGGGCTGTGTATGACTGGATAAGCATTTGATCACCTTGCCTGCATGCTCAGTAATGAAAGAGAGATGCTGCATGGCTTTGTTGACTACAGGTTTGAAGGCTGAGAAGGTAATTGCCTGGTTCCATACAGCACCTAGTTGAAGATTTATGATTGCCTGACCCAGGTATGCCTTTGGTGCTAGAGACGCTCCCTGGGTCTCCATTTCTGTCCATAGGAATTGATTTAATGTGTCAGGCCTCGACCTGCGAAGTCTATAACAGAATTTTGCAAATGACCCCTGGTACATTACTTTTTGTCTAAGGAGTCCAAACTCCAGCCATATTTGGGACGGGGATGCCCCGTGGGGTAGTAAAAAGACTAGAGTGTTGAGGAGCTGCGCATATCCTGAGCTGTATGAAATAATCAGTATGTTATGTTAATTTCCATTTATATAGCGCCAAATCACCAGTGGTCTCTAAGCGCTTGTGAAAGGAACATAAACCTAGAAACCAGGGTACGCCTCCCACAGCTCTGTGAGTCTGGGTGAAGCTTATCCAAACGCCTGTGTAAACAAAATGGTCTTAAGTTTCCTCCTAAAAGGGAGTAGGGTGGCTTCCCTGCGCAAGCTCTCCGGTAGCTTGTTCCAAAGCTGGGGAATCACAACTGAAAAAGCTCGCCCCCCCATGGTGACTTTATCAAAACATATCAGTTTTGCCCTGATTACCTCTAAGAGGGACTTTGAGGTGGACCCAGGCAGGTGCTTTGCCATTTTTTTTTAAGGCATGTAAGAGCGATCCTGCCCTGTTATGAATACATTTTTTGTGTGACAGGAAGGATCCTCTGCTGTCAGTTTGAACGCCCAGGTACATACAGATGTTATCTTTGGGAATCTTGTTGCCGTTTAGGAGCCATTTGCCCTCCTTTTAGATTTTGTTCCCTATAATCCTTATTTTAGTCTTCTGTAGATTTACCACAAGATGGCTCTTGGTGGAATATGAATATAAAATATTTAACTGTCTCTGCAGGCCTATTTTTGTATAGCTCATCAGGAGTGCATTGTCTGCATAGAAGATACCGCCCATCTGCTTCCTGCCTAGTTTGGGAGGATGGGCAAAAAGGTCGTTCAGAGCGGACGCCAAGTCTGCCAGAAAAAAGGTTGAAGAGAAGTGGTGCAAGTACGCATCCTTGCTTCAGGCCGACTGTAGTTGGAATTTTTCTAGATGTACGTAGGATGTCATTGAAGAACGTAACCAGGTTTTGTTTCTTTCTCCAAAAATGCAGACCCAGTAATATTGGTGTAAAACTTTTGGGAAAGTGTTTAAATAGTGAAAGTGAACTTTAATTGGGATCTGTGCCATCCTCTAGGTACCCTTTGTGCTTTTTCAGAGAAATAATACTTTATTTCAGTTGTGGCCTTTGGTTGGACAAAATTGCTTAGGATCCACTTTCAGTACTGTTCCATAAAACCTGCTAGTTTATGAACCCTGGGGTATATTTATGTAGGTTTTGCGTTGCCCTTGCACCACGCAAGGGGGCGCAAGGGTGAAGCAAAACCTAAGTAGGATCTATCAAGCCACGCAAGGCCACCTTGCGTGGCCCTGAGTGGCATGATAAATCCGGAGTAATGCAACGCAGAGCAAATTGGTGCGTTGCATTACTCTACACCAAGGAGGCGTTCCATGGGTGAAGCAAGGGTGTTCCAACATGCCCACCCATGGATTTGGTGCATTCCCAGATTTACCATCAGTGGTAAACCTGGGAATGCTTCAAACTGCTATGCCTCCCCAGGGGGAGGTGTAACGAGGAGAAATATCTTCATTTCTCCTCGTTACTTCCTGCAGCACACACAGAAAGAGGAAAATGCCTTTCAGGGTTTTTTTTTGCAGGAAGATGGCCCTTCCTGCACAAAAACAATCCTGCTTACAACGCAGGCACCCTTGCACTATGGTGCAAGGGTGACTGCATTGGTGCTAGGCAGCACATTGTGCACCAACGCTGGGAAATGACAGGAGTGCACTGTATTATGTTAAACACGGTGCATTCCTGCCCTTTCCCTATCACGCAGTGCAGCAAGGTGACTTGCTGCACTGTGTAAAAATTTCATAAATATGCGCCCTTGTTCATAAATCCCATGCTCACCAGGTCAAAAGCCTTTTCAGCATTCAGCTGAGTCCCTTTTTTCCATCTTTCAAACAGGTGACTGACCCATCAGAAATGCCATATATTTGTCTGCCTCATATGTATCACAATTGATTCTGTTGCCCCAATTGTGCAGTGATAGACCCTAATGGATGCATAGCTGGTGTATGGCACTAAAGAATCACTCACAAATCATCTTTGCAAGCACATGTACAACGATATGGGGGAAAAAAATGGAAGCTCAGGAAATGTGGCACTGAGTCCAAAGTCAGTGATTATGGATTCTAGAATTTTGAATAGCATCCCACTGGACGTTTCAGTTGCTAAATATCTAATCAGCCTTTCATTACACACTATGATTATAATAAAATCACTAGCTAGTATTGAATCCCCTTTGCAAATTTTGCCAGTGTCTTGAGATCAAGATTTTCACCTGCGGATGAGCTGTGTACATAGCAGGTATTGTGATTTCCACTCCTCCTCACCATGTAAGTTACCAATATGCACTGAATTTCTTTATCCCAAGGAGTTATTTTAATGGAAACATATTGAAACTCCATTACATTGTGGGTGTGTAAATGTGCCCAGAATCACGTGGATACACTTTTCCTTTAGTTATCCCAGTATCAGCTGCCAACAGCTGTGTTTCCTGTAGATAGGATATCTGTGTGGCATTGCCACACCTCTGTATACTTGCATTTGGGGACTTATACTCCTTTGTGTTAAGTGATAGGACATTCATCATGATGTGGAATCAAACATGACACACTGAATATCTTTGTGAATCTTCTGCTAGGTCCTTGCAAATGTGAAAGACCATACATTTTATATAGCATAATTTGGAGATCACTGACATTACATGTGCATTCCTGTCATATGTTACCACTCTCTCTCAGTAGTTCCATCATCTAACCTTGCTTCAGCAACAATACAAGTGATACAGCTGAACATTTCAACATTTACTGTCGGACACCAATGACCTATCAAATATATGACCACAGATCACTGTGCTTCAAAGGAGCACTTTGTCAACAGTACTACAGATGGGGGTGATTCCTCAATCTTCAATTACTTTCTTTTCACCGCTCTATCTCCACCCCCTCAGCAGTATCTACATAAATGGGCTAATAGCAATATTTAAAGGAGAAAAGGCGTATATATACTCAGATGTTGGTCCCTCCACCATCTACCCTTAAGCTAGAAGCAAAATATCCAATATATTGTCTAAGAAGAGCCATCTTTGCCTGGGTACTTCTCTAGGCAGACCTCTTTGTTCTATTTTGTTTCCAGTCAGAGTCCTTGCGTGATCCTGTAGTAACCCAGGAGTGATGTTCCATCCAGGTATGTGAGGACTCTGGCACTGCATCTGAAATCTCCAGTCTCTTCAAACCCCAAAATGTTTGCTGCTTCAAGTTTCATGCTTGCACATTACGTTTAGATGATGTAAGTTAATCCCAACGAAGTAGGTTCTAGAATATCGGATGTGGTCCTTCTGAAGCTTATCTGTTAAGGCTAGCATGGCTTTATTTTGCATTGGGGAGTGACTAAGGAGAGGTATCTTGAAAGAATGAGCAGGAATGCTCTTCTTTCATTATGTCTTTTTGCTTTCACGCTTCTACTATGAGTCTTTCATTGACCTTGATATCATTGGCTAAGATGCTCCTAGCATTGGAAGGAGCATCAGTAGGTTTGAGGCTTCGTTTGTTCACTCTGTCAAAACTGATAGGCTTGTGAGCAATGTCCCCAGTAATAATTTTGTCAGTGTGCAGAAAGGGAATGTTTGTGTGCACAATTATTTCGCATTGTATGCAACTCGGAAAAAGCTTGCACTTTCATGGGAATTACTGCTTGGTAAATGTGCGATTACATGGTGCTTCTGGAATATATATTTTAAAGCATATTTGCCCACTTTAGTTGTAAGAAAACATATTTTGGGGTAGTTCTGAATGTAAAATCATCCGATACGCCACTGTACAGTTATTCTTTATGAAACAGGAAATGTAGGTCCCATCAAATTGAGAAATTCCAGAGAATGTCCATCAGAATTCATGTGGCAGAATGATATCTGAATTAAAACTGCTATGCCACAGAATGTTTAACTTCTGTGCTGCTACTTTAGCCTGAAGAGTTACTGTGCCCACAGAGCATGTGTAACTCTGCTCCACCATCAGTCACAGTGATAAAAACACCTGCCCTGCTGTTAAGTGAGCCTCAGAATACCTGCCTTTTAGGTATTGTGTGAAGACAGTGAACTTGAAATATGGGCTCTTCTTCCACAGGTCTCACACTGAGATGCCTTTGGTCATATAATGCAGCACATAAGAAACATTAGAACATTGGAATGTGGAGCACTCCATTGAAGACAATGGAGTGCTCCGTGCTTCTACGGGCCGGTAAAGGCCCGCAAAGCAACATTCCAATGTTGTTTTCACAAAGGCCTCTCGGAGCCCGAGGGGATTTAAACCCCCTCGTACTCCGAGAGGCCTTTGTTTTATTTGTTTGAACATTCTGCCCTCTAGTGGCAGAATGTTCTAATAGCCTTATAGCCCTTCGTAGCTGGGCTATACCGGCTATTAAAGTCCCGCTCCCTTGTTAAAGTCCCTCGCCTTCGGCTCGGGCCTTTAACGCTGGAGCGGGCCTTTAATAGCCGGTATAGCCCGCTACGGCGGGCTATAAGGCTATATTACATTCCTGTCCAGAATACCCCAATTTCTTAAAGGGCCAGAGAATGATTGTCTTCCCTGTTTACTTCTCGTTCTCTCTCGCTCTCTCTTTCTCAGTCTACTTGTTATGACTTCCAACTTCTCTCTCCTTTTGTCGATCACTTCAATATTCGTTTCCTTCCATCTACAGCTCCCAATGCATATTTATCTTTCCCCCACTCAAGCTCTGCTTCTCTCATTCTCTGTTTCCCTCTTATATATGCTCACTCTAACTTTACCTCAGTATCTTACTAGAACCCATATTCACATGCTAATCTAGCCACTATATCTCAGTCACTAACATTTTCACCCATGATATTGTTCTATATTTTTCTGACTAACTTTCTTCCTCTCTCCAAAAATGACTCTCTTGCTCAGAATCAGTCTGTTATGTCAGCTCACACACCTTTGCTCTTTCTTCCTCTCTTTCTCTGTCACTTTCTATGAAGTGGTCAGACAAAACAATGTAAACTTGGCAATAAATTATAGGTATTATCCGCACATGAAGGAATGTGACATGACATTTAAAGTTTGCACAGTATACAATGCAAAGATTAAACTTTTTTAACATCGAATGCCTTAGCTTGTCCTCCATACACCAAGCCAAAGTGAAATATAATTTGCAGATAAAAATACTATATCCGATGTTGGTTGGATGCTGGTGTCTTATTAGAACACGCATTGGCAAAGCCAATAGGTCTCGGCAATGCCCAAGCTATTGGCCTTGTCAATGTGAATGTCTTTTAGCCATGTTGTCTAGCAGCACATCTGCTGTTCAGAATGGCTGAAAGTCATTAAAAGCCCGGAATCACAGGATGTTAAGTCGATGCCAAGTCTCTTCGCTCCCCATGTTGAGTTTATTGTCCTGCCCCTTCTAACCCAAAAAAGTGATATGCGCTGGTCGCATCATAGCGCTTTTTTCAGTGACTTTCAGTCATGCTGAACAGCAGATGTGCTGCTAGACAACATGGCTAAAAGACATTCACATTGACAAGTCTTAAGCATAAGAGGGCCACTGTAAACTGATAATAGGAGAAGACACCACCAGGGGAAAATGAACAATCAAAATATATTGAAAAAGATACGCTTCTCCATTTAGTTTAAAAGGTATAACTCAATAAATAATCAATATCATAAAACAGACCTGTTGAAAAACGCATTTTATTACTTAGTACATACTCATTTTTGTTATACAGTACTTTATTTTTTGTTTGTCTCAGGCTCCCTATCTTATAATACAAGCAAATGAACCGAAATCATACATCAGAGCAATAATACACAGTCATTCTAAAGAAAAAAAAACATCCAATCCATACATTAAAAACACCATTCGCAATCCCATGTTGGCATTATTGTTAATTCTTTAGCCAATAATATGTCAGACTAGACATCATTCATTAACATATCTCACAGTGATTGCAATTGAAAGGTTACACCTTCACCAATATAACTGTTGGCAACAAATTATTGAGGACATTAACACATATATAGGATATGTAGTAAATTACATTGGTATAGACAAATATTGAAGTCACTGTGAGATATGTTAATGGATGTCTAGGCTGACACATTGACAAGGCCAATAGCTCGGGCATTGCTGACATCTGTTGGCTTTGCCAATGCTTGTTCAGTATTTACGGGGTCTTGCTGAACAAATGTGGAAGTGATAGTAAGAAACAGTTCAGGAGCTTTGAAGTGAAGCAAGGATGTGGGGAACCTCTGGGTCAACTGAACAGTTTGTGATTCTGGGCAAATCACTTACGCTTCCCCCTGCATACGACAATGAAGGTGTCATTGTCTAATATAACTGGTGAGCATTCAAGGCACTCCAATACCATCGACTGGTGTTAGCACTATGGCAAGATGGAGAATGGAGACTGGAACAAGCGCTCCAATACCAGCGAATCGTGTAAAAAACCCAAAAATTAAAGCAGCAGTGACGTCAAGCAACAACGGAAGAGGGTGGGAGGAAGCAACAATGAAGGTGTAAAAACAAATACATTCATTGAAGCAGGACCAGCGATAAAAATCATGTGTCATTGTGGAATGTAACTGGTGAGCACTTAAACTGCTCCAATGCTTTTGGCTCATTTTCGCACCATGGCAAGACGGTGGACGGAGCGAGAGTTCAAATACCATCGGATCATGCAAAAAAAATAAACAAGCGTGTTCATGTTTTAACAACTTTTTAAGAAATGCATTTGTTTATGTAAATGCGTATGCATTTTAGTGGTATGTGTAGAAAAGAGACGGCATGAAAACACAAGTACTCCTATGGAGTGCTTGAAAACAAAGAAAAATTAACTGCGCTAACCGAGAGCAGTGTAAGGAGACATGTGCTTGGTCCATGCGCTATGGGAGGGCCAAACACAAGAAGAGGGCATGACGCCCGCATGACATGACAAATGGCATCAAAGAAAATGAGAGCAACGCTGAAGTTTACCAATGGTAGGAAAAAGATGGCCTGTAAGCCCACAGATAGAACACAATGCATCTCTTTGAGACAGCGCATGTGCTGTCTAGCCCAGCAGCATATGCATTGTCTAGCCGAGACCTAAAAACAATAGATTTTGCATAGGCAAAACCTACTGGCTTTACCAATGCTTGTTGTGTTTAGAATGGGGAGATTAACCCCTTCGCTGCTAGGCCTTTTCCCCCCCTGTGCTAAGCCTTTTTTGGGCTATTTGGGGTAGTGCGCGCTTAGGCCCCTGTAACTTTTTGACCACATAAGGTATCCACGCCAAATTTGCGTCCTTTTTTTTTAACATCATGGGGATTGTAAAGGTACCCAGGGTTTGTGGATTCCCCTAAAGGGGACCCAGAAATTAGCCAAAATACAGCAACATTTTGTTTTTTTGGGGACAAATGCGAAAAAAGGGCTACAGATGAAAGCGTCTTGTTTTTTCCCTGCAAATGGCATCAAAAAGGGGTTGTGGTGCTGAAATCACCATCTTCCCAGCTTTCAGGGACAAGCAGACTTTTGTCAGAAAACCAACTTTTTTACACAGTTTTGGCATTTTTCTGGGACATAGCCTATTTTTGCTATTTTTTGTGCTTTCAACCTCCTTCCAGTTAATGGTAGAAATGGGTATGAAACCAATAATGGATCCTGAAAAGCCATACATTTCTGAAAAGTAGACAAAATTCTGAATTCAGCAAGGTGTCATTTGTGTAGATCCTTAAAGTTTTCCTTATAGAAACTAACAGTTAAATGAAGGAAAAATTGAAAAGTAGTTGAAAAAACATCCATTTGTGTCAACGTTTTCACCTGTAACTTCTTCTAATTATGACAGCTATTTGAAAGCAATATACCGTTATATCCGCTGGACCTTTCTGGTTGTGGGGATATATAGGACTTGTAGGTTCACCAAGAACCCGACGAACCCAGAGCCAATAACTGAGCAGCATCTTGCAAGGGTTTTTTATTATGTACCGGGTATATGGCAATTATTTTGGGAAAATGTATATATGGAAAAATTGTTATGAAAGACACCTATGTATTTCTGAAATGGGAACAAAATGTAGATTTTAGAAACAGTAGATATTTGCACATTTCCGAAATTGGGAGTACCCATACTAGCATGAGAATTATAGGTCATTTTTCAAAATGACTTATTTTTTACACATTGTCTTTCATTTGGAAGGCAGAAATGCATCGAAAGTCAATAGGTAATAACAGTTGCTCTACAATTCTGTGTTACCCTAAGTCTCCCGATAAAAATGGTACCTCACTTGTGTGGGTAGGCCTTGTGCCCACAACAGGAAATGGCTCAAAATGCAACGTGGACGTACCACATTTTCACAATGAAAAATTACCCTTTTTTTTTTAAAAGTGCCTAGCTGTAGTTTTTGAACCCTAGCTCTGCGGGCACTTAGGGAAACCTAGCAAACCTATACATTTTTGAAAACTAGACACCCAGGGGAATTCAGGACGGGGTGACTTGACTGGCTCTCACCAGGTTCTGTTACCCAGAATCCCTTGGAAACCTAAAAAATTGGTAAAATAAACACATTTTGAGGGGAACATGGGGGTTGCTAGTTAGAGCGGTCGCGGACTCTCTCGGCATTCTGGGCGGTTACCTTGGGTTTTCCAGGATGTAGCCGTTGTTGATCGACGGTTTTCGATTGCCGGTTGCAGTTGCGGGAGAAAATGTGACGGGGGTCATGTCGGTTGATTTTATTCGCTTTTTTGCTTTCTTTTTTTTTTGGTGCTTTTGTCTGCGGCCGGTGTAGAAATATTAGCTGAGAGCCGCAGTGGCAGCGGCAGTAGCGGGACCGCCGAGAGGCGGGAACTGGGCGGAGGCTGCGCTACGGGTCGCCAGAGGCCGGTTAGCAGCAGCAAGGATTAGCTATCGGGGAAACAGAAGCTTTTTTCCTGCCTCTGCTGTTTCCGGACCAGAAGCAGAATGGGAGAGGGAGCAGAGAAGCAGCACTGGAAAAAACGCAGGTAAAATAAGGCTACCCTCAATGAACCCGACAAGAGGGAAGAAAAAGGGGGCAGGGAGGGAAAGCAATCTTAAAGAGCTGCAGCCCTCGGGAAATCTGGGGGACCTAGAAAATTTTAAGGTAAATAGATATACTTTAAGAAGTAGGGGCCTCTGGGAACAGGATTTGTCCCCCGCGGAAGTTCCATTTGTAGAAACTACTCTTCCAACTATAATTCCGCATCAAAAGACTACAACTTCTTGCCCCTTAGAACCTGGTTCAATACCTCAAAAGAAAAAGTTGTTAGTGGGAAAATTACAATCAACAGAAGGGAAGAAAGTTGCTAAAAATAAACAAACAAAATCAACAAAATCAACCAGTTCACGTATTACTCCCTCTCTCCGCACATATTTCAAGGTGCAGGCACAGGCAGAGCCACAAAATACTGCTGCCCACACTACCGCAACTCTGGAGGACAGTATAAATTCCATCTATAAACCCCAAGGTAATCCCGGTGACTCCATAAATAGACCAACAAACATAGGAGTAATGGAGACCAGAAATGACTCCATACTATTGGACAATAGATTCTCCCCTTTAACAGAACTTGAGCTTGCATCTTCACCAGGCTTATCGATTAATACTCCGGCTCAGGAAACATTAAATCCCGGTCTAGATACCACACAGAGTTTACCACTCGTGCAGGAAGAGGTGCAGGAAGAGGTTCTGAAGAGTCAAGACATAGATACTAGTCTTCAGAAGCAGCTCTCCACTGAATCCTTGTTATCCACCCTAATATCTGAAATGAGAGAAAAATTTGCTGTATCGGAGAGTAATCAGCATAAGATCCAAGGGGTATGCGAAACTCTAGAACTTAAAATAAATGATATTTTGGGAAGAGTGGAAGTAGTGGAAGCAACAGTAGAAGACCTCTCAAAACAAGTGGAAAAAAATACATCAGAAATCTTGAAATTAAATCAAAAAGAAAGAGTATTGACTGACAAGCTTGAAGGTTTAGAAAACAATGCAAGAAGAAATAATATTAGGATTCTGAATATTCCAGAAGATCTCGAGGGGGAGATATAAGATCCTTTGTTATTAATCTCCTTAATGAGTTAAATCCAGAATTTGATACACAGTTCTTGGAAAATGATGTTCAAAGAATACATCGAGACCCCTTTACCAAAAGATCCGGGAAAAAAACTCCTAGGAAAATTTTAGTAAATTTTAAAACTTATAAAGTAAAAGAAAAAATCTTGGTGGAGGGCCTTAAAAAAGGAGTTTATAATAAAGGAGACTGGTCCTTTCGGATTAGATCCGATATTTCACGCACCACACAGGATAGGCAGTGGGAGTTGGGAAAATATATACAAGAGTTGAAGAGTCTGGGTGCAACTGCAAAACTCCAATTCCCCGCCTCCCTAAAGGTGATGTGGAAAAACAATATGTATAACTTTAGGGATCCTGCTGAAGTCAACTCCTGGATTGAACAAATTAAAGGCACATCCAACTGAAATTGATTTCTTTTCTATATAACCGCCCAGAAAGAGAGAGAGAGAGTCCGAATAGAGGTACTCCAGAATACCTCAAGTATTGAGGGAGGGTTCCCCAGGGTGGGTAGGGTTGGGTAGTTCGCAAAATAAAAATAAAAATAAAAAATACAAAACACAAGGGTTGTTTTTAGGCACAGGGTGGGGGAGCATGAGGGAGAAAAAAGACAAAAAAAGGTCCTCATTTATGAAAGAAATTACTGAAAGCAAAGTTTTTTTTTTTTCTTCTTGAAGAGAGTAATAAGAAGTGTTTCTAAACAATCCATTTTCCCATGACAGATTCAGGTAGATTAAAAAATTTAAACATTCTATCCTGGAATGTGAATGGGCTTAGGTTTTCCCCAAGAAGAAGAAAAATTCTAGAATATCTGCGTCTTGGGAAATATGATGTGATGATTATACAGGAATCACATCTTTGTAAAGAAGATTGGGTGGGGATTCTCCAAAATCAAAAATGGATAGAACATTGTGTTTACACAACTCAGACTGTTCCCACGAAAGGAGTAGCTATTATTTTAAAAAAACTTTACAAGCAATTTTAGGAAATGCTATAGTAGATCCGCATGGAAGATGGATAATTGCTAGGGCAAAAATTAACAATTTTTGGTTTACGTTTGTGGGATACTACGGTCCTAACCTAGATGACCCGACTCACTTACAATCCTTGTTTCTCCATTTAATTGACGTAAATGATCCCATTATAATGGGAGGGGATTTTAATGTAGTGTTGGATCCAAGGTATGACTCAACGTCTAAAAGAGCTGCAGGGGCTACACAAAATACACGAAAAATCTTGAAACAATTGATGTCAGATATGAGTCTTCTAGACGTATGGGGAATGAATAGATTTGACTCGCGGGCACTAGGGGGGAAGTTCACTTTCCACAATAAAAAATGTGGTCACCGATCAAGAATCGATTTTTTTTGGTTGACCATACCACCAGTAAAAATGTGGTAAAAATTATTCACCTCCCAGAACATTTATCAGATCACTCAGCTGTTCTTCTGGAAATTGTTTTACCAAAGAGCTATCCGTCACGTAGATGGACATTAAATCGCTCTATTCTTTCTGAAACATCAATTATTGACAAGTTAAAAAAAGATACAAATGAATTCTTCTTATTTAATACAAACTCTGCACCTCCTCATATAGTTTGGGATACCTATAAGGCCTTCTTGAGAGGCCTACTTACATCTCTATCAATAGCCCAAAATAAAAAATTAGGGGAGGAAATTAAAGCATTAGAGGCAACTATACATTTAAACCAGGCACTGTTAGAACATGCCCCGAATGATGTAAATAATATACAAAAACTCTCCATAGCCAAAAATGAGCTAGTGGTATATCTAGAGGCAATAATTAAAAGGAAATGGGAAGCAAGTAAATTATCTCACCATGAATATGGAGAGGGGTGCGGTAAATTTCTTGCTTGGAAAGCCAAGACGGACCATTCCAGAAATTTAGTGAGAGATCTTAAGTGCCCAATATCTGGTAGAATTATTACAGAGGATACAGAGATTGAGGAGGCATTTGCTCTTTTTTTCCAAGATCTCTATACGGAAGATTTAACCCCGAGTAAAGAACTCATTGAAAACTTTTTCACTGGCTTGCATTTCCCCGTACTCTCTGACCTCGACAGAGATAAATTGAGCAATCCAATTACTATAGAAGAAGTTTTACATATTATTAAAACTTTAAAGAAAGGAAAAGCTGCTGGTCCCGATGCTATCCCGAATGAATTATATAATATTCTCATAGAAGAGTTAGCTCCAATTTTGCTCCAACTTTTTAATTCAGCTTTTGTATCTGCCCAGGATCTTCCCCAGTCTTGGAATGAAGCCACTATTACCATTATCCTGAAACCAAACAAAAACCCACGGGCCTGCGAATCGTATAGACCTATCTCTCTTTTGAACAGTGATTATAAAATTTATACTCAGATCCTAACAAAAAGATTAGATAAGGTAGCAGGGTTTATAATCCATCCTGATCAGAAGGGATTTATGAAGGGGAGGCAGCTTCATGAACTAACCCATGATTTAATTGGCGCAATTGATCTCGCAAATTTATATGAGACTCCTTTGGCAATTATGACTTTTGATGCTGCAAAGGCCTTTGATAGGGTCAATTGGTCCTATCTACTTCAAGCGATTCAATGTTTCAACTTAGGAGAAACTTATTTAGCAGCAGTGAGGGCTCTCTATAAAGATCCTTCTGCCAGGGTATTGGTTAATGGTAACTTAACAGAACAAATAAAATTTTTAGAGGCACTAGACAAGGATGTCCTCTTTCGCCCCTCCTGTTCAATATGTATATTGAACCTTTAGCATGCAAACTTAGATCTTGTCAGGGCATCTTCTCTTTTAAATGTGATGGCTGGGAAAAGAAGTTAGGCTTATACGCCGATGACCTTATGATTTTGACTGGGGACCCTGAGCGATCACTTCCTGAGATTTGGAAGCATCTGGAGAATTTTGGGAGGGTATCCGGCTATTCAATCAATCAGCAGAAGACAGAGCTAATGACATGGAATAGCCATTTTAAGAGTGATCTTTTAAAACATCAAATAAGATATCTAGGGGTTTAGAATGGGGGTTTTTGTGTTTAGTCAGGAAAATGGCGCTCAGGCAATTGCGTGTGCTATTAATGAACCTTTGGTAGTGCGGTGCTGCCAGATCAGGGGAATAACCCGATAACCCCTGGGGAATCTGTGGGTCATGTGATCCACAAATTATAACTTAAGCATAGTCCTGGGCACACGCAGTGAGGGTATTGGTAATGTGATACGCAGTATAGAAGCGTTATTCAAAAGCAACGGTCAACATCAGTATTTATCCAAATAGATGTTATTTATTTCAACAACAACTGTGTTGAATATAGTACATCAGCCTAATAAACCAGCCGACACGTGTTTCGTCACCGGGATCAGTCCCGTGACTCATCAGGGCAAAGAACAGGAAAGGTTTACGACGACCCGTGGGGGTAGAGTCGAAACCGAGAGTAATAATAACGTAGCCCGGTAGTAGGGAAGGCGAGGTGTTGGTAACAAGGGTGCAGCGAGGTAGGAGACGAGTTGGGGTCTCCCTGGGCTGTCGCAAGTACAACGCAGGGGCGGGTACGCCTCGGTAGTTGTGAGAAGCAGAATCTAGAGTAACGTGGAAGGCTGTCCAGTGGCCGGCTCGTTGGGAGGTGCACAATGCCAGGTAGGCGGGGTGCGAGGGTCAGGCCCGGGTGCGGGAATTGGAGAGGACTCAAGAAGTGTGCATGGCCAGGTATTGGGACGCCTGGGGTCCGGATCGGAGAACAGCGAGGGCGCACTGGACAGCCTTCCACGTTACTCTAGATTCTGCTTCTCACAACTACCGAGGCGTACCCGCCCCTGCGTCGTACTTGCGACAGCCCAGGGAGACCCCAACTCGTCTCCTACCTCGCTGCACCCTTGTTACCAACACCTCGCCTTCCCTACTACCGGGCTACGTTATTATTACTCTCGGTTTCGACTCTACCCCCACGGGTCGTCGTAAACCTTTCCTGTTCTTTGCCCTGATGAGTCACGGGACTGATCCCGGTGACGAAACACGTGTCGGCTGGTTTACTAGGCTGATGTACTATATTCAACACAGTTGTTGTTGAAATAAATAACATCTATTTGGATAAATACTGATGTTGACCGTTGCTTTTGAATAACGCTTCTATACTGCGTATCACATTACCAATACCCTCACTGCGTGTGCCCAGGACTATGCTTAAGATATCTAGGGGTTCAAATAGTAAACAACATAGATAAGATAGCACAGGTAAATTTTGATAAAATAACCGTTAGCGTGAGACAACAGCTACAGGCATGGGAGTCCCTTCCACTTTCCATTCTGGGTAGATCTAACCTCCTCAAAATGTCAATTTTACCTAAGTTTACTTTCCTATTTGATTCTATACCACTAGAATTCTCGAAAATTTGGTTTAGGAAAGTGCAAGGACTTTTCTCTTCTTTTATCTGGGGCAGGAAAAAACCAAGAATCTCTCAAAGGAAGCTCAGGAGGAAAAAAACTCACGGAGGTATTGTTACCCCGGACCTCTACATATATTACTGCGCCTTCCATTTGAAAAATTCACGCCAACTTTTAAAAGATAGCTCGGCTTTCTCACCACTCTTTAAGGCTTTAACGAGGACATATAGGAACCAAGCAGATTTCTTTCTCTTAAAGTTTGGACATCCCAAATTTAAAAAAAAAGTTAGACTGAAGATTCTTTTAGCTGCTACTAGAGTTTGGTCGCAGATAAGGGTAATGTTGCATATACCTTACTATAACGATGAAACACCATTATGGGATTCCCCAGGTACTCCAACATGTTTATTGGACGCACTTGCACTCCCGCTTCGTAAATCAGAGATACTTAAGTGGGGGCAATTAATTGTGGACAATGAGCTGATTCCTTGGCAATGCCTTACCGACTTATCAAACAATTCGGTTTCGAAATTTAAATACTATCAGATTTCGAGTTGGAAAAAATCGTTAGGAAAAGAGATGGAGGGAAATAGAGACTTAGTACATAGGATATCCACAAGATCTACAACGCGGAAAGAGGTAGCAGCATGGTACTGGTTGATAATAGAGACCGAGGAGGATACCCGGAACCCATTTACAGAAAGTTGGAAGAAGGACCTGCCGGACGAGGATCTCGAAACGTTGGGGCAAGTATCTATGTCTATACTATGGTCATATGTGAAAGCTGCGCCCTTAAAGAGAAACCATCTTTTCACTATCCATAAAGCATACTGGACGCCGCTGAAACTGTCAAAGATGGGGAATGGTGTGACAAAGAAGTGCCCGAAATGTGACGAGAACAACGTGAATGAGCTACATATGTTCTGGCAGTGTCCTTCAATCCAGCTTTTTTGGAATCATGTGGGTAAGATTATTTCCGATATTATGGGTAGAGAAATCGAGTTAACTGGTACCTCAGTTATTTTTGGGGTGAGCCCAGGTGGTTTAGAAAGCCACACTCTCTCTAAAAATCAGAAGGTGCTTTTTTTTGTTTTAATACTTATGGCACGAAGGGAGATTTGTATAAAATGGATTCTTTCCTCTCCCCCTATTAAAATTGAATGGATTGGCTCAGTACAAAAAATCGCCCAACTTGACCGTGCAAATAAGCGGGTTAAAAAAACAAAATTTTGGGATATTTGGGATAACTGGTTTTTGATTTATATTTCTGGTCTTTCTTAGAATACTATTTGCATCACCCTCTTTTATAGGTTTTAATTTACTGGCATTTTGTTTAGGAGGGTTATGTAAGAAATATAACTTAAGAATCTTAATGGTCCAATGATTTCAAACTTGCTCTGCTGGCCGTTATGATGGTGGCCTGGTTAATGCCAGACCACACCGGCTAGTAAAAGTATAGAGGGCATGGTCAATACAGTAAGGCTTTTCAGATAATAAACCCCGGGGGTAAAAGTTACTCATCCTCTGATATGCAGTGACCGGGTGTCCTTCTGTTTCTTATTGTTTTTGACTGGCTTTATCTTCTTTGAAATCAGAGCAATCTTTCGTAAAATGAGGACACAAAAAAATAAAAAAAAATAAACACATTTTCCTCATTTTTCTGTGGTGGAAAGTTCTGGAATCTGCGCGGATCCACAAAATTCTACCCACCCCGCGTTCCCCAAGGTCTTCCGAAAACAATGGTACCTCACTTGTGTGGGTAGGCCTAGTGCCCGCGACAGGAAGCAGCGCAAAACGCAACGTGGACGCACCACATTTTCACAGTGAAAAATTACCCTTTTTTTGCAAAGTGCCTAGCTGTAGTTTTTGAACCCTAGCTCTGCCGGGACCTAGGGAAACCTAGCAAACCTATACATTTTTGGAAACGAGACACCCAGGGGAATCCAGGATGGGGTGACTTGACTGCCTCCCACCAGGTTCCATTACCCAGAATTCCTCGCAAACCTAAACAATTGTCCAAAAAACACATTTTCCCCACATTTCTGTGGTGGAAAGTTCTGTAATCTGCGTGGATCCACACATTTCCACCCACCCCGCGTTCCCCAAAGTCTTACGAGAAAAATGGTACCTCACTTGTGTGGGTCGGCCTAGTGCCTGCGACAGGAAACGGCGCAAAACGCAACGTGGTCACACCTCAATTTCGCAGTGAAAAATGACCCTTTTTGGCAAAGTGCCTAGCTGTAGTTTTTGAACCCTAGCTCTGCCGGCACCTAGGGAAACGTAGCAAACCTATACATTTTGTAAAACTATACACCCAGGGGAATCCAGGATGGGGTGACTTGACTGCCTCCCACCAGGTTCTGTTACCCAGAATCCCTCGCAAACCTAAAAAATTATCAAAAAACCACATTTTCCCCACATTTCTGTGGTGGAAAGTTCTGGAATCTGCGTGGATCCACAAATTTCCACCCACCCCGCGTTCCCCAAAGTCTTACGAGAAAAATGGTACCTCACTTGTGTGGGTCGGCCTAGTGCCTGCGACAGGAAACGGCGCAAAACCCAACGTGGTCACACCTCAATTTCGCAGTGAAAAATGACCCTTTTTTGGCAAAGTGCCTAGCTGTAGTTTTTGAACCCTAGCTCTGCCGGCACCTAGGGAAATGTAGCAAACCTATACATTTTTTAAAACTGACACCCAGGGGAATCCAGGATGGATTGACTTGACTGCCTCCCACCAGGTTCTGTTACCCAGAATCCCTCGCAAACCTAAAAAAGTATCAAAAAAACCACATTTTCCCCACATTTCTGTGGTGGAAAGTTCTGGAATCTGCGTGGATCCACAAATTTCCACCCACCCCGCGTTCCCCAAAGTCTTACGAGAAAAATGGTACCTCACTTGTGTGGGTCGGCCTAGTGCCTGCGACAGGAAACGGCGCAAAACGCAACGTGGTCACACCTCAATTTCGCAGTGAAAAATGACCCTTTTTTGGCAAAGTGCCTAGCTGTAGCTTTTGAACCCTAGCTCTGCCGGCACCTATAGAAACCTAGCAAACCTATACATTTTTGAAAACTAGACACCCAGGGGAATCCAGGATGGTGTGACTTGACTGCCTCCCACCAGGTTCTGTTACCCAGAATCCCTTGCAAACCTAAAAAATTGTCCAAAAAACACATTTTCCCCACATTTCTGTGGTGGAAAGTTCTGGAATCTGTGTGGATCCACAAATTTCCACCCACCCCGCGTTCCCCAAAGTCTTACGAGAAAAATGGTACCTCACTTGTGTGGGTCGGCCTAGTGCCCGCGACAGGAAACGGCGCAAAACGCAACGTGGTCACACCTCAATTTCGCAGTGAAAAATGACCCTTTTTTTGCAAAGTGCCTAGCTGTAGTTTTTGAACCCTACCTCTGCCGGCACCTAGGGAAACCTAGCAAACCTATACATTTTTGAAAACTAGACACCCAGGGGAATCCAGGATGGGGTGACTTGACTGCCTCCCACCAGGTTCTGTTACCCAGAATCCCTTGCAAACCTAACAAATTGTCCAAAAAACACATTTTCCCCACATTTCTGTGGTGGAAAGTTCTGGAATCTGCGTGGATCCACAAATTTCCGCCCACCCCGCGTTCTCCAAAGTCTTACGAGAAAAATGGTACTTCACTTGTGTGGGTCGGCCTAGTGCCTGCGACAGGAAACGGCGCAAAACGCAACGTGGTCACACCTCAATTTCGCAGTGAAAAATGACCCTTTTTTGGCAAAGTGCCTAGCTGTAGTTTTTGAACCCTACCTCTGCCGGCACCCAGGGAAACCTAGCAAACCTATACATTTTTGAAAACTAGACACCCAGGGTAATCCAGGATGGGGTGACTTGACTGCCTCCCACCAGGTTCTGTTACCCAGAATCCCTTGCAAACCTAAAAAATTGTCAAAAAAACCACATTTTCCCCACATTTCTGTGGTGGAAAGTTCTGGAATATGCGTGGATCCACAAATTTCCACCCACCCCGCGTTCCCCAAAGTCTTACGAGAAAAATGGTACCTCACTTGTGTGGGTCGGCCTAGTGCCCGCGACAGGAAACGGCGCAAAACGCAATGTGGTCACACCTCAATTTCGCAGTGAAAAATGACCCTTTTTTGGCAAAGTGCCTAGCTGTACGTTTTGAACCCTAGCTCTGCCGGCACCTAGGGAAACCTAGCAAACCTATACATTTTTGAAAACTAGACACCCAGGGGAATCCAGAATGGGGTGACTTGACTTCCTCCCACCAGGTTCTGTTACCCAGAATCCCTTGCAAACCTAAAGAATTGTCAAAAAAAACACATTTCCCCCACATTTCTGTCCTGGAAAGTTCTGTAATCTGCGTGGATCCACAAATTTCCACCCACCCCGCGTTCCCCAAAGTCTTACGAGAAAAATGGTACCTCACTTGTGTGGGTCGGCCTAGTGCCCGCGACAGGGAACGGCGCAAAACGCAACGTGGTCACACCTCAATTTCGCAGTGAAAAATGACCCTTTTTTGGCAAAGTGCCTAGCTGTAGTTTTTGAACCCTAGCTCTGCCGGGACCTAGGGAAACCTAGCAAACCTATACATTTTTGGAAACGAGACACCCAGGGGAATCCAGGATGGGGTGACTTGACTGCCTCCCACCAGGTTCCATTACCCAGAATTCCTCGCAAACCTAAACAATTGTCCAAAAAAACACATTTTCCCCACATTTCTGTGGTGGAAAGTTCTGTAATCTGCGTGGATCCACACATTTCCACCCACCCCGCGTTCCCCAAAGTCTTACGAGAAAAATGGTACCTCACTTGTGTGGGTCGGCCTAGTGCCTGCGACAGGAAACGGCGCAAAACGCAACGTGGTCACACCTCAATTTCGCAGTGAAAAATGACCCTTTTTTGGCAAAGTGCCTAGCTGTAGTTTTTGAACCCTAGCTCTGCCGGCACCTAGGGAAACGTAGCAAACCTATACATTTTGTAAAACTATACACCCAGGGGAATCCAGGATGGGGTGACTTGACTGCCTCCCACCAGGTTCTGTTACCCAGAATCCCTCGCAAACCTAAAAAATTATCAAAAAACCACATTTTCCCCACATTTCTGTGGTGGAAAGTTCTGGAATCTGCGTGGATCCACAAATTTCCACCCACCCCGCGTTCCCCAAAGTCTTACGAGAAAAATGGTACCTCACTTGTGTGGGTCGGCCTAGTGCCTGCGACAGGAAACGGCGCAAAACCCAACGTGGTCACACCTCAATTTCGCAGTGAAAAATGACCCTTTTTGGCAAAGTGCCTAGCTGTAGTTTTTGAACCCTAGCTCTGCCGGCACCTAGGGAAATGTAGCAAACCTATACATTTTTGAAAACTGACACCCAGGGAATCCAGGATGGATTGACTTGACTGCCTCCCACCAGGTTCTGTTACCCAGAATCCCTCGCAAACCTAAAAAGTATCAAAAAACCACATTTTCCCCACATTTCTGTGGTGGAAAGTTCTGGAATCTGCGTGGATCCACAAATTTCCACCCACCCCGCGTTCCCCAAAGTCTTACGAGAAAAATGGTACCTCACTTGTGTGGGTCGGCCTAGTGCCTGCGACAGGAAACGGCGCAAAACGCAACGTGGTCACACCTCAATTTCGCAGTGAAAAATGACCCTTTTTTGGCAAAGTGCCTAGCTGTAGCTTTTGAACCCTAGCTCTGCCGGCACCTATAGAAACCTAGCAAACCTATACATTTTTGAAAACTAGACACCCAGGGGAATCCAGGATGGTGTGACTTGACTGCCTCCCACCAGGTTCTGTTACCCAGAATCCCTTGCAAACCTAAAAAATTGTCCAAAAAACACATTTTCCCCACATTTCTGTGGTGGAAAGTTCTGGAATCTGTGTGGATCCACAAATTTCCACCCACCCCGCGTTCCCCAAAGTCTTACGAGAAAAATGGTACCTCACTTGTGTGGGTCGGCCTAGTGCCCGCGACAGGAAACGGCGCAAAACGCAACGTGGTCACACCTCAATTTCGCAGTGAAAAATGACCCTTTTTTTGCAAAGTGCCTAGCTGTAGTTTTTGAACCCTACCTCTGCCGGCACCTAGGGAAACCTAGCAAACCTATACATTTTTGAAAACTAGACACCCAGGGGAATCCAGGATGGGGTGACTTGACTGCCTCCCACCAGGTTCTGTTACCCAGAATCCCTTGCAAACCTAACAAATTGTCCAAAAAACACATTTTCCCCACATTTCTGTGGTGGAAAGTTCTGGAATCTGCGTGGATCCACAAATTTCCGCCCACCCCGCGTTCTCCAAAGTCTTACGAGAAAAATGGTACTTCACTTGTGTGGGTCGGCCTAGTGCCTGCGACAGGAAACGGCGCAAAACGCAACGTGGTCACACCTCAATTTCGCAGTGAAAAATGACCCTTTTTTGGCAAAGTGCCTAGCTGTAGTTTTTGAACCCTACCTCTGCCGGCACCCAGGGAAACCTAGCAAACCTATACATTTTTGAAAACTAGACACCCAGGGTAATCCAGGATGGGGTGACTTGACTGCCTCCCACCAGGTTCTGTTACCCAGAATCCCTTGCAAACCTAAAAAATTGTCAAAAAAACCACATTTTCCCCACATTTCTGTGGTGGAAAGTTCTGGAATATGCGTGGATCCACAAATTTCCACCCACCCCGCGTTCCCCAAAGTCTTACGAGAAAAATGGTACCTCACTTGTGTGGGTCGGCCTAGTGCCCGCGACAGGAAACGGCGCAAAACGCAATGTGGTCACACCTCAATTTCGCAGTGAAAAATGACCCTTTTTTGGCAAAGTGCCTAGCTGTACGTTTTGAACCCTAGCTCTGCCGGCACCTAGGGAAACCTAGCAAACCTATACATTTTTGAAAACTAGACACCCAGGGGAATCCAGAATGGGGTGACTTGACTTCCTCCCACCAGGTTCTGTTACCCAGAATCCCTTGCAAACCTAAAGAATTGTCAAAAAAACACATTTTCCCCACATTTCTGTCCTGGAAAGTTCTGTAATCTGCGTGGATCCACAAATTTCCACCCACCCCGCGTTCCCCAAAGTCTTACGAGAAAAATGGTACCTCACTTGTGTGGGTCGGCCTAGTGCCCGCGACAGGGAACGGCGCAAAACGCAACGTGGTCACACCTCAATTTCGCAGTGAAAAATGACCCTTTTTTGGCAAAGTGCCTAGCTGTACTTTTTGAACCCTAGCTCTGCCGGCACCTAGGGAAACCTAGCAAACCTATACATTTTTGAAAACTAGACACCCAGGGGAATCCAGTATGGGGTGACTGGACTGCCTCCCACCAGGTTCTGTTACCCAGAATCCCTTGCAAACCTAAAAAATTGTCAAAAAAAACACATTTTCCCCACATTTCTGTGGTGGAAAGTTCTGGAATCTGCGTGGATCCACAAATTTCAACCCACCCCGCGTTCCCCAAAGTCTTACGAGAAAAATGGTACCTCACTTGTGTGGGTCGGCCTAGTGCCTGCGACAGGAAACGGCGCAAAACGCAACATGGTCACACCTCAATTTCGCAGTGAAAAATGACCCTTTTTTGGCAAAGTGCCTAGCTGTAGTTTTTGAACCCTACCTCTGCCGGCACCTAGGGAAACCTAGCAAACCTATACATTTTTGAAAACTAGACACCCAGGGGAATCCAGGATGGGGTGACTTGACTGCCTCCCACCAGGTTCTGTTACCCAGAATCCCTTGCAAACCTAAAAAATTGTCCAAAAAAACACATTTCTGTGGTGGAAAGTTCTGGAATCTGCGTGGATCCACAAATTTCCGCCCACCCCGCGTTCCCCAAAGTCTTACGAGAAAAATGGTACCTCACTTGTGTGGGTCGGCCTAGTGCCTGCAACAGGAAACGGCGCAAAACGCAACGTGGTCACACCTCAATTTCGCAGTGAAAAATGACCCTTTTTTGGCAAAGTGCCTAGCTGTACTTTTTGAACCCTAGCTCTGCCGGCACCTAGGGAAACCTAGAAAACCTATACATTTTTGAAAACTAGACACCCAGGGGAATCCAGGATGGGGTGACTGGACTGCCTCCCACCAGGTTCTGTTACCCAGAATCCCTTGCAAACCTAAAAAATTGTCAAAAAAACCACATTTTCCCCACATTTCTGTGGTGGAAAGTTCTGGAATCTGCGTGGATCCACAAATTTCCACCCACCCCACGTTCCCCAAAGTCTTACGAGAAAAATGGTACCTCACTTGTGTGGGTCAACCTAGTGCCCGCGACAGGAAACGGCGCAAAACGCAACGTGGTCACACCTCAATTTCGCAGTGAAAAATGACCCTTTTTTGGCAAAGTGCCTAGCTGTAGTTTTTAACCCTACCTCTGCCGGCACCTAGGGAAACCTAGCAAACCTATACATTTTTGAAAACTAGACACCCAGGGGAATCCAGGATGGGGTGACTTGACTGCCTCCCACCAGGTTCTGTTACCCAGAATCCCTTGCAAACCAAAACAATTGTCCAAAAAAACACATTTTCCCCACATTTCTGTGGTGGAAAGTTCTGGAATCTGCGTGGATCCACAAATTTCCGCCCACCCCGCGTTCCCCAAAGTCTTACGAGAAAAATGGTACCTCACTTGTGTGGGTCGGCCTAGTGCCTGCGACAGGAAACGGCACAAAACGCAACGTGGTCACACCTCAATTTCGCAGTGAAAAATGACCCTTTTTTGGCAAAGTGCCTAGCTGTACTTTTTGAACCCTAGCTCTGCCGGCACCTAGGGAAACCTAGCAAACCTATACATTTTTGAAAACTAGACACCCAGGGGAATCCAGGATGGGGTGACTGGACTGCCTCCCACCAGGTTCTGTTACCCAGAATCCCTTGCAAACCTAAAAAATTGTCAAAAAACCCACATTTTCCCCACATTTCTGTGGTGGAAAGTTCTGGAATCTGCGTGGATCCACAAATTTCCACCCACCCCGCGTTCCCCAAAGTCTTACGAGAAAAATGGTACCTCACTTGTGTGGGTCGGCCTAGTGCCTGCGACAGGAAACGGCGCAAAACGCAACGTGGTCACACCTCAATTTCGCAGTGAAAAATGACCCTTTTTTGGCAAAGTGCCTAGCTGTAGTTTTTGAACCCTACCTCTGCCGGCACCTAGGGAAACCTAGCAAACCTATACATTTTTGAAAACTAGACACCCAGGGGAATCCAGGATGGGGTGACTTGACTGCCTCCCACCAGGTTCTGTTACCCAGAATCCCTTGCAAACCTAAACAATTGTCCAAAAAAACACATTTTCCCCACATTTCTGTGGTGGAAAGTTCTGGAATCTGCGTGGATCCACAAATTTCCGCCCACCCCGCGTTCCCCAAAGTCTTATGAGAAAAATGGTACCTCACTTGTGTGGGTCGGCCTAGTGCCTGCGACAGGAAACGGCGTAAAACGCAACGTGGTCACACCTCAATTTCGCAGTGAAAAATGACCCTTTTTTGGCAAAGTGCCTAGCTGTACTTTTTGAACCCTAGCTCTGCCGGCACCTAGGGAAACCTAGCAAACCTATACATTTTTGAAAACTAGACACCCAGGGGAATCCAGGATGGGGTGACTGGACTGCCTCCCACCAGGTTCTGTTACCCAGAATCCCTTGCAAACCTAAACATTTTTCAAAAAAAACACATTTTCCCCACATTTCTGTGGTGGAAAGTTCTGGAATCTGCGTGGATCCACAAATTTCCACCCACCCCGCGTTCCCCAAAGTCTTACGAGAAAAATGGTACCTCACTTGTGTGGGTCGGCCTAGTGCCTGCGACAGGAAACGGCGCAAAAAGCAACGTGGTCACACCTCAATTTCGCAGTGAAAAATGACCCTTTTTTGGCAAAGTGCCTAGCTGTAGTTTTTGAACCCTACCTCTGCCGGCACCTAGGGAAACCTAGCAAACCTATACATTTTTGAAAACTAGACACCCAGGGGAATCCAGGATGGGGTGACTTGACTGCCTCCCACCAGGTTCTGTTACCCAGAATCTCTTGCAAACCAAAAAAATTATCCAAAAAAACACATTTTCCCCTCATTTCTGTGGTGGAAAGTTCTGGAATCTGCGTGGATCCACAAAGTTCCGCCCACCCCGCGTTCCCCAAAGTCTTACGAGAAAAATGGTACCTCACTTGTGTGGGTCGGCCTAGTGCCTGCGACAGGAAACGGCACAAAACGCAACGTGGTCACACCTCAATTTCGCAGTGAAAAAGGACCCTTTTTTGGCAAAGTGCCTAGCTGTACTTTTTGAACCCTAGCTCTGCCGGCACCTAGGGAAACCTAGCAAACCTATACATTTTTGAAAACTAGACACCCAGGGGAATCCAGGATGGGGTGACTGGACTGCCTCCCACCAGGTTCTGTTACCCAGAATCCCTTGCAAACCTAAAAATTGTCAAAAAAACCACATTTTCCCCACATTTCTGTGGTGGAAAGTTCTGGAATCTGCGTGGATCCACAAATTTCCACCCACCCCGCGTTCCCCAAAGTCTTACGAGAAAAATGGTACCTCACTTGTGTGGGTCGGCCTAGTGCCTGCGACAGGAAACGGCGCAAAACGCAACGTGGTCACACCTCAATTTCGCAGTGAAAAATGACCCTTTTTGGCAAAGTGCCTAGCTGTAGTTTTTGAACCCTACCTCTGCCGGCACCTAGGGAAACGTAGCAAACCTATACATTTTTGAAAACTAGACACCCAGGGGAATCCAGGATGGGGTGACTTGACTGCCTCCCACCAGGTTCTGTTACCCAGAATCCCTTACAAACCTAAAAAATTGTCCAAAAAAACACATTTTCCCCACATTTCTGTGGTGGAAAGTTCTGGAATATGCCTGGATCCACAAATTTCCGCCCACCCCGCGTTCCCCAAAGTCTTACGAGAAAAATGGTACCTCACTTGTGTGGGTCGGCCTAGTGCCTGCGACAGGAAACGGCGCAAAACGCAACGTGGTCACACCTCAATTTCGTAGTGAAAAATGACCCTTTTTTGGCAAAGTGCCTAGCTGTACTTTTTGAACCCTAGCTCTGCCGGCACCTAGGGAAACCTACCAAACACACACATTTCTGAAAAGTAGACACCCGGGGGCTTCCAGGGAGGTATGGCTTGCGTGGATCCCCCAACGTTTCCTTACCCAGAATCCCCTGCAAACCTCAATTTTAGCTGAAAAAATCACTTTTTCACACATTTTTGTGTGGGAAAGTGTGGCATCACCGGCCTCACACAAATTTCCTACCACCCAGCGTCCCCCAGGTCTCCCGATAAAAATGGTGCCTCACTTGTGTGGGAGGCCCAAGTACCAGCGACAGGCAAAGGCCCAAAACGTAGTGAGCGACATCAAAATTGCCTATCTCAAAACCACCTGGTTTTGCAAGGGAGTCACCTGGGTTTTGGCCCCCGTGCTCGGCGGCCATATAGGAAACCTACCAAACCCACACATTTCTGAAAAGTAGACACCCGGGGGCTTCCAGGGAGGTATGGCTTGCGTGGATCCCCCAACGTTTCCTTACCCAGAATCCCCTGCAAACCTCAATTTTAGCTGAAAAAATCACTTTTTCACACATTTTTGTGTGGGAAAGTGTGGCATCACCGGCCTCACACAAATTTCCTACCACCCAGCGTTCCCCCAGGTCTCCCGATAAAAATGGTGCCTCACTTGTGTGGGAGGCCCAAGTACCCGCGACATGCAAGGACACAAAACGTTTTGAGGCAACATCAACATTGCCTATCAAAAATGTTTTGGGCCCTTGCCTGTTGCGGTTACTTGGGCCTCCCACACAAGTGAGGCACCATTTTATCGGGAGACCTGGGGGAACGCTGGGTGGTAGGAAATTTGTGTGAGGCGATGATGCCACACTTTCCCACACAAAATGTGTGAAAAAAGTGATTTTTTCAGCTAAAATTGAGGTTTGCAGGGATTCTGGGTGGAAACGTTGGGGGATCCATGCAAGCCATACCTCCCTGGAAGCCCCGGGTCTCTACTTTTCAGAAATGTGTGGGTTTGGTAGGTTTCCTAGATGGCCGCCGAGCACGGGCCAAAACCCAGGTGACTCCCTTGCAAACCAGGTGGTTTTGAGATAGGCAATTTTGATGTCGCCTCACTACGTTTTGGGCCCTTGCCTGTCGCGGGTACTTGGGCCTCCCACACAAGTGAGGCACCATTTTATCGGGAGACCGGGGGAACGCTGGGTGGTAGGAAATTTGTGTGAGGCCGGTGATGCCACACTTTCCCACACAAAAATGTGTGAAAAAGTGATTTTTTCAGCTAAAATTGAGGTTTGCAGGGGATTCTGGGTAGGAAACGTTGGGGGATCCACGCAAGCCATACCTCCCTGGAAGCCCCGGGTGTCTACTTTTCAGAAATGTGTGGGTTTGGTAGGTTTCCTAGATGGCCGCCAAGCACGGGGCCAAAAACCCAGGTGACCCCCCTTGCAAAACCAGGTGGTTTTGAGATAGGCAATTTTGATGTCGCCTCACTACGTTTTGGGCTCTTGCCTGTCGCGGGTACTTGGGCCTCCCACACAAGTGAGGCACCATTTTTATCGGGAGACCTGGGGGAACGCTGGGTGGTAGGAAATTTGTGTGAGGCCGGTGATGCCACACTTTCCCACACAAAAATGTGTGAAAAAAGTGATTTTTTCAGCTAAAATTGAGGTTTGCAGGGGATTCTGGGTAAGGAAACGTTGGGGGATCCACGCAAGCCATACCTCCCTGGAAGCCCCCGGGTGTCTACTTTTCAGAAATGTGTGGGTTTGGTAGGTTTCCCTAGGTGGCCGCCGAGCCCCGGGCCAAAAACCCAGGTGACCCCCTTGCAAAACCAGGTCATTTTGAGATAATGTGTTGTTTATTTCTGCAGCGTGAAAATTTTGGCACAATATTGCAAGGAAAATGTGACAGACATTTTGAGGTTTGCAGGACATTGTGGGTACCATAACTTGTTGGGATCCACAAGAGAGATATCACCATGTACTCCCATGGGTGTTTCGTTTACGACAATATCTACAGTTGGTAGGTTATTCTTAGACGGAATGTACACCTTGGCAGACAGACTAAAAAGACAAAGATTACTGCACAGCCATCTATTCCTCAAGCACACACACATACTGGTTGGATTTGGCACGAGGGCAAGTGATGGTTCAGTATATACAATTTTATTAACAAGAGATTTCACAAAAATGAAATGCACTGTCAATAATTGAAAGGACAAAAAACGGAACCAGTGACTCGCAGCTCGTGAGCTGTAAAGCCACGTCAAGGCCCCAACCGCTTTACAGGCCATTCACACACCTTTCATACGTGATACACACAAGACCATTCACACCACCAGGCACGAAACAAACACATTACAACATTCACAAAAAGGGACAAGGTACACCCTGCTTGAGAAAGACAAAAAAGAAATATTACTGCACAGCCATCTAATCCTCAAGCACACACACATACTGGTTGGATTTGGCACGAGGGTGAGTGATGGTTCAGTATATACAATTGTATTAACAAGTGATTTCACAAAAATGAAATGCACTGTTAATAATTGAAAGGACGAGAAACTGAACCATTGACTCACAGCTCGTGAGCTTTAAAGCCACGACAAGGCACCAACCTCTTTACAGGCCATTCATACACCTTTCATACGTGTGACAAATACAAAACCATTCACACCACCAGCCGCGGGCCCATCACATTACAACACTCACACCAGCAGACAGCGCCATTCAAGGGCCCATCACTTTCACACGCCCACATTCCTAACACAGCAACCACACAAGCTGATGGATTGCGTGGAGTGTCGCTCGGCTAGCAGTGTGTGTAGTGACCAGCAGCAAGTCACTACTCACACACTGCCAGCCGAGCGCCAGTCCACGCACACCGCCAGCCAAGCGCCACTCCACGCACACCGCCAGCCAAGCGCCACTCCACGCACACCGCCAGCCAAGCACCACTCCACGCACACCGCCAGCCAAGCGCCACTCCACGCACACCGCCAGCCAAGCACCAGCCTACACACACCACCATCACATTTAGGATTTTTTTATACAAAAAAGAAAACACAAACAAATTGCAAATAGATACAAATCTACTAACACAAAATCAGAAACTAAATACATTGCACTAATGCCAACCTTGAAACAGAACAACAATTCTTAAACATTACAGACCAGGCAGTTCACTTTACCACTCATGGTTGCTCCCAATAATTCTTTTGCTTGTGGTACGCTCTATAACAAGCAGGCACACACAGCCCAGGGTTAGAAGGACACTCAGGGCAGTACATACGAGTCTCCTTCCGCGTACCTCTTCGCCAACAGACTCTACATCTCCTAGTGGGAAAGTCTTTTGAGGGTGTAGGAGGAATGTGATCAGGAAAGTGGCGATCTTTCAATCGAGCCACATCCTCCACCACTCCAACTCTAGGAACACTTGCCTGTTCCACAACAACAAGGCTGCCTATGACAGACTGCTGAAACTGAACAAAAGTCAACTTTGACGCAGGAGAACACTCCTTGAACACAACAAAAGCATTGAAAGTTGCTAAATTGAAGAGATGGATGGCCAACTTCTTATACCAAATGTAAGCCTTACGAATAGCAGTGTAAGGTTCCAACCTCTGATCTACTCTATCAACACCACCCATGTGCTTATTGTAGTCTAAAATGCACACAGGTTTGCGCACTTCAGCAATCTGACCCCAAACAGCCACAGGTGAAGTACTCTCATCATGGATGGTAGTCAGCATGTACACATCCCTCCTGTCCACAAATTTCACAGCTAGCAGTTCCTCACTACGCAAGGCACTGCTCTGTCCCCTCTGAAGTTTTTTGCAAACAAGCTCTTTTGGATAACCTTTACGGTTAGAGCGGATTGTGCCACAAGCAAAAGTGTCCACTTTGAACAATTCCTTAAACAATTGCACAGCAGTGTAGAAGTTATCAAGGTACAAATGGTGGCCTCTGTTAAACAGTCCTCTAGCAAGATTTCCACACAATTTTCTCTGAAACTCCAAAAGTGGACGGACAACCAGGGGGTCAATAGTGGAATCCCTACCAGTGTACACACGCAAATTAAAAACATATCCTGTCCTACTCTCAGACAACATATACAGCTTAATTCCATAGCGTGCCCTCTTGCTAGGAATGTACTGCCTAAAAACCAAACGGCCCTTGAACAGGACCAAAGACTCATCAATAGATATTTCTTTCCCTGGAGTATAGATCTCTGAAAATCGATCTACAAAGTGATCACGAACAGGCCGAATCTTAAAAAGACGGTCACATTCAGGGTGATCTCGTGGCAACGCCAAACCATTATCAACAAAATGCAGCATCCGAAGCAAAAGTAAATACCGATCACGAGTCATAACTGCAGGAAATATGGCCGTTGCCATCAAGGGACTGGTAGACCAATATGAACCCATGGACGGCTTCCTTATCAAACCCATCAAAAAAGTCAAACCCAAAAACTTCTTCATCTCTTCCAGATTTGTGGGACTCCACCGGGTAGCTCTAGAATGGGGCCTAAGTCTGGCACTGTTGTCCCTCAAAAACTGTTCAGCATACAAATTAGTCTGCTCAACAATCTCACCCAAAAATACATCATCCATAAACAACTGAAAATACTGTATAGGCAAATAATGTTCACAATCCACTCTACACCCTGCGTAACCACTAAAGGCAGGCAACACCGGCTGCACCATGTTTGGATCAACCCAGAGTCCAGCACTTCCAGTAGGAAGCCTAGCAGCCCCAGGCTGCAATCCAGATGCCTCTTGCACCATCGGCACAGTAGTATCCTCCTCTAAAACAGGCACTTCATCTGCACTGAGAGTACCTTCATCATCCGATGATTCCATGTGGAGAGAAAACTCACTGCCTGAATCTTCCCCTCCCTCCTCTCCCTCAGACGCACTGTCAGTCTCATAATCCTGCTCAGAGGAAGATTCAAGAAGCAAACCAACCACCTGCTGAGCAGTAATTCTACGGCTAGCCATAATGCTTACTAATAAAGGTTACTTGTCAAACAAGTCAACAACAACAAACCCTTTGTTAAAAAAAAGAAATAAACAAAATGTAGCTTTATCACAAAGACCTATATACTCCAACACTATACCACTCACGTGACAGAAGCAGCTAGACTCACCACCACCTACTCTGCACAGACACAGTAAGTATCAACAATATCCCACTAAAAAAGAAGAAAAAAAAATTACACATAAGACAATGCAAAACATCGCAAAGAATTTCATGCTCTGAACACTAACAAATATGCTGCCATTATGACACCACTTACAAAAAAATTCATTCATGCATGACAATAATACTCATTTGGAGTACACACAAAAAAAATATTTTTCTTACCAAATAAATGCAATTACGCAAAACTGCAGAACAACCACTGCCGAAACCGCAAACAGGAATCAAAAGCTTTACACTAGAATAAAAAGGAGAAAAAAACATTACAATCACATATGCAAATAATGCACCAGTCCACACACAATCCACCAGCCAAGCTAAGGGGTAGGTGGGCCTAACAGTATAAATAAAATATTCACCCCGTAAAAGGGGAGCAACCCTTGCCCTTTTGGCCACTCCCCAACACAAAAATTAAAAAAACCCTGGTGTCTAGTGGCTTCTGCCCTCCTTGGGGGCAGATGGGCCTAAAAACATACTGCTATTCTGCCACCCAAGGGGTCACTCTCCACAAATAAATGCCTGGTGGACTAGTGGGAAGATACCTTTATCTTCCGCACACGATCTCTCACTACTCAACTCTACTCTCAACTCTATTCACAACTGGATGTTAGCTCACCAACTCATTCTGAATCCCGCCAAAACTGAATTCCTCCTCCTCTCTACCTCTCTCTCACCTCCTCCTGTTCAATCTTGGATGGATCAGCTGAACCTACTCAACAACAAACCCATCATTGTCGACAGCGCTAAATCCCTAGGTGTCATTCTTGACAAAAGACTCAACCTAATCTCCCACATCAACTCTATTGCTAAGAACGCACGTTACCAGTTGCGCCTTCTACGGGGGATCCGTCGGTTCTTCCCGGAGAAAGACTTAAAAACCTTGGTACAATCTCTGGTTCTCTCAAGACTGGATTATTGCAATTCTCTTCTGACGGGCCTACCCAAATCCCACCTCTCCCCTCTCAAATCCATCCTCCATTCAGCAGCTCGCCTCATTTCAGGGTCTAAACGAGCGACCACGTCACTCCTATCCTCTCTTCGATGGCTTCCGATCGAGGCAAGATCGATTTACAAAACTGCCTGCATCACACACAAAACCTTACACACCTCCTCCCCTCGTTACCTGGCAAATAAATTGAAATTGTCCGGTGGCTCTCACCCTTCTCGCAATGCGGAAAAGCTTCTGCTTGAGCCCCCCGTCTTCAAAAGGGAAAGATCGATGGCGCAATCCTTCTCAGGAAATGCGGTGAGAATCTGGAACTCGCTTCCCCCATTGCTCCATGCCACCTCCTCTACCCGGATCTTCAAAGCTGACCTCAAATCTCTTCTCTTCCAAAGACACTTTCAGAACTAATACTTTCACTCTCAGCCCCCTCTAGGAAGTTCGCTCTTCATTGTAAATTTGTACTTTTTCCTGTACATTCCTCACCCTTGCGTGCTGGATTTTATGTTTGTGTACCCTTCTACCTACTTACATATATATATATATATATATATATATATACACACACACACACACACACACACACCTCAAAATTTGTGGCACCAACTGAATGACATGGGTGCCCTTTGATTTGTTTCTTATTTACCAATCCAAAATGGCAGAAGCCACATGGATCTGTAAAACAAACAAAAAACCCAAGCATTGGGCAATTTCTTTTTCTTTAGCCGTGTTGTAAAGCAGCACAGTAATAAAAAAGAAAAGTGTCATGGTGCAGTCAACGCTGGGCACACCATACCACTTATTTCTTTTAACTTTCAACCCTGCCACGCTGCTGTACAACATTACTCATAAAAGTTGACAAGATTAGGGCAAGGGGAAGCAACAAGAGGGGAACGGGCTGTGGGGGAGGGGGACGGGTCAAGCAATAATGTGGGATTTGGAAGGGGCAAGCAACAGTGACAGGTCTACAACACGGAGGGGGGAACCAGGCAAGCAAGGAGAGGGGGGGGTATGGGTGAATAGGTCAAGTTACAAGGCAGGCGTGGGGAGCATGAGGAGGCAGCAATGATATGGAGTGGGATGAGGTGGGGAGAAGTGAAAAAGCCTGCAAACACATGCCCGCCTAGTGAGTATTGCAAGTAGAAGAAGAAAGTAGCTCAGACCAGAAATCGAGAGCAGCAAATGGACGCTCACTAAGAAAGGAAAAAAGTACTTTTATCTATGCTCCAGGGGAAGGAGAAACACACGAAAAGGAAGTGAAACTGGAACGCGTGGACCACACAAGCCAGCAAATAAAAGTGACGATGAGGCCAACGAATGGTAAGCACTGGGCATTCTCTAGGCCCTCTTTAATGCATTTTTAAATCGTTGGTAAAAGCTACGCTAACATTATGGGCCTGGAGGTTTCACAAACATTTAAAATGCAAAAAGGCACAAGGATGGGACCGCTGCTGAGAGACAGACACACACAGACACACACACACAGACACACACACACACACACACACACACACACACACACACACACACACACACACACACACCCCCCCCCCAACCATTTAAAAAACAAAACATCCCTGGTGCCTAGTGGGCATTCCTGCTGCATGATCGTGCAGCAGGAATGCACAAAAGAGGCATCGGGGGAAAGGAAAACCCTTTCCTTTCCCTCGATGCCTCTTTTGATTCAAACCCCCCTCCCCGAGCCAAAACTCACCTGATTTGCCCGACGCGCTGGAAGCAAATGGCTTCCAGCGCGTCGGGAAGAAAGGAAACCCTCAATGACGTCAGCGCGCCTCGCGCGCTGATGTCATTGATGGGGAGGCGGGGGAGGCAGGGAAGCCCTTCCCCTGCCTCCCCCCAAAAAAAACAACGATCGGATTCCCACGGGGAGCGCCAGCGCTTCCCCGTGGGTGGTCTTATGATGAGCTGAACTCGTCATGAGCACACGACCACTGTGTGCCATGACGAGTCCAGCTCGTCATAAGCATCGAAGGGGTTAAGTGATTTATCCGTAATCACAAAATGTGGAACTGAGACCATGACTAGGGAGATGATATGGTGTCCTTCCGGGAATGGATGTAGCATAAGGTCCAGAGCTGCTGACTATGGAGCTGGTAAACTGGGTTCGAGTTTTGGCGTCGGCTTAACATTCTCGATTTTAGGCAACTCAGGTAATCTCCCCAAGCCTACAAAAATCAATGTGTCCTTGTGTAAAGGAACTGATGCAAATGTAAAGTGCTCCAATACCTTCATGTGGTGTTTCCGCTGTATAAAATTTGCACAAAAAAAGTAACTGGTGCTAATGTAAAGGACGCCACTACCTTCGGGTGGTGTTGGCGCTATATTAAACTGCACACAAAAAAACAGAAAGAATCACAGTGTTAGGGTGGTTTACAGTAGTGAACATGAGAAAATACATTGCATCGGCAACCACATTAAAAGGACTAGTTTTGCCATGGACACTGAGGGGCAGGCAGACTTTTATGACATCAAGACTCAGTCTGGCTCCTTTGAAGAGAATTCAAGTTAAGCAACAATGGCACATGGAAACACTTTACCAGCGAATGCGGAAAAAGTAAGAAAGTGTCCAGATGGGAGAAATTTGAAAAATAGAGCCTCACCCTATGAAATGAGAAGAAACAAGGTGAGGCACGAACATTTCAATCATTTCGTACAGGAGAAACTTGGCTATGTAATTACAGCAGAAGAAACAGGTACTTTAGAAGCTCTGACATGCCCTGTGATACAGCATACCTGATTCACTTGAGGTCTGATTTTACAGCTATAAACACCATTGCCAAATGACCACATATCGTGTAAACATGCGCACACACACCTAGTACCCACATGTGCGGAAAATAAACAGAGGCTACACATGTGGCAATTAATAGCAGCCGTGCCCACGTGCTCCATTCTTCGTAAATCTGCCCCAAAGATTGTGTTGTCCTTTGCATGTTCAGTACAGAGTCTCAGAGTCATGGTTACTTTCTCCAAGAGTCATGTTCTCATCAATGATAACTGGAGGAGTGGCTCGCAGGATATCATGGGACACTAATATCATGAATCAAATATTGAAAGGTAAGTTTTTGTAGATTTTCTACCTGGTGCCTTCTTTAAAGTAGGAGGTTTCTAATGAGTTTCCTGCTTCCCCTGCACTTGCTCCAAGCTGGCTGCATGATCATGGGTATGTATGTATGATATACATATGTATATATATATATGTATATATATATATATACATACTTGTTTCCCGCATTGATCCTCCTTCACTTTATTCCTCATATGTTGTTTGTACGGGAAGACAGCACTACTCAGGTAAGAGAAGCATCAGGGCCCATGTTTTGTTTTGGAAAGCAAATTTATACTTTTTTCATATTTTTAAATATCAGCAAAGTGCAAGTGCAGGTAGAAAATGAAAGACCAACGCGTTTCGGCCAGGGGCCTTCTTTGGGGTCATAGAGTTGTGCTTTACAGAGTGTCAATAAGTAGGGACTCACTTGGTCCCTCCCACATCCATTAAAAACTAAATTTAAAGGAACCTATACATTGAATTCATGTATGTTGACATTGGTGTTTTGAAATCTGTATCATATATATATTATATTATAAAGTTACCAACAGCCTATTTTCATGAACAGAGAAACTTTTGTCACAATTTAAGGTGAAGTACCCACGTATGTTGTTCATAAAATCTCGCAATCATCTAAATGTTCTATAATAAAATAAAATATGATATGCACAGCAAGTCTATAAATTTGGGTTACAAGTAATAATGGTAAAGTACCACATGATTCAGAAAAACACTATTAGTCTATTCATTACAAAAAACCCAAATAAAATACATTGCTCTCCATGTTTTCTTATCTATTTTGATCAGACCTCAATTTAGAATATCAACCAATGTGTTTACAACAGATCTGCGATTGCCCACGAGCATCCATCGACATTTAAAAATATAAATACTTAAAAATATCTACGAATATCATCAGGGCAAGTGCAAAACGGTGCTCAACACTGACCTGGAATATATCAAAGTGACAAATAGTCATATCGGCTTGATAGAGTATAAATTATTATGATTAATTGTAGTTAATCAAGACAGTATTAATGTGTACGTCACTGATTGCATGGAGGCTTTAAAAGTAGTACAAAAGTATTCCAAAAGTATACAATTTAAGAGCCAGTTCCAGAACACTGTAACTGAACACATTCTCATAGCACATGAATTTCTAAAGTGCCAACGATCTTAGTCCTGTTGGTATCTTCTCACTACCAGGGACTGAAAAATATCTATGTCCAATTTAGTATGACCTGCACTTATGTTAAAGTGCAATGTGCTTAGTTCACCATAACATTTTGGAATCAAATAACCATCTATAGAGTAAACAGTTCATACAGACTATATATATATATATATATATATATATATATATATATATATATATATATATAAATATATATATATATATATTCACTAAAAAAAACAAAGGTTACAGGGACGTTATAGTTAGGGTCAGATTTTACTCATACAAAACCAGAGAAATTCAGCCGTTATAGTTTTTTCCGGAGTTTTTAATAGTGCAAACGTGACCCGAAGGTATCAGGTATCAGAGCGCTTTACATGAGCACCAGTTGCGTTACACAAGGACACATAGTTAGCTGAGTTAACTATAACCCGCGCCCCAGCAATGTACTGCTTATGACCTCACATATTACATCACTCATGACATGGTCAGTGACATCACTGATGACATTACTGATGACATCTCAAATGAATTCACTGATGACATCAGTGATTACATCATCCACAGCATCTCTGACGCACTCACTCACACCCCTATAGAATATTTTATTCCTCATCCTCATCCTCATCCTCATTCCTCATCCTGGGCTCATCACCCTCCGCCTGGGACGACTCTTGGTGGCCCCCGGCCCTGGGCACCGCGCCCAAGCCAACGGACCACGCACGCAACCTGGGCTTCATCCTGGACTCCTCCCTGTCGATGACCAGACAAGTCAACGCCGTCTCATCTTCGTGCTTCAACACCCTGCGCATGCTCCGCAAGATCTTCAGATGGATCCCCACTGAAACCAGGAAGACCGTCACCCAGGCACTCGTCACCAGCCGACTGGACTATGGGAACACCCTCTACGCCGGAACCACAGCCAAACTTCAAAAAAGACTCCAGCGCATCCAGAACGCCTCCGCACGACTCATCCTGGATATCCCCCGACACAGCCACATCACCGGACACCTGAAAGACCTGCACTGGCTCCCCGTCAGCAAGAGAATCACGTTCAGACTCCTCACCCACGCACACAAGGCCCTCCACGACCTGGGCCCCAAGTACCTCAACGACCGCATGACCTTCTACACGCCCACCCGCCAGCTACGATCAACCAGCCACGCCCTCGCCACCGTACCACGCATCCGCAGAGCCACCGCCGGAGGAAGATCCTTCTCCTACCTGGCAGCCAAGACCTGGAACTCCCTCCCCACTCACCTTCGGCGAACCCAGGACCATCTCTCTTTCAGGAAGCAGCTCAAGACCTGGCTGTTCGAGCAGTAACTTACCCCCTCCCCCAGCGCCTTGAGACCCTCCCGGGTGAGTAGCGCACTCTATAAATGCCGTGATTGATTGATTGATTGATTTTATACACCCACTGCCACTCCCACACAACCATTTACAAACCCATTCACAGAGTCATACCAGTACTTACACACCCACTCACTGATTCATAGATCTACACACACATTCACTCACTCTCCCATACTGCCACTCATACACCCACTCACTCATTAATACAGCCATTGACATATCCACTCATATACCCATTCAGGCACTCACACACTGAGTCAGTCACCCATAGAGCTACTCACACACCTACTCACTCACCCATACAGTCAATCACACAGCCACTTACTCACCCATACAGCTACACACACACCCACTTACCTACTCATACATATACTAACATGTACTCACTCACCTATACAGTCACTGACACAAGCACATACTCACCCATATAGCCAGTCTCAAATTCACTCACTCACCCATACAGTCTCCCATATACCCCATCACTTACCTATACTGCCTTTCACATACCCAGCTACTCACCCATATACCACTGACACATCCACTCACTCACCCACCAGGCAATGCACACACTCAATCACCCATACATCCCCTCACACACACAGTCACTAACCCATACAACCACTGACTCACCCACTCACCTATCCATACAGACAGTCACACACCCCCTCACCCACCCATACAGATACTCAGTCACTCATGCAGGTACTCAGACAACCAATCAATCCCCATACAGCCACTCACATACCCATTCACACACCCATACATCCACTTAGACACCAACTGAAAGGCTGATAGAAACATTCACACAACCAGCCACTCACCCATACATTCACTGAGATGCCTAATCACTCACTTATACAGTGAGTCATGCACCCACTGAATCATCCATATAGGCACTCATAAACCCACTGATTCGCCAATACACCTGGGTATATGTATTTAACACTCATAAACTTTTTAAAAACACTCACAGTGACTGGAAAATGTCATGAGTGATGTAATTTGAGATGTCATCAGTAATGTATTGAGTGATGTCTCTGACCACGTCGTGAGTGATGTAATATGTGAGGTCATGAGCAGTGCACTGCGGGGGCGCAAGTTATAGTTAGCTCACCTAACTATAACTGCTGAATTTTGCTGGTTTTGTACGAGTAAAACCTGAGTCTAACTATAACGACCCTGTAACCAATGTTCCCTCTAATTTTTTTTCTTTGTGTGCGGCAGTATAAGGTCTCTGTGCGCTGCAGCCAAGGCTATGTGCGCCAAGAACCCAACCGCGTGTGTGGGTGCAGCGACAAATGTCAGTGGAACTATCACTCAAACATTTGCTTAATAAAGTGAAAAGACAGTGTATTTCTACATATACAGCACCACATTAAGGGTCTTAAGGCAGGTTTGCAACATACAACAAACATAAAAAGGATACAGTATTCAAAAGCATATTGTTACATTAAAAGACTTTTAATGGAGAATGTGTCCCTTACCATCACTTGTTAAATGGGAATGCTAAATCCCTGAGAGGTGTCTGGGTTATTCAAGATTGCACCACAATGGAATCTGAGAAAATGCATTGTTGTGTCCTGTCCTTAGCCAACCACAGAACATTCCTTCTATGAGTTTTAACTCCTGCTGCATTTCTTGCATGCCTTTTGCAGCCCTCCAAGTACCACGCATCAGGCTTAGACTAACGCATTTTAGTGTGGTGGTCATCATCACCGTACTGAAATGCAAAGTCACGCATTTATGAATCATCCTCCGATGTCAAGCCCAGAACTAGCTGGTAATTAGCACCACTTACAGAAAGCTGGCACAGCGCGGGTAGCCCTGATTGCGCAGACTTGGGGGTTGGCTCAGCTAGATTTGGGCTGGCTTTAGGGGCTACAGTGTAACAACTTCACCCATAGTGGGCTGGCGCAGCATTCAGCTTCACTGACCTCACGTGACAACACGAGCGAATCAGGGTCTGCTTGATTTACCCTGCGCCCAATGTCCGATAGACTGAGACCGATTACGCACCTAGCTATAGGCGCCCTGCCGCCTGCTGTGCGAGCGTGTGGCACGACAGTCAGTTTACATTTGGCAGTTTACGTTAGGGCTCGGACTCAGTGCAGCCCCTAGGACACACAGCCAGGAGCCCCTCTCTGCTGACACAGATTGTACGGTGCTCCGTTATGGGTATTACATGTAGCCTTTGGTCTGAGGCCAGTCCTGAAAGGCCAGGCCAGGCCCGGCCTCTCTCCTGCAATAATCAGCAATAATCAGCAAAGCAACGCCAATGACCCCATGCCCCATCTCAACCTGGCCCGAGTCTTGCTTGGCACAGGTGAGCTGAACACTGCGGATGTGAATGTGGTTAAGATGGACTGCGAAGGAGTAGGTTGGTTCTGGTGGATATGAATGGAGTTAGTTGGCTGTGTGGTGTTTGAATGTACTGGGTGGGGCAGGTTGGTTCATATTGGGAATGGGGTTCTAGTGTACCGGGTAGAGCAAGGCTGATTTTGCTCTCAAGAAAGTGTCACTCATAGTCATTGAAATGCACTCATAATTGCACTGAAATTTTGAAAATGTCACACATAGCAATCTGAAACCTTGGCAGCTATGTGTAGTCCCTTTTCTGTTTGTGTGAAATTTCCCGGTGTTTGGCTTTAAAATTCTGGTCACCCTATCATCAAAGGCACGCAGCAAGCCTATCAGCACGACGTGTGCTTTCATAATCCCTAATACATATTGGGGATTGTGAAAGCACACGTTGTGCTGTTAGGCTTGTTGCCTGCCTTTGTTAATGAACCGTGACAGATTGCATGCCTTTTTGAAAGTGTTCATGTTAATTGCAGGGCCCGACATGCTTACACTCGGGGCTGCATTTAACATGGAAACTTTCAAAAGCCACACAAACTGAAGCGCTATGTTAAGAAAAGCACACAGCAAGCCCAACAGCATGACGTGTGCTTTCACAATCACTAATATATGTTAATGATTGTGAAAGCACACATTGTGCTGTTAGGCTTGTTGCCTGCCTTTTGTTAATGAACCGCGGCAGATTGCATGCCTTTTTGAAAGTGTTCATGTTAATTGCAGGGCCCGACATGCTTACACTCGGGGCTGCATTTAACATGAAAACTTTCAAAAAGGCACACAAACTGCTGCGCTATGTTAAGAAAAAGCACACAGCAAGCCCAACAGCACAATGTGTGCTTTCACAATCACTAATATATGTTAATGATTGTGAAAGCACACTTCGTGATTTTAGGCTTGCTGCATGACTTTTCTTAACAGAGCGCGGAGGGGGGCAGATTGTCTGCTTTTCTTCAAGTATTCATGTTAATCGCAGCGCTGCGATTAACATGAATACTTGCCTCTCGTGGTGTGTGCGCGCTACAAAGAAGATACTGCGCGCTCTGATTCAAATAGGTGCGTGGGCGCGCACGCGCCCAGGTTACAAGGAACAGTGCCTGTAACCTTTGTTTTTTTCAGTGGATTTCTAATGCTTTTTTTAATTCCATTTCCTAACTATAAAGTCCCAGTAACCTTAGTTTTTTTCAGTGAATATGAATATATATATATATATATATATATATATATATATATATATATGTTCCATATGAAGAATCATGCTGCCTTCGCAGCACAAATTCAAGCCCATCCAGTCGAAAGAGTCAAGTTGATTTTATTCAAGCAGGCAGCTCAGTAGTAAAAGCATGACACGTTTCAACCGCACTCGGTTTTAATCATATGCATGTGTGAGGAGCAGATAGCTCTGAATTTAAATACACTACGATTGAAAACAGTGAAGAAGGACGATGGCTTGTAGTCCTCTGGTTTTAAAGGGCACAGGTCACAATTTGTTTTCATTGTATCCTGGGACTATACCGTGACTTCCCTATACAATACTATTGTTCATTTCATTGACAGTGCATTGTTCTTAAACAGCGTCCCAGTTTTGCCGATTTCCGCACTACAGTGACCAGCGTGCATTGCAGTGGTAATCAAAAATGCAGCATCACATCCTTACTTATTTAAAATCATTTTCCATTTTTGCCATGATACAATGTTCAATAAAGAGGTTGTAACATGCCCACCTTTGTGCTTTATCGGGAATAATTTCCATATTGTGCAGGGGGCAGATACACTTGTTTCCTCAATTCATCTCAGGGCATTGATCCTCATTCTTCAAGATGTAAAATTCACTCTTTTCCCGGCTGCCTGTCTTTGTTTCCTTTCTTGCTCTCGAGGTGCAGGAAAACCCCGCAACTATAACTACCTACTGGCACTAGCCAGTAGGTAGTTATAGTTGCCACCTAATTCCTATATATAAAGCATTTTCTGTTTTGCCAATAACTTTGTCGCTGTTTGACAAATCTTTATTATATTTTCAAAACTAGTTTGCCACTCACTTCAGCTGCTGTCTTGAAAGTTTCGGGGTGATCTGTCAAGCAGGGGCTGTGAAAAAGGGGGGGGGGGCCCAAAACACGTTTTCCCCATGCAACTTACCATAGGGATTTTGACCAGGACTATAGACCGAACCGCTGAACGGGATTTCATCACATTTGGCAGAAAGCTAGCTCTTGGTCTAGAAGCAACCCTTTTTGTGATTTGGTGTAAATCCATTCAGTAGTTGTGGAGTTAATACAGGAACAAGAAATATGTATATCTAGGGACGCAAATTCTCTGCAGATCCTTCGTGGCGCTCCGCAAATCCTCGAGCCAACAGCAACACTGTGATTGGCTGGCTACAACTTGAGTGGAAAGTTACAGCCACCATTGTATGTATCAGGACCACAAAATGTGAGTGCATATTGATTGAAGGGGTCAGGTACCATGACTCTATGGGTGTGTTAAAGGGGCTGCAGAGGGACCCATGAAAGTCAAGAAATTGCCTTAAAATATTTTGTTTCCATGTGCAGGGATTCGCAGATCCGTTGCGGTGCTCAGCATGGCCCCCGTGTGAAGACGGATGGATCCGCAAATCCTACCACAATTTAAAAAAAAACACCTACTCACAGACACACTTACAGACCTGCACAAGCACTCACACATCCACTCACAGACCCACAGAGGCACTCACACACCCACTCACAGACCCACACAGGTACTCCCACACCAACTCACAAAACCAGAGACACTCACACACCTACTAAGACACTCCTACATCCACACAGGCACTCACACACCCACTCACAGCCCCACTAAGTCACTCACACACCCACTTAGAGACTCACATACCCCACACCCACTCATAGGCCCACACAGACACTCACACACCCACTAACAGACCAATGCAGGTACCCAGAGAGCCACACATGCACTTACACACCGTTTAAACATCGAGCTACACACGGATACAGCTACTGACAGACCCAGCCATACACTGATACAGGCATTCACACACCCAGTTACACACTGATACAGGCACTAACAGACCCACGCACACATCAATACACCCACTTACACACTCAGTCACACACCGATACACTGTCTGACGCACACAGCCACACAGTGATACAGACACTGACACACCCAGTCACACACCGATACAGCCACTGACACACCTAGCCTCACACTGATACAAGCACTGACACACCCAGCCACACACCGATACAAGCACTGACACACCTAGCCTCACACTGATACAAGCACTGACATACCCAGCCACACACCGATACAAGCACTGGCATACCCACTCACACACCAATAGAGGTGCTGACACACCCAGTCACACACCAATACAGCCACTGACACACCCAGCCACACACCGATACAGGCACTGACACATCCACACTGATACAGCCACTGACCCAGCCAGTCACACACTGATACAGGCACTGACACACCCAGCCACACACCGATACAGCCACTGACTCACCCAACTACACACCGATACAGCTACTGACACACCCAGCCACACACCGATAGAAGCACTGACGCACCCATGCACACAGCGATACATCCACTAACACAGCCAGGCACACACCGATACACCACTGACACACCCAGCTACACACAGATACAGCCACTTACACATGAATACAGCCACTCATACACCCAGCCATGCACTGATAAAGCCACTGACATACCCAAAGAGCAATTGACAAACCTACTATCATACCCAGAGAGGTACTCACACATGATTTACACACCCATACAAACAATGATACACCAAATCAAACTGACATATATGTAGACGCATAGCAACAGGTATTCACATATTTACAAAAAAAATATAGATTTTCTCTCTTTAAACCAAAAAAGGTGGCTTTAACAAAAACCAGTTTTTTGTAAAAAAATGTTTAACCTTTTTATTGTGTTTTTCAAACATTTTGTTCTTTTTTGGGGGTTTTCTTTTGTTTATAGAACATGTTAAAAACATGAAGTCCTCAAACAAAAGCATTGAACTTGTGCATAAATTTCTTAAAGAGAAAAAAAAAACATTTATGGCTTCTTCTAGCCTCAGTCACTGCAGGGATGGACTGCTCCCCAACAATGAGAACTTTTTTGCATTCTCTGCAAAAAGCTCCAAGGTTCCAGAATTCTGGTGCTGTAGCAGAGAGGTAGTTTGCAGCTGTAGGTGGCAGTTAGTCGCCAGTCACAACCTGCCCAGCAGTAGATGTAGATGTCTGCGAGATGTCTTGTGCTCTCACCAGGTGGCGAGGATGAATAGAATTTAAGTGCTCCATCATGCTACTGGTTCCATGACTGTATTTGTTTGATGTACCCCTTGATAGTTTTTTCTCACAAAGGGTACACTGCACCACCTTTGCCACAATCTTCTTTTCTCCAGAAGGAATGTAACATTTTTTCCACACAATGGATTCCTTCTTTTTCAGTGGTTCGTCTTCCTCTGAACAGCGATCTCTATGCTATTCATCTGTATTTTCTCCAGTTGGCATTGTATGAAAAAGGCAGCAATTCAAATGCAAAAAGAACATTGGAAAAACAACTGTCTCTGAGTGCTTATCAAAGTGTGATTTCACACAACCACACCCAAAAAAGAAAAAAACTGGGCGGGACTGCCTCTACAGAAGCATGAAAGGTATATTAACCAATCAAACCACTTCCTTATTGTATCACATGAGGTACGTGGTGATGTCGTGACGTCACCGCGAATCTTGAAATATGTATTAAAAACCTTATTAGGTAGAATTACTTATTGTAATATAAGTTTGTATATGATTTTAGTAAATTACTTACCTCTAACCAATTTTTTTTTGTGTCTATATATGTATTTAAGTATTGCAAAAAATCACGCAGACTTCGTGAAATCTCTGCTGTACCAGAATGTACATATCGGGTTGGTTCGGGGTTGGATTCGGGAATCCAGAAAAAATATGAAAAAACCCCCACTTATTATATTTTGTTTTTTACACCGCTGTAGCTATATTTTTACATAATTAAAGTTATGAGTACAAGGCATAGAGAGTCAATAGTTTATCTGAGTCTAAATGCTACTTATTTATTCTGACAGTGGACATGGTACATTATAGTTAGGAAATAACATTAAAACAAGTAGAAATTCAGAAAAAAACAAAGATTACAGGGATGTTATAGCTAGGAAATAACATTGAAAAAATGTAGAAATTCACTGAAAAATTCCAAAGTTAACAGGGATGTTATAGTTACGAAATAGAATTTAAAAAACCTTATGAATTCACTGAAAAAAACAAAGGTTACAGGGACATTATAGATAGGCACAGATTCTACACACACAAAACCACAGAAATTCAGCAGTTATAGTTACCTGACATCACATATTACATCACTCATGACATGGTCAGTGACATCACTGATAACATCTCAAATGACGCAACTGATGACATCATCCACAGAACCACTCACATACCCATTCCTACAATCATACAACCACTCATACACTCACGCACACACCCACACAACCACTCACATACCCGTTCACAAAGCCATGCAACCACTCACTCACCTATTCAGCCACTCACACATCCACTCACTCAGCCAGACACTTACACAGCCATTCATTCACCCTTAGAGCTACTCACACATCCACTCACTTAGCCAGCCACTTACACATTCACTCACTCACCCATAAGCCACTCACATTTGCTCTCTCACCCATACAACCACTCATACAGTGATGTAATATGTGATGTCATAAGCAGTGCATTGCGGGGGCATAAGTTATAGTTAGCTCAGGTAACTATAATTGCCGAATTTGGAGCCAAAATAATTTTGTAAACATGGAGGTGATAAGTTATTGGGGTTCAGATAATTATTGGGGTTCGGCTCCCACAAAGTATAATCGGTATGTTGGCATATGATGATGTTGAGAGTATGCTGAAAGTTTGTGTACATAATGGTGGGTGGTTGGATATACATTGTAGGTGTGTTTGCAAATGATAGTGACTGTAATGTCCCTGTATCCTTTGTTTTTTTCAGTGAATATATATATATATATACACACACATATATATATATATATATATATATATATATATACATACATATATATACATATATATATAAAATCAGGGTACATAGATGTGGAGTTAAGAATAGTCAATTAGTTAATCTATACTTCCCTTTGAGCTCTTACCTTTCAATATTTTGCTCACAGTATTAGTGTGCCACAATATTCTTCTACTCAATATTCAAGAGTACAGTTGTCACTGGAGGACATTGCTACAATATGGGGCATGTGATATAGGGCATATGTTGATGTGCAGCCTTGCCTTACTTTCTGTCATAAAGTGTAGTCTGCATTATTGTCCCTTTTATGCCTCACTTTTTTTTATTTTGGCTGTGAGTGGTCTCACATTCTCTGACTTGTTCCCTTGCCTGCTGGGAAGGGAGGGTCCCATCCTAGAATGCCACTCTAGCTCCATGTATAGAGCCACCCATGGGCACCTTACTCAGTGCTGATATTCAGGTGGGTCACCTTCCGGCTCTGATTTTGCAATAAATCAGGAGACCATGCAAGGTCTAGTCGCCTGATGTGCACCACGGCAAGGACACACCCCCTCTGACTGCAACATGGCAGCTTGCGGTTTCTCCAATGTGGACTCGGGTAATTAGATTTGGGCTCTTGGCTGCCGTATAGACAAATTCTGGCAAGTGGACAGCTTATAAGGGGCACTCAATACAGGCACCTACATAAAATCTGGCAGACGGCATATGGCATTGCAGCTCAGTGGTGACATGGCTGAAACAACAGGAAATTGACCAGTGCTTGGAGTACCTTTTCAGCCTGCCTGGAGGGAACAGCAGCGGACTCCTGGGGAGCCTGGAGACACGGTTGGCAAGGTAGTCCCAGGTAAGGCAAAGGGGAGGCTCCCTTGATTTAGTTAACTGCCCCATCTCCAATGCCCTTGAATACTTGAGCATGTCAAAATATAGGCCGGGTACCAATCCAGTGGGCTCTCTCCAAAAAAGGTTGGAGTGTCGCACTAAAGAAAAGGCCATGGGTCCGGCATCCAAAAAAGTACTTTTTACTCCTTCACCAAAAGTAAAATAAACCTCTCTAAGACAAAAAAAGAAAGCACCTCCAATTTGGAAGACATGCCCAATCATATGAGGGTGTTTAAAAAATCTTTAAAAACACACTTATTTAGTCATTAGGGCAAGGGGGGCACTGGTTCAGGCTCTGTCTCCGTTCAACCTTTAATGCTAAAATGCTGGGGTACTCCGGGAGTAGCTGTGCGCTATATAAATACTCATCATTCATTCATTCATTCATATGGGAACATTTGCAGACTCTAGTTCTCCCTCAAGCACCGAATTTGCCAGGGTCTCCCCGATTAGTTAGTACTTAAAGCCAGCACCCACAGAGAACATCAGGGACTGCCTAGAAAATGGGTCCTTAAGGTCTGCCCTGTAGAACCAAAATCAGGATAGCAACCCCACAGTAGAAGTGCTGGGGAGTAACAAAGGGGCAACTATGAATGGGACTGAGGACAAAGGCCACAGCATGGACCCCAGGGTCTCCTTGGGTACGAATTGCTCCAGGCACACTGAAACCAGTATGGCTGGTGACTCCCAGGGGTAGGAGAATATCTCTCTGATTGCAACAACTGCGAACCTCGCTCTTCTGCAACAAAATCAAGCAGTGGCAGAAAAGGTTATCCCAGTTTTCAGCAAAGTAGGTAAGACTGCCGTAAATAAACTAACAACACAAAAAGGCCACCCGGGGTCAAGACAAGAGAAGAAAAAGTGAGAGGAGTGTGGGGGGTTCCCTTTTATAGGCCAGGTTCGCAGTGCGGGCTACAACCCCCTCACTGAGAGGGAGGAGCTCAGGGATGTTTTAGTTGTAAGCGACAGGAGGTATACTAAACCTTAAGATGAGCCGGGTGTAGGGGGAAAGTAAGAAAGTGAGTGCTAGTGATGTTAAAACTAACTACCTGTTATGTTAAAAAACAATTTTAATAGTGCATCCAGGGGTCAGGGTTAAAAATAGTTAAAGTCCCATGCCTGGAGAATTCAACCTAGCATGGTTGTATGTGATCATAAGGTCGACATGTTTCAGCCGTAGTGCCCTCCGCAGAGGTGACGTGGCTTTCAAAATGAGGGATGTGTGAGAGTATAACACCAAACCAAATCAGGTGGGTGTTTAAAGGATACAACGACTGGCAGAATGGACGCCAGTCGTCATTAGCTGATGTTCAGCGGTGTTCCTATAAATCAAAAATTGCGTTTAATGACAGGCATGAAAAGCAACACAGTAACACTCCTTAGTTAACGTGCCAAATCAATACAGTTTGTAATTAAATGTAATGGCTACGTATATACAATTTGAGCAAAGAATATCAGGGCTTACCCGTCATTCAAGGGAAGCTCATGGCAACTCGTCCTCAGCGCACTCAAGGAGGGTTCCAATAAATCTAAAAATTGTTTGGAGGAGGGGGCAAGTGTGGCTGTGAATCACAGTCATCAGTGCATACAAACCTGAGACAGTTGACTCAATAACGTCAGAAAACATGTACAAATATACAAGCTATTGGAAGTGCTGTGAAATGGTACATCATTTATGATGCAAGTTGAAGAGGTAAGTAGCATATTGGAGACACAAACCAACGTGGTATAGCACTGCAGGAGCAGAGCAACAAACCGGCATACACTCCAGAGGCAAGAGCCAAGGAGCATAGAGGGAATGCATATGAAAAATGAGGGAGTGTCGCAGGAATGCGACACTACCCAGGCATGAAAATAACCCAGACCAGGTGGGGAAAGAGTAGGTACAAGCGTGGTGTGGTAGTTATGTAACGCTAAGAAATCACAAACCTAGCGCAGAAAGGAGGGGTGGGTAACCTCCCTAGTGTGAGACCCAAAAGCAAAGGCACCTAGTAGCTAGAAGCGAGGGCGGGCCGGAAGGGCTGTGTGCCGATCGCAACAAATGGGAAAAGTGATGCTCCGGGACGCGTGGAAATACGCTAGCAAATTGGAGTGTGTGTCTGAGCTGTAAGAGGCCAAGGGAGAAAATGTCTTACCCAATCGGGGCCTCACAGCCCTATCACATGCGGCTCCGGGCAAAATGCAGTGCGCAAGGGCCGGGGTTCTCAATTGGAAAAGGCACTAAAATGAAATAAATTAAAAAGGGAACCAGCTCCGGGGGAACGGGAACTGCCCATCCGGAGCCCTGGAGGCGGCGAGTGGACAGCGCGCAATGGCGGGGTCCGGGGGCCAAAAGCCACTAGTTGGCGTACTGGCAATGAGTGCGAGGACTGAAACTTACCACAGCTCGAAGGGCAGCAAGGCTCTGCAGCACATCCGAGGTGAGCTGGAGAACCAGTCGAGTGCTTCGTTGGAAGAAGTACTCTGAGAGGGCGGAAGCTCAGCCCCCTGAGGAACTGAGTGAGAGGAAGGACTCAACGCGTCCCAGAGCATCACTTCTCCAATTTGTTGCGATCGGCACACAGCCCTTCCGGCCCACACTCGCTTCTAGTTACTAGGTGCCTTTGCTTTTGGGTCTCACGCTAAGGAGGTTACCCACCCCTCCTTTCTGCGCTAGGTTTGTGATTTCTTAGCGTTACAAAACTACCGCGCCACGCTTGTACCTACTCTTTCCCCACCTGGTCTGGGTTATTTTCATGCCTGGGTAGTGTCGCATTCCTGCGACACTCCGTCATTTCTCATATGCATTCCCTCCATGCTCCTTGGCTCTTGCCTCTGGAGTGTATGCCGGTCTGTTGCTCTGCTCCTGCAGTGCTATACCACGTTGGTTTGTGTCTCCAATATGCTACTTACCTCTTCAACTTGCATCATAAATGATGTACCATTTCACAGCACTTCCAATAGCTTGTATATTTGTATATGTTTTCTGACGTTATTGAGTCAACTGTCTCAAGTTTGTATGTACTGATGACTGTGATTCACAGCCACACTTGCCCCCTCCTCCAACCTCTTTTTTAGGTTTATTGGAACCCTCCTCGAGTGCTCCGAGGACGAGTTGCCATGAGCTTCCCTCGAATGACGGGTAAGCCCTGATATTCTTTGCTCAAATTGTATATACGTACCCATTACATTTAATTACAAACTGCATTGATTTGGCACGTTAACTAGGATTGTGACTGTGTTGCTTTTCATGCTTCTCATTAAACGAAATTTTCGATTTATAGGAACACTGCTGAATATCAGCTAATGACGACTGACGTCCATTCCGCCAGTCGTTGTATCCTTTAAACACCCACCTGAGTTGGTTTGGTGTTATACTCTCACACATCCCTCATTTTGGTCCTGAAGAAAGCCACAGCACCTCTGCGGAGGGCACTACGGCTGAAACATGTCGACCTTATGATCACATACAGCCATGCTAGGTTGAATTCTCCAGGCATGGGACTTTAACTATTTTTAACCCTGACCACTGGATGTACTATTAAAATAGTTTTTTAACATACCAGGTAGTTAGTTTTAACCTCACTAGCACTCACGTTCTCACTTTCCCCCTACACCCGGCTCATCTTAACGTTTAGTATACCTCCTGTCACTTACAACTAAAACATCCCATAGCTCTTCCCTCTCAGTGAGGGGGTTGTAGCCCGCACTGCGACCAGGTTCGCAGTGCGAGGAGGTTCCAGATGATGAAGCATGCCACCTACGGGTGGGTGAGGGAATATGTCCTAGAAAAGGGAACTCCCCCACACTCCTCACTTTTTCTTCTCTTGTCTTGACCCAGGGTGGCCTTTTTGTGTTCTTAGTTCATTGTAGGGAAGTCGCCCCCTGCCGGTCATTAAACCTCCTCTGGTCTTCTGTGTGTTTATAACAAAGACTGCCGTAAATGCCAAGCCAGCTGGCTACTTTGGGCAGGACAATGAGGCAGAAAAGGGTAAGAGTCCAGCAGGGGGTGCTCAATCAGTTCTCCAGCCAAGGGTTCAAGGGTTGGGTCCAGTGTATGTAAACACGAGAAGTTCAGAATACTGACCTAAATCTGAATTGGCATTAGAAGGTAGTGCCCCTTCGAAAGGTCTTTTAGAAATATCCCAACGGGTCAACGAAGGCAGAGAGAACCGTTCAGCAGACAGAAAGATTGAATCTTTATTATTTACTATTTTGGCTGAAATTTAAGAGTTCAAAGCTTGTCAAAACACTCCGGCCAAAAGCCTTGGTAGTAGGATAGCAGAAATTGAAAAGAAAATGGAGACTTTTGGGGTACAGATGGAAACAATAGCAACTAGATTATCGGATCTCGAGGACAGCCAAACTGAACTATCAAAAAAGAACTCCACCCTTCAAAAGGAACTTACCTCCTTGAAACAACAGTTGGAGGATCAAGAACATCGTTCAAAGAGGTCTAACCTCAGATTTGTTGTACCAGAAAGGGAGGAGGGGAAAGTCAAGATGGCTATTGAATATATGGATGGTCTGATTTGCACTCATCTTTTGGCCCAGATAATACTGTTGATCACTCATCTATTGCTGCTCTCTGCAGGTCTCCTGCATGTTCTTCTAGTAGTGTACCACCTATTCTGTATTTGGTCTTCTGTTGTGTTATAACATAAAAACAATTAACAAACATCCCCCTTGACCTGGTTATGAAGTATCCAAAGCCAACCCATTTAAACATTACTAAAGTTCATACTCGCCAATCGCATTTGAAATCTTGAAGACATGAGAAGGCTGTGAATTAGTGTAGCTTCCCTCTCATGATGCACACCTCCTTTATGTGTCCATTTTCGAGAGTCGGCGAATGTTATGCATTTCTCATCAGACACTTCCTGCAATGTGCACGTCCAGGCTTCATTTACTGTAGGCCTCCGCTGAAAGGCTTGATGATTCACAACCATATTGCTTAAGTCAGCTGTCCTGTCGAACAAACAGTAGCAAGTAGCTAGTTGAGAGAGGATTTGATCATGTCCTTCAGTCTACGACACCTCATCTACTGTCATAAAAGCGACACCCAGGAGGAGCTCTAAACCCCAGTCTGAGTCCTCGCTAGAAGCCTCAACACAGCAGTCCTTTAGCTGCATCGTTCTTGGTCCACCCTTCCAGTTAGGCTTCACACACAGCTGACTGCTATTGGTGAAACCAGGAGACTTCAGAAGGAGCTGTGGAATGTCATGATCTCCGATTGGCTCAGAGTATAAGAACCTGTGTCCAAGGGGTATTCCACAGCAGATCACGTAAGAATTTTTCAAAGGTAGGTCAGAACCTTTTGATCATACATCTACCTGGCCACACCCCTTTACCCAAGTCAGTCTCACTTCCCTATTGTGCCCCTACATTTGCACCTATATCCTTCCCTTACCACTATCCCCCTATTTCTCTTTTTCTTCACCTCTCCACCCATACTGCATGTAAAGTTGCCAGAGAGATGGGGAGAAGGGCATGTGTGGGTAGTGATCATGGGAGTCAACAATTCTTTCGCTGACTGATCCCTCCTGGCTTCAGGCAACCAGCTGGGCAGGTGGGTGTCACAGACACAGGTGGGGCCAGGCTAATAGGCAGAGAGCAGCACAGACATCAGAAGGGCATAGCACTACAAATGCACATGCACTTTCTAAGTCAGGCCGTATCGAAGTGCATGGTCTAGGCCACGACTGTCTCATACCAGCTGAACATAATGCAAATGGATGCTTCATTATCCAGTCTTAGGCTCAGGAGTCAGAAGGGTGAGTCAGCATTCAGTGGCTCTCACCAACGTGATGCCACCATGCCACAAGCACAGCAGCCTTAATTCCAAGGCCTGTGCAAGCAGGCAGGACTGGAGAGATATGCAGCCATACTTAAGTGGCACTTTTGATCAAGAGTGAGGCGGTGTGGGAAGCATTGAAGTGTCTAGGTCATGTGAAATAAGTGGGGTTGGAATCAACCACCAGCACAAATTAAGTTCTTATCCTGACGACAAATCCTACACTTACTCTCCCGTCCGCTGCAGACCACTTGAACCTCGTTATGGCCAACAGTGCAAAAATGTTCTGCTACCTACCTTTGGTCAATCATATTGAGATTTTATCTCCGTGATTCTCAACCCGAACAATGGTTGACCATATGTTTTACGTCTCTGCTAATATGATTTGATTTTGAAAACCTGAGATGGCCTGTAAAATCAGACAAATTCATAACATTGTGCCAAGTTTATTATAATTGAGGCCAATACTTTTGCTGTGTGCTTGAGCAAAAATTCCTATGAAATTTTGGATGGGAAAAAACTGCATACTCTCTATAAGCTTGGCAACCTATTGAACAAAATATGGCAAAATCATTCCTCAGACAATTTTGTACACTTTCAACAAATGGGGTCAAAATTATAAGACATAAAAATTGTTTAACTTTCTAAGTGTTTACGTCATCTCAATTATAATCAAAGAGCTGCTACAGTTGACTCTAATTTATTTACACATACAAACTCAATATTTCACGCATCTATGAACGTAATAAATTAGCTGCTTAAACACATCTTATCACAAGTTGTATCATGTTTAACCACAATGGAAGTAAAGGTTGATTTAATACAAAAGTTGACAATAACTTGGGAATTTGTGAACTTTTTAGTTTTATGGTGAAGCTAATATAAACATGTATCACATTTCCTTTTCAACTTTAGTTTACAAGAATTTATTTTTTATGACATTTTGTTCAAAATACCTTCACCTAGTGTCACAATCTCCCACAGTAGGTCAACTTTAACTCTCAGCCCAGTTCTTACTTGAGAATGCTTAAACTCAGATGCGTTTGAGAGAATCATTGATTGTGTTTATAAGTTTGTAAAAGAATGTCTGATGGCATACGTTCTTAGAGTGACACTGGAGCTACTTGGTTAATGCTGGTTGTGTAAGTATATGGTAACTGGATGCTGGATGTTTATGTGCAGCATAAAAGTGGGTGGTTAAGTGGACATTATAGATGTGTTTGCATGTGATAGTGTTGTAGCGTTTTCCAAAATATGTAAAATGTGCAAATATTGTGGGAAAATTGTTTTTGAAATGCCTTACTTTTAATGACGCTTAGAGTTGTAATTAAAAAGTTATGAGATTGGCACTCAAACAAAACTTTTAGGTCATATAGAGCTCTAGATCATGCTATGAATAGTTAGGCCACATTTTCGTGTTATACATTAATTTTAAACTGGATTTTGTCTTTTGTGTTCTGTTTAACTTGCTCCTGCTCATTCCCCCTTCCAATCAGTGTCCCACTGCAAAAACATCTCTCGTCTTGTTCCGCAGAGAGTCAAGCAGATGACGTAAATAAATTAGTATTGTCAAGATCATGTTAGAAAGTGTGTATTGTGAATGAGGCTTCTATGATGTACCCAAAGTATCATTTTCAAGGACTTCCACTAGAAGTTCCGCAGAAGACGTGTGAGTTCTATGAGCTATTGTTCAATAAATGTTTAATTTATGTTATGCACCTCTGAAGTGCAGTTGCTGAGGGAGCAATGGAAGATTTCTCTTACCTTAGGAAATGGGTTAGTGTTTAATTAATTGCGTAGTTTTAGTTATAACGTTGTTGTTATTAGAATGTGTGTTTTTTCAATAAAACCTTATGACTTCTTGTATTGAGAAGCTGATCATTATTTTGGCTGATATGCTATCCGTGAGATTCATTCTCTTTTTGTCATAGATGGGGATACTTTGCCATTTTAAGGTGTTCTATTGAGCTGTCAGTACTCTTCATGAGTTAGACACTTGGGGCCTGATTTGGATGTCGGTCGGAAAGCCTCCGACCGCTGGTGGGAGGCTTTCCAACCAGCATCTTGAGTTTAAACTCCGACCATATTAAAAAGACGGTAGTCGGAGTTTAGACTGTCTGGTTAATCTGACTCAGTTCTGACGGGCTCAAGGAACCAGTCAGCCAGTCGGAAAGGCCTCATAATCTCTAACGGTCGGTGTTTCCGCTGTCGGGATTATGATGGCACTTTCCGACAGCAGTTCCATGTCGGCCTTTCCGACATAGAACTGCTGTTGGAAAGTGTCTTTGGTGGCCCCTAGAAGGCCCCCGTTCCCCCTAGCCCTTCGGTTGTGGCCCTGGGGGGGCACCATAACCTTTAAATCCCTGCACCGTAATGTCCTTTAATTTTTCTGTAATAAAAATCTCTTTTCCGTATTTTTGATTTAGAACTCATTCCTTTTTGTGTCTAATATTTTATTCCATTTAACTCTGCTAAAATACTATTTTCCCTAATGAGATGTGTAGTCTCGTACTACTAGATCAATTGAAGATTTTGAAGCAAAAATAATTTGGTAAACATTGAGGTGATAAGTTATTGGGGTTCATATAATTATTGGGGTTCGGCTCCCACAAAGTATAATCGGTATGTTGGCATATGAAGATGGTGGGAGTATGCTGGAAGTTTGTGTACATAATGGTGGGTGGTTAGATATACATTGTAGGCGTGTTTGCATATGATAGTGACTGAGTGTATGTATGATGGTGGATGCTTGGCGTTTGATGGGTGTAGGTACATATGTTGGCAAGTATGGACATATGAATGTGGCTGTGTGGTTGTCTGATAGGGGATGTGTGATCATTTATTGGTGGTTGTGTGGACAAGAATGTTGGGTGTGTGCGATCATAGATGATGTTGGGTGGCTGGCTTATGATGGTATGTGGACACAGAGGAAGATGGGAGTGTTGGCATATTATTAAAGGCTTGCTATGGTATACCGTTGGTTGTAACTAAAAATGACAGTGGGTGTGTCGGCTATTGATGGTGGGTGTGTGGAGTTATGATGTTGGTTGTTTGAACTTATAATGGTTGGTATGTTGATGAGATAGTTGTGAGGACTTATAATGATGTGTAAAGTGGATTATGATGGTGGGTGTTGCAGTTATAACGGGTTATATGGCTGTATGAAGTTGGTTGTCTTGACATATAATATTTTATGTGTTGGTGTATGGTAAATTCTTTAGAATTGAAATATTATCCCTCTTGTAGCTTCCAGGAGCTTATGGGGTAACTTTTCATTTCTTTAAAAGAAAATTCAAATCGATCTTTCTGCTTCTGGCCTCAAGACTAATTTATAGGTTTTGGTGGGCTATTAAAGCTGCAGAAGATTTGATAAGTTTGAGTGTGAAGAAAATGAAAAGACTGCAAAGAGAAACCATATTCGTATTCCACAAATATCCACTGAAAACATTTTCATCAATACAACCTTTGGGCACCTTCCATGTTCTCGAAACCCATCAAGAATGTTGATTTCAGCATGAATTCCAAGGTTTGCACTGTTGATAACAATAGATTTTCCATAACCAGTTAACCCCTGGTGATGTGCTTGACAAGGTAGTTGTCTATCGGGTTAAAATTAGATTATGGTATAGTCCTCCAAGCAGTGCCACAAACAGCCAGATTAATGGCCTAAAAAGGCTCATAATATTAACTTCTCTGTGATTATGCAATGGAAACATGAGACTCAAACTCAGGGTTCAGCATACAGATCCACATGCTCCACATTCACATTTGAATTAGGCAAAAAGAAAATCACATACCTAACTTACAAGTGCATGGTCTGCACTCCTAAAGCAAATGTGCATCATACGTGTTCACTCTGTAACCAGGGATATGACACCACCTTCTTGATTCTTCTCAACCACTAACTCTAGAGGTTTGGATGAGGCTCATGTTGTTTCAGCCTTGTAGTCCCTTAAATTATGACATCACTCCCTGTCGATACCAGAATGCTTTGCTTGCTACCAGTGGAGTACTGCAAAATGACAGGGAACCCTGCAGAATGTAATGAGGGGCCCCTGAGTCTCCCATTTCTCACCATATTCATTTGCCTTGTGATAAATGGGGCTCCCTGACGGGTTGGAGACCCCCGGAAGGACTTGGGGCTCCCCTGTACTAAATGGGCTGCAAGAGCCTGTGTTATGACCCTCCTTGCTACTATCTTTTGAGGATTCCCAAAGTCTTCCTACTTACACACATGTCCGAACCAGTGGCGGCTGGCACAGGTAAGAGCAGAGAGGCAGGGCGGGGGCGGGGTGGGGGGAAGTCGACGGGGTAGGCAAAATTAAGTAAAAAAATAAATAAAACCACTTACCTTGCGCTCGCTGCATAGCTGACTCCCGACGTCTGTCGACTTCCCCCCCACCCCACCCCACCGCTCTTACCTGTGCCGGCCAGCACAGGTCCGAACCCAAGCGCCTCACAGACTGGTTGCACAACTTCTGATCCCCACGTCCTGAGGGGTTACACCTAGAGATGACTGAGCCCATGCTATCTGATTTATATTTTTCTTAAATATAGTAAATGAAATCAATGCACATTATATTCATTACTTATCGAGAAAGGTGGATTATTCCTTTGAATACGCAGGTGGGTGGGTTACATAGAAAATCGTTGCTTTAATTTTCCCTTATATCATAAACTGATACGTTTTTATTCATGAATTTGCTTGGAACGCTTTATTTCGATATTTTAAACGTTTTCTTAGTTATGATTTATGGCGATGAATAAACAAAGATTGCCGACATTTTTTAAAACGCCTGGCGTTTGCAAAGTTTATTCCAATAGCTTTACATTTCTCTATATACAGAGCAGTGAAAAACATGAGCATAAACAAAGAGCGTGCCATATATATTATACATACAGATTTGAATAGCATGGAAATGCTTTTTTCTTTTTTTTTTCTTAAGTCCTCATTGTGCAATAAAACAGGATTAGTTGAGAGAGCAGGATTTTCCATGGTCGAGGGGCCCTGGCTTTCGTTCCACATCGGCCGATCTCTCTCCCCAACATACACTTTCCACCCAGTGGTTTAGTGCATGTGAGTATCCCAAATGCCCCTTGGGCCCCTCTTCCACACCTCTTCCCATACTTCCTTCTCTGAGAGTGATATCTGCGCCAACAATTTCCAGGTCACTCTTATTGCTGTTTTACTTAATCATTGGACCATATTTTTACATCACTTTATATCAGCATATCAGACTACCTCTATGTCTTTCCCAGATATCCCAAAATTCTAACCTCTTACTACGTGTACATGCCCGTTCAATTTTATTTGTCCTAATCACTGATCCCACCCATTCTGCTAGTGATGGCGGGTCCTGGTATATCCATTTTATGCATATCTCCCGCCTTGCTAATAATATTAAAAGGAATAATAAGCTATTTTGTTTTTTGTTTAGACTAAATCCTTCCCTATTACCTTTACCGTTCGTATTCCTAACCCCAAACATGATTAGTCCCAGGCTTACCTCTATGTTCTGCTGTAGTACTTCTGAGAGAGTTTTAACCACTTCTTCCCAGAAGACTTGTAGTTTGGGGCATCTCCAGAACATATGAACATCGTCCGCTCTCTCCTCACCACACTTGGGACACTTTTTTATCTCGCCCCTCGACAGCTTGGACAACTTCTTCGGTGTCCAATAGACTCTATGTACTGTAAATAAATGATTCCTTTTTAGGGGAGCAGATTTGACTATATGCCAGCATGCAGACATTGATACTTGCCATAAATTCTGTATATCCAGCGTAGGCAGGTCCTTCCCCCATATCTCTATGGGTAGGCCGAAATCTTCTTCTCCTGCTGATATGAAAGACCAATACCAATGTGCTACTTCTTTCTTCATTGCTCCCCCTTGGATTTTTGTTTCTATTTCCGAATTTCCTGTATCGTCCTTCCCTAGAGTCTTTATCCAGCTTGATAGTTGGTAAAATTTAAATTTAGAAATTGTCCCATTGGTCAGCTGTGATAATTCGTTCCATCCAACTAATGATTTCCCTGTTATTATCTGACCCCATTTCTCTACTCCCCTGATCTCAGCGGTGTCGATAACGTGTCTCTTAAACATTCTGGTGTTCCAGGTGAGTCCCAAATTGGGGCATTGTCACTATAGTACGGGATTTTCCATGTACGTCTGGCCTGATACCATAGTTTAGCAGCTGCCTCTAGTGTCTTTAGTTTAATTTTTTTAAAGAATTTTGGGTTACCAAATTTATATAGAAAATGACTTCCTTCCGACATTGTCATGGCTTGCAAATAGGTTGGATATTGTTGTTGTTCTTTAAACAACACTCTGATATTCTTAAAGTGAAAGGCCCTATAGTACTGGTAAATGTCTGGACTAGCAATCCCACCGTGTTCTTTCCTTCTCCTAATCTTTTTCCAAGCTATTCTTACTCCTCTTGATGCCCAGATAAAGCTACTGATATCTCCCTGTATCTTATTGAACCACTCTCTCCTAAATTCCAGAGGTATGGTGTTAAATATGTATGTGAACTTGGGAAGTATCATCATCTTTATTAAGTTGGAGCGACCCAGGAAGGACAATGGTAAACTTTTCCATGCATTCAACAGCTTCTTAGATTCTGCCAGGACTCTGTTGAAATTTACTTGAGCGATTTTCCCAATCTCGCCTACTACCTGGATCCCTAGGTACCTTATCTGTTGCTTCACTAGTGGGATATCACTCTGGGCGTTCCACTGCATGACCTCCGTTTTCTGTTGATTTATCTGATATCCAGATATTTTCCCAAATGCTTCAAGCACCTCTATTGTGTTCGGCAATGTTTCTTCCAAGTTGTCCATGAATATCATTAGGTCATCTGCATACAGTGCGACCTTCTTAATCCATGTTTTATACCTAAATGGGGTTATCAACTGATTTAGCCTCAATGCATTTGCTAGGGGCTCTATATACAAGTCAAACAGTAGTGGGGAGAGGGGCATCCCTGTCTTGTTCCCCTCCTAATATTTATTTTGTTCGTGAGTGTACCATTTACTAATACACGTGCTGTAGGGTTCCTATATAGAGTCTTTACAGCCCCTATATAACTGCTTCCCAGATTGTATTTTTCTAATACTTTGTGCAAATAGGGCCAACTAACCCTATCGAAGGCTTTGGCAGCATCGAATGTGATTATAGATAGCGGAGATCTTTCCTTGTTGGCCACATCTATTGCCCCCACCAACTCGTGTGTTAATTCATGTATATGTCTGCCCCTTATAAATCCTTTTTGATCCTCATGTATTAAGGTACCGACTACCTGACCCAATCTTTTTGCGAGTATTTGAGTGTATATCTTATAATCACTGTTTAATAAAGACAGTGGCCTATAAGACTCGCACCTTTTTGGGTCCTTCCCTGGTTTCAATAAGATACATATTGTTGCTTCTTCCCATGATTTAGGCAGTTCCTGTCCTTCTATGAGTAACTCATTAAATAATTCCGTCAACTGTGGGGCTAGCTCTTCTTTTAAGGATTTATAAAACTCATTTGGCAGCGCATCTGGCCCTGCTGCTTTCGCATTTTTTAATTCTTTTACGAATATATCATAAACTGATACGTTTTTATTCATGAATTTGCTTGGAACGCTTTATTTCCATATTTTAAACGTATTAGTTTACATTAGCGGCTACTTGTGCGTTCATCCACTCTCTGCAGTACTGACTCTTTGCTGCAGTTTCTTTAACACGTTTTCTTAGTTATGATTTATGGCGATGAATAAACAAAGATTGCCGACATTTTTTTTAAACGCCTGGCGTTTGCAAAGTTTATTCCAATAGCTTTACATTTCTCTATATACAGAGCAGTGAAAAACATGAGCATAAACAAAGAGCGTGCCATATATATTATACATACAGATTTGAATAGCATGGAAATGCTTAGCAGCGCACTTGTATATGCGAGGGAGGAAGAAGCAGACAGATGCTTAAAAGAATGAGTATTAAAATATTACAACAGTACTTTCTGATACTATTAAGCCAAACGAAGAAAACAGGTATAGACGTAGATCCATGCTGTTTTAAAGAATAACTGAAGGAAATTTGGAACGCATGATTAAAAGGAAAATGCAGAGCTATAGAAGGCTTTCTGGAAGAAAACAAAGGGTAAACAGAGGAGAATGTTTCCTCTGAAATTAAGAAGTATTGCCTAGAGGGCCTTCCAAACTTCAGTGTGTGAGGAGAAAGACTGACTACCCCAATATGACAATTTTCACTACATTGAGGTACAAATAACAATGAGGAGAAAATAAGGAGAGTTCATGACTGTTTAAATGTAAGGAGTTTTAAAAGCCCCATGTTGGACCTGGCCCTTTTTGCACGGTTATCCCCAAACCTTTTGCCTTCCTCCGCCTATTTTTCTGACCTTCTTTTTGTTGGCTTTAGGACTTTGTGCACTTTATCACTGCTAATCAGTGCATGTGCTCGCTCCTCTAAACCTGGTATGATTGGTTTACACCTGTTTGGTCTATTTAATTTACTTATAAGTCCCTTGTAAAGTGGTATACCATATACCCAGGACCTGTAAATTAAATGCTACTCTACTAGTGGGCCTGCATCACTGCTTGTGCCACCCACTGATGTAGCTTTTCAAACTTGTCTTTGGCCTGCCACTGCAGAGCCTGCATGCACAGTTTATTGCTACTTTGACTTGGCATTTAAAACTACTTGCCAAGCTTTAAAACTCCCCGTTTACTACATATAGTTCACCCCTAAGGCAGGTCCTACGTAGCCCAATGGGCAGGGTGCTGTGTAAATAAAAGGAAGGACATGTGCCTTTATTGTGTGGCATGTCTTTGAAGCGACAAACAGCCTATTTGGTTTCTCACTACTGTGAGGCCTACTCCTCTCATAGACTAGCATTGGGAATTCCCTTATGCGTGTTGAAGTGGTAATTCCTGATCTGAAAGGAGTAGCATTACCATGTTTGGTATGTTTGGAATAGTGGTGATAAATCCTGCTTACTGGTGTAGTTGGATTTTAAATTACTATTTTAGAAATTGCAAAAACAACAATTGATAGACAGAATGCAGAACAATGTCATACATTCACCCCAGTACAAAGATCTGGGACTAAATACATCATTTTTTTGCTCACCATGCCATTCCAGTTTGGACCCAGCCATATGCAAATCAGTCTTGACCCTGCACCCAATGGGAACAGTCCAGCCCGAACTGCCAGGCCCTCCCTGGAGTGGAAACAAGCATCCTAGGACCGGTTTCGGGCTTTCAGCCCTCATCAGCCAGGATAGCTTGACTCCAGTGGCATGGAGAGCACGGGACCCACGTCTGGGCATACCCGTCCCACTCGGGGTGACAAATGCAAAAACAACAATTGATGGACAGAATGCAGAACAATGTCATACATTCACCCCAGTACAAAGATCTGGGCCTAAATCCATCATTTTTTTGCTCACCATGCCATTCCAGTTTCGTCCCAGCCATATGCAAATCAGTCTTGACCCTGCACCCAATGGGAACAGTCCAGGCAGTTCGGGCTGGACTGTTCCCATGAGGCACAGGGTCAAGACTGACTTGCATATGGCAGGTCTAAACTGGGGTGGCATGGTGAGCAAAAGAATGATGGATTTAACCCAGATCTCTTGACTGGGGGTGAATGTTTTGATTTGTTCTGCATTCCGTCCATCAATTGTGTGTCTTTGCTTTCTCGCCCTAAGTGCGCCAGGTATGCCCAGACGTGGGTCCTGGGCTCACTGTGCCACTGGAATCAAGCTATCCTGGCTGAAGAGGGTGAAACCCCGAAACCGGTCCTAGGATGCTTGTTTCCGGTCCAGGGAGGACCTGGCTTGGCAGTTCGGGCTGGACTGTTCCCATGAGGCACAGGGTCAAGACTGATTTGCATATGGCCAGGTCTAAACTGGGGTGGCATGGTGAGCAAAAGAATGATGGATTTAACCCAGATCTCTTGACTGGGGGTGAATGTTTTGATTTGTTCTGCATTCCGTCCATCAATTGTGTGTCTTTTGCTTTCTCGCCCTAAGTGCGCCAGGTATGCCCAGACGTGGGTCCTGGGCTCACTGTGCCACTGGAATCAAGCTATCCTGGCTGAAGAGGGGTGAAACCCCGAAACCGGTCCTAGGATGCTTGTTTCCGGTCCAGGGAGGACCTGGCTTGGCAGTTCGGGCTGGACTGTTCCCATGAGGCACAGGGTCAAGACTGATTTGCATATGGCCAGGTCTAAACTGGGGTGGCATGGTGAGCAAAAGAATGATGGATTTCTCCCAGATCTCTTGACTGGGGGTGAATGTTTTGATTTGTTCTGCATTCCGTCCATCAATTGTGTGTCTTTTGCTTTCTCGCCCTAAGTGCGCCAGGTATGCCCAGACGTGGGTCCTGGGCTCACTGTGCCACTGGAATCAAGCTATCCTGGCTGAAGAGGGGTGAAACCCCGAAACCGGTTCTAGGATGCTTGTTTCCGGTCCAGGGAGGACCTGGCTTGGCAGTTCGGGCTGGACTGTTCCCATGAGGCACAGGGTCAAGACTGATTTGCATATGGCCAGGTCTAAACTGGGGTGGCATGGTGAGCAAAAGAATGATGGATTTAACCCAGATCTCTTGACTGGGGGTGAATGTTTTGATTTGTTCTGCATTCCGTCCATCAATTGTGTGTCTTTTACTTTTAGAAAGTGGGCATTTCTCTCTGCTTATAACTCTTTGTGATTTTCCACTTTCCTCCAATCCATGTCTGGACCTTGTTGACAACTACACTTTGTGCATACTTTCCAGACAGCCATCACACAGGAAGGGTTGGGTGTAAGAGGGTTACATCAGCATTCGTCTGCATACTGATGGCCTTCCTGGGCTAGGAGAGAGAGAGGGGCGTTCTCACTTTACATTTGTGTAGGCTGTGTCCTGCCCTCCCATAAAGGGCTGATTTAGCCCCTACTAATGTCTGGAGCCACTGCTGGGGTTGAAAAAGGGAGTGTTGTGCACTTCTAAGATTTCCTTTGACGTCCCCCTTGACAATTTTGAATATAAGTACAGGGGTCTGACCCCATGTTTTCAGAGCACTTTTGGAACTAGAACCGGACCGGTCAGAAGGACTGCTGTGCTACTCAAAGAACTCACCTGGATTGCCCTTCTGCCTACTTCTTGCTGGGTGGCCTAAATGACTCATTTGATTGCTCTTCTGCTGTTGCCTTGCTGCCAGCTGCTCCCTGACTCTGTTTTGCCTAGAGGACTGTTGGAATGGAGGACTGTTGTACTGCTAGGCGGTACCGCCATTTGGGCTGTCTGCCTTATGTGCTGTCCTGATGCCTGCCTCCCTGCTCTTGTGACACAAGTGCTCTCCTGGGACTGGGTAGTTTGCCCCACTCCCTGCTCTTTTGGGACCTTTGAGGATTCAGAAGGTGTCTTGAAGACAGCGCGTGCTGAGCACTTCATGTCCCGTCCCCCCCATGAACACCATGACATGTTCCAGTGCATTGTGAGCGCTTTGTTCTTTCTACCAGCGCGTGGAGAGGACTTTTGGTGAGAAAGTATGTGTGGAGAGTGCTTCATTTTAATTTGTCTTTTCCCACAAAGTAGCATGTGATAGGCACTTTGTTTTCCACTCCTGGACAAGATTAGTGCGTGTTGAGTGCTTTTGCCCAGCAAAGACTTTGTGTGTGCTGTAAACCCCCCCCCCCCCAGCCGGGGAGACCATGACGTATGCCCGCTGATGGGAACGTGCTGCTTTGAAGCAACATCCCCCTGCTGGAAAGGATCATCATTTGCCAGCTGTTCAAGACCGCCCTGCAGGGAAGCCGCCGACATCAGCACTGCTTTGGGGCCTGCCCCCAGAAACGCCTAGATTGCAGTCGCTGGCCCGAGGAGTTTCCTGATTGCGCAGCCTTGGGAAGCTGGTGCTGCCCCAGCTTCCCTAGCCCTGGGGAAGTGGTGCCGAACCCTCGTCCCTGGTTCAGGGAGCCCAGGGGCATTCCGGGGTTGACTGAAGCTGTCCCGCAATCCTTCGCGGGCGGCTCCTTTTTGGCAGGAGTGGTAACTCATGAGGACAGGTTGCCTCCTTGTTATCCTTCCTTGTGGGTTATGACTACCAGAAAGAGAGGGTCTGATCCCCAGCGGGGATCAAAGTCAGCTTGCCGAGGCCCAGAACTTCGTCTAGTCCCTCAGGGGACCATAAACCCCCTTGCCAGAGACAGAAGGAGCTGCGGGGCTCGATAGTGAATTGTTGCATCTCTTATGACTCTAAAACCTGTAAGGGAAGTGTATGCATATTTAAACCCTGTGTGCCCTTCGGGCCGTTATCATGCTAACTAGAGCCATACTTGGGTGATTTTCTTATCGCTCTGGCCTGTATTCTGAAAATCATGTAAGGGTTAATACATTTTATTTCTAGCTATTAGTACTTGCACTCATGGGAGAATTCATGTCTTTTTAATTCCTATACTGCTGCATTTCATGCCCTGATGTATAATGTATGTCGTTTTCATACTTGCATTGTAGGGATAACAAGTATTACTTCAGGATTTGCATACCATACACAGAATTTATGACTCATGTTATTTTGGTTTATGCTTTATGTACAATATACAGTATATATATTTTTACATAATCCTGTGTGGAGTCTCTTTTGTGGTGTATTCATTGTGTTACTGCTGTGAGTGTGTTGTGCAAATGCTTTACACATTGCTTCTGATAAGCCTACTTGCTCTGTGCCAAGCTACCAGAGGGTGAGCACAAATTATCTTTGATGTGTAACTTACTTGCGCTGACTAGAGTTGTGGGTTCTGCCTGGCTTCGGTGCATACCCTAGCCAACCAGAAACCCAATTTCTTACACCCCAGACCTGGATGACATCGCTTAGAAAGAAAGTACAAAAGGTGGATTTTTGGAATTGAGAAATAAATACAATTATTACAAACCTTGAAAAAGCTTCAGTGTTTTTTGCAGTAGTTTACAGAGCACCGAAATCTGCACCTTCTCTAGTAAATCATATTTCAAAATCATCAATTTATTTTCCTCTATAAATCCCTTATGCATCGGACAGGGCGCTCTGGGATCAATCTCCTTCAATCAAGGCTTTTATAGGCGCATTCCCCTTGCAACTGAAATTAACAGATTCACTTAGGGAGGGAGATGAATTAAATTCTGCCTCATTCATTCATTGAACCAAATAACATTACAAATTGTAATCCATGTTTTTCAGTAAATTATTTTTGTAGGAGGGTATCTGTTTCAAGTAGCGAGCGCAGAGTGAACCTAAATCAAATTTATGCAAATAATACAAAAAATACAACTCCCACCACACTTCAGAGCATTGTCCGATCTTTAACCAATAATCTACACTCCTAACTATTCTCGACATTATACTTTAGCACAAACCAGCTCCACCCAATAAGAACTGATGCACCCTCCTGCCCAATCACCAGTCTCGCCGCACTCATTCTTGGTGAATGCTGCTCGTCTCAGCTCTGTAAGTGATTCAGCTTCTTTTCTACTCAACATGACAACCACCACATACTAAAGTTCACTGCCATCTTGGCACAATGGCTTACATCTCCCTAAAATCTTTCCATTCTTCTTAATGCCTAGCACGTACCACAGCTGTGCCCATCACTTACCTACCCACACACCTTTATTCAGCATTGCAGTTGCCTCCTTCCTAGACATATGCATGGTCAAATTCCTCACCTGTATTTTTTTGTTTATGTCTTTACTTATATTAATGAGGCCTGGCCTGTATAATGTTGGTATACAAACCAGTGATGGATGGAATACTTGAATTAATTTCAGCCACTGGTAATCACCCAAGGGTGCATCCCATCCCAAACCATCGATATTTTGCACACCATGCCACCTCAGTTTGGACCCAACTATATGCAAAACAGTCTCCAAAGGGAACAGTCCAGCCGGAAATACCAAGCTAGGTCCTCCCTGAACCAGTGACACAGTGTGCACGGGACGCACATCTGCATATACCCGTCCCACTTAGCAGGACCAAGACTGATTTGCATATGACTGGTTCCAAACTGAGGTGACATGGTGTGCAAAATAACAATGGATTGAGATCTAGCCCGAGTGATTACCAGTGGCTGAGATTAATTCAAGCATTCCATTCATCACTGTTTTGTGTACTTATTGTGTCACCCTAAGTGGAATGAGCATGCCCAAACATGGGTCCTGTGCGCACTGTTTAAATGGATCCAAGTTGTACCCGGCTGATACCCATAACTAGGGCGAAACTGGTCCTGGGCTGCTTGTGTTCCAGTTCAGGGAGGACCTGGCTTGGCAGTTTGAGCTGGACTGTTACTATTGGAACAGGGTCAAGAATGATTTGCATATGGCTGGGTCCAAACTGAGGTGCCCTGGTGTGTAAAATAATGATGGATTGGGATGCAGCCCCAAGTGATTACCAGTGGCTAAGATTAATTCAAGCATTCCATCCATCACTGTTTTGTATACTTATTGGCCTGTATAGTTGGCCTCATAGTTGCATAGTACATTGTCATTATTTGGCCAACTCCACAGCCATGAATTATCTTTTCTTGTAAAACGTAACTGTAATCTATGAACCCTTTTTTATTTGTTATGCTTCTTGTTTTAAATATATACTTGTAGTATGAATATTGCACCCGTACCACACTTTTTCTGTCATCTCGTTTTCATAAGTCCTCCAATTCCAACAATTTAGTTTTGTAGTTCACACAATATATGTAAAATACACAAGAACATATAACTCATGCCCGACAAACCAAGCATCCATAAGGTCTTATTCATTTCAAACAAATGACTCAACCAGAGATGTCCAGGAGAGTTGGATCCATGCCAGATTGTCAGAATATCCTTGGATATTTACATATTATTAATCTAAATGCAATTTATTTACATAATCAGCAGTTACCATGAAAAATCTGATATAGAATCGGACCTCCTGGGCACTTGTTGGATAACTCTGGACCAAGTTGAAGCACAAACAATGAGAGCATAGAAACGGAAGAACCATGGCACTGACGCGGTGGGGAAATCAGGTGAGTTAAAGAGCCTGCAACAAGACCCCTCTTCTGCAGCAATAGAAATTGAGGGAAAAAACATGTATTTAATGGTGGGTGGACAGAGCATGGGAAACCGATTTAGAAGCCCACTTAATACAAATACATTTTACACAACCATTACCTTTAAACAATTATAACATATTTTTTATCAGTATCATTATTATGTTCATAATTTCTCTAAAACCATGACAGAACAATATCAAAGGCAACCTAAAGTGATAAAAAATTTTTTTCCTTTATGTGGAATCCATGTGGGTGTATACAGTCTTTACCCCATGGTCTTTACCCCCCAGGATGTAAGTCTGCAGGTAAGTACCACGCAGGCCCCTTTTTGATTCTTTACCATGTGGTGCTGTACCACACAGACAAGTGTTTTTTTTTAAAGACATTAATTTTAAGTCTTTTAAAAGAAAAAAGAATTTAAGAGTTAAGAGATGGGTAAGCGTTAAGGGATGGGTTAGGGTAACGGAGTGTAAAGGTAAATAAAGGTAATGCATTCGGTTTCAAGGGCGAGTAGAGGTAAAGGGAGGTAATGGTTTTTGGGTGTGGATTCAGGGGAGGGTACAGATACAAGGGTAAGGGTTTTTAGGGCTCAGGGAGGGTAGAGGTTAAGGGGATTAAGGATTTTTAGGGTTCGGATTGCTAGAAGTAAAGGGGGAACAGTTTTTTTTAAGGTTCTGGGGTGGGTGGAGGTAAAGGGAAGTAAGGAGTTTTAGGGTTCAAGGGAGGGTAGAGGTGAAGGGGTAAGAGGTGTTGTACCATCTTAGGGCAATCAAAATACCAACCTACAGATATATCATGACCAGAGCACCAGTTCCCAAATATCATCATGGTGGAGTATGGCCACACTTACCTTGGTGCAATCCTATTGGTTGATATGGTCAAAATATATCTGTCGGTCTATACTTCGTCCATGATGTTGTGAGAAGCAACCATCGTTGAACTGTAGCTGAATGGCAAGAATCTGGTTTGCAAGTGACGGCCAATTGTTGTCAGTGCAGAAAAGAATAATATCTGATTAATGAAGTGTGATGGAAAATGCCCTGTGACACAAGCTATTTAGATGGTGCAGCGAAGGACACCGACACTTAGACTGTCATTGTTAGTTTTGGCCCTTGGTAATTCTTTCTACCACCCACACTTTAAAAGCCCACCGGCACACTGAAGTATTGAAGGCACAGAGTGAAGCATTAGAGGCAAAGGTGATAGACATGTGAACGCAGAACGGCAACAAGGAAAGGTGATCAGGCTACTAAATACGATGCATAGAAGCGGAAATGCCTTCATGTTGTTGCTCCTGCAGGACTGCTAGGTCCATTGCTGTCAGTCCCACCACCACTGTCTGACGAGCAGGTGTATCAGTAATACACTGATGACCAGGATAAGGAGGCTTATCCAGTCCACTTTCTTGATGGGTGGCCTGTTAACTCTGACCCTGAGGACCGCACCGGAAGTGACTGAACCATTCACATTCGTGGCACGAGCGATATAGAAGCCACCGTCTTCCGCACACACCTTCTCAATGAAGATCGAGTGCTTGGTCTCTTTTTTAAAGACCTTTACATTTTCATCTGTAGGCAGTTTGTGGCCCTTCTTGTACCTGAAGCAGAGAGTCAAGGTTAAAGTCAAGGTTGCATCATAATACATTGGTACAGATTATTTCTGGTTACAGGCTATTTCTGAAAACCATGTCATAGTTGATAATGTGTTCATTTGTGTGTGTGTGTATTTGTGTCAAGCAAAATGTTTATACCTCATCTGGGGTAATAACCTCATTATTGTTCAAACTTTCAGGGCATAACATTTGCATTCAATATGGCTCTTCCACTGAGGTATCAACTGGCAAGTGATTTGAAGTGACATGTGCTTGCACTAGACAAGCTGGAGTAATGCTACACTAAGGCACTTATTTACTGCAAGTTCATGCGACGTAAAGCAATTTAGCACTGAGCCCATGGGACTTTTTAATTTTTTTTAAATAAAAACATATTTTATTGCATTATCAGTTGGCATATGGTATAACATACACATATCAGAGTGGCATTGCATAATTAATTGGTACTTTAATGCTCACAACATTGTATAAGATGCACACCATGTGTGTTGCGATATCATGGATATCATACCAGAAGAGGGTAGCAACAAAATAGAGGTTCAACAATCCCCAAACGCCCCCTTCCCCCCAAGAACAGTGGGTGGTCAGGTTGTAGGTAGAGTTATAATCAGTAGGGTGTATGTGGAGTCTGGTGTGTCCTCGCAGGTGTTTGATTAGATGCGGCCTACTTATAGAGGGGATGCTTGATACCAGGGAAGAAATAATAACCCTGTGAGGGCATATGGAGCCCGTGGGCCTTTAAAATGTACAGTAAATTAACATTGAGTTTTCCTTCCTGTTGCATCACTTGACCACCTGCACAAACCTTTACTAAGTAGGGGCTTTTGTAACCTCTATGCTAAATGGAAGTTACATTTGCTCAAAGATCGAAACACTGCTTGGAAGAGTTCTTATAAATCATACATCACACATGTTATGTACCAATGTCTGTGCAGGCGACACTGTAAGCTAAAAGCCTTTGCTAGCTTGTACATCTGAAGCTCCCCAGAGCAAGGCAATGCATAGGTAACTGATGATTCTAGGACAGGTGTGCCTGGCACAAATTGCTAATAAGCAGATTGTCATTAGGTAAGAAAGACACAAAAGAAATTAAACGCTGGCAAAGCCCACAGCCTTCACCTGAGAAATGTGCTATGCATATGCATTGCATGTCTACTTCATAATGCCATACGCTCTCATTACGAGTGGCCCATATAATTCAATAGATGCTGCAGCTCCTGTTACCGCACATATCAGAATTATGAGTCGTGCATAATTTTTCACACTGAGTAAATAACAGGTGGATAAAATCAGCATCCCCTGGATATATTATGGCAGGTCAAACATGCCAATATTTACACTGAGAAAAATGCCTGGAGAATACTGTGACATGCAGATTCTGGTGCAGTAAGCATGACAACCTGCCCGTAATGCCCATTTTGTGGATTTGATTCTGTGCAATAATTATTGCACAGGAACCAGGTCACTCATAATGAGGACCTTTGTGTATTTATTTACATACCCCAAACCAGGTCCCACAGTGTATTTCTAAGCCTGCATTACCTGTTACCGAATTGCTCTATCATACCCATATTGTCAGTTTTCATAATTTCCTTGCAAGCCTAAATTACCAATTTCTATAATGTCCCAAATAGTTAACGTCATCACTTCTCATAATGCCTTGGTAAGCTCAATTAGATTTCACAGCGCTCCCATCTGCTAATATTCTATAATGCCTCAATATGCCCATATAACTTGCCCACAAAATGCCACAGTATACTCACAGTTTTGGATCTATAATGGTTCAACTTGCCAATATTATTACTTTCCATACAGTTCCAAATTCACCACACATCTAGTACCCAAAGTGTCCATGCCTGCATATAAAACCACTTTGTACAATTCCACTTTGAGCTCTCATTACCAGTCCACAAAATGTCCCAATATGTCCATACAGTTTCTGCATTATATGCTGTGATTAATATGTAATTCCCTTGCGCCTGGTAGTGTCAGTCACATACTGTGCATCACTAACAACTGCCCCCTTTTGCTCTCTTTCTCTTTCACACACACACACCCTCATACCTACTTTCAGACATGTCCTACTTCATCTCACTTGCTAATGAGTGAGTGTATGAGCAATTAAGTTTTATTCTTTGGGTGACGTTGTTTATGTCTCACTTCACTTAGCTCACCTCACTGACTTTTCCACCCAGTCCACCTCATCTCCCTTCATCCCTCCCTTCTGCACCTTAGATTCTCACAGACTAAGGGCCTGATTTATAATTTGGCAAATGGTCCATTTGCCAAATTATAAATGAGATGAAGATGTCGCCTACCAAAATAATGAAATGTCCCCTTGCCCCGCGAACATTTCAAGCATTGACAGGAACCGCCGCTGAAACTTTACCGGATGGCTTCGTCAAATATGACGGAGCCGTACAACAAAGTTACATTTTGTTTTATTTTCAAAAAGAAAATCCAAAAATGGGATTTCCTTTAAAAAAAACAAAAAAACAATTCCCCCCTCGTCATGGGAGTTTCCTTCCATGGCCAAGGTGGACATTGAGCACTTTTTAGTGTCCCTTACTACCAGATTTTTACTGGTGGTGACAGGCATTGAAAAACAGCTATATATGTCAGTCCATCTAAATGAGGCAGGCGGACATTTAGCCAAACCTCAGATGTACCTTGGTGATATGTATATCTTCAAAGTAGGTAGATGTGGAGTCAAGAATAGTGAATGAATACTCACTTAAGTGCACCTACCTCCCAGATATGTTTGTCCTTGTGGATATGATACTAAGCTATCTCGATATTGACTACTCGATATTCCAGACTACAACCCAACAGTGAGTGGGGCTGTAGGGTCAGTGCTGAGAAGTGTGGCTTCCGTAACACATCTGCCCAACATTCATGCAACTTTACTCCTTTGGAGGGAGAAAGCAATAAGGCAAGATGCCAAAAGCACTGCTTCCTAGTACTGTCCTTCCTGCTCCTGATCTGCCCCTGGGGAATGGGAGTAACGAGGAAGAAATGTAGGCTCTGTGAGAAGTGCAAAGTTGAGTTGTTAGGTCTTTGGCACATTTCTTTTCCTATGTGTTTACTTTTAAAGCAATCGCGGCACCCAAGCTTTAGCTTAAAATGTTCAAACCTAAAGCGCGGGTGCCACCATGTTTAAAAAAAGTAATTAAAGAAAAAAGAAGGTCATGCGGTCGTGTTCGGCCAGCATATAAGAAAATAAAAGCGTGGCCACCATTATGCATGCCGCGCTGGATAAATGAAAACATAAGCATTGAGGGAGAGCATGTCTTGCCTGCAACAGCAGGAAGGACAAAGCTATTTAAGAAAATAGTGCTCGGAGGCTGTAATTAAAGCCTACCGAGTAACAACACATGTAACAGGGGGTGTCCTTATGGGAGGTTACAAGAAGAGAAAAGGTGGTACTAAGGATGGACTACTAAGCCTATTGACCAATAGAAGACACCATTTACAAAGGACAGGGACAGGAGGCAATTAAAAAGATGGGCCGAAAGTTGGCAAGACTTCATGCCCTTATCCTGAATACAGCATGTCTCGAAGAGACAGCGCAAGCGCTGCCTAGGCGAGACCTAAAAAGCATGATGGATTGGGCATTGTCTGTTTGCAGTGAAACTGCATTGCCATCTATACTGAGCTTTGTCAAGGAGCTATCTGAAATGCGCTAGACACATTCTATAAAGATTCCAATCATTATTTAATCTTCAGAGATAGGTGAGACTCTAAGAGAAGTGAATTGATGCATGTATGGCCTCAAACATTTCCAGCTGCTACATCACTTGTCCTATTCCCAATGGCAGGGTACAGGCAATCCAAAAACGAGAGGCTTAGTAGGTTTTTTGTAAAAGTACTACAACATACAAAGAGATCATGGAACACATTGAAACCAACAGTTGAAATCTGCATTGCACACAAAACATGTTGTAAAAACTAAGTTTGATATTTTGTTGATGTGCCCATTGTATACTGGCAGTGGTTGCTACATATAGTAAACATAAATCGCGAATCTGAAAACGAAGTGTGTTCTAAACCACTTAACCTATTTAATTAGATGTATACCAACTATAACACCAACAAAACACCACCATTGCTCACGTAATTCTTATGAAGACTATTTCTTACCAGTTTGTTTTGCTTATAGAGAGGAATCTACAAAATGTTCGGGCCCCAATCTCCTCATATCATCTGCATTATAAGGAACTGCCATGTGATTTTAAAATCTTTAATTTACATAAATACGTTGAACATCTGAAAAACAAAGTTGTTTCCATTGCACTGATGATATTGAGCTGCCAAAAACACAGTAGAACGGTCAGTGTATTCTTCAACAGTCACTAAGTGTTGGGCAGGTTCAGTTCAAAGAAACTCAGGCAAAATGGACGGACCGTCCAATTCTTCACTGTGGATGACCACACATTGGACATTTTAAAAGGAAAGTGCAGGAGCAAGGTTTATGGACCTTAGATATTAAATGTTGTGGAGGTACTGTGTAGTAAATGTTTGTTGGTGCTATTAAGTACGAGGGGCTTTATAAACACATTACAAATAAACCTCAAAGTAATTTTATGCTTTGGTATGTTATGCCCTGGTATGATAATCTATGTGACATATTATGCCTTTGTTTGTGATGTAATATTTAAGAGTTGGCACCTCCACCTGCGGACAACAAGGTACCAAAGACGAGGGGCATAAAAGGCAATTAGCTCCCTCCTTCCTTTACCCAGTCAGCTGAAGAAAAGTAGAAAGCCCTCCACGATGCCGGACCAACATACCTGAACCACTGCATCTCATTCCATGTACCCACCAGACACCTCCGCTCTGCCCTACTGGCCTTGGCCATCATACCTCGGATCCGCAAGACCAGGATCGGAGGAAGATCATTCTCCTACCTCGCCGCCAAAACCTGGAACACCCTGCCTCTCCACCTCAGGCTATCACCGTCGCTGACCCAATTCAGGAAGGATCTCAAGACCTGGCTTTTTAACTGAACCTCAGTGCCCATTCAGACCTGCAGCACCCCCCGCGCCTTGAGATCCTCACGAGTGAGTAGTCACGCTTAATAAGTACTGATTGATTGATTGAAACAAATAGTTTTTTAACTTTTCTTTGGCGAATTGGGCTTTGTTCCCAGCAAAAGCAAAGGGAGGAGCCGGGACACTCATGTCGCAACTTGCTGCTTCAGAACAGACAAAAGGAGCACCATTGGATAATAGAGCGGTTTTCTTCACCCTATTTTTCAGGTGAGAAACAGCTCCTTCTCCCTCAGTGCCCTCTGCATTCACCCGTGCTTGCCATTAGTCTTAGGACAGGGGCGTGACCCACAGCCAACCAGAGGATAGGGGGCTGGCAGCACAGAATACTGCATTTGCGGGCCTTTAATAGTAGCTATAGCCCCCCAAAGGGTGCATTCTAATTGGTTGGCCAGCTCCCAACATTCCATTCAAGGTTCTAACAAATGTTACAGTATTGTTTAATTTTCCACTGCGTAATACCAGGTGCCGTAGGATAGAAAACAGTCCTTCTGAATCTTAAAATCGTGCAACATGAAATTTTCTTGCTCTTACAGATGTCTCTCGAAATGTGCGGCAGAACCTCTTTAAACTGTTATGCTAAGTATAAATGTAAGTAAACATTAAGTGTGCTACTCTATGAGAAAATGAAAATTTGGAGTTTACACAAGGAATGGGGTGTACATGAACCCCTACAAATCTATTGGCGTCTGGCTGGATTTAAAGGACTAGGAAGAAACACACAACATAACACAAGTTTCAACTCAAAGTTACACTCTTTTTTCAAAATGAGTGTAAATGATGTTCACGTTTTACAGAAACACAAAAATACAGTAAAACAGAAACCGCAAAACGGTTAGTGGCTTTTTAACTAATTACAATGTTGTGTGGACTAGAGGTAGTGGAAACTTCAGTAGAGGAGGAGCGAGTGGGTCCTGTGATGCTCAATAATTAAGGTGTGCTTAAACAAAGTTAACTCACGTTTCCCCTGTAGAAAGAATACATTCTTGCACTAAAAAAGATTGCTGCAGAGGGATAAAAAAGAAGTGTGACTCCTTATTTTGTTAATGCGGATGTTTTCCATGTGGAATGTTGTGTTAGAACATATAACCAAGTAATTGGAAATGTGTTAAATCATAACTTATAAGGGGTTATGTTAAAATATAGAATCTACAAACTGAAATTCATTTTTTCAGTATGAAGTGATGCAGAATGGCAACATAAGCAGAAAAGAAGGTTGCGTAAATGAGTTAGTGCACAAACTTATAGACTGGTATCAGTTTATTTGTTGACCCTCATTGTAAGCTACCCACCATGTTAGTGTAGGCTCTGGAAATCCTGTTACTTCTACTTCCAGGGTGACTGGAGAGCCTTCCTTAACAGTAGCATTGGACAGGAGCTTGGAGAAGGTGGGCGACTGCCCAGAAAGGCTAGTCATGCTGGTCTTTTCTGATGCCCTTCTGAGCTCCTCCTGGGTGACCATCAGCCTCGGAGAGCTTCTCTGAAGGTCTGATTGAAACACGAGACCTGAGAATGCATCAGGAGAGGTATGCTGTCGGTCAGTGCTGTTAGTACAGGGATTAGAGGCATGCAGCGGGTTCTGTGTTTCTCGCATGCTTTTCTGAATAGTGTGATGTTGCAGATGGGTCTCATGCACTTCACTCTTCATGCTGTATGCAGAGTTTGCTTTTAGTGTCCCAGGGATAGCATGGGAAGCAGTGGTGGACTCAGAAGCAGCAGGCGGGTGCAGAAGACCAGGAGATTCAGTTCTAAACTTAGGGTGGAATCCAAGAGGTGGGGAATAAAAACTCTCAAAATAACTTGAGTTTTTTTCCTTTTTGTTATCTGATGTGTCAGCGAAAGCAGCAGGTGTTAAGAGTTCAGACTGCTCGACCATTCGTTTACTGCGACTGTTTATCTGTATCTGCATGCTGTAGGAGCTGACATGCAGGCTCTGGGAGCTGCAGCATGGCTGCTCCTCTTGCTCGGTTTCTGATTGCAGCAGGTTGGATTCAGGAGTTTCAGAAAGCGGAGGCAAAGACATGTCGTCTGGTGACATGCACTCATATTCATCACCAGATGGTGTTTCTTCTGCTGATAGCTCAATTGGCAAATCCCCACCTTCAGTGATAACACTCTCCTCTTTCAAGCAGGATGCAATGGATTGATCAATATCTTCTTTAACCGGATATGACACTCCTTGCAAGTTCTTCGGATCCTTAGAAGTAAAACATAAGACATTGAATGGTGATAACATCCAGCCTAGCCAGGTAGACATTCTTATCTCAAAAGGTCCACTGCAAGTATATAAATATTTAAGCATTTCTTTATTTATTTATTCAACAGATTTATATTGCTCTTCTGCATCATAATGCGACTGTACACTTCACAGTACACTAAAAAGTACAGGATACATAGATAACAATAATATTGAACGCATTAAAACATTAACTATGCAGATTGTACTGAGCAGTGGCATGGGAAACATGTTAACTCGGGTATAAGTGGAGGAGGATTTTTTTGGCAGTTTCGTGAATGACAGAAATATGGGTTTACCTCTTAGGACTACTGGACGGTAGTTCTAGAGGGTTGCCACAGCACTTCAAATAGTTTTGTTCTATGGTTAGGAGTTCTTGAATTTAGTAATTTCCTGGTATAAAAAGATTTTCCTTCAGTGACCTATTTGAATGCCTCAAATGTTGAGTAGGTTTACCAGTTTATGGAGGGGCGGTCTAAGCGAATAACTTAATAAGTGATGGAACAGTTAGTTAATTTAATTTATGGGAAGCCAATTAATTTCCTTCAGAATGGGTGAGAAATGGTTGAATGTTCTAGTGGATGATATAAGTATGGCAGATGAATTTAGAACTACTTTAATAGTGGCAAGTGAAGATCACATGAATGATGGCATTATCAAAGTCCAGATGGAAGATGACCATTGTGGATGCAGCTTTCTTCAAATGTGCAGGTGAGAATAGGTGTGTGATCTGTTTGTGGGAGTATAGATGAAAATTGGCAGATTTGGAAATTCTGTTAATGTGTGGGAGAAGAGACAATGAGGGGCCTGAATGTGAATATCAATGAACCTTACCGATGTTGTAAGTGATGGGCTGAAGCTATTTACCTTAAGCAGCAACTATTACTAGAAGGAACATGTTCACTCAAATCAAAATATAATTTGCCCTGTACATGGAAATGATTTAGAGACATTCCTCAGAAATGTGGAAAATCTGTATTAATGAGCACACTAGCTGATCTCTCTGCATACGTAATTAAATTAAAGCTAGAGTACTGACCATTTGCCTTTGATCACCAACATCTCCCATCGTTGCTTCCTCACCAGCATTATCCAAACTGAGATTGTGCTTCTCATTTTCCACACTGGACATTTCTTGGTTGAAATAACCACTTTGTGGTGTGCAAGAGTTGTCTCTCTGTCAATTAGAAATAAGCAGGAACTTATTATCTAAACATAGGAGTCTATACATTTCTACTGTATTTGTTGTTTCCTTGAGGAAAGCTAAGAGAAACTCCATTTGTAAAGTGAAGACAAATGGACGATTCATGCAGAATTTACAAGATGCTTGTTGAAAGTTGAGGCATGCTAGAGAAAAGCAATTATTTTTGCGAAAAAGTAGTATAACTGTACAAATCTTTTGAATAATATGCATTTTTTAAATATACATTATATGATACTTTGGGTTTAGGAAAATTGATGCAAGTCATCAGAGTTCGTTAATATCATACGTATAAGCACAGAATGTACACATTTGGCAAAAACGTACATAGAAGTATGTGAACTACAAAGTTCCAATTGAAATATCACTTAGGGGCCGATTACGACTTTGGTAGTTTTACCGCTAGCCCGCCACGGTGGTGGTTCAGAAAACACCACCAAGTCAGCGGCATCCGGCTCGCTGTATTATGACTTTACCAAGGGGCAGGCGGTGTGTGAGCAGCAGAGTCATGGCGATGGTACGCTTCGGCTCTGGTAATGAGCCTAAAGCCACTGCCGGCCATGCTACACTGCCTCCAGCCAGTTGGGTGCACTGCTTCCTCGCATTATGTTGTGCAGAAGAAACAGTGCATGCACCAAACCCGAAGGCATTGGAGGTAATAACATGAGTACCAGTTACATTTCACAAGGACACATTCGCCTTGGAGGCAGTTTTTCCCCTCATTACCTGCCTTTCGGCTGACTCTCACATGGCGGTGTCCCCGCCAGGAAAAGGTTGGCGGAAAGGCAGGTCATTATTTACACGGGGTGAAAAATGCCTGCACTGCCTCCATGGGCCGCCTCTGCGATACCTGAAATGTTGGCAGTGGTGGTGGTCTTGTGGCGGTCTCACCACACATATCGTAAACGGGCAGTAGAACTGCTGAGGAGGCGGTGATCGGACCGCCGAAAATGCAATGGTGGTCCCAAGACCGCTGTCATCGTAATCAGACCCTTAGTCTTACACAGAAATTTTGTTTATGCTTTGCGTATGATATGACTCATGACACGTCTGTTATAGGTTTTTGTAGTACAACAAAAATACAATCTTATTATTAAAGAAAAAAGTGATTGAATCTCTTGTGTGAATGATTGTACTCCACCAGTTAAAAGGCGTGCTTAGGCATGCTCAGAACTACTTCATTCATGGTGTAGCTCTCAGCACCTGGAGGTCCACAGAGCTCCTATAAATGCAAACATTACATGAAAACAGATGGGGGGCACTCCCTTTCAAATTTGCAAGTTTAACTGAACTAAGATTTCGACCTGAAGATCATTTGGAAAAGCTAACAGGTGATTAGCAAATTACCCTTTTTCAGTTCTTATAATCCAATAGCAATGATATTTAAGCTGAAGCAAAATGAGGGATTCACTGTTTAAGGATGTATCTTCTAAACCCAGATAATAACAAGCATTTGCAATGCAATAGGTCTCGCATTTGCGAAAAGTGAAGCTATTGGCATTGTAAAAGACAATGCCTTTTATTTATCTGTTTTGAAAATCAACACATAAATAAATGACAATGTCATTTACAAAGCCAGTAGCTTAAACTCTCGCAAATGCGAGACCTATTGCATTGCAAATGCTTGTTAATAAGTATTTTTGTTTCCTGGATGTCCGTGCCTCTTGCTGCCTTACTCCAAGCACACTGTCAGGGTGATGGAAGATATTGGCTTCCAACGGGCTGGGAATAAAGGTACCAGTGGGTGAAGGGCAAACACTGATCTGGGGCTCACTGCATTTGTAATTCACTGCTACAGGCCTGATATTGGAACTGGGTACAAAGACAGACGAGTTAAAAATAAAATGTATATACAATATAAAATATATGGCTGCTTCCCACTGTTTGTGATATGGCTCTGGTGGTTGAGGGTGGGAGGGGGGTTGCAGAATGATGATAAACAAAATTGCAGCTCTGCAGCTGTTGGAGACCTTATACCTTCGCTAGCTTCTTTGTAACATGCAGACTAATCACAGAAAACAGTTCAAAACAAAACACATCCATGATTGTCTAGATTCCTGAACGTGTTGTCAACTTTTACTGCTGAAGGCTTAAAGAAAAGTGTTTTTTGCTTTTTTTTAACTTCCGTTTTTATCAGATTACCTCATTGACATTACAGCTCTCAGTTGATATTTATTTGGAAGGCACGCAGATTATATTTAAACTACTTTCTTCGCGTCACAATCCAAAATGTTTCCTGCAGTTAGTTCAGTGCATTTCACAGGTACTGTTAGCGGACCAGCATTCAGAGTGAGGTGATCGTCATTGCGAACTGACAGACTTGGAGCTAAATGTTCACTGCCCAATTAAAATAACAATTGCAGCTCAAAGCGATCCTCCAGCCTTGTAATAGTATTGCGCTCTGTTGCCTTTTGTTTCGATCTTGCCCCCACACTATCCTCCCACTGCCAGCCCAGCCTGCAACTTCTTTTTCAATCAGGAGTTCCTCGTGCAGAAATTACTACAAAAGCCTTTAAAATGCTGGCCCCTAGCAATACTTCAGGCCCCGCCTCCAGTTGTAACAGACAGGAAACACTTGTCGACTTCAAAGGTGAAGTTTAGACTGTGCATATGTAAGGCAAAACAGCCCCCCCATTAGTCAGGCAGCTTATTAATGACGCTATACATTTTTCAGTGTTATATCGTGTAAACTAGACCCGAAGATATCAGTGCGCTTTACGTAAGCACCAGTGTCATTGCACAATGGACACATTCATGTTTTTGTAGGCTCGGGGAGATTAAATAATTGGTAAAGAATCATAGGATTTTGAGCCGACGCCGAGACTCAAACCTGGTTCTCCAGGGCAAAAGTCGTTAACTGGTTGTTTAAACACATTCTTTGTCGTAATAACCCCCCACAGCATAAAAAAAGAAGCACGTCGTAGCGCCAGAGTGAAACAAGATGTGTAAAAAAATGGGGGATAGCGGGCTGAATGTAAGCAAAGCACATCGTGCTTGCAGGAAGAGAAACTCAATGAAGAAAATAGTGCTTACAAAACTAAATAACACGTACCGTGTAACACCCAAAGTAAAGGGGCCAGTAACCATGGGAGGTTACAAATGAAGCCAACGCGGTACTAAGGAGGGACTAACAAACCAATTACTTAATCAGAAGCCTGCATTTATGAAGGACGAAGACAGAAGCCAATGACAAATATGGGCGGAGAGTGGGCGGGGCTTCTCTTCCATACTCTACTACAGCAGATCACCAGAGCAACGCATGTGCGCTGGCTCAGGCTCGACCTAAAAATGGCTGTGGTAAAATCTAATTTTAAGTTCAAAGGTTTACTTTACTAATAATTTTGCTATCCTTGTTTTTTTATGGGTGTTAGAATGTATTCCTATATAATGGACTCTCTCCGAGGTTTTGGGAATTGGCCTGATCTCAGCCTTGATAGAAATACATAATAAACATGTATTTGAACTGATCAAGTTCTGAAGTTTGTTTATGGATGTGCAGCCAGCTTGCAGTAAATATTGATTTTGTGTACTTTTTTCTTCAACAAATTCTACATTTTGACTAAGTTAACTGAGGATTAGTTGCTAACAGTTATGGATAATGCTCTGTAGAATTTTAGGACTATTCCTCAAATGTAATAAAGATCTGTATCTTAAAGAAGGCAACATTTTAAAAAGAAGATTTAATATAGGTTTTTGAAAACATTCTGAATCTTGCTTAAATCGCAAACACAAAAAATAGATGGAGGAACCCATGTTTCTGATTCCAGTTTTAGAAGAAAGTGTAGGTCACAATTTCTCTTATGCAGGGAATCTGCAACACCACGAAAATATCTGCCCCATTGAATAGAAGGACTGGTTGCTAAAAGTTTCAAAATATTTTTTTAAAGCTGGGCATATTTGTTAAATAATATTCAGACTCAACTTTTACGCACTTTCGGCAAAAAAGATTACTTTTTTCCTTTTTAAATAAATGTGCTTGCTTACGAATATTATTGATTGTTTATAAGTAATGCAGAGGAGAAGGTTGGATGTGGACCTTGTAGGCAAAAGCCTGTCTTGAAGATGGTTGAAGAAGTTCACAGAATGGTATACTGTAATTTGTTCTTTCATGTTAAGCGCTTCATTGCCCCCTGTGGCTAGGCCCATGCTATATAGATATCACTAATAAAAAAATAAACACAATGGGCCCTATTCACAAAGGTCAATTTAAAAATCGAGATCTCAGCATGTGAAGTTCTCCACCTACACCTAGGTGGTGCTCTCCTCATGGATGAAATTCACCATTATAGAGTGGAGATCTCATCTATAGTTTGATGTACGAGTGTCCACCACCTCATTAGACCAAATTTATGACCCTATAGTTATAAAAAGTAACTATCGGGCTATTTATGAGGAACAATAACCAAGGTAAATACAATTCTAAGACAGTAATAAATACAATTGATTAAAAAATATAAAAACACCCTTGCCTAACTCCTCTTCACCCAGGACTATAACATTATTAAACTACAAAACACCAACTCAAAAATATAACATAACATTTAATTATACTTTAAAATTAATGCAACATATTTAAATTAAATAAATGTAATTCTTTTCTTTTTTTTTCCTGTTCCTTGCAGTATCCGTTGCCTTGTATATATTACAAGCTTGGATGTAACTTATTTTGTATCATAATATTATTTATAAAATACATTTCTATTCAAGTTATTGTTTAAATTATCTTAAATCAAAATATAATTTTATGGTTAAAAATAAATAGCTTGCATTATAATATAAATAGTTTAATTAAATTTACATTAACATGTAAACTACTTAAAAATGAAGTGAAATACAAATTTTAATCTATTTTAATTTATGTTATTCCCTATGTGTTTTTAGTGTTAGCGTTATATTCTGCTTCTACTGTTCTCTAGTGGAGTGTACTTCTGTACCATTGGTGGGTATGTGTTGGTGGGTATGTGTGGTGCTTGACCACATTTAAGCCTGTTTTGTCACTAGTTCTACAGAAGTAAATGTAGGTGTGTATTTTGTGAGTAGGCATTGTCTTATTCATTTGTAGGTGTGTTATTATTCTGGCATGTCCCTCCTTAAACCTGACCTTTAAATTCCCTAAACCCCACCCATTTTGTAGTAATTAATACACATTTTCCTACCATGCTTACTTATCCCTACCACATTTATGCTAACATTTCTACCCATTTGTTCGGAAGTCTCCGTAAGAATTGATAGGAGAGGCAGAGATCTGTGAATTGCTTTTTGGTGGCTAGGATGGGAGATGGCTTGGACAGGTGGGGAGTACAATGACATATTTGGCAGTTGTGTGGAGGGCTCTGCTTTACATATAGAGGCACTTGACCTGATGCTTAAAGGAGGAGGACAATTTAAGAGAGCACAAGTAGCAAAGTTAAGAATTTTGCAAAGAAAGTGCAATGTAGGTGATCAATGAGGCTAGTCACACGTGGATTATGTATAAAAAAAGCTTCAGATGACTTTACGATTTCCCCCATTTAGTTACAATGAGTTATTTATCAATTAAATTAATTAATTATCTGTCAGAGGAACATATTATCATTTGATAAACTGCAGGAAATTTGTAATAAACATTAAGTAATCTAAGTGTGGCCATAGTACCCATCTCCTTAAATGTAATGCTCATCTGACTATTTGATTTTTCCCTGAATATTCAATGCCCACAGATTAGATAAAGGGGTAGTTCTCGGTAACCATGTTAAATAAAATAGAAAGAGAGGTCTTCATGTGACTGGCAGGGTCGGACTGGTACACAAAATAGGCCTTTGCACCAAAATAAAAGTGGTCCCCATTAGCACAGCAGATAGCTAAAAAGGTGGCCTTCATTTGCAAATCAGGGCAGTTTTAAACTTGTAAAGACACGGGGCATATTCTCAAGAACGTGTGATAACCACCGCAAGTGTACCTTAACGCAACTTTGCATATTGCAGTCTATCGCGGGAAAACAACGCCGTGTTAACGTAGTATTCCCAACCTGGCGGCACCAGGTTGAGAATAGTCCCACGATAACGCGTCAAATGACCGCGTTAAAATTAACGCAATGCCGCAAAAATGCGAAACGCGAATAAAGTGGCGATGAGGCCCAACCCGATACAAAAATCAGCGATAACCAACGACAGGCCTGCAATCCCCACGCGTCATGCGGGAAAATGCACTTTAAAAGCTGAACAAGAAAAACACACCATAAACAAAATAAACTGCGTAGCAACATGGATGCACCCGGAACGAGTGCCCAGGTCCACGCAAACCCCACAAGCCCCACAGACCACCAGCAAGGAACCTCAGGGTCTGGGAAGGCCAAGGAGAAGAGGAAGACGGGGTACAGTCCACATGACAACCTGATCGTCGTCACGGAGGTGACAGAGCACTAACAACAACTGTCCGTCACCTCCACCGTGTCATTGGCAACACAGACGGAAAAATGGCATTCCATCGTGAATGCAGCCGGAGTGTTGAGGAGGCCAAGATGCGCTGGCACGATGTGAAAAGCCAAACCAAGCAGAAACCCGCTGCCAACGGGAAGGCAGCAACGGCGAATGGAGGTGGGAGTCCTGCGCCACAGGAGGAGCTGGAGCAAATGGTGGCCACAGTCATCAGTGTGGAGACGGTGCAAGGAGTCGGGAGTCTGGACACTGCTCGACATGACCTGACACAACATCAACAGGGTGAGTAACGAACAGGGACTGTGGGGACGGGCACAATGGTACACATGCACAACGACGTGTAGCACACCGCACACCCACAATGACCCTGGGTCATGTCCCTGATCCCCGTGGCACACAGCAGCACACATACAAACATCAGGTAGGCCACCATGTGCCCAAAGGGGTCCCACCCCACACATCACCAATTCCACAACACACACATGCACCCGTGCGAAACACAGCAAAGATGCGTATGTGAGAGCCACACTGACAATGCAAGTGACACCATATGACGAGCAGCATGGCTGGAGAACAATCACTGAGGTGGCTGAGTGTGGACCACATCCGGAAAGGAGCAGGTCACATTCTGACACATCCACGTGCACAAACAACCCCTGACGTCAACAATACATCTGCAGACAAACAATGCACAAGAGTACAAAAACCGTCCAAGAGCACAAATGACCCAAGTCGCCAACATCACAGCACCTTAAAAGCACAAAAGCCAAAGGCACACCACCTCCGAGGGATAAGGGGCAGCAAAATCACAGCTGCAGGTGCGACTCTCACACAATGCAGCACACACACATAGCAATGACAGCACATTCACATGGACGACAATGTGGTACACAGTGCAACACTTACACTGCAGAACAGAGGACACAACTGGGTCCGCCTGTGCGTCGAAAATGGCCAATCACATCTGACATAGCAGGAAACTGTGAGATGCAAATGTACGTGTACAACCTCACCTACGTCATGTAGTCCAAATGTCCACTGTCCCTCATCAAATAGTGCGCCCCTCCCAAACAGTCACAATGTACATTGTCATGCAGACTGTATGTAAACTTGAACAATGAGTCAACATACATGCCAACACAATGTCAACAAGCATCTCCTCTTCACATTGCAGAGGGACAAACAACACCTCCAGCAGAGCAGACCAGACAACTCTACAGTGATGCTGAAGAGGACCTCCACACTTCTGACACCAACGCCCTACAACAGTCCATGGACATCTTAGGCAATCGACCTCCAGGAGCAGGGCAGCGCCGCTGCATCGAGGATACCCCACCCTCTGCACAGACAGCACAGCTGGATGCACCCACCAGCCCGGCTGTCTCCCAGCAGCCCACCCAAGCACACATCGCATTCCAAGGCCAGGTGTCAGACTGCCAGAACGGGGTGGCCGAACATGTGCAGGTGGGGTACTACCTCATGGAAGCCGAACTAGATCACATACGTGGGTGTCTAAGTCCCATCAGGGACCTCCACCACCACCTGCGCCGCGGGAGAATGGGGCGGGGACGGAGCCGGGGCGGCCAAAGAACGGTGCCGAAAAGGCACCGACTCGACCTCCGACGAGGCAGCCGCGTGCATGGAGAGATGAGGAGGGCCCGGGGACACGCCCCGGCCCTTAGCCAGCCCCTGCGGCGCCGCTAGGGCCGACAGCCGCCGGCACCTGAGTGGCGTCAGCTCGGCCTCGGACAAGGCCGCAGCCTGCCCAGAGGACCGAGTAGGACTCGGGGACAAGCCACGAGTCCCGGCAACCTCCCGCGACACCACAGGGAACCCCACGGGGGTTTGCGGCGAGGCAGAGGCACCGTGGGCCGAAGGAGGGAACCCCGTAGGGCCGCACCCCGACGACGCCACACCCCCAAGACCTGAAGCCGAACCTGTCGGCGCCGGAGCCACCTGCGACTCCGCAGAAGGCCCCGCACGTGGCAGGGAATCAGTGGACGTCCCAGGAAGAGGAGGAGGAGCCAAGGAGGCCTGCAGGGCCGCAGCATAGGCCTCCATTTGGACTCTGGACGCCCCGTGCCGGGAAACGGCGGGTAAGGCGGCAACATGCGAGGCCGCACGAGCTTTGGAGAACCCGCGCCCCCCACAGGGCGGGGACCGGTCCTCGGGGACAAGCTGAGACACTTACCAACGGGCGAGCGACACCCCTGCGGCCTCGGGGAGGGACGATGTCGGAGGTGGAAGCGGCGGTTCTGGGCCCCTTCCGCTGGGGACAGACGCGATGAGGACGCTGACCGGGACATGCAGGCCGAAAGGAGTTTCATCCGGCGCTCCCGCCGGGACTTCGGTTTCATCTGCTGACAAGCCTCGCAGTCCGTGGAGTCATGGTGCTCCCCCAAACACCACATACAAATGGGGTGAGGGTCCGTCGCCGACATCTGGCGTGCGCAAGACGAGCACGTCTTTAAGCCCGAAGGCATTTGCACACTGTTCTCAAGGGAAACGCAAAGCGTTGAAGAAGAAGGAGGCCTGAAAACAGGCCAGGGACACGATCCGGATCCGCGTGGCACGCGGAAAAGAAGGAAACTGATGTCAGTGCGCCGGGGTGGGGCTTATGTGACCTCGCTGACGTCACGCCCGCGGATAACGTCAGGACGGAGTCGAGTGGCACCGCCCCCCTGCGCGCAGAGATGCTGGGGCAAAGAAAGTTTTCCGGGTCCAGTCTCACGCCTGGGGATATTCTACATTAAGGAATCTGCGGCTAGTAGTCTCTATCAGATGCATACATCATGAGCACACGGACACACTCAGATAGTTCATTGAACTGGCTACGGGCACGTGCACTCGACACCCATATTGGCATGGTCACATGTACAGTGACGCATGTGCTGGATGTGTGTGGGGTGAGTGTAAGCCAGCCCTCATGGAGTCGTTGGTGCTGGCAACAACTCGAACAGTGATCACAATTAAAGCGGAAACAGAAAACACCAGCATAACCGAAACAACTGTGAAGCATCATGGTGGTAGCCGGAGAAAGTACAGTGTTCACCCAACATGCAAGCAGAATGGTCCATGATTTGTGGTGCACTGAGTTAGTGGCACCTGAAGAGCTGAGCAGGGTATCAAGCTGATGACACTACAGGTGTGAGCAACTCTGATAGTCTGGCAGTAAGACACTTCCGACTCTGGCACCTTTTGCCTGGCGGTGGTGGCGTGTGCATCCTGCGGTGATGCAACGTCCGGGCAGGTCAGGACTCGATTTGATGTGTGAGCCCAGGTGGACTGCAGTTGTGGCCGGAGGCAGCGGACAGCACAGGGCCACAGACACATGGCCTTGATGACCCCCAGTCCATCGACCCAGAGGCCATCCAATATGCTATCAGACAGGGGCCATGACTTGAGCTGCACAGAGTTAGCGGCCCCGGATGCACAGCAGCCGGCACAGGCACACCGCCACGGGATGGTGACTTGCGGTGCAGTGAGATAGGGCCACGCGAGGTGAGTGGGTCCTCGTCGATGTCGAAGGTGAATGTAGCGGAGGTTTGCGGGGGACAGTGGAAGGTGTCCTCCAGGGCATGATGCAGAGGGCAGAAGCCGGCCGGAAGCGGCAAATGGAGGATTGGAATGCTACAGCCTCGTTTTTGCCACAAAGTCAGTATCACCAACATGATGATGAAGACAACCCCCAGGCCACAGACTCAGTCGCCACCAAAGTTCAACCAGAAAGTGTCCATGGATGTCGGGGAACAGACTTAGTGGCACCGGAGCTGAAAGGGGATGCAGTCTGCGATGAGGCCAGTACAGTGATATCAAGTCTGCCATTAATGAATCATGACTGAATTCCCAATGTGTGACCTACTCGACCGCAGTGTAGGCCCACAGACACGTGTGGTTGGGATGCCATGCACATACTTTGTGTCACCACATCGAAGGGAGTATAGTGATTTAAACTCTGCATTGATATGTGTACTCGGCCATTGTGTAATCAAGACTCAGTTCCAAATGTGTGACCTACTTGACCGCAGTGTAGCCCGAGGCAGCGATCAGCCACGTGTCGTTGGCCCGCGACACCAGAGCAGTTGTCGGCAGTGTTCGATCACCTCCGTAACGATGATCCTTTTCTCCTCCGGACTGAACCGCGTCTTCCTCTTACTCGTCTCCTTGCGTACAATGATATGAACTCAGCCATGCAGAAATCAAGACTCAGTTCCACATGTGTGACCTACTCGACCGCAGTGTAGGCCGAAGGCAGTAGTCAGCAAGGGACCACAGACAGTAGTAGTTCGAATGCTATGCACAGAGTCGGTGGCACCACACCGAAGGGAATACAGTGATAGAAACTCAGCCATGAAGTGTGTACTCTGCCATTGCATTATCAAGACTCAGTTCCAAATGTGTGACCTACTTGACCGTTGTGTAGGCCGGAGGCAGCGGTGGAGTACGTCAACGAGAAAGGAGTAAAGCGGGCCTGTGTCGCAGAGCCCGTGATGGTCTGAGGAGGCTGCCAAGGTCGCGGGCTTCGGGCTTGGAGCTGGCGCCGGCACGTGGTGGGCCCTCTTTGACACACGCCGGTGTCGGCAAGTGAGCAGTGAGGCCTGGCTGCGCAGGGGCGGGCATGACGGGTGCGAGGACCAGCGGCCCGGGGTGCAGCAATCGCACAGGATCGCAGGCCACACCGCTCATGGCGACGGCCTCGTGGCGGGGTGGGAGGCGCCGCCCTGGCAGACATGTTGGGCATTCCGGGAGAGAACCACGCCCAGAGCTACGTGCTTTTTATTCACACCCCTACGCTGGCCTGGCGTACGCCGGGCCAGCCCACTCCGCACACGCTTACAGGGGGGGACGTCACAAGCTACATTTCCACGATCTTCCCCACTGGCTGGGGTGACATGGTTGCGTCCACTGTCCACTACACTCCAAACACCAGCAGTGCATGTAGACATGGATATGTCTGTGGTCTGCATACTGCAGTCTGTCCAGCACATCTCCACCACACTTGGCATTGTGTACATTCTCATTCATGGGTCACTTGCCTCCTTCGCACATGCCTGGTTCCCACCTCTCCCCGCATTCCGCTATTGTGTGGCTGAGGTGCCATGCCGTTGATGGCTCATGTACATGGCTAACCAAGGTTGCCACAGTGAGTTGTGCTGTTGTGTCTGGTGGGTGGGCATGTTGTTTGGCATGTTGTATGTGATTTTCTGACGTGTGCAGTGCCAGAGTTGTGAGTTGCATGATTGTGGACTTGAGGTGTGTGGGGTGTTCATTTGGTACTTGCCAACGAGCAGTGCATTCCCATAGGTGCCATCATGGAAGCGCTGGTTGATGTTGGACTGTCGGAAGATGAAGGGATCATGCACACTGCCTGGGTAGTTGGCTACGACATTGGTGAAGAGTCCCAAGTGGTCCACTATTGCCTGCACGTTGATGGAATGCATGTGCTTTCTGTTGCGGTAATTGTGTGCAGTGTCGGCAGGGGGCACAAGTAGGACATGTGTGCAGTCGATTGCCCCCAACACGTGTGGGAATCCAGCTATGGCGTATAGTCCTTGCTTGGTCTTCAGCTGTTCCTGCGCATTGTGGGGGACGTATAGGTACTGGGTTACCTAGCTGATGATGGCATCCAGGACAGGTGTGAGGAACTTGGATGGGGCTGGCTGTGAGACTCCTCCGACTCTGGTGGTTGTTGGTTGGGAGGTACCAGAGGCCAACAGGTGCAGCACAGCCAGCAGCTTTGTCTGCGGAGGGATGTTGGTTGTCCGCTGTGTTGGTACCGTCAGCCTGTGGGCAATGATGTTCAGGATGCGGAGGATGGTTGTCCTTTTGAGCCTGTAGTGGGCATTGACATTGTCTGGTGTTAGGTCTGTGAGGCTGGTGCATTTCCTGAAGGTCCGCTGTCTTTGTCTGCGCTGCCTCTGTGGTGGTCCGGGAGGGGTCCGGGGGGGGAGTGGCGGTCCTGGGGGTGGTGGCGGTGGGTGTTGTTGCCCTCTCTGGGCTCCGGGATGCGTGGCTCCATGGCATCTGTTGTTCTTCATGTGTGGCTCTGGGCTGGGCTCCCTTTGATGGTGCAGGTTGTCGTCCGACTTTACACCAGGTCAGAGCAGGTGTTAATTTCCTGCTGCTAACGCGCCTTATCGCCTGTTTTGTGGTCTTATTGCCGATGTGGCTGGTTGTTGAGAATGTTGAGGTGTGGTGTTGTCGCAGATTTTTGCTCGGGAATGCCTACTCTGCATCTCATTAGCGATAGTTGCCGGGGTCATCTGTGGCGATGTTTTTTGCGGATGCTTTCGCAAGTAAACTGGTGGTATCGGCTGTTAGCACCAGCTTGTGAATGGGGCGATAAATTTATCGCGACTTTGGCTGCGATAAAGTGCCGATAACTCGGCGATAGCTCCTTGAGAATATGCCCCACGATGTATTGGTATTTTGCAAGGTATGGAAGACTGTATGCGTTTGTGTTTGCTTCAGGCAATGCTTGTGGCAATATCAGGGAAATTGGCTGTAAAAACCGGGCCACCTGGCTATAAAACCGGCTCACACACTGGTCTGTCAGACTAGCCCATCGGGCACTGCCTGATTGCCCAAGAGGCCAAGCCGACACTGGTGACTGGTCTCTATGAAACAGAAAACTTTAAAGTGGTGATTATGGAAACCATTTCTTTCAAGCGTGTGATGAGGGCAGTCCAGGATTCATTAAGTCAAAGGCAATGGAAATTAGAGGTGTCTTGGGGAAGAAGATTGAGTTCATAGTGGAGAGTTCACAAAGGGCCATCAACAGAAACAGGCAGCTGGGTGTGTTTATTATGACAGCTGGATTAAGCAAAAGGTCAGGTGTTCTCTGGTAGAGGTGAAGATTGAGGGCAGCATCTCAGTAAGAGGGACAGCAGTAATAACAAACTTGTTTACAAAAGCAAGTTTACCTTTCTGTGTTACATGTTGAAATCTGTGAATTCATTTGAACAAAAGTGCTACAATAAGCTTAACATTTGCCATAAATCTTGATAGAACGAAATAGTCCAATTTTTCAATATTATTGATGTAAAATGTTACCTCAAGTTTGTCCTCGAGCTCTTTTAGGTAACTACAAAGCTCATTGACAGAATCCAGTGCTTCTTTGTGTTTTAAAACTGTTTTCTCAACGTACTTTGCTCCTTCTTCAGCACCTGCAAATACGTAATAACACAATTAATGTACTGTCAATGCACGTCAAGGTAAAAAGTTAAGAACGCAAGCAACCATCATTTTAAATGTGTTTTAGTTACTGTTTTATGCTCAGGGAATGCATCTTACCCTAAGTACAGCAGAGTAGTTGTTAAATGGAAATATCATTCATTTTGTTGCTTTGCCTTAGTATAGGGCCAAACCATTTAACAGTCTTAGGCGAGTTAAGATAGTCACGGGTAAGAAAGGCTATCACCGTGGGGCTTCCAGGAAGCCCAGCCAGTCCAAAGAGTAGAGACAATACATTGAACAGAATTGAAAAGAGCTCTCAGTACAGAAATGGATGCTGCAGCAATACGGCAGCCTGGCAGGACCCTTTGCAATAACCTGGGCGAAGACCTCTCTGAATAAGTTGCCACTTTACAGCGTTTTTATAGGGTTAATAACTGACAGTTCAGGACATAACCAGTATGAACCAGTATGACAAAAGTACATCAAATTAGACTACGTGCTTATTTTGCACATTGACAGTATGACCTTGAAATGTAGATATAACGGATCTTGTACAGACGTATGTCACCTTATGTGTTAATCAAAGTCATTGTTTGACACTTTCACGAGTTCGGCAAAAGATAAGGACATGCGGTATATGGGCAAAGGTGGACATGCTAACTTAATGGACACAAAATGGAGTCTGACTTTAGGGTCTTTATCACATAATGACCTGGAGAATTAGTGGTCTATGGATGAGATACTGGAGGAATGGAAGGTAAAGTAAGTTGATGAAGATTGATGAGGAGGTATCATGAATGCTGGGGCTAGAAATCACTGAAAAGAAAAGAAAAGCAGATATAAATGTAATGTTACCAGGGCAATGTTATGTTTCATTGGGAATATGTGGATATCCTTTTCTCTCATACAGTTACTTAGTATAGGGTGGTTTTAGGCATTGTAAACATTGCACCTTCAATAATGATCGATGTTCCCTAAACTAGGTAAAGCTTTGACAAGGTTTTTCATTTAGACTACTTCCACTATTGAGCTTGACAAGAAGAGACTGATTTAGAGTTTGGCTGCCATCCTGCAGGTCGACCAAGTCAACAGATTGATCAAGGACCCTCTACAATATGGAGTGTCCACCAAAGATTTCTGCCTGCAGAGACAGCTGAGGCTCTGCCATCAGAATTGTGGTGCTTCCTCTACACTCATTAGAGCAGAGGAACTGCAAGATTACTGGATAGAGCATCTGCCTTTTTTTTGGCAGATGACCCACTTCCCAAAACTCTATATAAGGCTCTAAGATCCTAGAAAAAATATTGTCTTGCCATTTGTAAAATGTATGGCAAATCATATTACTTCATGATCAGATGGGTTTCATGAAAGGGGAAACACCACTATGAACCATTGATGGCTTCAATTCATGTCAGATGGATGGATGCCCGATGATTACGAGAAGGTGAATGGCCTAGTCGATGTTGAAAAATAACTCAATTAACTTAGTTGGTAATGGATATAAGAAGATAGGGGCAAGATTGAACTTGTTGAGGATTAAAATTGCTTGGGTAAAAGTGCTACCCATCTGCAAGACTCAAAACAAATATGAAGATAGTACACAGAAAATAGGCAGAGATTTGCATTGTTTGCTTCTTTGTTTGCTATAGGAAAACAACTGCCCATATTGGATAAGTGATGTTGCAGCAGTGGAGCCAATGAAGGTTTGATGCGGACAAAATGCTATTTATACTGGTAGAGCCACACATTTTAGTAACACTAGTTTTAAAGATCATTACTCTTTCCTGTTTCAGGTATTAAAGTAAACTGTGTATAATTAGAAACATGCACATTGGTCGGTAATATTTCACATACTAACATGACCTCCCACCACATACTCATCAACTGACTACACCAGATCGGAACTGAAGACAACGTCCTTAGATGTATGGCATCTTTCCTCACAGGGCGCACCCAGAAAATCCTTCTCTCTCCCTTCACCTCACAACCCAAGCGCACCATCTGCGGTGTCCCATAAGGTTCATCCCTCAGTCCTACCTCTTCAACATCCACATGAAGCCGCTAGCATACTTCATCAGAACCCACAACATCAACATAATTTCCTACAGAGACAACACCTAGCTCGCCCTCTCACTCTCAGCTGACCCCACCACGACAAAGTTCAACTTCCACAACTGCATGAGAAACATTTCCACCTGAATGAAGGACAACTGCCTGAAACTCAACATGGACAAAACCGAATTGCTCATTTTTGGCAGCCGCACCTCCCCCTCGAATGATACCTGGTGGCCATTGGAACTCGGACCCACCCCCACACCGGAAGACCACTCCCGCAACCTCTGCATCATCCTGGACAGTGAACTCTCCATAAAACAACAGGTCAACGCTGTCTCCATAGCCTGCTTCCACACTCTCCGCATGCGCTGCAGAATCTTCACATGGCTCCCCATCAGCATCAGGAAAAAAGTAACGCAGGCCCTCATCACCAGCCGCCTGGACTACGGCAACGCACTCTATGCAGGCATCACCAGTGCACTCATGAGAAGAATCCAGGCGATTCAGGACGCAGCCGTCAGACTGATCCTCAAGCTGCCCAAAAGGACCCACATCACCCAGCACCTGAGAGATCTCCACTGGCTCCCCATCGAGAAAAGATGCTAGTTCAAATTACTGAGCCACGCCTACAATGCACTCCACGACCAAGGACCAGCATACATAAACCGCTGCCTGAACTTCCACAAACCATCCAGAAACCTCAGCTGTGCCCACCTCGCCCTTGCTAGGACACCACGCATCTGTCGCTGCCGCACAGGAGGACGCTCCTTCGCCCACCTCACTGCCAAGTCCTGGTATACCCTCCACCTCCGAACATCACCCTCTCTGACAGACTTCAGGAAGAAACTCAAGACCTGGCTTTTTGACTGAAACCTACAGCCCAGCACCTGGATACCCTCACAGGTGATAAGCCAAGCTTTACAAGTACCATTGATTGATTGATTGACCGCAGCACTTGTTCCAGTATCAGGAATGAAACATAGGTGGTGCAATTGACAAAATCAAGGAACATTAACTAGGTGAAGCAAGTTGCTCTTATCCATCTTAGGATGTGCCCCTCATCAGTACAAGATGGTTGTGCTGCCAAACCAGCTATATATATTTACCAATAGCCCCTTTTATATAGTTCTAGTGGCTTTACTCAGATTAGACATATCAAAGCAGTTCTTTAGGTGATACAAGGGAGGAGAGTTTGGGGGAAATAATGCAGAACTGGTATGTGGAAGATGGGATATTTATCCTTAATCTGCTCTATTTCCACTGAATTCTGCACCTGCAAAATATGCCAATATGGTTTAAACACACATAGGTAAACCTAATAAAACAAAAGTATTCCCAATCTCTAAATCCATAAATGTAGGCAGTAAATGCTCTCCTGATGGAATGAGGTATATGCTGGACCCTTCAAACACTGTAGCCTCTAACTGATGGACTGTAATAGATGGCGTTCCTTAAACTCACTTTATGGGGTAAGATAAATGTTATTAAAATAAATGTTTACACCAAGGATCATTTATCATAATTTTAGTTGCTTACCACATTTAATTAAGAAAAAAGATTGAAAGTCAGCATACAGGTTGTCTGGGAGTTCTTATAGGGCCAGAAAAAAGAATCCATTTTCATGGGTAATATTGAAAAGGAATCGGCAAACTGGCGGTTTTGGATTCCTGATTTATAGAACTAAAACTTTCTTTCACCTAGGGACAGTTACCTGAATGGCTCTTTTGCAGGGAGACAACACTTGTAATTGGAAGGAACTAATATCCAGTAATCTTGCTAGTAATCTTGAAGACGTTTTATATTCAGGCTGGGGGCACACCAAAGTCAAATTGACCAAATCTACTGTTGCCTGTATTAAATATTATGAGCATGCAGTTAAAGCAGGAAGTATGTCTTCAAGAGCTATCTACAATCTTGAGGCACCACACCTTTAAACATAGCACATTACCATTTGGATCTGTGGGATTCTTGCTGGAGTAATTAAGTACAATCAAGCCTGGAAGAAATCACCCCTGTTGAATTTTAATTATTTTAATTTTAAATTTAAGGAACAATTTTGGGAAGAAAAAGGACATATTTTGAAATTAAAAATTGCAACTAAAAGCAACAAGCATGTTTTTTGCTTTGTCCTTAATTTTTCATATACTAATATAGAAAACATTATTGACTTTGGCTATTCTCATACTTCTGAAGTTCCTGATGAGTTTAAATCTTTGAAACCGTTATACAATACATGGGAATTTAATCTTGAGTTGTTATGTTATGTTAAAAATATTTATAGAGCGCACTAACACCTAGCGGTTTCATGGCGCTAAAAGCAGGGGGGCGACAATGGTATGATGAACAGAAGCTTTACTCATATGCCTGAGAGAACAGAAGAGTCTTAAGAAGTGTTCTGAATTGGGCGTAGGAGGTAACTAACCTCAGTCCAATGGTGAGAGAGTTCCAGAATTGAGGGGCCAAATTTGAGTAACAAATAAAAGACATATTGTGGTTTACGATGATGAATACTAATTTTAACTTCCCAGTTATTGTAGGAATAACCTTTACACACTAGAAAAAACCTTCTTAGAAAATACTGCATGCCAATGAAACATTTCACATTGGGGCTGTCAGATAATGACAAGTGTTGGGCATGTAATCGTCTATGAGATATGATCTATTCGTGCAAAAGAGTAAACAATGTTTGGGAGTCCTTGTAACAATCTATAAAACATTGATTATCCCTGGTCATGATGATCAAAGGGTTTTACACAAGAGCTATTGCTTGAAAATATAAAGATTTAAAAAAAAAAGAAAGCACAAGAGTCAGTGCAACCAGAACGTAAGGTACTATTCTTTTGAAAAAAGAGTCCTGATTAATAATTACAGACTGACTAAAACTATTATTTATATCTAGCTGAGCTTCAATACAGTGAGGAATTATAGGACACCCATTGTAGAAAAGTAAAAATTAGATTATTTCCCAACATATTTTTTTCTTCGGCACTACGCTGTTTTACAGTATGTGCAAAATAAATGAAATCTGATTTGTTCATTGAGGACAGGCATAAAAACCTTTATAAATATGTCGCCATCCTGGCCTGTGATAGTAAACAGGTACTTATTTGTGCAGCAGTTTTGAATCATATACAAGACCTATAAGTGACAGTATGTTTTACAAAGGTTCAGTTCATAAAAAGATTACAGTTCTTACAATATTAGTGAATACCAATGGAATTATTCTCCAAATAAAGTTATGAATAAGAGGGGCAATACAGTAAGCAGTAGGTTCTCTCCATGATCAAATAAAATAACTTTCATAAAAGCATAGGCCATTCCAGAGTTCAGTTCCCCTATTTAAGATTACATTGGACGGTCTTGCAGACCTGAAGGTGCCAGGATCACATTTTCAAGGACTTTTTTTTTTTTAGCAACGTCAGGTCCACTGCCATGACAATATAAGGGGTTGCTGGAATTGTTAGTTTCAGAGACATACCAGCTATAGATGGAAAAGGTGTTTGGATAACATGTTTTCCGTTCCTCTTTTATTATTTCACAGGATGTACAATTCCTGATATCAGAAGGGATGGAATTCCAGATTCTGGGACCACTTCCTGAAAAGGATTGTTTCAATGTTGTAGTCTTCTTTATATCACTATGTTCAATTTAGGCATGTGCAGCACTCTGTAAGCTATCTTCCAAATGAGCAGACAAAAGTCGATGGATACACATTTTCAATAACTACTTGCTTTAACCCATCCAGTTAGGTGGCTCTTCAATCCTACATTGTATTAGAAAACATGGAATGTTGATGTGTGGTATAAATACACCACAATGGGCAAGATGCTGGGAAATAAATAATAAAGTTTGATTCAATGCTTAATGTAAATTAAACAGTTTAATAAGGTACATACAACCACCTGATATGGAATTCTCCCTTCCTGAGTTATAGAGTGTCTTATTGGGTTTGTGTGTGTAACAAACAACATTTTGAATGTAACTTTGCGAAATGTATGCTTGGATTTACGGAGAAGAAAAACAATAATGGTTCAAACTTTGGGAGTTTGTGCAACTAGCTTTGTTGTTATTCGATTACCTTGTTGTATACGAGAAAAGAAAGACGGAATGTGTTTTAGAGGGCATCAGAATTGGGGAATATGCTATCGTTCAAAGTCGAATTGATCAGGCATGAGAATGAACTAGAGTAGAGTGGAGCCATATATAGGGTCATTTATTTGTATGTAGACTGTAAGCCATTCTTCCAACAAGAAGCTGGTATATGGAAGTAACTAACTACATCCAAGTGTTATTTCTATTGGTTGATGTTCAGTTATTAAGATGATGATGTAAATGTAATGCTTGTCAATCAAGGGGTTGGTGTTGAAATTGGGTATGCATCCTGAAAACGATACAAAAGTCATGAAAATAAAATTCAATGGTCAGCCACTGATAGAATATTTCCTATCAGATCTATTTTACCGTTGTGTTAATACATTTTTCTGAACACAACCAGTTTGTACAAGACAGCACTTGGACGTTTTTCTCTCCAACTGCACATAGGTTGTAATGTAAATTGTCTTACCATACACATTGGCGGCTAGGTCAGTTATCTGCTGTATTCTTTCTTCTTGCTGCTCCACAGTAGGGTGAACAAATTTTTGAAACTGTCTGGAAAGGACCTGCACTGCTTCCTTTGTCTTGCACTCTGCAGAATATTTGCCAACTCTAACAACTGTGGCATTTGCTTCCTCACACCAGAAGTTACACTAAAAGTATAAGAAGAGAAATATTTTAGAACACTTAGCAAGTACATACTAAATTGGAAATAAAAGCTGAACAGATACAACAAATCATCTCAAAAATATTAATAAATACCATAATCATCAGTGAAAAGAAAGAAAGCAAGAGACCATATTGATCTCATTACTCACGGGACGAGGATAATCTGTTAGCTCAAATACTTGGAAAGGAGATGTTTACTAGCAAAAGGGAACGGCAAAAGATAACATTTAGGGGCTGATTACGATGGCGGGCGGTAGCACATCCGCGGTGCTGGCAGTGGCGGAAAATGCTCTTTTCCGCACTCCATCGGCGGTCCTCGCGTCCGCCGTATTACAATGGGCAACGATAGCCCATTTCCCGTCCGCTGCGGTGTTTCAGGAACCGCCAGGCATCCCCTTCCGCAGCGGTGGCGGATGGAGTCACAAGGGAGGGACCGCCGTGTGGAATGCGGTTACGACCGCCGGTCGTATTACGATGCCACAAACAGCCCACCACACCGCTGCGGAGAATCCGGCCAATCGAGGATGGCGGTGGCAATACTGCGGATAGCTCCATGTGTTCCTGTCCGCTGGGGAAACGGACGTCTTTGGCCTTTCTGCAGCAAATCCGACCGCCGCGGACGGATTTTCAGCTTTTCTGCCGCTGAATCCTGGAATCCGACCGCCGCGGTAGGGAGTATCTGGCGGTGCATCCTAATCTGGCCGCGGTACATGCGGGCGGCAATTTCCCCCTAGCACGGCGGTCGCCATCGTAATGAGCCCTTTAGTGATTTCCCCTAGACGGTGCTGAGACAGAATATCGAGTTGGAAATATCGACTTACACAAATACCGAGTTGGAAATATCGTGATTCAGAAATATCGACAGCAAGAATATTGTGGTCAAGAATATCGAATTTAAGGTAAGAAATATCGTTTTTAAAAATATAGAAGTCATTAATATTGTTTGCAAAAATATAGATGTTTAAAATATCGATTTTTTAATTAGTGTTATGTATTTTAGTTTATATTTTAAATGTATGTGATGTGTGTTTTTTTGTTCAAGTATTGTTTATGTTTGAATATATGTGTTACATTTTTAGTAGTTATGAATTTTATTTTAATTAAATTTTGCATTTTTTAGTTCCGTAGCGGGTTGTGGGTTTATAGGGGAATAGGGTGGGAAGTAATTTAATTATAATACATTCATGATTATTTTTTATTTATTTAATTGAGATTTTATAGTGTTAATTGTGGGAAGCAATTTATTTCTAATTAATTAATAATTAGTTGTTAATTTATATTAATTAATTGATTGAAAATTAATTATGGAAATTGTTTTATTAATTTTAGGTGCGGGTTGTGGGGTTTATAGGGGTTTATATTAACTATTTAATTGATAATTAATTATGTTAATTGTCTGATTTTTTTAGGTGTTGGTTGTGGGGTTTATGGGGTAAAGTGTGGGAAATAATTTATTTTTAATTAATTAATAATTAGTTCTTAATTAATATTAATTAACTGATAGAAAATTAATTACTGAAATTGTGTAATTATTTTAGGTGCGGGTTGTGGGGTTTATAGGGGTAAAGGGTGGGAAGTAATTTATGTTTAATTAATTAATTAGTTGTTAATTAATAATTAATTGAAAATTAAATATGGAATTTGTGCAATTAATTTTAGGTGTGGGTTGTGGGGTTTATAGGTGTAAAGGGTGGGAAGTAATTTTTGTTTAATTAATTAAAAATTAGTTGATCATTAATATTAATTAATTAATTTACATTTAATTAGGGTATTTGTTTATATTTTTTGTGTGTGGGTTTTATTGTTATAGGGGTACAGTGTGGGGAGTAAATTAATTTTACTTACTTCATAATTAGTTGTTAAATACTATTAGTTTTTTAATTGAAAATAAGTTTTAATTGTGTAATTAATTTTTTTACAGTTTAATTTTAGTTGTGGGGATTATAGGGGTAAAGTGTGGGAAGTTAAATAATTTTTATGAGTTTTAATTTGTTTTTTAACTAATAATATTTCTTTAATTGGTAATTAATTATGTTAGTTGAGGAAGTACATTTTGTTTGTAATTTAGATGTGGGTTGTGAATTGTGTGGTGTTATAGGGTAGGAAATAAAAAAGTAAATTTATGTAAGAATTAATGTTTTTGTTTCTAAATAATTTTTAATTAAAAATATTTATTTGTTTGGAAATAATTTTTTATTTTATTTAATATAATATTTGTAGGTATTTGTTATATGTATTTAACATTATAATATGTTTTAAAAAAAAATGTAATATTAAATATGTGTATTTGAGTTTTTAACATATTTATATATTTTGTAATTTATTTTGTTTTTTAAATATTTTTATTGTTAAAATGTTGTTTGTATTTAATTTTGAACTGACTGGAGTGAGACTATTAATTGTTACTCCTCTGCAATCCAACACTTTCCCTACTGTTGCACTCACTGGAGTGGGAATAGTAATTTTTACCCCTCCGCTATCCAACACTTTCCCTACTTTTACAATTATTGGAGTGGGAATAGTAAATTTTATCCCGCCACTATCCAACATTTTCTCTACTGTTGCACTCATTGGGGTGGGAATAGTAATTTTTACCCCTCTGCTATCCAACACTTTCCCTACTGTTACACTCACTGGAGTGGGAATAGTAATTTTTACACCTCCACTATCCAACACTTTCCCTACTGTTGCACTCACTGGAGTGGGAATAGTAATTTCTACCCCTCCGCTATCCAACACTTTCCCTACTGTTGCACTCACTGGAGTGGGAATAGTAATTTTAACCCCTCCGCTACCCAACACTTTCCCTACTGTTGCACTCACAGGAGTGGGAAATTGAACTTTGAAGATTTTTAAATAATTTGTTTTAATTTATAATAGAATGGTTTTTTAATTAGATTTTATGTTATTGGTACACATACATATATATATATATATATATATATATATATATATATATATATATATATATGATACAATACTGTTGCCTGCCAGATAACGCCGTATGCCTGCCAATTATTTATCGGTGCCGGCCGTGGCGGCAGAATCCACGATAAGTTTTTCAAAAGGTCCACAATCCAATAGGAAAGGAAGGCGGCACACCAGTATTCACCACAAGTAATTTATTTGGAGCAAAAAGGAACAACGCGTTTCAGCCAAAACGGCCTTTGTCAAGTTCAAACTTCCGCTATCACCCGTACCATTAAATACGTCATCATAGACATAGCAAACATACTGCGCGACATGATTAAACGCGATATTATCGTAAAATCAATTCATCGTTTTGAAAATGATTTATCAACAATATACATAATTTTACACCAAAAAAGGAAAGATTATTTGAACTAATCATTAGTTTGCAACCTCCGTGATCGCAATTCATTGGCGATTCACGAAGCATGTTGTGTCCTGCCCTCGTCCCGTACCGAGAATCTCTGGCCAAGTGATAGACATAGAAAACAGCCGCATATCACGTGGACCAGCATAAAGAATGCAGTATAAAATGTACACATCACAATTTGTGATATAAGTGTTGACATTAAATCGATTCCAATAATACTAATGTGCTCAGTCTATAGATTCATGAATTCATAAATCATTATATCAATTCATAGGGTAGCGCGGACGCACAAAAAATAATCATATATACAATTTCGTAAATTAATTATCAAGCATAATGTTAGACATAATCCCAAAATAACAGGTGTGTAATTCCCTATGTGACGGCCATCCGGCAATTGCATACGGGGTAATGGAGTATGGAAAATCGTGTATGCACATACTTATGCAGTAATAAAAGATGTTTCAGTGGCTGTTATTCAATAGATATGGCATGGATACAGTGGTAGTGTAAATATCGTGCAAATTAGTGATTGTAATAAAACTCAAATACAAAAGAAAAAGTAAAAAAGTATACTAGGGATTAATCCTCACAGTGGGGTGGCCTTGGAGAATAATGGTGGATTACTCTAGAATTGGAGATAGTCATAATTTATCTCACTGCAGTACCTGTAAACAAAAGTCAAGATGAGATTGATGTAACTAAATGTCATGCGGGCAAGTGCCCATATAAGTTACTGGAAAAAGAATTAGATCCAGAATAGTTAACCAAGGTCCTACCCCACATACCTGAGAGCAATTGAAGAAATATAGATATGTAATAATATTTTTGAAGAGTAAGGGGGAGAAAGAATAGGGCAACGAATAATAGTGGGAATGGGGAAAACTGCGAATCAGAATATATACAGTAAGTATTGAGGACAAATTGTCCCAACGTCCAGGGGGTGATTACACCCCAATATGGGTTGCCAATTCCTCTTCTCTATTTAGCCCAAATGGCATTCTCGTATTTAGATCAATGATGTACCTGGATTTGAGAATCCGCAGCCGCTTTCCTCTGTCACCACCCCTGATTTGTTTATATACTCTATCTAGTCCCATGTATTTGAGCAGTTTGTTATTGCTGTCGTGGACATTATAAAAATGTCTGGCCACAGGATAATTAAAATCTAGATTGGCTATGGCTCTCTGATGTTCAAGTATCCGTTTTTTGACAGGCAATTTGGTACTCCCTATGTAGCGGAGACCAGAGGGACATTCTAGGGCATAAACCACGTGGTCGGTGGTGCAGGTAATAAATTTGGAGATGACTTTATCCATACCATTGGCGGTTTTATAGGTTTTGCGATTTTCATTGTTTTTGCATGCTTTACAAGCAAAGCACTTATGAAATCCCCTGTTGGATTGTAGCCAATTCGTGTTGGGTTCAGTTTGAAAATAGCTGTTGACCAATTTATCATGAAGCAAACTTGGTCTCTTGTAAGTTATGGTTGGTGAACAACCAATGTCGCTTCCAATGACAGGATCCGCTTGAATGAACCCCCAATGTTTTTTCATGATTGATTTGAGTCTTCCAGATCGATCATTATAGGTGGTTATCATTCTAGGTGTCACCATGGCTTTCTTATATGGAATTATTCTGTTTCTATTGAACAGAACATCAGCCTGTTTAACATTACACAACTTATTTTTGGCTTGGGACAGAATTTTGTTAGAATATCCCCTGTGTTTGAACCTTTTTAACATGATGTCACACCCTTTAGAGTAGCCACTGTCTGTACTGCAATTCCTGTGAGCCCGCAGCAACTCGCCGTAGGGAATACTATTAAGGAGAGAGGTGGGATGATGACTGCGTGCGTGTAATGTACTGTTACCGGCAGTCTCCTTCCTGAATAAATTAGTCACAAGTTTGTTGTCTTGCACTGTGACATGGATGTCAAGGAAGTCACACTCATTTTGACTGATTTTTGTATGTGAAGCTGAGATTAAGGTCATTGGAAGAGAGACGCTCAATGAACCTCAAAGCTGATTCCTCATCACCATCCAAGATGATGACGAGGTCATCTATATACCTCAGCCATAACGTTACCTGATTTGTAAACCTTTCATTGACCTCAGTCCAGACCACCTACTCCTCCCACCAGCTCAGAAACAAATTTGCCAGGCTGGGGGAGAAGCAGGTGCCCATGGCAGTCCCAGACTTTTGACGATACAGTAGTTTGTCAAATAGAAAGATATTTTCTTTCAAACAATAGGACATCATCAATTTAAGCATGATCGTGTGATCAAAGAGGCCAATTGGTCTCTTGTGTAGATAATATAGACATACATCAACACCTTGCTCTTGATTTATACAAGTATATAAGGAACATACGTCCAATGTGATTAGCAAAAAGCCTTTTTCCCACTTGATATCATGGATCCTTTTCAGAAAATCCGTACTGTCCTGGCAATATGATCGTAGATCTCTAACATACGGTGCCAGAAAGTGATCCAGAAAGATGGAGGTATTCTCAAGTAATCCCCCGTTGGATGAGACGATCGGTCTCCCTGGGGGTTTTGTTGCATGTTTGTGAACCTTTGGTAAAAGGTATAAACAGGGGACACGAGGACTGTCATTTCTCAAAAATTTGAGTTCATCGTCATCAATTAAATTTGCACTCCACCAGTTATGCAACATTTCGTGATATCTCATGATGGTATTTTCATATGTCTGCCACGTTACTCATTCATAACAGCTTTCATCCGCAAGTTGTTGCATGGCTTCTGCTTTGTAGTCTTCAACTTCCATTAAAACAACATTTCCCTTTGTCTGAGGGTTTTATTATTATTGTGGAATCTTGTAATAAATTGTTTAATGCTGTTCATTGATTTTTCGTGAGGTTGTCCTTGATTCTATAGTTTTGGTGATTTCTTAAGCGTACCAGTTCCTGAATCATAACAGAATGAAAAGCCTCAATGTTGTCATGTGGGACATTTGGATTAAAGCGTGATTTGATTTTCATGCCGCTTTTGCAGGAAGAGTCAACTGTGAAACACAAATTGCTAAGGGTATTGCCTATGTTATCGTTTGTTGTGACTTCCAAATCCTGCTCAAGTTCGTGGATATCTAAGATGGAGTTCACGTCACCAAGAGTGAAAGCCATTAGTGGACTGGTAGTTTGTTGTGACATTCCAGTGTGATTATGTTGTTCCATTTTGGTAGATATCGAATGCAATTTCATCAATTTAAGTTTCCTTACATATAGAAAGAGGTCAATTCTGGTATCAACATAATTCCAATCGATTGCCGGGCAAAAGGACAATCCCAATTTCAATAGTGATTCCTCTTCCGAAGATAAACATCGTTTCGAAAGATTGATAATGGATTTGTCCATAATGTCACTGTTTGATGATTTTTTGTACCAAAATTTGTTGCCCCCACCTCTTCTGTTCAGTCTTTGTTTTGTTTGCGCCCCTTCCTCTTGGTCTTCCCCGTCCTCTTCCTGCTGCTTTAAGAAATTGTATATATGATTATTTTTTGTGTGTCCGCGCTACCCTATGAATTGATATAATGATTGATGAATTCATGAATCTATAGACTGAGCACATTAGTATTATTGGTATCGATATAATGTCAACACTTACATCATAAATTGTGATGTGTATATTTTATACTGCATTCTTTATGCTGGTCTATTACAGCACGTGATATGCGGCTGTTTTCTATGTCTATCACTTTGCCAGAGATTCTCGGTACGGGAAGAGGTCAGGACATAAAATGCTCCGTGAATCGCCAATGAATTGCGATCACGGAGGATGCAAACTAATGATTAGTTCAAATCATCTTTCCTTTTTTGGTGTAAAATTATGTATATTGTTGATAAATCATTTTCAAAATGATTAATTGATTTTACGATAATATCGTGTTTAATCATGTCGTGCAGTATGTTTGCTATGTCTATGATGACGTATTTAATGGTACGGGTGATAGCGGAAGTTTGAACTTGACAAAGGCCGTTTCGGCTGAAACGCGTTGTTCCTTTTTGCTTCAAATAAATTACTTGTGGTGAATACTGGTGTGCCGCCTTCCTTTCCTATTGGATTGTGGACCTTTTGAAAAAATATATATATTTGTACATTTTTATATAATTTTAAAATAAATTAAAATTAATAGCTTATTAATTGTTTTAAAGTGAATATATATGAATTATTATGTAAGTGTGTTTAACTTTTTTAATTACGTATATTTATTATATTTTTTAAATTTATATTAAATCTACTTTATTTTTTATATTAGTTTTATTATTTAACATATTTAATATATATATATATAAAATTCGATATTTTGTACAGCTATATTTTTTACATAGATATTTTTGTACTTACCTGTAAGTATAGGGAGTCGATATTTTTGCATTCTATATTTATGCATCGATATTTATTACTTCTATATTTTTACCATCGATATTTTGTCAGTGAACCCCTCTAGACAAGAGCATGTCCATGAACTGTGTCCCTTTAATCCTATAAAATTGTCAATTGTAGTTTTAACTCTCTGAGAGGTCAAACCTTTGCTCTGGGACTATAAACATCTATCTGAGCACTTTTACCTATGATATACACTAGTAACATCTACCTTTGTAGCTGTAGTCAAAATTAGAACATATGTTTCTTCTGGTACAATGCATCTGACTCTCTCTCTATAAACATATATGCTGACACTAAGATTATTTCTTAATTCACAAGGTTAAAAGTCATGCTTACTCAAAAAAAGTAGCTTCTATACATTGTGAGCATGGAAAACTGTCAGAGAAAGCTGTAGCATCCTAATAAAAAGTGAAATGCAAGCGCTGAGATGCTTATCCATCTAAAGCAGGTGTCTCAAACCTTTTCTGTAGTGAGAGCTAGTTCTGATTAGTGAAAATCATTGTGAGCTACTGAAGGTCAAGTCACTCACGTAGTGTTACCAGACACCCCCACGCCCAACTTCATTGACTTTAAACCTAATGTTCCAGATACTATGATTTGAACAAAATACTTTGACTAGAGGCACTGAGACAGTGCTACCATGTGTGTTAGTAAGAGCGTGTCTTTGGAGAAGTATGAAGATGTGTGCGTATGAATGGGAGATATGTGTATGGGTGAATGAGAGCCTGTGTCGTATGTACTTGTGGCACAGGATACACCTTTAACCATATGTGTCACCGTTACATGTATAAAACAAACATATAACCATTTTCTTAGATGAGAGAAATTTAAAGTGCAGAAACATTTTTCTGCACTTTAAATTTCTCTCACTTAAAAAAATAGCTCTATTTTTCAGTTATAAATATGGCACTGTGACTACCAGCTACATGGAGCAAGATGCCTACTGTAGGTAAATGCAACACTTTGAAATTGGAGAAAATTAAATTGAAGAGTTAATTTTATGTTTATATGCATTCCATAAAATTCACCATTTACATTTTCTCCCATTTCAATTTCGTATTTACAAACAGCAGGCACCTTGCACCCAGTGGCTTGTAGACAAGGTGTCATATTTATAACGGAAAGCTATAGCCAATTGTTTAAAAGGGAGGAATTTAAAGTGAAGAGACGTACTTCATACAAAATTAAGACGTAATTGGCTTACATGAAAGTGGAGAAAAACATTCGGACTTAATGTTTCATAGAAATATTTTTCTTCACTTTAAATTCCTCATTAAAAAAAAATACAATTTTTCTGTTATAAATATGACTTAGGGGCCGATTCCGATCTCGGCCGGTAGTGCTCCGAATCGGATTCACCGGATCCGATTCGGAGCCCTGTTTCCCGACCGAATCATACGCGGGTCCGGCCGAGCGAGTACGATGCAAGCACCCGCGAAATCGCCGACCGACTCGAACGCGGCTTCAACACGCTCCAACCGACTCACATGGACACGACTCGCACCGCGCTATGGAGACGTTTCCCGGCCGGGTAAGTACGATGCGCGCCGCGAGCAGTCCGACCGACTCGCGCCGTCCGGCTCGAAAAAGCTGTCGGAGCCGGACTTTGGGGGTCCGCGTCGGACCCCCCTGTACGCGAGTCGCACACAGGGGGGACCCATGGGTCCCCCCTACCTGTGCATGTACGCCGCGATGCGCATGGACGCGTACCCGCTGTAGGGGGCGCCCTTGTTCGCCTCGCACCCATTGAGTCAATGGGAGCCCGCGTACGCGTTGTACGACCGGCTCCCATTGACTTCAATGGGAGTCCGACCGACTCGAGTCCGATAGCATGCGAATGCATCGTACTCGTCCGGTCGGACTGCTAGGGTCAGATTCGGTCGGAATTCTCTCCGGGTCCGGCTCGGTCGGAGAGATTTCCGGCCGGAATCGGAATCGGCCCCACAGTGTCTACTGGCCATTGGGAGCAAGAGGCCTGCTGTTTGTAAATATGGCACTTTGAAATGGGAGAAAATAAATTTAAGAGTTAACTTAATGATTAGGTTAAGTCCTCATTTTATTTTCTCCCATTTAAAAGCATTCAGATGCATCCTTTTCTTCTCACGCTCCAATATTGAGTTGACAAGGACTTTTATTTGAGTTAAATACCCCAGTGCTTCAGTTCTTTGCCTCTGTGTCTAACACTGGGTCATAAATCTGAATCCAGCACAGCTCATTATCAGGCCTTGCTATCTGCAGCTTAAAGATAATAATGTAATATAAACACAGCATTCCCTTAACTTTAGAAGCAAAATGTAACCCTTTGCTTATTTAAAAATGAACTCAAGGCTGCGAGCTACTCTGAAGGTGTCTGTGAGCTACTGGTAGCTTGTAACTGACTGGTTGGAGACACCGGATCTAAAGTCAAAAAATATTATGCAAATAAACTGGAAAGAGTAGACACCATTCCAGTCAAATGTTTTATGCTCAGGTGTCTCAGAAATATTTTGGACATATTTTGGAGCTATAGTAAAGATTTATGAACTGTGCTTTTAAAACAAAGTAAAGTCCAAAAATGTGAATATTGTTAAATTTATCAGTAAGTTAGGTTAAAATTAGGGAATAGAACAGAGATGAGGTGGTTTACTGCTTTGAGTCGTACACAGCATTACCGCCTCATTCTTCTCCCTTGTCTCCATGTTTACACAATGAAGGTGAGGCATTTCCAGAAAACATGCAGCTGTGATGTTCTTTTACATTTTACAATATTCACTCTGGATCGTTGTCTGTTTTTATGATATCGACACAACACTAGACTGGATGCTGCTCCATATCTAGCTAGGTTACCTTTTTTCAGTATTTTCTTTTTCGTCATATCTTCTTTGGTAGGATGGATGCTAGCAAGCAGCCTGACCCCCAAAAGGTAAAGAGGGTTTGGGGTTACTCTACCAGTGGCGTAGTGACCTAAAGGTTGTTTACCAGTTCCTGCCATTCTACGCTGCCATTGCAGCCAGAGTCTTGTAAAGTGCAGTGGAATAGATTCTCATAGAGTGGAGAGGCGTGAAGCTGAGTGGAGTGGCGTAGGGTGGAGTAAAGGAACATGGGTGGCGTAGAGGGAGTTGCGAAGAGTGGAGATGAATGTCAGAGTGGAGCAGAGCAGAGAAGATTGTTGTAGAGTGGAGTGGCATAGAGAGGAATGCCATAGAGAGTAGATGAGTGGCCTAGAATGTAGTGCTGTGGTGTAGAGTGGAGTAGATTGTTGTAGAATAGAGTGGAGTAAAGTGGCATGGGGTAGCATAGAGAAATCTGCATAGAGCATTTGATGAGTGGAGTAGAGTGTCGTAGAGTAGCATAGAGTGGTCTAAAGTGTTGTATAGTGTAGTAGTGTTGTAGCATGGAGTAGGGTTTAGTGGAGAAGAGTCTCATAGAGTGGAGTATCATGGAGTGTAATGCCGTAGAGTGGAGTAGAGTAGGGTGGAGTAGAGTAGAGTAGCTAGAGTGAAGTGGCATAGAGTAGATAGAATAGATTGGCACAGAGTGCTATAGCATGTAGTGCATTGGTTTAGAATAAGGTGGTGTAGAGTGCATAGGCGTAGAGTGCAGTGGCATAGAGTAGGGTGCTGGAGTAGAGTGGCATAGAGTGCAGTGAAGCAGTTTAGAGTGCAGTGGTGTAGAGTACAGTGGGTGCAGGGTAGAGTGGAGTGGTGCAGGGTAGAGTACAGTGGTGTAGAGTCCAGTGGGGTAGAGTGGTGTAAAGTGCAGTGGCACAGAGTGCAGTGGTGTGGAGTAGGATTGAATGACAGAGTGGATTGGCATAGAGTGCAGTTGTGTAGAATGCATTGTTGTAGAGTGCAGTGGAGTGGCATATAGTTGAATGGTGCAGAGTAGAGTGCAGTGGAACAGACTGCAGTGGTACAGAGTGGAGTGGCAGAGGGTGCAGTGTTGCACAGTAGAGTTCCGTGGAGTGCAGTAGTGTACATTAGAGTGGCATAGAGTGCAGTAGTGCAGTGTAGATTAGAATGGCATAGAGTGGATGGCGTAGAGTGCAGTGGTGTAGAGTGCATTAGAGTGGCGCAGAGTAGAGTGGTGCAGAGCAGAATGCAGTGGCATAGAGTTCAGTGGTACAGAGTAGAGTGGCATAGAGTTTAGTGACAGAGGGTGCAGAGTAGAGGGTCGTAGAGTACAGTGGTGTAGAGAGCATTGGCACAGATTGCAGTGGCATAGAGTAGAGCAGAGTAAAATGAGGTAGAGAGCATAAGCATAGTGTGCAGTGTTGCACAGTAGAATAGAGTGGCGTAGAGTGCAGTGGTGTAAAGAAGAGTGTTGCAGAGTAGAGTATAATGTCGTAGACTGCAGTGGTGCAGAGTAGTTTGGTGTAGAGTGCATTGGTTTTGAGTAAAGTGGCTTATAGTGCATTGGCGTAGAGTGCAATGGCGCAGAGTAGAGTAGAGTGGCTTAGAGTAGAGTGGCCCAGGGAAACTTGGAGTGGTGCAGGGAAGAGTGGAGTAGTGGAGTGGCATAGAGTGGTGCAGAGTGCAGTGGCATAGAGTAGGTTGTTCCAGAGTAGAATGGAGTGGCGTAAAGCAGAGTGTTCCAGGGTAGAGTGGTGCAGGGTAGAGTGCAGTGGCATAGAGTAGTGTGGCGTAGAGTGTAATGGCATACAGAGCATTGGTGTAGAATGCAGTAGAGTGGAGTAGAGTGGTGCAGAGTAGAGTGCAGTGGTGTAGAGTATAGTGGCATAGAGTGCAGTGTTGCAGATAGAGCATCGTAGAGTGCAGCTGTGTATAGTAGAGTGACAGAGTGCATTGGCATACAGTTAATTGGTGTAGAGTGCAGTGTGCAGAGTAGAGTGGTGTAGTGTAGATTGTTTCAGAGTAGACTGAAGTGGCGTGGAGTGGTGCAGAGTAGAGTGCAGTGGCATACAGTGCAGTGGCATAGAGTAGGTGGTGTAGAGTGAAGTAGTACAGAGTGCAGTGGTGCAGAGTAAATTAGAGTGGCATAGAGAGTAGTGGTGTGGAGTACAGTGATGCAGAGTAGAATAGAGTTGCATAGAGTGCAGTGGTGCAGAGTAGACTGCGTAGAGTGAAGTGGCATAAAGAGCATTGGGTTTGAGTAAAGTGTGTAGAGTGGATTGGCGTAGAGTGCAGTGGTGTAAAGTGCAGTGGTTAGAGTAGAGTGGGGTTGAGTGCAGTGGAGTAGTGTAGAGTGGTGCAGAGTAGAGTGAAGTGGAGTGGTGTAGCGAAGATTGCAGTTGCGTAGAGTGCAGTGGCATAGAGTGCAGTGGTGTAGTGTAGACTGTTTCAGAGTAGACTGAAGTGGCGTGGAGTGGAGTGGTGCAGAGTAGAGTGCAGTGGCATAAAGTGCAGTGGCATAGAGTAGGTGGTGTAGAGTGAAGTAGTGCAGAGTGCAGTGGTGCAGAGTAAATTAGAGTGGCGTAGAGTGAATTGGCGTAGAGTGCAGTGGCAGGGATTCAGTGTTGCAGAGTGGAGTGGCATAGGATGGAGTGGTACAGAGTAGTGTGTAAGGGCCAAGACAGGAGTAGTGTAGAGTGCAGTGGTGTAGAGAAGAGAGGCGTAGAGTGAAGTGGTGTAGAGTGGAGTGGTGTAGAGTGGAGGAGAGTAGAGTGGTGTAGAGTGGAGGAGAGTAGAGTGGTGGTGTCCCTCACGGTATGAGGCTATTTTAATTTAGCGAGAGACTTGACATGACTCATTAGAAAAAATCTTGTATTCTTATTTTTGTTTATAGATACCCCTGATAAAGGGCTTTTGTATTGGCCCGAAATGCATTGGGCGGGATTGGATTGTTAGTCTTACAAGAATGTAAAGACCAGCTTTCATATGGATGAACCATGCACAAGAATCTCATCTTTAGAACAAATCGACTTGATTAAAGAAATTTGATTTACACAGTCAAATGTGTACTACATTGCTAGTTGTGCAGCTTTTTTTATTTTTTAATCTTTCTGTCTATTTTGTTTAATTGTGTTTATTGCTGTAATATTATGCTGTAACCCTGATTGGGGACATAGCAGTGCACACTGTGTCTAGACCATCGGTTCTAGAAATTCTTACTATGCATATGTTTGGGGTGAGGGTGGAGCCCCTTGACAGAGTGCACACTAAGATTTTAAAAAAATGTTAAAAGATCTTTAAACTTCACATAGCTACGAGCTAGATTTGAGTGCAACACAACCTCCACTGTTCCCAACTATCTAAAAGTGGCATTTTTAAACTTGTAATCAAAAACCAGACTTGACCATTAAATAGGGTTTTTACTACAATTCCAAAAAGACACCAAACCTGCTACCATTTGGAAATTACAGCTTATTAAATGTTGTAAGGGATCCCCAATATTATACTATGGGAGGGGTAGGCCTCACAGAGGTGAAAAACAAATTTAGGAGATTTTCACTACCAGAACATGTAAAACTTAAAAGTACATGTTCAACCTTTTAATTGCACAGCACCCTGCCCTATGGGCTACCTAGGGCCTACTTTAGGGGTGAATTCTATGTAACAAATGTGGAGTTTAAGGCTTGGAAAGGGGGTTTTAATGCAAAGTCAGCATGGGAGTTTAAAATTGCATTCAGGCTGCAGAGGCAGGCCTGGGACATGTTTTAAGGGGCTACTTAAATGGGTGGCACAATAAGCGCTGCAGGCCCACTGGTAGCATTTAATTTACAGGCCCTAAGTATATGGTATATCACTCTATAAGGGATTTACAAGTAAAATAAATATGTCAATCAAATGTAAACCAATTCTACCATGTTTGAGGGGAGTGAGCACAAGCACTTTAGCACTGGTTAGCAGTGATAAAGAGCACAGAGTCCTAAGGCCAACAAAAATGAATTCAGCAAAAGATGGAAGGAAAAAGGCATAAGGTTTGGGGGTGACCATGCACGGAGTGCCAGGTCCAACAATTTCTAATTATTTTCTCACTCCACCATTAGAGACTGAATCATTCAAAGTCTCATAGAATGAGAAACACATTCACTCAGTCTCTCAAAGGCTTAAGATTTGTTACGCGTAATGTGGGAGTGGGAGTTAAACTTAACATTCTACTTTAACAGAGATATTTACAGTCTTTGGATGATTTCTTTTATAGTAGGTGCTATTCACCTCACATCAACCTTAACTAAATACTAACTAAAGTTTTTTGCCCACACACACACACACAAACACACACACAGACACCCACATACACACAGACACACAAATATATTACTTTGCGGAAATCTGACAATACTAGTAGTACATAGATTGCTAGGCTTTGTTTGCTATAGTTTAATGCATTTTAAGTTTACTGTGGTTTGATTTCCCTGGACTTTGGATAGTGCAACTCCATTTAATGGTTCAGTGCAAATAACCATTTTGCAAGTGCTGGCATTATGGATACGTCCTTTGAACCATAGCAAGGCCATTGGATTTAAAATAATGCACTTTGTCCCTTTGACAAAATATCTAGGGGGTACGGCATACATTTGCAGGACCATAGGCCATATCCATCACTTAATGTCTCTTGTCCTTTAACTGTGTGCAGCAGCGCTGAATGGATGGTGAGGACTAAGGCCAAACTTTGCGTCTGTTGGGGCTGTACATAGAATTCAGCAGCGCACAGCATGTTCTAGGAGAAGAGTGTGGTCTTAAGCCATGCTCCATGCCAAATGTATCTGCACCCACAGCCCCTATGCATGACAAAATTCTGTGCATGGCACTCCTTGACCCTTGATCATAAAACCCTTACTATCAGAGCACACTGTGTTTGGGTAAAGACTATGGGCCCCATGTACAAAGGGTTTTTGTGTTCCTTAAATCAGAGGTTTGCGAACCCTAAAACTCTTTTTTAAATGTACTAAAACCACTGACCAATTTGAAAAAGGTTTTCCGAATCATTAAATGGGTTTAGGAGACCATTACGAATCACAATTTGGAAGGGGCATGTTAAGGGCATCCCTTACAAATACTGATTCCTTATGATATGTATTAAAGTTTTGCGACCGAAATCCAGTCACAAAACATTAATATTTTACCACTAACTTTCCCTTTGTGAATGTTGGTATAATCGTTTTTGAAAAAGTATACAATGGTCTATAGGGCTACTCATAAATAAGGTTTGTTTAACTTTTTATTTTTTAAAGACATCCTGTTTTCCATTAAGGAAAACGGAGACTGCATTTAAAAAAAGAAAATGCTTTATTTAAAAGCAACCACAGACATGGTGGTCTGCTGACCCCAGCAGACCACCATCCCTGTGACTGTAGCTAATCGTAGTGGGTAGCAATTTGCGACCTACCTCATGAATATTGATGAGGTAAGTCAAATTTTGACCCACAATGATTCTGGATTCTGTCAACGAACCTTTTAGTACATATGTTGGTTCACAAAATACCAATGCTTTTGGTAGATGTCTATATGCAAATTGCAACAACTTTTATCAAGTCCATTTTAGTACATCCCAAATAAGAAACCACAAATTGTGAATCATTATTAATCACAATTTACAATTTCGTTTTTGGGATCTTTGTGCATGAGGTCCTTTGTGCAGTAGTTTCTAAGAACAGCAAGTGAGCAAAGATATATCTGAGGTTGCGGTGTTTAGAGCTGAAGTCTCGTTAAAACATTTGAAGTCGCCTTCTTTTCTCTTTATTATTATGGGAGGTAGTAGTGCTGGCATATGTGTCCTTCCCAGGACATCAAGTTCATAGATTCTTTTAACAATAATACCTTTAATGAATTACTCCTTTTCCGTGAGTAATAGCCTTTCTATGCAAGAGCCTTAGGAGTCATGCAGATTGATGTACATTCAGGTTAAGTGTCTTTGTTCTTTTTTGCTTGCTTGTTGACGAGTCTAAATTTTATTTGCACAATTAAAGGCATTTATCAACAAATTGTGCTTTAAAACATTGAATAATTGTTCATGTTAATCATATAATTTGTAGTAGGTGGCTGCATTTAGTCATTATGAGCAGCACCCAAGTTAACATATTAAATAGATGTTAGCCACCTTTTCCTACTGTCAATTTGAATGACCACGTTTTAGACTAAGAGGCTTGTGCACATATTCTTTGCGGTTGTTTTGCACGTTATGTTTTTTTTTTTTCCACTGCAGATGCTGTGCTTTTCCAGACGTCTTCTATTAATTAGTGAATAGGCATTTTGGTATGTACAAGAAGACTGATAGTGAGGTTTTCACTGGAAGGAGGAGTAGATGCCTGGATGGAAGACTCGTGGTAAGAGCTGACTGTTCCCGACGTCTGTTCAGTGTCACCACTCAAGGGCATAGCCATGTTTCGCGATTGATTTTTCCCGGGAAAGAAGGGAGTTTACCTGCTTCCAGCATTTGGAGAAGACTGATTGACTTCTGGGAGTGGGAATGAGCTGTTATGTTGCAATTAGTGATTTTGTTGAATTATAATCGTGGTTTCCTTAGACAAGAACGACCAGACCAGACCCCCTTACTATCTCATGCACACTCTTGTGTGTTAGAGAGATGTTTGCTGACTTCAATTGAGAAGACCATTCTCACCTCTGCTGATCTCCACTCCCTGAGTGCAAAGGCTTCATGCCTCAGCATTCTAATTCTCTCATCAGAAACTTTTATTTGGTTTTCTGAAGCTGACATCTTAGCTTTTTTGCCTAGCCAATATGCCCTTTTTTAACTTATACTTTCTTCATTAGATTAGGGGTTTTCCTTTATGGAACACACTTGTTGCATATTCTGTATTCTTTTTGTAATTCTTGTTAATGTTCTATTTTACCTTATTTTGAAATATTAGCTTCTAGACCTTTTAAATCTTTAATGATCATACTATAATTTGAATAATTAGTGAACTAATGATGTGAGCTGAATCAATCTGTAATAAATCCCCTTTAATCTCACTTTAACTCTTTTTGTCGTTTCCTGTAGAGCTCCATTGGTCTTCACTGTTTATGAAAATAGGTGTTCTGTTGCGGTGATGCACCTTATTTTTTGTTTTAATTTGAGGTCTCAAATTGAGTCTACGGTACAGTAATTCTCCGATTTCTTTGCTAAACTGGATGTTGAATTTGGCCTGGCATGGCAGATAAATCAGTTGAGGATTCACTCCATGCTAATTTAATAGTGGTATGTACTGTCTGCCCCACGGTAAGTGTTCTTTTAGTGGTACAGAGACAAATGACACATGGTCTTGACGAGCAGGTTGCGTTGCAGAAGTGGTTTAAGTTACTATAAAGAATTGCATTCACAAGTGAGCAATTTCCCACTAGAGTTACCTGATTTTAGTTAAATACCATGTCACTTCGTTTGTTCTAGCATGCTGCTCCAGTTGCTGTTTCTTCACTGTTGTCAAATGAATGTTTCTACAGCTTATTGGAGAGACAGCCCATATTGTAGCGCATTGATGTTTCAAATTTTTGAGGCATTAACCAAGGTGTAGTTAGCTCTATCTTCCATCCCCGCTTCCTCTGACTACTTCAGAAGAATGAAAAAATAGCAAACCCTGATTCCCCTCGCTGTGTGTTTGGAAGGTTTGAGATCCTACCTGTGTTCCTTTCTTTAAAGGGCTGGTTACGGAGAATATTATTTTTCATCTGTTGTGGGTTTTACCCCGGGCACTGTGATTGCTCACCAATACTGTTGTGAGTGAGCACGTGGGTTGGGTGCCTGCATTATGGCATGCTTGCTGCTTGGAACTTGCATGTTTTCCTGGGTGCACACTGGCCTATTATTACGTGGAGCTGTATTTATATGCATCTGTTTTAGCTGGCGGACCTTTTTTGTCCATTCCTACATAAAAACGTTCATTCTACTCGCTCTAGTCCAGTATCATGGTCCATCGCTGAGCAGTGTGAGAAACTCAGATTTTCTGATTATCTGTGTACAGATATTAAAGATGAACTGCCTATATGTTTTCACCCAAAGGGTTGAAACCCTGGATTTAAAGTGACTGTTACTCCTTGCAGTGTCTGGGTACACGAGTGCAGTGCTTATGGCTTGGTATGAAGGTGGAGTCTGGACAGTATGCAGGGCCTGCACGACACTAGACCGTCGCCTATAGCACCGCGGAGACTGCTGTCAGGCATGTATTGCTGTCTGCTTCTGATCCTTCTTCTCTGTTGTCTCCTGCCTCCATTCTGAGGCCAGCTGTGGTCACCCCAGCCTACATTTTTCAATTCTGTCCTGAGACCTGCTTTATCAGCTGCTGCCCTCTCGGTCTTTTCCCTCTGTCAACCAGATCATGTTCAATGAAATCCCAAATTCTGTGCTTTAGTACAAAATATTTAGATAACTCAGAGCTACTCATACCCCTGTGTCGTTAGTATTATAGGTGGCCGCTCAACAATGCAGGTAGCAGTAATGTAGTTGGCTCACCGGGCTAAAAGATGCGGGTTCAACCTGCTGGTTACCAGTTTGAATCATGGCAGATCACCTGAGCTATTCATGCTTCCAAACAAGGTCAAAAAAATACTCCTGAGTTGGACTATAGCAGCACCTGAAAGTTGCTGTTCTATCAAACTAGCACAGTATTTGCATATAGTGAATAAAAATGTTTCATTATAATAATTTAACATGTCATAAATACACACAATATAGGTTTTAGATAACCCTGGGCGGAGTTCGCGGAGTTGCACTATGCGGAACACCGCGAAGTGCATAAAAAACTCCGTCGCACTACGCAGAGCTCCGCGAGCGGCGGAGTATGATAGAAAAATGCTGTTCGCGGTGATTGCACAGTGCCGGATGCTTGTCCGCACTGTGCAATCATTGCGAACGGCACCATGCACAGCGCAAGCTTTCCTTTTCTGCCGCTCGAGTAGATTTTTACTCGAGCGGCAGCTTTCTCAACGCGAACGGGCAGTTTCTCAACGCGAGCGGTCGCGAGCATACGCGACCACTCGCAATGAGAAACCTGACCTCCCCGCGTTGAGAAATCTCGCTGGGATGTTGATTTTCCACGCTCGCGCTCGCCAACTTGATGTTGACGATCGCGAACGAGGAAAAATCTCGCCGGGAGGTTGATTTGCGTTGACGTTGACGAACACGAGCGAGGAAAAAAACTCTGCTTCGCACCGCGAAGCGGAGTTTTTTGGAACTCCCCGATCTCCGCGTAACGCGGAGTGCAGAAAACTCCGCGAGCGGAGCTCACCGCCCAGGCCTAGTTTTAGACACTCATTCCGCTCGATATTTAGTTTATCTCCATAAGCTTTAATATCCTTAGGCTTCAAAACTAGAAGTGCTTACAAACATGGTTGAACATAAGGATAAAGCGTTATACATTATGAAAAATAGTGATTTATATGGGTAAACCTCCGTCGGAGTTTGGTTTTACAGTACCCCTTTTCAGTAGTATTTTTAAACAACAAATCATGATGAGTCTACAGAAATTATCTTTTATGCACCTCTGATCGTTTCCTGTTGAGTGCGGCTCTATTATCACCATGGACACTTTTACGTTTCACATTTGCAAATAAGAAAGCATCACTTCTGGGCAAGAGTTCTAATCACGGCTTCCCAATTTCAACAAATTGTGTGAGCTTCCTAAGGGCAAACAAATCCTTTTATGTACCGGATGCGCCCTTGTGTGGACGAGATAATTTCTTTTTCATTGCAGTCTTTCATAACTTTCCGAAGTTTGCAAAGATTTTTTACTTTACCACTTCTGCATGAAAGAATGACTTTACCTGAAAATAATGTTGCCCAATTCTTCATTTAACAATAATAAAATGACTTTGCCTAATATGATAGACTTCGAAGAAAAACGCGTTCTGCTGTACACTGTCATTGCACATAGGAAAGCTGTGAGAAAGGTAAACGTGCAGATAAAAATACTTTTCACCCTAACTTGGTTTAATTAGAATAAAAATATTTCACTGAGTAGTGAAAAGTGTCTTGCATGGCGTAAACAACGGATCTCAGTTGAGGATACACAAATAAAAACTTTGCAAATCAAGGATGGATGAAAATTATGAACTTTGCAAAACTTCGCCCACAGAAAGAAGAAATATTGCACACCCGTATTATAAATCAGCGTTATGCTATATGTGAATGAATACATTTCCTTGAAACTTTCTCCTGAATCAAATGCTAATTTATGTTGGTGATTTCTACCAGGCGCGGCCCGTGGTAGGAGTGCCGGTCAGGCGGTGACGTGGGGTGGGGGAGGGGCAGGGTGGGGCTTGGCGATGCAGCGCTCACAACGAAATTCGTTTTATTTATTTAAATGTTCACTTACCTGTATTCGGCCTTAATCCGTAGTTTACTACACCCCACCCTGCCCCTCCCCCACCCCACGTCACCGCCCGACCGGCACTCCTACCACGGGCCGCGCCTGATTTCTACATCGCTTTACACTACCAGAAAGGGCAAATGCGAGGCCCTCCCTCGCAAAAATATACTTATGCAGAGTTGCTGAATCGTGGTGCTATTTTACTAAAATGTTTAATAGTGGTAATCTAGCCGAACTCATGCTAGGCTATCATCCAGGAGGAGGATTTGGCAGATGGCTTGTGCTCACTTGGAAACATACTTTGAGACGGTTCATCTTATGCTTACCTTTGGTTCCTCAGTGGATCTGTTCTACTTGATGTTAGGGGGCATATTTATCATACTTTCAGGCAGCACAGTGCAGCAAGTCAACCTTGTGCGCTGCATGAAAGGTAAAGGGCAGGAATGTGCTGTATTTAACACCATATGGCATATTACTGTCCTTTCTATGCAGTAGCGCACATTCGGCTGTCTAGCGCCAACGCAGCCTCCCTTGCACAATGGTCAAAGGGGGTGCCTGCTTTGAACGCAGGATTGTTTTTGTGCAGAAAGGGACACCTTCTTGCACAAAAACAATCCTGAAAGGCATTTTCCTCTTTCTAGGTGGGCTGCAAAATGCAGCACAGCTAGAAAGAGTAAAAACAGAGGAGGAAATTCTCCTTGTTACGCCTCCCCTGGGGAGGTGTGGTCTTTTGACGCATTCCCAGGTCTACCACTAATAGTAAATCTGGGAATGCGCCAAAATCCATGGGTGGATGCTTGGGAACACCCACTCTCCACCCATGGAATGCTTCCCTGGGGCAGAGTAAAACAAGGCAGTGATTTGCGCTGCCTTGCGTTACTTCAGCTTTAACGAGCAATGCAGGGCCACGCAAGGTGGCCTTGTGTGGCTTGATAGATCCGACTTTAGTTTTGCGCCTCCCTTGTGCCCCTTTGCATGGCACAAGGGTGACGCAACACAATGATAAATATGGGCCTTCGTTTTCAATCATTGCTCTGTTGATTATTTGCTGACATGGCTTGAACGTTATTTACCAGGTTTTATATGTTTGTGATTCACTGTGAGTCAGTGACCTCTCTGTGGTTGCTGATGTTGTACCAGGCGTCTGAATGAGATTTAAGTCCTGTATTCTCCTGGCAGAACTTATGTTCATCATGACCTCTGGATATATGAAAGGTCCCTCTGGTCACATGGGAAGGGTAGTGTGGGGCACGATGTTCCTTTTCAAATCATGTGTGCCATGGGCATGCATGTGGTATTGCTACTGTCATAGGTCATTGTTACCTATTTCACAACAAAATGTTCCCATAGGTCGAGTATGTTATAAGCCAACTGTGTGGGCTTTCTGTCACAAACGCAGGAGCGGCCCGTGCTGGTAAGACTGGTGGGGCAGGGTGGGGGGGATTTTCCCTCAGCGTTGTCAGTCGAATCCCCCCACCCTGCCCCACCGCTCTAATCTGCAATGGCCGCTCCTGCTCAAACGTAAGTGTGCACGGCATTGATGGTCTTCTAGCAGATGTTTTTTTTCTTTTATGAAGGTGTTTTGGAACCGATGTCCCAAATGGATCATTTCTGCAGATCACATCTGCCATTGTATAGTGAAGACTAGCCACTTGATATTTCTTCAAAATACAACAACTGTGCTGAGGAAAAGGGGTCAGGTTGCAAAGCTCTGATTGGTTACAGATCATCTTCATTAAGCGAATTCCTTCTTGTTGGGATGGAAAAGTTCCTCACATGGTGATGGACACGCACCCCTGCCCTGACTGCCCCAACTGAACTGATGTATAGACCCCCAATGCTGATTTTTTGTTGTAATGGGGAACAACAGAGCTCTGTAAACCACGAGCACTGGTCTCCAGTGCTTCAGCTTAAAGAAAGAAATAGTGCTCACAAGCTCTGAGTAAAAACACATGTAACAGGGACAGTCCTTGAAAATGGGCAGAGGTTTTAAAGCCCATATCCTGAATACATCATGTCTCGCAGAGACAGCGCAAGCACTGCCTAGGCGAGACCTAAAAATGTTAATCTTCAGCACCAGAAAGCAGAGTACACATCACTGCTCTGCCCATGCCACCTCCTCAGCTACTAACAATTGCTGCTATTGCAGCATTATGCCTGATGCCCCCAGTGCAGGAGGAATGCACTAGCCCTTGAATTGCATCAGTTCCACATAGACTGGTAAGGACTGCAGAAGCCCCTACATGCCCTTACCAGAAAAGCTTGAGAGTCTCCTGGCTGCTGCCTACTAGATCTATGCCCAAATCCATGCCTCTTCCCGCAGACCACAGGCAACACAGCTACCTCTCTAGGTTATTTACTGCAGCTAGCACAGAGAGTGCAGGGTTGGAAAGGGCAGACGCAATTTCCATTGAGCTCCTGGAATAATTCAGTGTTAGATGCCACAGAGAAGGGTGTGTTTCTGCTTAATAGCATGATCTGAACATATGACCAGTATCCCAAACAGCCTTCACAAGGAAAACACCCAAAGCCCCAGACTAATTTATCTAGAAATTGTATAAAATATAAATGTTCATATGTACCTCTTCTGTTAGGCGCTGTAGATTCTCTGTCATATCCAAATTCTTCTTATATTCTTCCACACCTCTTACAAATTCATGGAGTTGAGTCTGTAAATCGGTCACTGTCTGTTGAACAATGACATCCTTATCACTGGTCTCCTTTTGCGTGCTTGCACATACGTTCTTTTTTATATTGTCCATCTTCTTTGTCAAACTCTAAATTAAAGAAAAAAACAAGTTCAAATTTCCATGCATTTTTGTCCTCGAACTGAGTGAGGATAATAGAAGATACCAGCAAAAATCGAACTTTGTTTATTATTGTCATGTCTAGGTATGAACGTATGACCCACTGGACAAAAACAGGTGAGCAATAGGTTGGCCCTGCTGTCGAAAGTCTCAACTTCTGGTTCAAAGAATGATAAATTGGAGGCTTTCCAACTGCACAGTCCACATAATTTGGAGAAAATCAGGAAGCATATCAGATATTTTGAAGTTGCAACAGTAAAGTTTGGGGTAAAGAACATGGGTGTTGCCTGAGGGTCACCATTGGGAAGGTGGTTGATACCCACATAGTCATAGCTCTTTTGGTATTCACCAACATTCTCAAAAGTTATTCACACCTAATTTACCTACCAATAATTAGTGACTGGAGCACATGTAGAAACTGTTTCATTTAACTATGCTTCTCTCAGAATTAGCAACCACTGATTTTAGTTCTCTGTATTGTATTCACAATGTGTTTTCCTTATAATTAGGAATAGCAAACTCATACGTTTATAAAGCTCAGACAACTGAATTACTTCTCCTTAAACCTCCTCCATTTCCTAAGAATGCCTCTCGATTAGAAGCGTATCTCCTCCATTCTGACTCTCTTCCAAGAATTCAGTTCAAAAGATTTTTTGTTTGTAATCATGGAAGCTGGACTGATTCTATTGAATTTTATGTGTAAATATTTCAAGAAAGGATATTATCATAGGATCATTCAAAAATAAAACGAAAAACAGCCCAACTTGGAGGATTGTAGATTCGGCTAATTTTTTCCAGTAATTCTGGTAACCACCACATAACATTTCTACTTAAATGTATGTATTTGTATGATTCAGTATTAAGAAACGAAGGGAACAAAACAGTAAAAAATTGGAGTATTGACTAGAGAAGAGTGCATCGGTTGAGCTTCCACAAAGTCACATAATACAGTGCCCAATAAGTAAAAAGCAGGTTTCAGTGAAGAATCCTAAGCCTCCCCTTGGTACCTATGGCTCAATGAGACAGGCTTCCCTTGGAGAAATTGTATGTGCAGTAAGTTACTAGCACCATCACAACACCAAATTAAAGAAAATTAACATACAATTACAAAAACAACTTAGTAAAAATTGATACAATGTAATTATTAAAATGGCACAAAAACAACAAAAATTGGTAAATAGGATCAGTAGCTAAGACTTATGGAGAGAAAAACCCCAAAAATAATCCATAGAAAACAATGGGGAAGACTAAAGTCAATGTCAGACTATGAGGCATTGGTGACTGGGTCCTAAGCAGCTGTTCAGGCAGACAGTAAGGGAGTGTGAGTCAGGTAGAGTTCAGCAGATTGTCCTGGTCTGGTCAACAATTTTACTTTCTGGCTTTGTCCTTGAGATGGAAATCCCACAGAAGGCAAGGCAGAATGCTTTGGCTTCTGAGGACCCCAGAAGGTTGGGAAATCAAATCTGGGGTCTCACAGAAGTTTTAAATGTTGTTGCCAAAAGTTATGACAAGGACAAACTTAAAAACTGTAGCAACCAAAGTCCTCTCGCTGCTGGGGTCACTTTGCTGTCTGTTTCCACTCTTCTGCTATGTGAACAGACTTAGTCATTTGTCTGGTGCCAAAATGTTCCAGCAAGGCACGGCTGAGAGGCATGGCTGGGCAGGGCTCCAGATGTTTGGATACCTGAGTACCATGGTCCAACTGCAGCGTTTATGTTTGCTGCGATAAGTGGCAAGTCAGACAAACCAAGAAATCTTGCCCAACGTGGTTGAACCTTTGTGGGGCAGACTTGGCACATTGCTCTGGGCCAAATGTTTCAAGTCCTAACACTCTGGAGGTCCAAGAAGTACCAAGCCCAACTTTTCTAAAAGTTGAATAAGTTCCTTATCAGTGCTACCATTGTTCCCAAACGTTCAAGAGATTTTCTGTGGGAACCAAGGCACAGATTCATTGTTTAGGTAGTACTCGTTACCCCTTCTTTAGGCCTAGAGTCAAAAGTAATTTGCATCCAAGCCTGCTGATTCCTTTTTCCAATGTGTCCGCATGAATTCGTTTTTGTTGGCCTTAGGACTCTGTGCACTTTACCACTGCTAACCTGTGCTAAAGTGCTTGTGCTCTCTTCTCTAAGCATGGTAACACTGGCTTATAACCAATTGGAATATTTAATTTACTTATAAATCCCTAGTAAAGTAGCACTACATATGCCCAGGGCCTGTAAATTAAATACTACTATGGGTCTGCAGCACTGATTGCCCCACCCACTTAAGTAGCCCTTTAAACATGTCTCAGGCCTGCCATTGCACCCTTTGTGTGTGCAGATTTAAACAGCCATTTTGGTCTGGCAAAATAAACCTCACACAAAAAACTGTAAAAAAAACGGAATAAATTTGTTGAAAACCCAAATTCGAGTGCATGATTTCATAGTTTATGCATAAAATAAACCTTTTGCCAGACCCAAACCTTCCTTTTTAATACATAGGTCACCCCTATGGTAAGCCCTGGACAGCGTAGAGGGCGGAGTGCATTGCATTTAAAAAGTAGTGTGTGTCCTGTCAGTGAAAACACAATAGGGAGGTTAGGTGCGACTGGATTGGCCATCACTAGCAGGATGGGAGGACGGAGCTGGGCACAGCCCCTTTTACATTTGAATAGGCTGTGTCCTGCCTCCACACAAAGAGCTGCATACCCCCTGTAGTTAGTCTGGAGCCATGGCAGGGGTGGCAGGATGCCTGGGGAAGTCAGGGGGAAACTTCTAGAAGCTTTTCCCCCACTTCAAAGGAACATCTGGGTATAAATACTGCACCTCAGACAACAACTCTTCAGTACACTCCTGGACTTATGGATACTCTGCCAGGAAGAAGGATTGCTGCGCTGTTACAATGACTGCCACTCTGATGGATTGCTGCTCAAAAAGAATTGCTGACCTGCTCTGCTGGCCTGCTGCCTGCTGCCCTCTTGCCTGGGGAAGGAGAACTGGACCAGCAACTTCATCTTAAACCCAGGACCCCAAAGTGACTCCAAGGGTTAGTCTGCTGGCCTCCTAATCTGAGCCTCAAGTACATAAAATGCTCCCCAACATCCTGAACCAGCCCCTGGACCCAGCTGCAGTGACTTCCTGACCCCCAAGTGGTGTCTCTCAGGTCCTGGACCCTAAGTATGGCTCACAGGCACATTCGCACCGAAACCTCATTGCTCACACCGCAAACCATGGCGAAGCTTCATCAGCCCGACTCTTTGCATTGCAGCATTGAACGCTTGAAGGAACCGTCACCGCGAAGACCCAGCCGGCTCCTAATGCTTTGCCAACAGCATCCTGCGATGCTCTCCCTGCTCCTTGAGGCCCTCTGCAACATAAACGGAACTCTTGGCACGAACTTGAGAAGGTAAACCTTCAGCAGAACTAACCTGGGACTGTATTCAACCTGCGCTCCATCGCAGACAGCCTGAACTTCTAAATTTGACCCAGTCCAGATGGACCAGATATCCCAAGTTGGCACTTTGTGCTTTTTGTCACTACAGTCACTTTATTCTTTAAAAATTCATATCCCCAGTTCTACTGATTGATTTTTGTTGTTTTGGTCTTGTTTAATCTATTAAATTCTGCTCTGTTTTTCTAAATAGGTGTGGGTTCTTTTTGTGTGGTGTTTTCACTGTTTGAAGTGTTCCACAAATATTTTACACATTGCCTCTGAGTTAAGCCTGACAGCTCTGTGCCAAGGTTAATTTGAGATTTGCTTGTGCCTCACCCTGACAAGGACTGTGGTTGCTGTTTGACCAGGGCTCACACCCCAGTCAACCAGAAACCCAATTTCTCACACCCACCAATGGCAGGCACCTCAAAACTGGTCCCATTTCCTTATTACTTCAGCGTGAAAGGTGACAGTGTCACTAATGGAAGGTCAGCTTCAAAGGCAGGCTCACATCATGTCTTTGCTTTGACCTAAACATGAAATAAATTGTTAGAGGTTCCTACAGCTTCCCTCTCCTCCCTTCAAATTCCTCAGATAGGTGGCAAACTTAGGTTTCCTGGGTGTGTGGGATTCTGTAATTATCTCTCCCTTGTTCTGCTGACAGAATTGTCCTAGAAGGGCAGTAGCCTCAGAGGCCCCCTGTGTTCTCCGGGCTGACATTGATGACAGCCATTCACGGTTTTCCAGGAAAATTCTTGGCTGTGGGAAATCTAATTACAGTAACTTCCGGAGGTGGTAGCATTGCAAAGCCAGGTTAGAGGGCTGTAGTGGTTTTGCAATGGTAAACGTATTTTCTAATTTCCTCGTTGTGACATTTGCCCTACATATAAAAAGTCCACAAATGAATTATAATGTTAATTTCAAGCAAAATGCAGCAACACTTCTAGCTGATTCCTACACCAAGAAAGGATATTATGAATTGTATACATAATGCAGGTCTTTGCAGCTGGTTCTTTTGCCCTGTGCCATGAAGAATCACTTTTAAATTCTGTTACTGCAAAGATACGGCCAGTATGTACTTTATGTGCCATCTCCAAGCATTATGCAGGTAGGCATTGTGAGCACCAAGGCATAATTTGCAGGTGATATATTTTATGATAGATGTAGTCTTTAAATACGTGGAAAGGTTTCTTATGATACATGATTGTGCAACTTGGCCCAAAGCAATACTGAACTACTAGAGCAGCCCACATGCCATATTTTTAGTCTTTTCATGTGGGCGGTGCAAAACTAAACTGTGGTCCACATGCCACAAAGAACTTTTATGCCACCTGCACAGTTTTTGCCTATTTTTACCATGATTTTACCTAAAGCAAATATACCAGTCATGGTTAGCCAATTATTTGCCCTGTTTTAGGCACCATGCACCTGGGGTGATGTTTAGCAGCCTCCTAGAAAACATGGAAATACCATGACGATAGAAACCTAAAACATTACAGATTCTCAAGGAGCCGAATTCCTCACATGTAAATTACTTTAGGATCATGTAAAACCATTTGTGAGATTTGGTTCATGTTTTGTGAGCTTAAACCCAAGTTTATACATGTAAGTGAAAGTACTTTTGCATGTAGGTTCAACTTAAGTGCATAAATAATTTTGTGACTTTGGCTTACAATGCGTTATTCAGTGTTTGTTTTATTGTTTAATCATACTTAAATTTTGAGTGATTTGACCTGATGACCCTCATGCAAACCATTGTTGCACACTGTTTAACTTTCTTGTTAGTTAATCATTACTATTTCTTAGAATTAATGCAGAATGTAGTTTTTCCCTTTCATTTCATTTCATTTTCTTTCCTTTTTGTTTTAGTTATTCAAATTTGTATATTGAGGTTCAGATATTGAGTACATGTTAAATTGTGATTTTATTATTTTATAGATTGCAATCAGTTTGATTCAATTTGATGTGTTCTACATGACATGGGACACTTAGCACAGTTTTCTTGTTTAATTGGTCTAGGGAGTATATTGCTGTACACCTATATTGAAAGTTTCACCAATCCATTCCCAAATAAACATTTTGATGATTATAAATGTAAACCCTCCTGTACCAAGGCGAGCAATGACAATAATAAACTGAATATATAATGAAATTTTAGGATTGCAATTATTTTAGAAAGTTCATAAGAACAATATGTTCTGTACACTTAGCAATTAATAAAATAATATAGAATTGCAAATATAGATGAATGCTCACAAGCAGAGCAAAATGATAAAACATGGCAATGCTTAACACCCTAGGTTTATTCACAAATAAATTAAAAGAAAATATATAAATAAAGTTAAACAAACACCTTAAATATTCTCTTGAACAAATAGAAATGACCTAGAGATTGAAGGATCACACCAAAACTACCTTTATAACATGTTACTTCTCAGACACTAACCCTATTTCCTCTGGAGATTTTTATTTTATCCACACCTCATTCCTTTCCCCCACAATGAAAACTTGTGCACACCACTGACTATACTGTTTTAGTGGCAACACTAAGGACGCCAGCTCCCGAAATCATCTTGACACTCTTTTGCATTATTTACCTGAATTTTTTCAGCATACATTTCTACTTGTTGAATATGATTTTTAAGAACTTTAGAATTTCTGGCTTTTTCAGTTTTCTTCATGTAGTTAAATTTCAAATTATTAAACTTTTTTTTCAGATCCTTAAATGATTCTTTGAGCTGCAAGAAATTCAGACATACATTCAGTAGCAAAAACATACAGTTTCACAATACACACATTTGTATAAACAATGTACATATAAAGTAATCTCACAAAATACACCAAAACTTATCAGAAGAGCAACATCTGAAATATTAAATGTTATTGTCTTCATTTAGCACAACAGGAACTAAATCAATAAACTAAGTGAAAAATTAGCAATGCTTCATACAGTTGAAATGTTCATAACAAAATATTCAAACCTATCTCTTTACACATTACCAAAGCTCCTACTTTTTTACTTCTCGTAATATATCTTTACTGTTCTGCTAAAAGGGGGCCACCTTCCTACAGCTGTTCTTTGAACTACTCTGCATACAATGTACTTAGCCTTAACAAGCTGATCCAATGTCACCTAGTCAAAAATGTCTGGAAATCCAGGCTGCTGGTAAAAGTTAACTGCATGTGTTTAGTCTTTCAAAAAACTGCATGAGGGGCAATACATTCTATATTTAGGTCTGTTCAGTCATGTTATTTCTATTATCAGTAGAGGGATGTGTGAAAAATATATTTTTGAGAATTCTAAGCTGATATTTTAATTTTCAATATCCTCTCAGAAAAGCTATATGTATGGCTTAAATGACACGAGTTTTCATATAAGTGTCAACATTTCTGAGTAGGTACACATATGCAAAATATGCACTTTCAAAGTAAGGAACTTTATTATTTCATTCCCTTAAAGAGTGAGACCATTTTACCTGACCAGGATAATTCCAATGTGTGAAATTTACCTATATGTGAGGCAATGTCTCCCCCATGGATTGTAAAAGTACAGTGTATCAGCCTACAATTTTCAAATAAGTATATCAGTGCTAGTATAGATTTAATGATTCGCTGTCAATTTGTTTGGAAGCTGTTTTGGATTTACCTGAATACCATTGTCATATGAATCTGTAGGCATATCTTTACCTAAATGAGTACATTGTATGCCACTTCCAGGATAAAAATGTAAAATACATTGCACCATTCCCCTCCCCTCTTTATGAGATGAAATTTCCCATTTGTGCATTAAAATAACATGCAGGGGGCGTGGCCAAGATGGCTACGAGGTAGGATGCGTTGGCTCTGAGCTCCTGCCCGTCGCCTGCCCTAAAAAGTGTTTCTGCAGGGTTCTTCCCGAGCAAAGGACCAGCGGAGTAGCGCACCGCTATCCGGAGCACAAGTGGCACAAAATGATGCACAGTGGGGTCGGAGACCGTGACGCCCTCCTGCACTACGGCTGTTCCCCTGCCGGGGCCTGCAGACCTCGCTGCACTCAGGCGGTGGGCCGCGCGGAGCGGGGACCCGCCGGGCGGCTTCCCCGAGGCACGCATCTAGAGAACTCGGCCCCCACCACTCACCGCTCGGAGGGCCCCGTCACCTCCCACTGCAACGGGGTACTGAGGGTGCGACTCACCCCAACGGGGCTTGCCCGATCTCCGGCCTCCAGCTCCCAGCACGCCCGGCAGCCGCATAAGGCCTTGGGCTGTAGTTGCAGCCTGCCCCGCGCTCACACTCTTTCAGCCACAGCACTTCTGAATCGGCGCGGCAGCGAGCCCTTTGGTGAATCCAGGACTTCCCCACTAATCCGTGTTTCCTGGCCCGTGGCAGGATAGTCCTTGGATCCGGAGGCCCCGGGGCATTTGGCAGACTGGAGGGGTGTGGCCTCTCGATCTGGGGCCCTCACGCTCCCGGGGGCCGAAAGACACACCACACAACGCGGCGGGCCGTGGCTCCCTGGACGGTTGTGGGGCCACCAAACATCGCGTGGTCTAGACTTCTGGACCCCCTCAGGACACGGGACACCTCTGCTGACAGACCCTCGCGCCCTGCCTCCGAGGCCCCGCTGCACACCTGGATGACTTCTCTCCCTCTGGCAACACAGCAGGGTGAGGGCAAGTGTGGCCGCCATTAGGGGCGGACGCCGAGAGAGGATCGCGGTGGCTCACGGAAGCGGCCCAGCTAGGACTGGGTGCGGTTTGTGGGTCTGCCACTGCCCAAGCTTGCCCTCCCCTCCCCGAAGCAGCACCTGGGCCCGTCACACAGGCAAGCAGCACCCAGACAGGCCCTGATCGGCGAGTGGCAGTCTTCCATACGAGACACGTGGCGGCCCCCGACGTCGGCAGGTACGGAGGTGTGGGGGCCCGACACAGGGGACACGCGCGCTAGCACCCTAAGAGCGCACCTCCCTTGGACTACAATGCCAACCCCGACGTGGCCCTCTGCCCGCCCGGGATCTCCCGCCCTGTGGCAGGTGGGTGCCCCAGTTGCGGCCCGTCCTGGGCCCCGAGCTGGACACTTTGCACTTTTATCGCTCGCAAGCCTGCCACACAACTCGACATCCTGAGTTGCCCTGCTTCACATCCTCACCCACAGGGGGCCCAATCACGCTTTCCCACGCTGAAGCACCTTAGCATTGGCGACATCTGACCGGTGGCCTGGGTCTGGCTCGAACACGGCAGGTGCTGCTTCGACGGGTTCCACGGCAGAGACTATCCCTTCAGTGCCCATAGATCTCGAGCTAAATCAGCGACGTTATCCTGGAGTTCACAAGTACCGTTTTCCACCTGACGGACTAGCTATACCCGAACCACCTCCTCATCTACAGACCTCGGGGACTGACGAGGCCTAAGATTATGTCCACCACGAGGGCGAAGAAAGAAAAGTCGCTAAAGAACATCTTCGCTCGCCAACAGAATACTTCCACAATGGCGCACTCCGCCCTGGGGGACCCGACGCCTGTGAAATCCGGGAGCTCGGGTGAGGAGCCTATAACCCGGGTGTTCCTGGAGTCTCTCTTCTTAACCTTACGGGAAGATCTCCAGACGGTGGTGAAGGATCTTACCTCCGAAATAAAGGATATCCGCAGAGACGTGGATGGCATCGGGGAACAGGTTGCTGCCTTGGAGGATAGAGGGGACACTAGAGACACCGAACTGTCCACTCTCCAGCAGGAGGTGATACGACTCCAGGAGCAACACCTTGATTTGCAGATCCACCTGGAAGACTTGGAGAACCGCTCCCGGAGATATAACATCCGCATCCGGGGAGTGAAAGCCACAGCAGATACCGATGATCTCTTCACCTTCTCCAGGGAGCTATTCAATCACATCCTCGGTGCCTCACCCGATGCTGACATCCAAATTAGCCCGCGCCCACAGAGTTGGTCCCCCTCGAGCGAGGAATGCTCCACCCGCAGACATCCTCGTCTGCATACATGACTTCAGGACCAAGGAGGCGATCATTAACAAGGCCAGAGCTATGCACCCAATCTCGTTCAAAGGTCAAACTCCGGTGCTTTTTCAGGACCTGGCTCTCCTTACCCTTCACCGGAGACGGCAGTTCCAACCTGTCACAGAACATCTCCGTCAGCAAGGTGTCTCCTACTCGTGGGGCCACCCATTTCAGCTCATCTTCAGACATAACGGTAAACTGACACAGCTGCGCTCCCTCACTGAAGCTTGCCGGTTGCTGGGAATTTCGCTACCCCCAGATGATGACGAATGCCATGGCACAACCTCCGATCCTGAGGTCTCCCCATCGGGCTGGCGGTGACAGGGTCGCAGACAACGAATCCGGCGGCCTGACCAGTCTGAGATCACCAAAGGCCAACAGGCGGTCCTTGATTCCACGTCAGAAGCTTTTGCACAACACACTCCTGAAGACACTTGAGTGGGTCGGATGACCTTGCTCTCGATCATTGCTTCTGAGGTGGGTGGCGGGCGGGGCGGGAGCTCTGACACTTGGCCACAACATGGACCCCACATTGACTCTTACCTGGTCATCCTGGGATGACAGACTTTCTCTCGCGACTCCGTTTTGCTTCTGTAGTTTTGCAGTTGATTTTTTGTTTGGGGTGATTTCTTTTTGGTTTTGGGGTCCCTCGTCCACCTTTTCTCCTAATTGCCTAGATGCCCTCTGGGGTCTCCCCTTTGGTATATATGCTCAACCACTACGGCCCCAGAGGCGATCTCCACGCCTGGCTATCGCTGTTCTTTGACCTACAACCACGTAGAAGCCCTCCACCACTCTTAAAATCCTCATCTTGAACGTGCGAGGACTTAATAACCCTGTCAAACGTAGAGTGGTCCTTTCATATCTTGAAAATGCCAAAGCTGATATATGCCTCCTACAGGAGACGCATCTTTTGTCGAAAGACTGCTACCGCCTAAAATCCCGCATGTTTCCGACCCAAATGTTCTCATCCGGCCCGCTAAATCTGCTGGCGTGGCCATCCTGGTCTCCCGCACGTTCCAGGGTAAAGTCCTCCAGAAAGAGGCCGAAATCAAGGGGAGGCTCCTCGCCTATCGATTTATCCTGGGAGGCCTGACATTCACTCTTGGGTCGATATATGCCCCCAACGAGGGACAAGAGAAGTTCCTGCACGCTGCGCTCACCGAGGCCACAGCGACTGCTGAGGGCCGGATCTTGTTGGGGGGAGACCTGAACCTGGTCTTTGACAACATTATGGACAGATCCTGCCAGCGCACGGGCCAGACTTAGGCCTAAAAGATCTTTGGCGCTGCTTCCACCCCCATCGCCGTGAGTATTCCTTCTATTCAAGCCCGCACAAAACGTACGCTAGGTTCGATTACCTCTTGGGTTCATCGCCTTTACACGCGCTTGCGGCTGACGTTGAGATAGGTGTTGCCTCCATGTCAGACCATGCCCCAGTAATCGCTACCTTCACACTCCCTCCTCTGCAGCGCCCCACGCGCCAATGGCGCCTCCGCGACACTCTCCTACACCGCGCGGAGGTTGTCGAGCAGATACAGCGCGCCATTAAGGATTACCTCTCACATAACGCTAATCTTGACACCTCCCTCTCGACACAGTGGGCAGCACTTAAGGCAGTCATAAGGGGGAATTTGTGGCCATCTCCACAGCAGACAACATGGAGCGTAGACGTAAGAGGGATGATCTCACTCAAAAAACGAAGGAGCTGGAGCAGATGCATCAGAGGACAGAGGCACCCAGGGTATGGCGTCAACTGCGGGCCATGCGACAGCAACTCGCTGCGCTAGATCAAGACAGGGCTCAGTTTGCGGCCCTTCGATTACGCCACTCTTATTACACCGGAGGGGATAGGTGCGGCCGCCTCCTTGCCCACAAGCTTCGGGAAGCCAGGCAAAAGACAAGGGGTTCAGGAAATTCGTCGGGGGGACGGTAGGCGGGTATCGGAGGATTCCGAGATCGCTGAAGCCTTTTGGGATTTTTACGCTCAACTCTATACAGGCCTACCGCTAGATAACGCCTCTGGCGCTGCTTACCTCGCGGAGGCTGATTTACCCACCTTAACTAAAGCACAGGCAGACCACTTAGAGAGAGAAATCAGATTAGAAGAGGTTGTTGCAGCCATCTCGCGCCTTAAACCAGCTAAATCCCCTGGGCCCGACTGCTACTCAGCTGCCTTTTATAAAACGTTTTGCACACTGGTGGCCCCACTCTTGACCAGTCTTTTCAATTCCTTTGCCCAGCCAGGGGCGATCCCTGAAGACATGCTCGAAGCATCCATGGTGGTTATCCCAATCTTGCGCCATTTATATGGCAAGGCCGCAAACCCCGGTTGAAGCACGCCATAGCGGCCCTCCCGCCTGAGGAAGGCGGCCTTGGAGTTCCCGACCTTCAACTGTATTTCCAGGCGACACAAATGCGTTACTTGGTTGAATGGAATCGGCTGGAATCGGAGAAACATTGGCTATTTCAAGATCGTGCTGTGGCCGCCACGTCCTTTCTGAAAGTTCCCTTCCTTCGAAAGGAACACAGACCGCCTACTCTCTATGCGTCCCATATTACTTGGGTGTCCTTGGAGGCCTGGGATCGTACTAACATTAAACATAAATTAACCACCTTTCCCTCTCCGCTTACCCCACTATTCGATAACCCCAACTTTCAGCCGGGCATGGGCGAGGCAGCCTGTGTACACTGGCGCTCCACGAAATGTCGGTCTCTGGGGCATCGCTTCGATGTTGACGGGATCATACCGTTTCAGCAGGTCAAATCGGATTACGGGATCCCTGAAACTGAGCGTCTACGATACCTCCAAATCCGCCACTGGGCACTACACCCACAAATAAGGCCACATGCTCACCGACACCTCTCCACATACGAAAAATGGCTTCTCACACGCACATCAGATAAAAAACTCATCTCCGACTTGTACAAAATGCTATTGGCCAGGAACACACATATGTATAGCGCCAGTCGGGCACGCTGGGAGCGAGACCTAGGTAGGTCACTCAGTCACAAAGAATGGGAGGGTGTGTATTACAGGGCTCGCCACTCAGCCCATCATACGGGACTGACAGAGACAATGACGAAAATAGCCACTTATTGGTATTACACCCCTGCACGCATCCACCTAGCAGACCCACGACAGAGCGCTGACTGCTGGCGGGGTTGTGGGAAACTTGGCACCCTGGTGCACCTTCTCTGGGATTGTGAACACCTACAATCATACTGGACTCAGGTCCTCGACGAGGTGGACAAACACCTGGACACACAAATACCGAGGTTTCCCACGTACGTCTTATTAGGTCTCCCGAACCCCCTGACATACCCTCTTAAATCCCGAAGGGGCCGCTTAATCGCAATCGCTCTAGGCTCAGCGTTTCAGAATATACTGATCCATTGGCGCACCTCACAGATCCCCACATTCACGGGTTGGTTGCAGCGACTATGGCATGTCCTAGGGATGGAGAAGATGACCCTTACGCTGGCCGGGAAAGGCTCCGCTTTCGGAGAGCTCTGGCAACCATTTTTGTCCCTTCTCGCCTCAGAATTTCGAGAACTAACCTGCCCCAGGTATTTGCGATTCCTGCGTCTCTCTGATCAGCAGCCGTCAGCGACATAATACCCATACCCACATACTGGACTTCTGGCAGCCCCCATAACTTTCACTACCCTGGTGGATGAGGGAAGGGGAGGGGGTGTGTGATAGAATAAGTTTAATTTCTATGTCTTTGTATTTTGTTGGTTTGTTCCGACTCCTCTGCCTTTGTATACTAGCCACTCAGGGCTCTTATCGCCCTTGCTATTTTGTATACCTTGGGATGCCGGACATGTTGTTTGTTGATAAAACCTCAATAAAAGATTTATACCATAAAATAACATGCACTGCAAAGCATAAATTACTTTAAAAATGTATTTTCTTTGACGTGCCTATTTAATGATTAGCTAAAGCTGGACAACACTAACAATTCATATACACGTTTATACATTCAAGAAAAGTTGTTATTTTGCAAATTTCCATAGTTTTACAGTCAGCAACTTTGCATAAACATTTTTTAAATTGCCACCATCCCTAATCCCGTGAATATATAATTAAATGATCTATGTGTTTTTTTCCAAATTCCTGTGGTATCAAATCAGTTTAATTGTGGTGAGTGAGTGTATTCATAGACTGAATGATTTAGAAAGGGGAATCGTTTATATTGCTTGGTATGTTCGTGGAAACAACAGTGCAGCTTCATGTAGATACAATTGGTAGAAAATATAAACATATGATATGGAAACATAATAAAAAGAGGAGGTTTCTAACCTGATTAAAAAACACTGAACCGTAATTCCATACCTAAACAATTTAGCAAGGGGAATCCTTTGTATTGTTTGGTTGCTTAAACCCTGTCCCTTTGTTTTGTGGGGTTTCTCTCTTTTTTTCACAGTTCCTACTAACATATCAATGCGATTAACTCTTAAAGAATTAGAGAAAATTAAATAAAAGGTAAAACAAAATACAACAATGATGAATCCAAGAACAGTGAAAATCTTTGTTGTTCTTACATTTATGACATTTGAAAATGAAAGAGCCCAGATAATAGGTGTTCTTTAAGAAAAGACATACCAGATATTTTCAGCATACATTTCCAAATATGTCTTCAAGAGTTTATTTAAAAAGCATTTTTCGCTTCTAGAATCATTAATTACATTCTACTTGATGGACACTTTTTAGATCTCCTTCAAGCTGTCTGTTATAATTTCCAGTTCTCACTAATAACCTGTTCAACACCCAGCTTGTTTTGGATTCCTTTACTTTCTCTTACAACATTGAATAAAAAAAGAGTTGTGAAGATTTCATTTCTTGTCTAATGAAGAGCAAAAGAGACATATGCAGATGAAAAGTAGAAGTTCCTGTCCAAGCTGCATTTTCCATCTTTAGGTGGCAGTTATGCAGAGACTATTGAATTAGAAATTAATATAACTGAAATGAAGAGAGCAACAGAAACATTCAGTCTTAACAAAGCCCCTATATTGTACATACAGTACTTCAAGTGGTATTCCCTTTAGGGGCATCAATAACCAATAATTTCCAAAGAGATGCAGGAAACAAGACTAGCCATCATAACCAATCCTTGAAAATAACCTAATCACTATTCTAACTACAGACAATTTTATTCATTTATGTAAATATGAAAATGTTGAAACAAATCTGGGCATTCAGGCTGAAAAGGTTGTTCAATGTTCACCACTAAGGAACAAGTTTAGTTCATTAAGATGGTATTGATACGGCAACACTAGACCATTTAAGTATAGTACTCAGGTAGACATCACCAATAGTGCACATTTAGATTAACCCTGGGCGTAGTTCGCGTAGTAGCGCTACGCGTAGCTACGCGAAGTGCACTTCGCACTACGCGAGCTACGCGTAGCACTACGCGAACTGCGTAGTGCGGTAGGAAATGCTGTTCGCAATGATTGCACAGTGCCGGATGCTTGTCCGCACTGTGCAATCATTGCAAACGGCATCTTGCACAGTGCAAGTGGTCGTTTTCTGCAGCTCGAGTAGATTTGTACTCGAGCGGCAGTTTTCTCAACGCGGACTGGTAGTTTCTCATCGCGAGTGGTCACGAGCATACGCGACCACTCGCAATGAGAAACCTGACCTCCCCGCGTTGAGAATCTCGCCGGGAGGTTTATTTTCCACGCTCGCGATCGGCAACTTGATGTTGCTGATCGCGAACAAGGAAAAAGTCTCGCCGGGATGTCACTTTGCTCGCTCGCGGTCGCCAACTTGACGTTGAGGACCGCGAGCAAGCAAAAAATGCCCGCTACGCTACGCGTTTTTGCACTGTGCTACGTGCAATTCGCGTAGCGCGTAGTTGCGCAAACTACGTAAACTACGCGAGCATAGCGCAGCTTTCCGCCCAGGCCTAATTTAGATGCAATCAATCATGTAATTTGGGGTTTACCATTTGCACACTAGCCAATAAACAAATGGTCTAAGGCATATTTATGAAGTTACCATGGCAAAGAGTTTAACTAATGTACTATTATGTGATTCATTTAAAATTCAGTAGGGCAATAAGCAGGGGTGTCAGCTATCACCACTCATATAATCTAAGTTATGGTATTAGCAATACCCATCTGAAAAAATCCTGATCATACAAGGTTATCAGTAGGACCTCATGGCTTTACAATGCAACATTTACAGATTATATTTCTGAGGTCTCAGTTCCAGCTATTCTGCAAAACAATTCAGGAATAGGGGGAGGTATAAAGATAGCTTGTTACAATTGAAACTGATATAGTTAACTAAAGTCAGCGTAAGTGTCCATATAATTATGGCCAATGCTTGGGCACCAAATTTCAAAGACAGATGGGAAGCTTCTAAATTAGGCCTGTGAGGCATTGTAGCGCAAATGAACGAGTTATGTTACTCTTTAGTCCCACAGGTTGGTCAGTATAGTTCCAGGAAATGTTAATAGTTCTACCAAATCTGAAGATTGTGGTGGGTGTGAAGCAAAAACTTGATTTTGATAATGGGGGAACCTCTTGTTCATTGATGTAAATCCTGTGCTACAGGAGAGATGATTTTAACTGTTTTTGGTGTTACATCAAATACTTATCAACTGCTTATCCCAATTACGTATTCACCATTAGCCCCAAGCTGGTTCAAATTCTTTCTTACTAATCACTCACAGCAGTTTAACTTCCCCTGTTTCTGTGATCTTTGGAGTTTCTGAGGGCTCTGTTTTGAGCCCTGCTCTCATTAATCTATATAATGCCCTCTAACCGTATTAATTTAATATTTTGAGTTTTCATTTATGGCATATGCAGATGACACCCAGCTAGCAGCGTCCGTCAAAGGTTTCGGGACTGCATGAGTGCAGTGTCCACTTGGATAACCCCTTAATAATGACCCGAATATCTGGAGCTCTGCATGATGGTCTTTGGAACTGGCCCCAACACCAAATCCTACTACTTCACCTGGAAATCTAGGTGCTCTTTTTGACGCCTTACTTTTGTTTAAGAACCATGTTACTAAAGTCACATCAGACTGATTCTTTATTATTACAATACCTAGGATAGTTCACCCTTTTCATTTGACAAATTTGACATTAGCAAGCTCCCACAGTTTCCAAATAAATTACAGTAACTTCCATTTCCTAGGTGCTCTAAACAAAGGGCTAGATGTACGAAGATTAGCAATATTGATTACCAAATAGAGATTTTTTTGTGAATCGCTATTTGGTAATTGCTATTACCAATGTACAAAAGTAATATCTGGCCCATTAGCGATTAGTAGGGGGTCGCACATAGACATAACTCATGAATATTATTGAAGTAGGTCACAATTTGTGATGGTGGCCTGCTGGGGATAGCAGACCACAATGTCTGTGATTGCTTTTAAATAAAGCAATAATTTTTTTTAATTGCAGCCTGTTTTCCTTAAAGGAAAACGGAATGCGTTTAAAAATAAAAAATAAAAAAAATTATAATTTCATTTTTATTTTTTAAACATTCTCAAGGGGAAAGGGTCCCAAGGGGACCCCTTCCAATTTGCGAATGGGTTGAGTTGGTGGTAAAATGCGAATGTTCAGCAACCACATTTCGGTCATGAAAAATCATATCCCATTCTGATTCGGTAGTTGGAAGGGATGCCCTAAACACACCCTTACCAAATACCGAATGGTGTGTATTCGCAATTCTAAATTGCGATTCGGAAACATGATACGAATCACAATTTGGTATTTGGGATTAATACATACCAAAATGCATTTTTGCGGTTCGAAACGGCCCGATTCTGTGAATCAGCCGTTTTCAACTGTAAAAATGCTTCTTACATTCAGCCCTTAATCTTGAAAATCTTCAGTTAGGTTGATATTCTGGGCCTCATCTTATTTTCGTTCTCCTGGTAAGTGCTTCCATATAATCACTTGCACATTCTTCTCTGGATTCCCATTTATTAACATAATCTTGCCTAGACCCCCTGCAATTGCCCACGTGCTCTTCATAGAACAGGTCCATCTTATTTTTAGGACAGACTAATACCCTCTACTCCAAATAAATAGCAGAGATCTAGCATTTCATGTACTCGCATGGACCGAAAGTAATTTTTCTATCTTGCCATGACACATTGGAATGCCCCCACATTCCTCCTTGTGCTATATTCCTTCTGACTTGGCCTTTCTTCATCAATTCAAAACTTTTTTGTTTCAATTAGTTATTTAGTAATTCGCTGACAGCCTTAAGAGTCATGTGCAGACAGTTTCTCTCGGGTAACAGCCCACTCATGAAATATTTAGTTAAATAGGTGCTAAAAGACCCTCTGACACTGAGCATCACTGCCTTGGTGTAAAAGTTGGGCGGGACTATTATAACATTATGATAGGTGTGGAATAAAGCTAAATTATGAGTGACAGATGATGAGAAATCCTATCTCTTTATGGTCCCATAGGCAGCAAAATCCTTTTTTGGAGGAGATGAAGAGTGCCCCACCTGAGGGCTAAAGATGAATACAGTTTTGCTGGGGTTATTAACCAAGTTGTGCAGTTGGAAAACAATGCCATTGCACAAGCTGTGCATTGGTTCAGGACGCTTTATGAGGAGAATTTACTTTCTGCTGTGATTTGTTTGTTCTCTCCTTATTGTCCACCTAGCCCTTTCCTACCTCCTTTCCTGATTTTTTTCCAAACCCGTCTGGTGCAGTTGCTATTCAATTTCTTTATTTTCCCAATTGTGTCTGAAAAACAGCCAACGTAATTAGTTATCTGGTCGAGAAGAACAAAGGTAGTTTTGTTGATTTATCTGTGTGGTTGTGCTTATTCATTTTAATAAACTCTATTGAAGTATAAATTGAAGGTAAGAGATGACGCATGTATCAAAATCTGTGCACAGTAATTTGAAGTGAAAGACAAATTTATGATTGTCGAAAAGTCTTTGCACTTTAGTGGTAGAATGTGGTGAGGTATGAATCTGACTACTCTTCTAACACTTTAATTCTCTTTAGAGATCTTTAGAGGGATTTTTGTAATACATTGGATTACATATGGTTTTATTTTGCAACTGCTTCAAACTCAATAGCAATAGAAAACTATGGCCCTTCTGATGACTAAAATCACCTCCCCCGTGTGCATCCACGGCTATCATGTGACCTGGGTACTGAATGGGCTCCGCTTTGTAGGTATCCGGGTCAATAGGGGCCTAACACTTGGTGGAGGACAACATTCTCCCCATCTTGGAGTGCACCCAACAGGATTTACTGAAATGGTCCCACTTCCATTTGTCTTTCTTGAGAAAGAGTACAAACTATCAAAATGACCACGCCCACTGGCTTTCACTATATTTTCAGCAAGCTGTCCCTTTGGCTGCCTAAAAATCTGCTATCAATAATTGAAGCCAACATATGGTCCTACATTTGGAATGGGTGAAAAAAGTGCATCCAAGCCTCCCAACTCTGGGCCGTCACCGAGGCTGTTGGCCTCAGGCTTCCCCATCTTGCCTCTTATAGTCTGGCTTCCATTTCTCTCAGGTCGCGGCCCATCTGCATTTTGATAGAGAGACTCTGTTTTGGGTGCCCCTGGAACGCAACCTCCTATCACCGTAGACTGCACTTCTACCCCCATATCTTTCTTTCAGAGACCCGAGAGTGCCTCCAACTTGATCTTAGCAGCAATGGTGTGGGCCTGGCAGGAAGCACACCGGCTCCTGGGAGTACCCTCTTACCTTTATCGAAAGACTCCTCTCTGGCATAACTTCGCCCTCTGTATCTCTGGGTGTCCGCTCCATTGTACAACCTGGATAAACTGTTACATCCACTGTCTTGATCACATCATTGTGGTTGGCGAACTCAAACCCTTTTCCCAATTACAAACGGAATTTGGGCTTCACCCAGAGGACTTCTGGTGTTACCGACTACTGTCTCACTGCTCAGGCCCCAACCACTGGAACCTCCTCCATCTCTTGTGCTCCAATATTTCCGGGCCTTTGGTCGCTACAAAGGTCTAGTGTCTGGCCTCATTAAAGGACAACATTCCCTTCCCTCTCTTTCGGCTACTAGGCTTTGCTGGCAGCCTCTCCTAGGCAAGGTGTACTCCCTGGAAGACTGGGCGGCGCTCCTTTCAGATCACGATAGGGCCGTAAGAAAATCCTGGCTGAAATTTCTCTATTTTAAAATCCTACAAGACTGGTACTTGACCCCCTGAAAACTCTTCAGGACACACTTCCTGCTGCGCAATAATTGCTCGTAGTGTGATACAGCCAACTGTGATCTATACCACATTTTTTTGGCATGCCTGGCTATGGCCCCCTACTGGGCGCTTGTGTGGTATCACAGAACATTATGAATTTCTCCCTCACCTCATTTGGGCCTCCTTCAGGTTTACCTGACACAACTTCCCACAACTGCAGATGGCTCGTCACCTCACTGGCCACAGTTAAGCTCTGCATACTCCGCTAGTGGTGTCAACCCACTCTTCCCTCCCGGTCGGAATGGCTCCTTGAATTATATCAAATGCAGGTTACGAGAAACGCACCTATAAAATGAATGACTAATCCCACATATCTGAAGCCATCTGGGACCCCTTTATGGCAGTAATGGTGAGACTATTAACCTAAGATCCCTACTGGACATGAGGTGTACCATCCTAAAACTATAGTTGTGCAGACCATAGTGATGCTCCATTGAATTTTGTTAGCACACGTCATTATTGTTGTTTTGGAGTGTCTATTTTCTACCTATATGCTTCACCTGTTCCCCTTCATCGACCACCCCGCTTCTCCCTCTACGCATCCTCTGCTACCCCGCCGCTTCCCGTGGTGCCATCCTCGTTTATCAGGGTGGTTAATCTTATGGAGTATAAATTCCCCATGTACAGAGTGTCTGAGCATATTAGATCAAGGTTCCCCATTCCACCTGGACTCATTGGACTCTGTATACTCCTGTACATATTTGTACCCCCTGTGTTGCAAGCCCGCAGTGGCGCTACTCTGTATAATAGAGGCACTTTATTATTAAAGCTTCGATAAATAAATGCTGCAAAAAAAAGAACATGTGGGCATATTACACTATATATCTCTTTTCTATGTTTAGTTAATGTCACAATTTTGTCCCTTTGCTTTTGAAAAATCTAAAACATTTTTTTTTCATTTTTGTCTACTTTGAAAAAATTAGAAGTTGCCGCTTTCAGTAATGCCAATTTTTTGTTGATGTTTTTACGGAGAAACCCCCCCACAGTTTCTGGGTATTTTGTTATTTCAGCGGAAAGAAAGCAAAATAAGTCCATAAATTCTCGGTACTATTTTGATCTCCATCTTACAGTGAAAAAATTCAAAAATGTGCCCAGGCATCACAGAAGCTTGCATGTGAATATGCAACATGTTAACAGAGGGGTGCAGTTCTAGGTATCAAAGTTTGACAAGCATTATATTTTAGACACAGTCTTAGCATTCTGCAGTGGGCCAGATGGAAAGCAGAGACGTGCTAATGGGACCCGGAAAGAGTGCCTGTGAGAAGACCAGCTCATGCAATCTGATGCCTGATCATTAGAACTGGGACGGCCTCATTCAGGATTTGGAAAGAACTCTGGCACTGCCTATCTACGGAGCAGTCCCTCAATGAGCTGGGTGGAAGGCCTGAGTACGAGTTTATGTGGCCTAACAGGCTAGGACGGTCGATCTCAAATCTGAGGAACCGGTTCGAGTCTCAGCAATGACACTAAACATCCTGTGATTCTGGACAAATCACTTAATCTCCGTGCCTAACAAAAATGAATGTGTCCTTGTGTAATGTAACTGGTGCTTATGTAATGCGCTCTGATACCTTCGGGTCAAGTTCACGCTATATAAAACTCCGAGAGAAAAAAAATACAAATTAGGAACTAATGGGAGCAAACAATTTTCATTACCGTTTTTTGTGCGTTTATTACTGCAGATTGTCACTAGAGTCATCGGAGTACAAAACCCAAACAAGGGAGTCAGTTAGCACTAATGTGGCCGAAGTTCCTGGCAGAAAAAAAAGTATGAAAATATAATTTGTTCTCGTTTTTATCCCTAATGCCGACCTCAAAATGGAGCGGTAAAAATGTTCTGCGCATTCCTTTGAGGTCAGAGGTCAACTTGTTATTCTTGAAAAGGTTAATTCTGATGAAAAATCATCTTTTGGTGGTTTGTCATATGCTTAATTTTTCCTCTGTATGTTAAGCAGGCCTTGCTAAAGCACTTGCAAAACCCACCAGGACCTGACTCTCTTTTTATTACTACACGTGTTACAAAACCCACCAGGACCTGACTCTCTTTTTATTACTACACGTGTTACAAAACCCACCAGGACCTGACTCTCTTTTTATTACTACCCGTGTTACAAAACCCACCAGGACATGACTTTTTTTTTTTACTGCACGTGTCTATTTCTGTATGCCTCCTGGCAGCCACACACAATCTTAGGTTACATGGGTTCGAAAGGAGCATTTCAACATTTTAAAAAACAAGGCACGCCTACACTTACCTCCTTGCATCAGCCTTAAGGAAATATTGTGTAACCTCCATTCAGACAACTTATTTAACAATTTGCAACATAATAGCAGCAGATGTTTGTTTACAATCTCTTCAATGATAAATACAGACACACTAAGCATCATTTTGATTTTGAACTAACTGTTCCATGGGGCCTTCCCCTTAAACCCAAAGTGAACTTGTTTGCTCCTTTTTGGACACTAATGACAGATTCCTATCTAAGGTAATGCTAAGCAAAGCAATCTCCCAGGCCTCACTGTGCAAAGGAGGACATATGTACAGATAGCACAGATATTTGAAGGTCAGCTATGAGATGGCAATAGTTTTTATTTTGCTTCCACGGGCCAGACAAAGAACGAACAAGGGCTAATTTTGCATTGCAAGTTGTTATTTTACTCATAGTTAAAATTTTGTGGAAAACCATTTCTGACATAACATATTGGATCGAAATTTTTAACATACAATTTTCATTTGCCTAATATTACAGAACATATTAGTGGGAATCCAGAACTTCGACTGACAAAATAGGGGTGGGAGACAGCACCTTACTCTGAAAAGTGCAGAGCAAGAAAATAGAATTAACACTTCGTTAAAGTATAGAGACATAATGTGCAATGTTCACTAATATAATTTCTGCAATACAATCATTATAAAGATTTGTGATATACAAGCACCTGTTTAGTAGCCAGGGATGCAACGAAGTAAACGAATATAAGGAATTGAAGCTATAAAAACTCAAAAATGAACACAATTTTACAGTGCATTTTAGAAAGAAACAAATACACTAATAAGCAATTAGTAATAGGGAAGACTTATTTTATCTTTGTAAATTTTTACCTATGAAAACATTAACTAAGGAACAACGTGTAGGCTACTGTCCAAAAAGTCTTGAAATGCACAAGACAATTCACCAAAATACTTGTGGCTGCACAAGACATATCACACTTGTGTTGAGGCAGCTGACTTGATGGGGCAGTACTTCCCCCTCAGTGCATCGTACTGTCTCCCAGAAACCCCCCCTCCAGCTTTGATTAAACACTTAGCAACTCAACAGCCTCTTATCAGCCGCTGAGAGACTAGGGTGTATACTACAGAAAGGGAATTAAGATGATGACTTTCTGTTCCTCCACTATCTTACTTACCCTGAGGCATGGAGAACAAGACCAGGGGCCCCAAAGGCCACTGTCAGCTATCCCTAATTGACGTCCACTGCACTGTACGTCTATAGCCTGAATTGCTCCCAGTGCATGCATACTTTGAGAACAAGTCTTCCTGGATGTATTTTTAATGTAAATGGAGTAGATTAACTGGCTTTTGCTAATTAGGAAAAGCACCTGGCCTATTTCTTAACTCAATTGCAACAATACATATTGGGGCTGGTGGGACTGCAACTGACGGCCATCTGCTGCTGCGGTCCGACTGACGCATTACAATGCGTGTGGTTGGAGGCAGCAGGCGGAGGGACTGTCCGACACTTTCCAACAGGCTCAAGGAGCTGGTCAGTGCATCGGACACCCTTCATAATCCCTTAATGACGGCGACTCCGCCGTCGGGATTATGATGTCGGTTTCTGACAGCCATTCCATGTCAGCCTTTCAGACATGGAAAGGCTGTCGGAAAGTGACATTGGGGGCCCCTAGCAGGGCCCCCTTCCCTCCTGGCCCTCGGTTCAGGGGCCTGGGGGGCACCTATGGTGCCCCCCTAAACATACCTGCACCATGTGGCAGGCACGATGAGGTGCCTGCCACACGGTGCTGGGATGTTTGAAAACATCAGTTTTTCAATAGAAGCTTGTGCTGCGGGCCTTTCCTGCCCGCCGCACAAGCTCCCATTGAAAAATGTATGTTTCCGACTGCCCTAATGGTGGTCGAATCCAAATACTGCTGTTGGAACCGCCGACCAAAGTTCGGGCGGTTCCCAATACGCAACGGTGTTGACATCGTAATAAGCCTCACTATGTTAATGTCATAGGATCCTAGCTTCAAAAGATTCTTTTGAATTTGGAGTTTTATGTTTTAGAGTTTGTGACTTTATTTCAGCAAGTTGCGTTCCATAGAAAAAAAAATTAAAAATAAAGTTCTTTTTTTGCACTAAAGCAGTCTCACTTTGCCGTTGAGGTCTAAAAGCAGCAGAAAACATTGTACATATATGACATAAATGTTTGTATTGACTGATCTGACTATGGTAGCATCATGTACCATCAACAACATATTTTCTCATGCACCATTTGAAGACACTTCGTTAGAAGGGCTATCTATTCCAGTGGACACAAATACAAATAGATGACCATTGATCTAAGCTTTTCTTATTCACAATTTACGCTCACGTTACCAAACACAGTATATCAGCTGACCCCTTTGCCGTTCTAGAAATATAGTGGGAAATTCGCAAAAGATTTTTGCCTGATCTAACTCCGATCTGGTGGGGAAGTGGGTTGGTTGGTGGGAGTGGAACTTATTTTGCCCAGACACAGATTTAGAAAACACATTTGCGTATGTGAAAAATATGCAGCATGTGTGCAGTAACTCATCCATCTGACCCAGTTCAAAATCAGCACTAATGAGAGGGGCCAAAAGTGTGGATGCATATACGGTGGCCTGGGATAATCCAGGAGAAATTAGACATTAGATTGTAATCTTCAGAAGATGAGTAAAAGAAGTACTGCCACGGACAATATTCAAAGTACTACATGGGTTCTGGGTCATTTATGAGGCAAATATAGAGTCTTTTTTTAATATTTATTCCCTGGTTTGAACAGTTTCTGCCTGTTAGTTATTCTATGTAATTTCTGAAGTTAGGTTGTAAGGTTTTGAATAACCTAAGGCTTTTAGTTGACGAGTAGATAAATGTATATTATTATTATTATTATATGGAAATGTTTAGAGTGAAACCTATAACTCATTCAAACCTCTTAGCAAAATCAAGAAAACAACATACACAAACTGAGTGGCTGATTCAAAACGAATGGAAATGAGTAAATCACTAAGGCTAGAATATTCTATAGAATTAGATATTTGAATAATAATTGATCAAAGATAAAGAGTAAAATGCTCAAACCGTCCATTTGTAAATATACTAAACAGCCAGGTCTTGAGCTTTTAACGAAATTTCAGATTAACTATTCATTTTATGGGTTATGGAATGCTTCCATTGTCTTGTGAATTAATGTCAATCTACTACTCAACATCTTTGTATTACAGACACAATATGGTTGTTTGAGGGTCAGGAGGATGTATTATAAACCTTACTGCTCCACATTAATATCAACAATTTTGTACCATCTAAATTTGCTTTTTGTAGAGGCGAAAACATTAAGAAGGTTACTATCATCAAGATTTTCATGACTCACGTAGGACTGTGCCTATCTAAGTACATTTGATAGAAATGTACAAAACTCACCACATTTTAAATGTGGAACTCCATTGCCAGAGGAGGGTTTGATGTCTCCCTAGTTTGTTTGCTCTGAGTACAACCTCAATATGTGCATTCGGGGGCTGGGAGTTTTTGAATAGTGTATTTATAGGTCTAGTTTAGTATGTTAAAGTTGGGCTACAGAACTGTATTCTTTATTCTCGCAAAACAGTATGCAGACATTAATCATGGTTTGCCGATGTGAAAAGATAATTTATTTTCTGTGGCATCTAGGATGTCAAGCCCACGTGGATGATAAAGAACTGGCAGACCCTAAAAGCATAAATGGAAAACTAGAATTGTCATTTATTTCTTTAATACATTATTCAACTATCAGCTCTCTAAACAATCCCTTTTGTAATCACAAGAAACCGGGCTAATAAACTGACAATCCTACCCCTTGAGCTTGAATAACACCTTTATGTCACTCAAAAATCACGGATTTCTTTTCCTTTTTTTTTTTTTTACACACTGAGAGTGAAGAGGTAGGTCAGGAAACCCAGAGAATACTTTTCAACATGCTCCAAAGACTTATGTATGCACTGTTCAAGTAAATCTGTTTGTGCTTGTAAAGAAATAGGCCTTTTGCAGGTTCACCCCCAGTTTTTGCCCAACTTTTTGACTATTAGGTACAGGTGTAATGAATCTCAGAATGCACTGAAACCTGTTAACCAGACCTCAGTGCCAGTACTCTATCTGTTAAAAGTGTGATGTCTGATTGGCTATACCCAATTGGCATAACTTAACTTACTTATAAGTTCCTAGTATGCAGTACCAGGGGTACCCATTGCCTGTAAATTGAGTTGTCCGTCATGGCTGCAGCAATTATTGTGCCACCCTGAGTGTGACAATGTAAAACAGGTCTCCAACCTGCCATCAGACTGATAGAGCAGGTTTAAACTGCTAACCAAATTTGTCATTTAAACTAATGGTAAAACCCAAACCTCCAATTTTATATATACACAAGTAACCCATACAGCAGAATGTAGAAATGTAATAATTGGGATGCCAAGAAAGGGGGTGATTTATCACATTGTCATTTGTTTTCTGGAAGATATCAAAAGTGTGATATGACTTATAAATGCAAATAAAATGATTTTAAAAAAAGTAACCCCTACAGCAGGCCTATCGAGTCCTAAGGCAGGGAGCTGATGTATATTAAGAAGAAGGACATATACTTGTATATGTCTTAGCTGTAAAAGCACCACATTGTCGTTTTTACTGTGGAAGGGCTAGTAGCCCCATTGATGAGTACAGGGTTACACGCGGACAACTCAGCTGTGCTAACCCCTGAATGGGACTACTAAAGTTGGTACTTCAAAGTAACAAAATAATAATTACATTAAACTCTACTTAATGCCCAAGTCATATTTAATGTATCTTTTAAGTATAAGGCAACTTTAAAAACTTCTCACTCTGCTGCCCACCTTTTCCAGTGGCCATTCGCAGATGCTGTCAACAAGACAGTCTTCTGCCCTCCTGCGGAGAAGTGTAAATGACTCAGAGGAAAGGAAACAATAGACGCCTCCCATTGGAAAAAGGTGTCACATCTCCCTGGCAGGGAAACACACAGGGAGCAGGCCCAAAAGGCGAGCTTTAAAGTGGAAGCCACATTTGAAGGGCAAGTGCTGGACACACACAAGATGGGCTGCTCTTTTGTTCTGATAGACAGGTTGGTGATCAGGATACAGAGGAGAAAACAGTGGCCAAACTGGTTTTCCCATGGGTATGCAGCCCTCAGGCAGCCACACCTGTAAGGTGGGTTACCAAGTTTCACACACCGAGAGAGGGATTCTGCCATCTTGGCAGTAAACAGACTGTTTCACTCTGGGATAGCTAGATGCCACGCATCACAGGAAGTCATAATCAGGTGGTCATAATCAGGTGGGAAGGGACCTTGTAGCCCATTGGCTATTAACCGCCTCATCCCACAAGGGCACTTTCTGGGCATAAATATGGTACCCCTGGCACCCAGACCTCAGATCATATCTGCACTGGAGAGAGGACTGAAGAAAGACTACCCTGCTATTCCCTGGACTTGGAAAGAGAGGCTGCCCTGACTGCTGGACTGCACTTGCTGTTCCTTCGGTTAGCATAGAGGACTGTGTCTGTGATGCCTGGCTTGTCGAAAAGTCATCCCTGAGCCCCAGGCAGAAGAGGTAATCTCCAAGAGTCAGTTTGCTGACTTTCTGTTACAGCTACAGGGCAACAAAAGCTGAAGTAGGTCACCCTAGCAAGTCAGTAGCCACAATCGCTTGACCGCCATGGACTGCTGACATCCAGCTGTGGACACTGTGTCCTGACACTCAAAAGTTGCACCGGAGTCTGCTGGACCCAGGACAGTTGTCGGAGTGCAGTTTGATGGCCCAAGAAGGGAACCTCTGGTTTTGCTGTGACTGGAAACCAGTAGACCAGTGGCAACTGGAGTTTTACTGGACCCACCAAGACTTCCAGGGACATCGACCCCTTTGGCCAAAGTTGCCCGACCAAGGCATAGCCCCAGGAAGTCCCCAGTCGACTGCTCAGCATCCTCAGCATCGTGTATCCCTTGCATCAGTACTGAGGTGAATTTTGATTTTCTCCTACCTGGAGCTTTCCTGCTAAAAGTCAACAGCTTTGCCTAACTGTGGAACCCATCTCAGCCACAGCCTGCTACCTTACCCTGCTGAGGATTTTTGACTTCCATTCTAGAGACGAAGTCAGAAGTTAAACTTTCCACCAGACTGAGCCTGGTCCCTGTATCTGACATATGCTCTGTCGCGGTCAGCCTTAACTTTTGATGCAGTCTAACAAACCAGATAACAGTGTTGTACACTTTTAGGTGCTATAAACATCCAAAAATTATATCTACAGTTCGCTACATCAGATGGTTGTTGTTTCAGTGTCTATTTGAAGATGAAAATGTACACTATTTCTAGAAGTTGGAGTGGGATTTTTAAAAGGCATTGTGGTTTCTACTTTTAAACCGTCTAGTACTTATAAATGCTTTACACATTCCTCCTTATGACTGTCTGCTCCAGCTACCAAGGGTTAAGCTGAGGTTAAAATTATTGAGACCTAACTGGAATGCTACCATTATAAATTGAAGAGGACAACCATCCACTTCAACTAATAATCCACATTCTCACAGCTGCCCCACTGTTTATTGCTTTCAGAGCAGATCATGTCTTGGTTTTTTCTCATTCAAGAATAAAGTTCACTTTCTTATCCCCTTTTAAACCATTAAAAGCAAAAAAGTACCACACTTTAAGACTATCTTCAAGATAAATGTACTCCTTCATATGTATCTCACATATTGTATTGCCAACTTTTTGAAAGCTTCAGGGAATTATGTTCCACAGGATTACCTGGCCGACCTATGCACTCCCTACGACATCATTACCCACCACACACCCAACCATCTTAAACATGCTCACCCGAAAGCATAATTGCAATTCAAACTCATGACTTGCGGCAACTGAGACAGCTTCACCCTGCTTCTCATACATGCGCTCAATAACGCACACAAAGGTGTGGGGGGAGGTGAAAAGGCACAACCTCGTTCAGTCTCTCCAATATGGGAAGCTGCATCGATGACAAGCTACAAGAGCTGTGTTATGATGTGTACTTACGTGGAATTTCTCCTCTGGCTCCACGCTAGAATGTTAGGCTGACGGCACTCGAGGACTGTCAGTTGCAGCTGATTTCCCGAGGTGGTCAGACGCCAGGTTGTGCTTCTGACTAAACATCTTTTCCAAGCTATCCAGTCTCCTGTCTTTACTTGGACGATTCATCATAACATTTTGGCGACGATGTTCCCCGACAAGGACAACTCCTGGAAGCACAACCTGGCAGTGGTTGCAGTCCGTTATCCGCATTGTGCCTGTTTTCTACTGGGGATCTGGATGTTTTCTTCATCCCAGTGTCTGTTCGTGCATGCGGAGTCCAGGCACGGATGTGCCTTTCCGTGCTGTGAAGAGGTACTGTTTTTATTTGGGAAAAGGCGGCCCTGTGATTGTGGTGACAGTTGGAGCCTCGCGCAAGAGCTTGCGGTGAAACTCCAATCAATCACCTGTCCGTGACGTCTGGGGGCATTGTCACAGGAGCGCATCATCATTGGAGTGCACAGCAACGACGTGCGTACGTCATTTGGTTACGTCGTCTGCGTGCCTTCATTTTGGATGTATTCAAGCTCTATGATTAGTATGATTATGTCATCACGCTGTCCTATTTACGTGCCTCCATATTGGATGTGATTGAGGTCGCTGATTTCTCAGAGGCTTCACGCACGAAAGGCTGTGTTCCTACCGGTTAGCTACAGGTGATCACCACACCTTACGCAAGGTATTATTTCTTTCTTATTTTCATCTGTGGCAAACACGAACACGGTGATTTGCACACCTTTGACATTTTCGATTTTAGCAAATTTAAAGCTGGTAAACTGAGCGTCCAGGAACTACTCGCATTACTCCATGTCAAATTGTTTCATTTTTGAGCAACGTTTGTGCAGGCACATTGACGGTGACTTGCACACCCTTACTTACTAGTACTTTGGTGCAGATACACTCACGGTGATTTGCACACCCGGAAGTACTTTTCTATTCTTTACAACACCGCAATATTTGTTTCTTTGTATATGACAACTTTACAAGGCATTATATATTGTAAATATGGCAGTAAAATCCAAAGTCATTATGCCGCCTATGTTTCTTTCTCATCCAGGCACACCCACCATAGTCTAGGAAATGTTGGAAAATTATATTATTGCCTTAGATGGTCACAATTTTTCACCTGCGAGGAAAAAAGCTTTATTACTTAGTGCCCTTGGCAGTGAAGGCCAACGTGTTTTCAAGTACCTGCCTGTAGCCATGGGTCCTAATGGTCAACCAATGGATGATGTGTATAGAGAGGCCATCAAGAGACTAGAAATTAGGTTTGCCAAAGAAGTCAATCTAGTTATGGCTAGATATAAATTCTACACACAATCTCAATCTGACAATGAATCTATTGACGAATTTGTTGCAAGATTGCGTGAACTTTCAGTAAAGTGTTGTTTTGGAGTAATGACTGATGAACTAATTCGGGATCAGTTAATTGTTAATTGTTCAGTGTCGTGAAAGGAAAATTCAAGAAAGATTATGGGCTGCAAAAGACCCCTCTTTGAAAGAAGCTGTGGAGATGGCCAAAGTAATTGAGGAATCTCAGAAGTGTATTAAGGAGTTGGGGAACGATAGAAGGATGAATGATGTGGCCAGTCTTGATTCTACTCTTAAAGATGATGATTCTGAGATTAATGCTATTTCAAAGAAAAATTCTAAGAGTATTTCCTCTTTTAGTTCATCTTATAAGGGTAAAGGAAGAGAATGTTTGCGGTGTGGAAGTCAATATCACTTAGCTGATTCCAAGAAGTGTTTTGCCGTTGACCAAGTGTGCAAGAAATGTGGTCGTAAAGGACATTATGGACGGGTATGTAGACTAGGTGATGGTAATGACAAATACAAACCCAAAGTCAATGTGGTACAATTGGGTGCTGAAGTTAGGAAAAGTACAAATAGAATATTAGTAGTTAAAGAAACTTGTGAGATCATCATTTCAGAAGTATGTGAGGATCTGAAGAGATTGACCAGATCTAAGGCTGTGTTTGAGGTTTGTGGTCAAGAAGTTAGTCTCATGGTTGATTCAGGATCAATGTTCATGATCATTCCTGAAACTTTGTTTTGGTCATTATGGGGAAATGTTTTGTTAAATGTTAAAGACATCAACCCTGTAGGTTACCAGTGTCAAACCATTGACATTCTGGGATACATGTTTGGTATCATTCGTTTTGGCACCAGGAGTATGGAGGGCAAAGTTTATATTGCCAGGGAAGGTCCTCCTATTCTTGGTTGGATGCACCAGTATGACCTGCATATTGTTATAAATCCTAGGTCTCCTAATTTAGTTACGGTGGTGGATGATGGAGTGCAAATTGATGATATACTACATGAGGCACGCAAAGTATTTAAAGATAGGTTAGGATGTGTGAAAGGTTACTCTCATAAAATCATACTGAAACGTGATGCTTGTCCGGTTCAGCATAAACTTAGGCCAGTACCGTTATCAGTTAGACATGGGCTCAATGAACTACTACAAGACATGTTGAAAGGAGGAGTTATTGAGCCAGTTGAAGCGTCTTCGTGGATTTCTCCGGTCATCATAACTCAGAAAGCTGATGGCCGTTTGAGATTCTGCATAGACTTGAGATCCCTCAACAGAGATATTGTCACTGACACATTCCCGTTGCCTAATATCAATGAGTTGTTGCAGTCTGTAGGTGGTGGTAAGTACTTTTCAAAGATCGATTTGAGAAGTGCTTATCATCAGATCAGACTGCATCCTGACTCCAAATCGCCAGCTGCCTTCATCACCACAGAAGGCACGTTCCAATTCATTCGCATGCCTTTCGGCCTAGCGTCGGCAGCAAATGTTTTTGAGAGAATGATGAACAGCATTTTTGAAGGTGTGAGTGGTGTGGTTTATTTTCAGGACGATATACTGATTTCTGGTAAAACAGTGGAGCAGCACAATGCTCTTTTGAGACAGGTTTTGTGGAAATTGGAGGAGATGGGTATGACGGTAAACAAAGACAAGTGTAAATTTCTAACAAAACAGGTTGAATATCTGGGATATACCATTTCCAGTGGAAGCATTGCTCCTAAACGTAATCTTTTGGAAGCAATAAAACTTGCACCATGCCCTAAGGATAAAGATCAGCTAAGGTCCTTTTTAGGGCTAGCTGAATATCATTTAAAGTTCGTTAGGGAGTTTGCTAACATAACTGAATCTTTAAGGTGTCTTCTTCGCAAGGGCAGCAAATACATCTGGGGAGAAGAACAACAAAAGTCTTTCGAAAAGGTTAAAAGTGAAAATTGTAATGCTGGTATTTTGGCTTCATTTAGCATGACGTGTAAATCTTTTCTCACAGTTGATGCCAGCATAACTGGTATTGGTGTGGTGCTTTCCCAATTCCAAAATGGTACTGAAAAAACAATAGCCTTTGCTTCTTGTACTCTCACTCAGGCTGAAAATAATTATTCAGTGATCGAATGGGAAGCTTTAGCTGCTGTGTGGGGCACAGAGTACTTCAGAGTGTATTTGTGGGGTACCAGATTTGTATTGAGAACTGACCACAAACCGTTGATCAAAATGTTATCTGCTGGTGGTGCTGGAAAAGGCTCTGCGCATTTGGCCAGGTTTGCAGCCAGATTACAGGAGTATTTGTATGATGTGGAATTCATTCATGGTTGGAAAAATTCCCAGGCGGATTGCTTATCTCGCATGTCACTGGATTGGGAACATGTTGATAAGAATGTTGTGGAAAGGCTTGAGTCTGAAGAAGCTGTAGCCCCTGTTTGTGATGTACAGGATTGTAATCTTGGTGCATTTTCCAGGTTGCAGTGGGAGGATGGTATGCGGTCCGACGCCACTCTTAAGGAGGTGATTGATATGATTAAGATGGGTGCACGTAGGGAAAGTATAGTGTCTGTGTCTACTAGACCTTTTTGCAAAATCATTGATGAGCTGTCCTTGAGTGGTTCGGATGTGGTCATGAGAGGGGATCGTTTTGTTCCACCCGTTAAATTAAGATTTCATATTTTCAGACTTGCTCACGAAGGACATCTGGGACAAGGTATGACTATCAGAAGAGTCAAGGAAGACTTCTGGTGGCCTGCTATGGATGACCAAATTAGAAGGTGGATGGAAGAATGTGGTTTGTGCAAGGAGAGTGAGAAGAGATTGAGGGTCAGTAGTCAGAGCAGCATGGGTCAGATGCGTGATCCAGGCAGACCTTGGAGCACAATTTGTCTGGATTTCATAGGTCCACTTTCTGATTTGTCTGCTGATATTCAGTTCGCTGCAGTGATTGTGGATGTTCATTCCAGATGGCCAATTGTTACATTTTTGAGAGACATTACCACTTCTTCCACCATTAAAGTTTTGGGGAAGGTTTTCTTGGAGGAAGGAGTACCACATACTTTGCTTACAGACAATGGGACACAGTTGGTGTCTGGTGAGATGCGTTGTTTTTTGGAGAAATGTGGAGTTAAGCATTCGTGTACTTCTCTTTATAACCCCATGAGTAATTGTTTTGTGGAAAGGGCAAACAGACTGGTAAAGGGGACTATTAAATTGGTGTTATCTAGTGGTCGGTCGCCTAGTCAGCTAGTGAAAGAAATGTTATGGGCTTATCGTTCGACTGTTCACAGTGTCACTCACAAATGTCCTTTTGAACTTATGAGAGGGCGTTTGCCTGGTTCTAGGTTGGTTCCTTCTTGGTTACAAGATTGGATTGTTGGTGGTGGTGAGCAGGTTCACAAGGAGGTGTTTTCCAAGTTCAAGGTTGGAGACTGGGTTAAGGTGAGGTCTGGCAGGTTGAGAGGTGGTTTGAGAAAGTTTACTGGTCCCTTTCGTGTTGTTAGAGTTGGTAACTTTTTTGTGGTCATTGAAGGAGGTGACAGATGGAATTTTCGTAGAGTGGCGTTGTGTCAGAGAGGTGGCAAGTGCCCTGGACAAGGTAATGATAATTCAGGTTGTTCTGGAGCCATGTTCATGCCGGATCTTGTTGATTCTTCAAATTCACGTAGAAATGAGTTCAGTGATGTCTCTGATTCATTGTTGAATGAGAGTGGTGAGAGTTTGGACTCTGCAAATGGTTTGGTGGTAAAGGGTGATGTGGGGGTTAGAGTTCGAAGACCACCTTCTTATTTACAGGACTCTGTTAGAAGTAATGTTATCTTCTTATTTCTCATTTACAGGACTATGTTAGACTGTTATGTTATCTTCTTATTTACTTATATACAGGACCAAGTTAGAATGTATTGTGTTTTTATTATCTTCTCATTTACAGGATTGTGTTAGAATCTATTGTGTCTGTTGTTGTTTTCATTCTCTTCTTTCTCTTGTTTTTGTTGTGTTTGTTTTTGTTTGTTTTTGTTCCTTTGCAAAGGAGAAGGATGTGTTATGATGTGTACTTACGTGAAATTTCTCCTCTGGTTCCACGCTAGAATGTTAGGCTGACGGCACTCGAGGATTGTCAGTTGCAGCTTATTTCCCGAGGTGGTCGGACGCCAGGTTGTGCTTCTGACTAAACATCTTTTCCAAGTTATCCAGTCTCCTGTCTTTACTTGGACGATTCATCATAACAAGCTGCTTTCCACACACATATACACAGCCATGGCCACAGGCCGGCGAGCAACTGTCCATACTTAGACAGTTGGTCAGATGGTAACAAGACTGAACCCCCATAAGGGCCCCATCATATGGAAACCAACTACTAAAAAGCATGACCTTTTGTCTACACAAACATGAGTGCTGAAGCAGTTCACAACACTCTCACCACAGGGAAACAAACACCTGCATACCACATGAGTCACCAACTCAAAACACACAGAAGCTGGAGAAGACCACATGACAAACTGCTCTCATGCCAGGAACACATAACTATAAGGTTCATGATGCATAGTACCTGTGTACAAGGGTGTTAATGAACGTCACAAGTGTCCCCCACCCCACCACAACTGCGCTCTAACAACTAGAACAACAATCTGAAAAAAAGACAGCTGTCAGTGCTAAGAGACAGTTCATATGGTAGATTGTGCACTTAATGTAACATAACATTTTGTGGTAGTTTGTGGCACTTTGTAATGCCACTTGTGGTAGTATGTGGAACTTTATGGCATGCTGTACAAGTTTTTGGTACTTAAAAAACACTTCACAATCCATGTATAGTGTTAGTTATTGTGGTCACTGAAGCTGCTTAAAACAGATATAAAAGCATTGTTTTGAGGGGTGCAGTTTCTGGCAGAGAACCACATGGGCTTAGAATAAGTTAATTTGTCCTGCCTGGCGAATATTATCCCGAAGATTGGACTGGTGTTCAGTATGAAGGGGACAGAAAGGTGCACCTGAAACGAGCTTAAGGTGAATGCAATGGACCCCTGTGAGTGGAGAGACATTTTTTCTGGGTTTAACAGTGTTATGCAAGGCAGCAGAACAAGAGGATTGCATGGCAGGTCGGTTCTTAGAGGAATATCTAGATTTAACTCAGTGGAGAAGCATGGGTTGAATATGAAAGATATTTAGGAGCTCATTCTGAGTATTGGGGACATCCTGGTTCATGGGTAACAACACTAACTGGCTAACTCCGGACTGAGATGTGTGGTGCTCCCTCGGGGGTTTCCAAAGAAATATTAACAAATATGTTCTCAGAAAAGGGCCCAGAATTTGGCGATTACAATCGGTGCAGAGACTGTCCCGAATGCTCTATGAAATAAAATTACCAGAGGTAACAGGAACAGCTGTGTTTATCATAATCGCTAAGATTGAGGAACGAGGTGTCACCTTTCTTTTGAACAATGTACCCGTTCTATAATCAATGCAATGAAATCCTAGTTGATCTATTTTAAAGTTTATGACGGTGCTTTGCACTCATTCTCTCTTTCGGGAATGCTCTCCTCGACATTATAGGCCTCTGACGTACGAGCATCTCGTCTCACAAGAGAGGGCTCGTGTGTCAATAGACTGCAGCTGCACTACTTACTAGCTCAAAATCTTTACAGAGAACAGAGAGGAAAAGGGTGCTAGAAAGGAAGAGATCGGGCAGACTCACATGGTCACATTGTGAAATTATGCGTCTAAACAACCAAGGCTGTGGGAACTGATAAAATACATTTATCTGTGCAGCAGTGGCGCAACGTCTCTTGGGAGCTGGTCACAGGAAAGCACTAGAAGTTCCAAACACTCAGCTGTTTCTATCTTTAGGCAGTTTGTCACACACAGGGAATGGTGGGGCATTCCACACCAGCTGCTCAACTTTATTCCCTAAGCATCAGAAGCAATGTATATGCAAACGTTTTTAACTCCTATATATTTTGTGTACATTAAATAATTTCCCCTCCTCCTGTATATTTTGTGTACATAAAAGCACTATGGGCTTCATGCAGAGCTCAGCGATACTGGAGGAAATGGGCACAAATGTGTTTATATTTTTTAAAGAATTTTTAAATGTAGGAAATAACTATAATTTGCATGTTGTACTCCCAGATTTGTTGGCCTGCTTTTGCTGGCTGTAGAACTTTGTGCACTTTACCCCTGCTAACGAGTAGTAAAATGCCTTTATTTCCCCTTTTAACATGGTTGAATTGGTATACTCCTAATTGGCATATTTAACTTGCTGAAAAGCCTCAATTATATTGCACAAAGTGCACCCAGGGCCTGGAAGTTAAATGCCATTAGTGGAGTGCAGCCCATATTGTTCCATCTATTAAAGTGGCAGTGAAAACATGGCTTCAGTCCTACCGTTGTAGCCTGACTTCAGCAGTGTAAAAACTGCAATTCCACCTATAAGAATAAACCCTATTGACAGGTCTAAACCATCCTTTTACATATGAATAAGTCACCCCTAAGTAGGCCTTATAGCCCACAAGGCAGGGTGCATGGTAATTAAAAGTATGACATGTAGAAATGTAATGTTAACTTGTTCTTAAAATGACTAGCACCCAAAAGCTATTTTCACTGTAGGAATGCTGGCTGCTCCAATGAGAAACACTGTGAGGCATTATCAAATATTAATTCTGCTATCTCCGGGTGGAGACCAGTTAGAAGCATGATTCGACAACTCTTTTTAATATTTATCAAAAGACCACTTTAATGGTGAAGGTGGATTTTTTTATAGATATTAAGGAAAAGCAATTTTTAGAAAGTTACCTTTTCCCAAACTGAAACTCATAAAGCCTAATTTACATGAGCCTTCCAACTGTCACCCATATAGTGAATGGCCTGGAAAGAGGTGTAAACACTTCTCATAGAGCAGAGACTACCTCCTGGGTGTGGAAATGTGTTTTTGTTTCTCTGGCAGGATGACCATCTGGGTTGTGCCCAAGAACTCAATTAACTTAAAAGAGGCCTCCCTTTAAAACACAACTGGCAGATGATGCCTGGACATGCCCCATCTTTTGTACCCCTAGTCAGGCAGGCACCAATCCCAGTCGGAGAGAAACTGCCACAGAACTGGTTTGGAGTGACTAGAGAGGAGGGGCTGCTTATTACCCTGGGCATGCCTCTGGGTGGGCAGACAGGCTCTGGACAATGGGAGAAGGGTTTCCCCATTTTGGATTTTAGGAGTGAAGGGCACTGTGGGATAGTTTGCAGTAGGGGAGACAGGAACAGCTAAAAAGTGAGTAGGGCTTTGGGAACTTTTATCCCATTGGTTGTGGAGGGGCCAGGAGTCACCCTCAACCACAAGCTAGTGCTAGGCATAAATATGACATCCCTGGCAACTTCCTGATACACTGTCTGGATCTGAGAAAGATCAGAAGAGGGCTGAACCTGCTGTCTGAGCCCTGAGAGGAGCCCTGAAGGATTGGACCTGCTCTCTTTTGTACACAGGACAAAGAAGTGGGCTCCAAGTGTTATAAGACGAGTCTCCTGTTCAAGCTACAGGGACACACTAAACTACAAGAGGCCTTTCCAGCAAGTGCCAAGATAACCAGTTCCAACTGGACCTGCCCTGGACCCTGCTGCTGGCCTCTGCTGGAGTGAGTCCTGGTCCACAAGTGCTGTTCCTGAGATTCTGGAATCCTTGGCTGTGTCTGGCTGGACTTCCTCCACCACCTCTCAAAATCTGAGATTTAGAAACTTTTCAAATCCAAAACCTCTGGAAGATGGAGAAAATCCTGCCGAGCCAATTTGCCCAAGGTATGTTGCAGCTAAACTGAAGATTCAGGTTTCTCCCACTCAAAGATTTTTCTGCAGCAGCAAATCTGATTCAGAGGGACATCACTGAGAAGATATTCAGCCTTGTTGAGCCCTCTTCGGCTATAGCCTGCAGCCTTACCTTTCTGAAGGATTCTGAGCTTTGAAACAATGACTAGGTCCAAACGCAGAAATCTTGACATGGAGAAGGCACTAAAAACATCTGGCTGACAAGAGGACTTCCCTGGACACGAAACTCGAATTTCACGTGTTCAGAACTTTCCCGCCAAAAATGAATGTCTGCACTCGGACAAAGTCCAATGGCTATCTGACTTCGTGGACCCCTCTGTGGCTGCGGGCGAAGCCTGCAGCTTTGCCCTGCTGAAGATTTTGGACCCCCATTTTTGAGACTAAGTCCCAAGGTAAGACCTCTGACTGGTTCAAACCTGGATTCTGTATCCAACCCAGCCTCCGTCACGGTCAACCACAAATCACTCCTAGGTCCCGGTCTACCTCGACCAGATGAATGAAGTTTGCGCTTAAATTCTTTTTGGTGCTTTTTCTATTTAAAACTTTAAAAAATCCTATCTCTTGTTCTCCTCGTTTCATTTTTGCCACTTTGGTGTTGTTTTAGTTATTAAAATGTACACAATTTGTCTGATTCAGTTTGAGATTTTAATATTGTTGTGTTTTGACATTACTACTGTTTTGGTACTGTATTAATGCTTTCCACATTGTCCTAAGTTAAGCCTCTCTGCTCTGTGCCATAGCTACCTTGGGGTTAAGCGCAGGTTAAATTAGTGACTTTAAACATTCACCATGATCAGAATTGCTGTTATTACTCAAGGTGGATCGCCATCCCACCTTTCAATAAGAACCCAATTTCTTACAGTATATGGCACTACAACTCACGTAGGCCACTTCTGAGCACTATATATGCCAGAAAATAACAGATAAATGATGAAAAATTGAAATTGTAATTGTACTTGAGGGAATTTGAGTGCAACCGGGTGCATATTAAATCTAGTAAGTTTTGATGTTACTAATGCCTACTGCACATACAGCGGCCACAGCATTTGTTTGTGGGTTTCACACATTGTCTTATCAACAGCATCTACCTGTTCAAACATTGTAGTTTCATATTCAAGTCAATATCCATCTGGCTAATAATGCCTGCTGCTAGCCGGGGGGGGAACAGGGAGTTCACATGATACCCAATTTTGCAGACATTTACCATGGGTGATGCTCCTTTTTGCCTCCCTTTAGTGCTGCAATTTATTTATCTGACATTGTTGGAATTTCCATTTCAGGCCCACTAAGTTGTTCAAACACTTGTTATTGCATTTGCACTGGAGTCAAAAGATGAAGTCAACATGTTCAGATCGCTGATGATGGACCGAATACATCACGGGGTATAATCACCACCAATCACATTCACCCATTTAAGCAGAACACTAAACTTTGAACCATTCAACATATAATTGGAGGAACAAACAAAACACTAAAGGTGCTCACCAGTCTTATATTTGCCCAGAGCTTGGCCATGTAAAAAGAATATTTCAACAATCAGGAGTCAAGAAGGTGAACTGGGGCGTAGCCATCATTGGTGTAGTTGGTGGTGGAGTGGTACCAAAACAGCTGCATATTCATTCTTATCACTATGATCTAACAAATGACCCAATGGGTGTTTTTTACTACCAAACTAAAGGAAGGAATACTGACTTTCCGACCTAGTTTTAGGGTCCCAGGTAAGATTTCTACATCACTGCAGTTGAATAGACAGGGGACACACATCATACACCCAGATACATGGGGCATTAGTTTCTCATTGTTACATGGGGGCAGTTGTAAAGTGGCGTGTACTGTTGCAGCCTTGTAACGTAGTGAGCACATCTGGGCTGTATAATAAGATAACGTGTATTTGAAAAGTGCACATTCACCGCAAAGGGTATCTTGGCGCTGAATAACAGATGTTTATTGTTACCCAACTCAATGTTACTCATATATCGCCCTCAGAAGGATGAAAGCTGAGTGGACCCACCGGTATTTGAACCTATGACCATGAGGTCAAACACAGGCCCCTACAGTGGACGCATTAGCCAACTAAGCCACCAGACTCGGCTGTGCTGCGGGGGCGCAATGGGGATGTGTGCCGGCTTTGTGCATTCCCGGTGCACAATGGTATTACAGAAGGGGGCCACAGACGCTTGTACCTCCCCTTCTGTAATACTGATAGCAATAGCACACATGTAGCACCAGTGCTATCATGAGAGGGTGTGTCCTGATGTGCATGGGGGCATGCCCCCATACAAATAAGGGAATCATTTTTCCTCTGTGCCTGCGTGTATTAGGGACGCGGACGCAGAGGCAAACATGCCCTTAGAAGGCGCATGGAAAGTGCACCACAAAAAGGTGACGCACCTTCAGTGCGTCTCCTGAAGGCAGCACTCTGGATGGGAGAAGGAGGGTCTCATGGAACCCCCAGACATACAGGCGGGTGTAGTCACTCACTGCACTCACTTGCCAGGGGATCTCTCTCCCCTCTTGAAAGTGCAAGAGGCATGCTGCCTGCACTATGAAACACGGAGCGGCCTTAAAGCAGCTGCTCCATATTTCACTGAATGCACTGCATTGAGGGCAGCACAAGTTCGCGCCTGCCCTGAGGGCAGCGCATTCTATGTAATATGGCACACTGTCCCCGTTTGTGTCCGGTGCACCATTTAAAAGGTGCTCCATGGAGCAGACAAGGAAAGTGCGCTGTATGTATAATACTGCCCTTGTTGGCCATTCTTTAAACTAGTACAGCAGTGTGCCTTTGTCTCAGTGAGCACTAGTCTGGGGTGCAAGGAACATAGGTGGACTCTGAGGCCTACAAGTTCATGCAGACAGAAGCCAAACTATGTCTGCAGAGTAATTCCTGACCATGAAAGGCTTCATGAACACATTGACAGATTGTCATGACAGTTTCTTTTTGACGTTACTGCAAGTATGATTGCTCAGTGGGTTAATGTGTCAGCGGCCTAGATCTGTGTGTATAGCACACAAGTTAGAGGCTGTAATGGTTGACTCAGCCTCTGATCCTTGTGAAGCTCAGAAGAGAGGCACACTAGATTTCACACACAGCAGCATTTGATTCCATAAAGAGCTTTTAAACTTTGCTGTTTAAAAAGCTATACATTATTGCTACGGTGGCCATTGCAATGGCTCCTAATACTAAAGTCGAGTACATCTTGTAATTTACTGTAGAACTTGTTGAATAAATAAACACTCGTCAATAGCGGCACGTGCTCAGCCATAACTAGGGACTGAAGCATTTATTCCATATTCTAAAATGTGTTCTACGTAAAGCGGTGATGGTTGCAAGATTATGTCACCCTTTGATGTAAGTATAAACGGGATATGGGTTGTAGTGCCCTAACCCTATGTTAAATATCTGCCTTAATGTCTATGGGTAGCAAAAGACACACAATTGATGGACGGAATGCAGAACAAATCAAAACATTCACCCCCAGTCAAGAGATCTGGGTTAAATCCATCATTCTTTTGCTCACCATGCCACCCCAGTTTAGACCTGGCCATATGCAAATCAGTCTTGACCCTGTGCCTCAGGGGAACAGTCCAGCCCGAACTACCAAGCCAGGTCCTCCCTGGACCGGAAACAAGCATCCTAGGACCGGTTTCGGGGTTTCACCCCTCATCAGCCAGGATAGCTTGATTCCAGTGGCACAGTGAGCCCAGGACCCACGTCTGGGCATACCTGGCGCACTTAGGGCGAGAAAGCAAAAGACACACAATTGATGGACGGAATGCAGAACAAATCAAAACATTCACCCCCAGTTAAGAGATCTGGGTTAAATCCATCATTCTTTTGCTCACCATGCCACCCCAGTTTAGACCTGGCCATATGCAAATCAGTCTTGACCCTGTGCCTCATGGGAACAGTCCAGCCCGAACTGCCAAGCCAGGTCCTCCCTAGACTGGAAACAAGCATCCTAGGACCGGTTTTGGGGTTTCACCCCTCATCAGCCAGGATAGCTTGATTCCAGTGGCACAGTGAGCCCAGGACCCACGTCTGGGCATACCTGGCGCACTTAGGGCGAGAAAGCAAAAGACACACAATTGATGGACGGAATGCAGAACAAATCAAAACATTCACCCCCAGTCAAGAGATCTGGGTTAAATCCATCATTCTTTTGCTCACCATGCCACCCCAGTTTAGACCTGGCCATATGCAAATCAGTCTTGACCCTGTGCCTCATGGGAACAGTCCAGCCCGAACTGCCAAGCCAGGTCCTCCCTGGACCGGAAACAAGCATCCTAGGACCGGTTTTGGGGTTTCACCCCTCATCAGCCAGGATAGCTTGATTCCAGTGGCACAGTGAGCCCAGGACCCACGTCTGGGCATACCTGGCGCACTTAGGGCGAGAAAGCAAAAGACACACAATTGATGGAAGGAATGCAGAACAAATCAAAACATTCACCCCCAGTCAAGAGATCTGGGTTAAATCCATCATTCTTTTGCTCACCATGCCACCCCAGTTTAGACCTGGCCATATGCAAATCAGTCTTGACCCTGTGCCTCATGGGAACAGTCCAGCCCGAACTGCCAAGCCAGGTCCTCCCTGGACCGGAAACAAGCGTCCTAGGACCGGTTTCGGGGTTTCACCCTCATCAGCCAGGATAGCTTGATTCCAGTGGCACAGTGAGCCCAGGACCCACGTCTGGGCATACCTGGCGCACTTAGGGCGAGAAAGCAAAGAGACACAATTGATGGACGGAATGCAGAACAAATCAAAACATTCACCCCCAATCACGAGATCTGGGTTAAATCTATCATTATTTTGCTCACCATGCCACCCCAGTTTAGACCTGGCCATATGCAAATCAGTCTTGACCCTGTGCCTCATGGGACGTGGGTCCCGTGCTCTCCATGCCCCTGGAATTAAGCTATCCTGGCTGATGAGGGCTGAAAGCCCGAAACCGGTCCTAGGATGCTTGTTTCCAGTCCAGGGAGGACCTGGCCTAGCAGTTCGGGCTGGACTGTTCCCATTGGGCGCAGGGTCACAACTGATTAGCATATGGCTGGGCCCAAACTGGAATGGCATGGTGAGCAAAAAAAGGATGGATTTAGGCCCAGATCTCTGTACTGGGGTGAATGTATGACATTGTTCTGCATTCTGTCCATCAATTGTTCTTTTTGCATTTGTCACCCCGAGTGAGACGGGTATGCCCAGACGTGGGTCCAGTGCTCTCCATGCCCCTGGAATCAAGCTATCCTGGCTGATGAGGGCTGAAAGCCTTAAACCGGTCCTAGGATGCTTGTTTCCAGTCCAGGGAGGACCTGGCCTAGCAGTTCGGGCTGGACTGTTCCCATTGGGCGCAGGGTCAAGACTGATTTGCATATGGCTGGGTCCAAACTGGAATGGCATGGTGAGCAAAAAAACGATGGATTTAGGCCCAGATCTCTGTACTGGGGTGAATGTATGACATTGTTCTGCATTCTGTCCATCAATTGTTCTTTTTGCATTTGTCACCCCGAGTGGGACGGGTATGCCCAGACGTGGGTCCCGTGCTCTCCATGCCCCTGGAATCAAGCTAACCTGGCTGATGAGGGCTGAAAGCCTGAAACCGGTCCTAGGATGCTTGTTTCCAGTCCAGGGAAGACCTGGCCTAGCAGTTCGGGCTGGACTGTTCCCATTGGGCGCAGGGTCAAGATTGATTTGCATATGGCTGGGTCCAAACTGGAATGGCATGGTGAGCAAAAAAACTATGGATTTAGGCCCAGATCTCTGTACTGGGGTGAATGTATGACATTGTTCTGCATTCTGTCCATCAATTGTTCTTTTTGTTAATGTCTCTGGGTAGCAATGAAACTATTGTTTTAAGACATCCGTTGCAGAAGAGAAGGGGACCAACCATTGCAAAGCAACAAACCAGAACCTTACTCTCAGTGCTTAATTTGTAAAAGATTAAAGGACCTATTCACAAACTGCATTTTGTTCAACATTTAGCAGTACTGCAATAGTACTACAAAGTGCTATGCACAAACTTCAGTGCATAGGTCTCAACCCGACTGCCGAGTCACCGCTTACGTAAGTATACTTCGTGGAAGTAAAAATGGGACAGACATGAAAGAAAATGGGAAATCTTTTATGACTAAAGGGGAGGGGATTAGTGAGGCGTAAGGAGGGTTTTAGGGAGGGAGATCCACTCACCTACAAAAGAGTAGGCCCATTACTATTCAAAAACTGCACTTCCAAAGTTACTACAGGTAAAAAGGGACACAAAAGGGTAGTAAATTACTCCACCTCAGAGCTGAAGCAAGTTCAGCGCCACACATGGCAAACCACTGGTACTACAACATACTCCCACAGAACATAATGGATGATTGTAAAATATAATTCCACATGGCATAATAATAAAACAAATTTAATTATTTAAAATAGTTAAAAATATCAATAAATATCCAGGAGTTGAGACTAAGTAAAGTAAAAAAGTAAAAATATTTGTATGTTACATATTATTGTAAGTTTACAAATTTATTTTAAACGTAGAACAGAAGAAGAAAATGCTACAGCTACCACTAACTTAATTTTGAGTTCAATATTTAATTTAAATATATTAAATTAAATTCAAATTATTTTCTGAAGTTTAAATAAAATATTAACTTGTTATTATGCAATCATAATTATTAAAAGTGAAATATAGAATTTGTTGAAAGTAATTAAATTATTTTGAATAAAAAGAAAATTACATTAAATGTACATTAATGTTTACATTCTAAAAAGGTTGTTAAATATTATATTATAAATAAAACACATTTTTTATTTATTTTTACATTAAATTATATTTGTTTAAGTTTTGAAATATTTTAAATAAGTTAATTTATTTTAATAATATTTCTTATGGGGTTAAGTCTCCCTTCTGTGCTATTTTCTATGGGAGGATTTTGCAGTATCAGGGTTTTGCAGTATCAGTAATTGGCCATGTGTGGTGCTGGACATACTACTGTTTATTGTAGGCAGTAGTAACTTGCACTCGCAATTTTGCCCCTTTTCAGGGGGTGGAGACGTGCAAGTCTACTCTTTTGAGTAACTTTAGTCTCAGGTTTTGTGAATAGCCAAAAGTAGTAAAGTTACTGAGAAGTGTAAGAGTAAAGTTATATGTGTAACTTACTCACAAGTGTACGTTACCTTTGTGAACAGCCCCATAAGTGTAGGGGCCCAAAGTTTTGTTCAGAAGCCTTTGACTGGTGCTATCGAAGGTCGGGGTGCTGAATACCAAGGCTGCCTAGTTTTGATTCCACTTCATGCCTCTTTACTCCGCCACCAGACACTCCTTGCTCCTCCCTCCCACCTCCCCATATATGGCGGCCGCTGCGCGGTGAGGAGAGCGACCCTTGACCTTGCCAGGTAGGTCGCTCCCCCGCCTCACAGCTCCGCCTGTGGTGTCCTGCCCGCTGCTGCTGCTGGTAAGCTCGCCCCTCTGCTTGCGGCCTCGGTGCCCGTTTTCCTTCTGTTTCCCTCGCTGCCCCCATTTGCCTTGTGTCCTTTTTTCCTTCTGTTTCCCTCGCTGCCCCCATTTGCCTTGTGTCCTTTTTTCCTTCTGTTTCCCTCGCTGCCCCCATTTGCCTTGTGTCCATTTTTCCTTCTGTTTCCCTCGCTGCCCCCATTGAACTGTGTCCTTTTTTCCTTCTGTTTCCCTCGCAGCCCCCATTTGCCTTGTGTCCATTTTTCCTTCTGTTTCCCTCGCTGCCCCCATTGAACTGTGTCCTTTTTTCCTTCTGTTTCCCTCGCTGCCCCATTTGCCTTGTGTCCATTTTTCCTTCTGTTTCCCTCGCTGCCCCCTTTGAACTGTGTCCTTTTTTCCTTCTGTTTCCCTCGCTGCCCCCATTTGCCTTGTGTCCATTTTTCCTTCTGTTTCCCTCGCTGCCCCCTTTGAACTGTGTCCTTTTTCCTTCTGTTTCCCTCGCTGCCCCCATTTGCCTTGTGTCCATTTTTCCTTCTGTTTCCTCGCTGCCCCCATTGAACTGTGTCCTTTTTTCCTTCTGTTTCCCTCGCTGCCCCCATTTGCCTTGTGTCCATTTTTCCTTCTGTTTCCCTCGCTGCCCCCATTGAACTGTGTCCTTTTTTCCTTCTGTTTCCCTCGCTGCCCCCATTTGCCTTGTGTCCATTTTTCCTTCTGTACCCCTCGCTGCCTCTCTCCACTCCCGCCGCTGCGTCCCCTGCGGCCCCGCCCCCCTGACTGCACATTCGCTGCCCCTGCCTCCCGCCTCCCAGCTGCTCCTCCCTCCCACCTCCCCATATATGGCGGCCGCTGCGCGGTGAGGAGAGCGACCCTTGACCTTGCCAGGTAGGTCGCTCCCCCGCCTCACAGCTCCGCCTGTGGTGTCCTGCCCGCTGCTGCTGCTGGTAAGCTCGCCCCTCTGCTTGCGGCCTCGGTGCCCGTTTTCCTTCTGTTTCCCTCGCTGCCCCCATTTGCCTTGTGTCCTTTTTTCCTTCTGTTTCCCTCGCTGCCCCCATTTGCCTTGTGTCCTTTTTTCCTTCTGTTTCCCTCGCTGCCCCCATTTGCCTTGTGTCCATTTTTCCTTCTGTTTCCCTCGCTGCCCCCATTGAACTGTGTCCTTTTTTCCTTCTGTTTCCCTCGCTGCCCCCATTTGCCTTGTGTCCATTTTTCCTTCTGTTTCCCTCGCTGCCCCCATTGAACTGTGTCCTTTTTTCCTTCTGTTTCCCTCGCTGCCCCCATTTGCCTTGTGTCCATTTTTCCTTCTGTTTCCCTCGCTGTCCCCATTGCCTTGTGTCCATTTTTCCTTCTGTTTCCCTCGCTGCCCCCATTGAACTGTGTCCTTTTTTCCTTCTGTTTCCTCGCTGCCCCCATTTGCCTTGTGTCCATTTTTCCTTCTGTTTCCCTCGCTGCCCCCATTGAACTGTGTCCTTTTTCCTTCTGTTTCCCTCGCTGCCCCCATTTGCCTTGTGTCCATTTTTCCTTCTGTTTCCCTCGCTGCCCCCATTGAACTGTGTCCTTTTTTCCTTCTGTTTCCCTCGCTGCCCCCATTTGCCTTGTGTCCATTTTTCCTTCTGTACCCCTCGCTGCCTCTCTCCACTCCCGCCGCTGCGTCCCTGCGGCCCCGCCCCTGACTGCCCATTCGCTGCCCCTGCCTCCCGCCTCCCAGCTGCTACTCCCTCCCACCTCCCCATATATGGCGGCCGCGCAGCGGACGTGCGCAGCGGGCGCGCCGCTGGCGCGCCGAAGGCGCGCCTAAGGCAAGCCCGTCTGCGCCCGTCCGTGCCTGGACCGCGCCCAGCGCCAGAACCCCTGGGCCGTGCGCCCCCCGCACCAGCCTCGAGGACCGACGCCGATACGATGCCACCACACTCCACGCTCTCAACCCCGGACGGACGCACAACTGCTTCAAGGCCGCCCCGAAACGCACCCATGGTCCCTTCACCTGCCGGAACTGCAGCTACACCAGCCTCAGAGCCACCGAGGCGCCCGCCAAGAAGGACCTCAACCACCTCCGATGCATCCTACTGAACACCCGCTCCGCACGCAAACACGCCGTCGAGCTCTGGGACCTGCTCGACACATCATCACCAGACGTCGCCTTCCTGACAGAGACCTGGATGAACGACTCCTCCGCCCCCGACATCGCCATAGCCATCCCAGACGGCTATAAGATCACCCGCAGAGACCGCGTCAACGCAGTAGGAGGAGGAATCGCCATCGTCCACAAGAACACCATCAGGGTCTCGACCAGCACCGACGACACTCTCAGCACCGCCGAACACATGCACTTCCAGATCCACACGGACCCCAACACCACCCTTAGAGGCACCCTTGTCTACAGACCCCCTGGGCCCCGACCCCAGTTCAGCGATTCCATCGCCGACTTCATCAGCACGCACGCCCTGACCTCTACCGACTACATCCTCCTCGGAGACCTGAACTTTCACCTGGAGAACAACAACGACAGCAACTCCACCACCCTGATCGACAACCTCGCCAACCTCGGTCTGAGCCAGCTCGTCACAACACCGACCCATTCCGCCGGCCACACGCTTGACCCCATCTTCTCCTCAAGCTCCCACGTCTCCTTCAGCCACACCACGGAACTCCTCTGGACCGACCACCGCTGCATCCATTTCACCTTCCAGAAACCCACCACACACCACCGCACCCAACAGATCCCACGCCGCTGCTGGAGCAAAGTCACCGAAGACCAACTCGGGCAACCCTCGCTCTCAGCCCTCCCTCCGACCCATCCAACACCGACGACGCTGCCTGCAACCTCAGACGATGGATGGACGACTGTGCCAACACCCTCGCCCCGCTGAAAAAACTCACCTACAGTGACACCACCAAAAGAGCCAGCTGGTTCACCTCGGAACTCCTAGCTTCCAAGCGTACCTGCCGAAAACTAGAGAAGAAATGGCACAGTGATAAGACACCGGACAGCCACGCAGCCCACAAAGACGCCATCCGTAACCACCACCACCTCATCAAGTCCGCCAAGAGAATCTCCTTCAAAGACCGCCTCGACAACAACGCACACAACAGCAAGGAGCTTTTCAACATCGTGAAGGAACTCTCCAACCCCAGCTCCAACACCAACGACATCCCGCCGTCGCAACCCCTGTGCGATTCCCTCGCCACCTTCTTCCACCGCAAGATCGCCGACATCCACGACAGCTTCAACACCCAGACAGCCCCAACTAAGATCGATGCACCAGACCCGCCGCACACCATCGACCACGACCCCCTGCCAGCCTGGGCCAGCGTGAACATCGAGGACACCATCAAGACCATGAGCACAATACACTCCGGCTCCCCGTCAGACCCTTTCCCGCACCACATCTTCAACAAAGCCAGCAGCTCCATCGCACCCCACCTGTGCAACGTCATCAATCTCTCCTTCGAGACCGCGACCTTCCCAGAGAGCTGGAAACACGCAGAGATCAACGCCCTACTCAAAAAACCCAAGGCGGACCAGAGAGACCTCAAGAACTTCCGGCCCATCTCCCTGCTTCCGTTCCCAGCCAAGGTAATCGAGAAGATCGTCAACAAACAGCTAACCCGATACCTCGAAGAAAACAGCATCCTGGACCCATCCCAATCGGGGTTCCGCAGCAACCACAGCACTGAGACTGCCCTCATCGCCGCCACCGACGACATCAAGATCCTGCTGGACAACGGTGAGACCGCAGCCCTCATCCTGCTGGACCTCTCCGCCGCCTTCGACACTGTCTGCCACCGCACTCTACGCGCACGCCTCCACAACGCAGGGATCCGAGACAAGGCCCTGGAATGGGCCACCTCCTTCCTCGCCGGCAGAACCCAGAGAGTCCGCCTCCCACCATTCCGATCCGAAGCCTCCGAGATCATCTGCGGCGTGCCCCAGGGATCGTCCCTCAGCCCAACACTGTTCAACATCTACATGGCCCCGCTCGCACGCATCGCCAGACAGCACGACCTCAACATAATCTCCTACGCCGACGACACTCAACTGATCCTCTCCCTCACCAAGGACCCCTCGCCGCCAAATCCAACCTCCATGAAGGAATGAAGGCCGTCGCCGATTGGATGAAGATCAGCCGACTAAAACTGAACACGGAGAAGACAGAGGTCCTCATCCTCGGCTCCAACCCCTCAGCCTGGGACGACTCCTGGTGGCCAACGACGCTGGGAGCAGCCCCGACACCCACCGACCACGCACGCAACCTGGGAGTCATCCTCGACTCAACGCTCTCCATGGCCAAGCAAGTCAAAGCAGTCTCATCCTCCTGCTTCAACACCCTCCGCATGCTTCGCAAGATCTACAGGTGGATCCCGACAGACACAAGAAGAACAGTCACCCAGGCCCTCGTCAGTAGCAGACTTGACTATGGGAACGCCCTCTACGCGGGAGCCCCGGCCAAGCTCATCAAGCGACTGCAACGCATGCAAAACGCCTCCGCACGCCTGATCCTCGATGTACCACGCCACAGCCATATCACCCCCCACCTGAGGAACCTGCACCGGCTCCCCGTCGACAGGAGAATCTCCTTCAAACTCCTCATCCACGCACACAAGGCACTCCACAAGACTGGCCCAGCCTACCTCAACAGACGACTCCTCTTCTACGTCCCCAACCGCCAACTCCGCTCCGCCGACCTCTCCCTCGCCACCGTCCCTCGCATTCGAAGAACGACCACCGGCGGCAGATCCTTCTCCCACCTCGCCGCCAAGACCTGGAACACCCTTCCACTAAGCCTACGACAGACCCAAGACCTGCTGACCTTCAGGAGCCTACTCAAGACCTGGCTGTTCGACCAGTAGCAGCACCCCCCCCCCCTTTTTTTCCCTAGCGCCTTGAGACCCTCGCGGGTAAGTAGTGCGCTTTACAAATTCTGTGATTGATTGATTGACTCCTTGCTTCTTTCTCTAACCCTTGCTTGTCATTTTTATCCCTGCTTTCTCCCATTGTTACTGTTTTCATGTCTTTCTCTTCCTCTTTCGTTCCTCTTTTTGTGTTTTTCCTCTATTGCTCTCAGTTAAAGTCTGTTGAGAAAAGTAAGTACTGGTCCCCAAAAATGAGTGCCAGTAGGCCCCACCTGCAACCACTGGCTCCAATTAATTACTGCTTACTCTCTTGAAACCAGCTGTCCTTCGGCTACCTCAGCTGGACCGCCTAACTCTGCAGTCAATAATGCAGCTGGTGCCATCCGACTGTCGGGGGATCCAGGCACCCTATGTCTTGTAATTCACCTTTGACTTCAATGTTTCCCACCAGCTCCAACTAGAACACAGCAGAAATACATGCTCTCCGCCCACAACTAGTTTACAGGAAAAATATTTCACTTTATAAATGTAATTGATTTCAGAATACATTTAACAACAAAAAAGGAGCGATAACATGTTATGTTGATTTGTAGAAAAGGTGTAGGTGTGTGGCCCCACAGCATTATTCTAAGAGCCAGGTCTTCAGCTTCTTGTGAAACTCGAGTATCGAGGAGGAGGCTCTGATGTGTTGTGGGAGGTCGTTCCATGTTTTGGGTCCCATGTAAAAGAATGAGCGACCTCCTGCTCTTCTACTGTGAATGCAGGGGTTTGTGCGAGTGAGTGTGAGGCTAAACGTAGGTGTCTCGATGGGTTTTGAAAGTTTTATGTCTGAGGTAACGGGTCCCTTGTTGTGTAGAGCGTTGTAGGTGTGCATGAGGAGTTGGAATTGAATGCGTTTGTGGATGGGGAGCCACTGGATCTCCCAGAGGTGTGGTGAGCAGTGGGTGTGCTGAGGGAGGCTGAGTATGAGTCTTGCTGCGGCGTTCTGGGAAGTCTGAGGTCTGTTCAGGAGTTGTTTGAAAATCTCGGCGTACAGTGTGTTTCTGTAGTCAAGTCAGGTTGTGATCAGTGCTTGCGTGATGGTTTGCCTGGTGTTCTACAGGAGTCACTTGAAGAATTTTCTTAGCATTCGAAGGATATGGAACAAAGCAAAACTTACTGCGTTGACCTGTGATGTCATGTTGAGCTTGTCGTCCAGGATGAGCTGCAGAGTTTTCACGTGGTTGGTGGGTGTCGGAGCGGGTTGCAGTACAGCTGGCCACCAGGTGGCATCCCAAAGGGAGTTCTTGTTTCCAAAGACCAGTACTTCAGTCTTGACAGAGTTCACTTTCAAGCAGTTTGCTCTCATCCATTCCACCACGAGGGTCATGCAGTTGGTGGAGTTGGTTATGGTGATGGGCGTCTTGTCGGTCAGGGAGAGGATGAGTTGGTTGTCATCTGCATAGCAGATGATGGTGATGCCTTGGGATCTGATGATGTTGGCGAGTGGAGCCAGGTAGATGTTGAACAGGGTAGTACTCAGAGAAGAACCCTGGTGACGCTACATACCAGCTCCTTGGATTCGGATGTAAAAGGTGCCAGTCTGACACTTTGGGTTTTTGTTGTGAGGAAGGAGCAGATCAGTTGAGTGCTGGTCTTTGGATACTCTACTTGTGGAGTCCTCTGATGAGTGTGCTGTGGCACACTGTCTCTGTGGGGCAATCTGTCCCATTTTCCTTCCACTCCTTCCCGTCCTTCCACCACTAATCCCCACTGCAATAACTTCTTACAGGTGCTTACATGTTCACACACTCATACACACAATGCATCAGTACTTTAATTTAAAAAGAAACATATCTGTAGACTTTAGACAGACATACCACACAGGTGACATCAAGCCAGATGGAAACTGAATGGAATATAGGAACTAGCATGTTTGTCTGCTGTCCTGGCTTTCATGGTGCTATATTAGGTAAATGAATGCACAGGATATACTAGGGCTGTATTACATAAAGCACGCAGGGGTCGCTCCCGCTTTCCACACCTCAGGGCACTATAATACACAAAAGGGGCCTCTAACACCTTTGTGGCTGCCCCTCCTGTAATACAGATTGTATCAGCATTACATGTGTGCCAGCGAGATCTCATGGGGGCATTTCCTCATTTGCCTGGGACAAGACCCCATGCAAATGAGTAAACAATTTGCCTCTGCACTGTATTAGAGATGTGAGCATATTGGCAAATCAGCTGTTGAGAATCAGCCTGTTTGCCAAATTGAGGTGGTGCACAGTCAATGTGCCCTTGAGGGCAACCCTTGAAAGGGGATCCCATGGACCCCCCCAGACACTCCTCTGCCGGGTGCAATCACTCACTGCCCACCTGCATGGAGATCTCTGCCTCCATTTCAAAAGCAGGCTGGGTTCCCAACTATACAGCCAAAGGCTGACCGCTGCTCCAAGGAGGTGGCCTGCCTTTCTATAATGTGCTACCACCAGGTCAGAGCAAGGATGCACTGTCCCAGTGTGTGCCCAGTTCTCCCATTTAAAGGTTTGCTACAGCACAAATGGACAGTTCGCTGTATATACAATGTGGGCCTTGGTCTGCACTGGGGCATATGTGCACAGCATGCTCTCATTTATCAAAACATTTACTCATATCTGCACTGTGGACAGTGTCATAGTGAAAGACTGGACAACAGTTCAAACCACTGTTTCATCTTTCAGTGCAGTAGGACTGATCCAATTTTAAAGAAGAAGCCTGGGTTTGCCCACAGGTTTGTCAGTATGTGATTGTGGCCTCCTATGGGGTAGGGATTCTAGGGTGAGGTCGTGGAAACTCCCACAGACTCTTCTCAAAATGATTTGTCATTGGGCACATTCACTGTATGCCACTGCCTAGGAAGTACACAGTTGGTGTGCCTCTTGGCAGTCTATTTCTGCACCTGAATTGTAAATGTGGTGCAAGCTGGTTCCATCTTTTACATAGGACCACCCTTGCATACAATTTCGGGAACACCAATTTGATATTGCACAGGTACTACAAGGAACTAGCAAACATCTGCACATCTTTCTGTAATACGGAAGTATGCTGGGGGCATAGAAATGGATGTAAATGTCTATTGCTTCCATGGGACGCTTCCATAATCCAAACCCTGGGGTTCATATTCAGCCACACCCCATATATACAAGTCCCAATTCTCAAGGTTCAAAGAACTGGATATGTTGAAACTTGTAAAGGAATACTCTGATAGCGGAATACTCTTGATAGGTTTTAGTAAAAGCAAACACAGGGTAATACATTTTGGGACTGACAACCCCTTTTTCCTCACGTGTACCTTGAGCAGTGCACAGACAGTCACGGTGCAACTTCACCCTTGACTTCAGAGGTCGGTCACAAGCCTGCCTTCTCATACTGTCTTACCACATTTGTGAACGTCGGCATGGGGGTGTTGAAAGTTAAGTAAATAAGGGGTCAGTTAGAGATTGGTGGAATGGTACTTCCAACATAAAAAGTGCATGCACTGCTGTGCCAAACTTGTGTTTCCCCTATCCAGTTCAGATATGGAGAAACTGCTGGGTTTTCATCTTCAGCTGGCTGCACCAAAATAAACTCTTGACCCAGCTTTCCATCCACCAATGGAAGTCAGGTCATAGTAGTTTTCTCCCCACCCTATTTAGGCAGAGCAACCGTCACTTGTTTCCCTAGCTGGGGCCTGCCATACGGGATACCAAGGACCTGGTAGGAAAATTGCATTTTGGCGCCCATGCATAGGGAGAAAAATCCCTGCACATTGGGGTCATTGTTATTTTGTTCTGCATAAACATGATCCTGCTTCGGGGGTTTGTTCTTGAGCTTCAAATGTGGTGCCCACTCAGCAATGTATCAGTGCCTTCAATGGAGTCCCTAGAGCAGCAGCATCATTGAAGGCAGTGTGATCTCTGCCAGGTAGGTGAAGATGTTTAATTAACAGTCTTCTGCCAGGGTGGTGGAGACCATATCCTCTGCTGACCTGGCTGGCAGCCCACTAGACTTTAAATGAGACCCAAAGGGTCTCATTTATAGTTTGGTGAACAAGGTTCTCCATTAAGAATGTGGTGGATGTCCCGATCAAGTGCATTATTGCCAATGCCAATCTAAATAAGGTCTACGAGACAACTGCCATGTTTTATATGAGTACCCTTTGTCACAAACGGGCAACTGCGCGTAAGGAAAGAGGAAGGGGCGGAGCCCAATAGGCACTACTTCGCACCCACCAGGCTGTACGTTGTATGCCAATAAGAATAGTCCCATTTCCGTTGACAGTGACTCATGCAGGAGCTACCTATACAAGAAGACTTCACAAGCTACCCCACAATGGACAGACAGGTACTGTGGCATTGCACCCCCAACAGGTGAGAACAGCCTACTTAACATGCGGCAGGCAACCGAGGGCTACGACTAAAGGAAAGAGCAACCCTGACAAAATTCACTCCACTATGCCCCTACTGTATATTTCCCCCACTGGGCCAAAGGCTACCACCACTGCTTAAAGAGACTCCCCCCAAATCATCACAGGTACTGTTTATCATTGGTACTCCCCAATTAGTGCTCTCTCTATCTTATGCAAAGTACGTTTTTTCAGTATGCTTAGTATTAAAGTACTTCTTGTTTTTGTAACTTTAAGTACTGGTTGGACAGCAGTTTATTGGGTATTTGATGTTTATTCAGTGCAGTCTCTAACCCCACACCAACTCCCTGAGTAATCCTTGGGCTGCTTGCTTTTTCTACCCTGTGAGTCAAATGCTAAAAAGGTGTACTTGGTGATCGGTTTTGAATCCAATAGCATGGTTAAGCCCCTGTATACCACTGTAAACTGCTCTGGATGACGCAGTCTCAGCCCAGTAACCGCTGATTGCCCAGGGACTGCTAAAAAAGTTCCACAAAAGGGTAAGAAAAAACTGACTGACACCTCACCTTATTATTGACTTCCATTATTTTTTGGCATGGAAGTCCTTTTTGAACCCTAAGCTGTCAGCATTGATATATTCAGGGTTCCAAAAAAGTGAAACAGCATCAAAAATCCTAGGCATGACATTTTAATTCTTTCTCTCCACTTGCATTCTATTCACTTGCAGAGCCATAGGAACGAATAGTGCAGCATGTGCAGTGACATCAGGGCTCAGGGGTGTGAATGGTCCACTGCACCCCAATTATACCTGTTCTGTAGTACCAAACCAGGAGATGATGGCCCCTTTCTCTTTCTTTTATTTGGGACCATGGTGCCCGTGCACTAACCACATGTAGGTAAAGCAGACTTCAAAAGCACACTGTATGCACATTTGGCAACCAAGGAAACCTCCGCCATCGGATCCCAGCCACTTCTTGGCCTTTTCCAATGAGCTCACAGCTGTATGTAAAATCCGTTGTCAGCTCTGTCAGGGCTTCTAGATGACGAGCAGGGAGCAGCTGAACCAATCACACGTTACCAGATATTATCCAACCACACAGAAAATCCACCCAAAATATTCGCCAGGTGGAGTATACGTTTTGGAAACTACAAAGTGGAAAGTTTAAGACAAACTGTAAGGTACTTAGGGGTCGATTACGATGTCGGGCGGATCGCCACCGCCCGCATGGCGGTGGCGATCCGCCCGCCATAATCGCCCGTCCGCCAACAAATTCCCCCCGCCATATTACCATGGCGGAGGGGAGCCCGGCAGACGGTAAGACCGTCCGCATGTTTTCCGCCCGGCCGAACAGTCGACCGGGCGGAAAAGGGTTTAATATGGTGGCGGTGTCTGCAAGACACCGCCATCCATATTATGATGCCGGCGGAGATGAGCCTTTCCATTGTGGCGTCGCCGCCATGGAAAGGCTCGCGGTCTTTGCTGTTGGGGGCCCGTTGCGGGACCCCAGGATGTTGGGGGGGTGGGGGCTGCACATGGGGGGTACCTATGGTACCCCCCTGCATCTGCATGCACAAGGTGGCAGGCACCGCGCAGTGCCTGTCACGTTGTGCATGCAGATGCACAACATGCATTTCCAGCAGTGTGGCGGGCGGTGTTGTGAGCACCGCCCGCCACAATGCTGGAAATGGGGGATGCCACCGCCACCGTGGCGGTGGCATCCTAATCACATGTGCGGGACCGCCGCACACATAGCGGGCGGTCCCATCTACCGGGGCGATGGCGGGCGGACAAAATCCGCCCGCCATCATAATCGGCCCCTTAGTTCTATCGTAAATAGAACGTAAATATTTCTATCTGACTATCACACACTGTGGGTAACCTCCTCTCCGCTTGATCGCCTTGAGAGACTGGCCTGTCTATCGGACTGCATATTATGTTCACACAGGAGATGTTTAAATCACAGGGGCTGCCAGTCCATGAAATAAAATAAGTTGTGTGTAATAGGGCGTGTGAGTGAGGCGGGCTTACTAAAAATGGACAACATTGTCTCATTGGGAAAACAGCAAAACTCCCTCAGCAGAGCAGCTCCTCGAACACGTCATCTGCTCTCATGTGAAAATGGAGGATTCTTGGATGTACTCACATATTTTAGACCATTTGCACCTTGAGTACCCTGGATGAGTGAAGTCATTTACATTCACTTTAGGCGCCCAGGTATAAATACAGGGTTTGCACAGCTGCATTCTGCCTTCTTCAGGCACTGTCCTTGGGCCCTCATCCGTCTTGTCCTGAGAGAAAGTAAATGTGGCTCCTCATCATTAATCCACTCCCCAATTTATTTCAGATTTGTAGCATCCGAGTTGGTCACCTGCTATGGCCAGGCCTGCTTGAAATGAGAAGGTACACTGACCTAATCATCGGGAGTCCCATTAATGCTGGACTGCTGGATCATGTCAGTTTTCACTATCAGATGCAGAATGGTAATTATATTCCAGCAGTTTGTGCTTCTCTAACAAGAGATGGATGTTTAAAGCTTGCAAATATTGCTGATTGAAGCTATGTACTGCATAGTTTGTCACTATGAGAATGTGACTTTTTATGTGGTCGGCGATAGTTGCATTGACAGAAGCTTTCTTGGAGGCTTCTAACCTCATGAGTGTGTTCCTAATGCAGGCAAAGAACACATCAGCTTTACCTGATGCCTACTTGAGGCTGCTCTATGTGGCATTATGGCTCTGCTGAAGGAAAGACCTCAGGCTCCCCTCTCCCATCCATTTGAGTTAGATTAAATCTTCATTGTTCAGTGCTATAGCTGAGGGAAGGCGAGAGACCACTTCCTGTGTACACTGATGGCAACTATATTGTATGATTAGGCACATGCATTATTATTGAATGAGGGATATATTGTACACCCATGTACACATCACTGCTGCAAAACTAAATGCTTTGACACGTGCCACTGAATGAAGTTGCCTTTGGTTGTATCCAAGGTGACAGGGAAGTAACCTGACAGAACCCTTTACATCACACGTGCAGCCCACCCACTTATTTTTCTGTCAGCAAATTTGTTTTTATTTTTTAAACACTTTCTAACATTTTAGTCAATTCTACAGGAAAAACAAATGATAAATAGCCGTACATTTTGCATCTTTAAGCATATCTTGGCCTCCTAATGACACATGAATCATATTTCGTTCTGAATCAAACAGCCATCTCTTGGTTACAAAAGTCCATCCAGAGGCTATCAGGAACACACATCATTGACCCTCTGCTTCTAAAGTGCTATCAGATGAGGAGAACAGCCAGCACATTTCTTAATCAAATAAGTCACCTCGACTAGGCACCACCAGTACCTCCCTACACATTCACACATGGAACCATCAGACAAACTGGCCACCTCTATATTCTTTGTTCATGGTCTTTGTTAGATCTGTCAGCCTTAGAGTGATCTTCCCCCATACTTTTTGCCTTACTCCTCCATTTTTGCTGATCTCGTTTTTGTTGTCCTTAGGACTCTGTGCACTTTATCACTACTAACCAGTGCCAAGGTGGGTGTGCTCACTCCTTAAAAACATGGCAACATTAGATTGTCCCCAATTGGCATATTTAATGTACTTATAAGTCCCTAGTAAATTGTTACTACATATACCCAGGGCTTGTTAATTAAATGCTACTAGTGGGCCTGCAGCACTTCTTATGTCACCCACTTAAGTAGCCTTGCAAACCTGTCTTAAGCCTGCCACTGCAGTCTGTGTGTGCAGTTTTAAGCTGTCATTTCGACCTTCCAAAATAAACTTTTTGTCAGGCCCAAACCTTCCTTTTTAACACATATAAGTCACTACTAGGGTAGACTGTAAACAGCACACAGGGCAGGGTGCAATGTATTTAAAAAGTTAGACATGTACCTGTAAGCTTACATGTCCTGATAATGAATATCTATTGAATACGTTGTTCACTGTTGAAAGGCTTACCTCTCCCATAGGATAACATTGGAGTTACCTTATTACACTTAATAAGCCGTAACTTCCAAATAACAGGTAAACAGTTCATGTTTGGTGTCTGTGGAATTGTAATGAAAACCCCTCTTTCATGGTGAAGTCAGATTTTTGTTTACAATTTTGAAGTTGCCACTTTTAGAAAGTTTGCATTTTCCTCCCTTAGCCATTTAGTGCCTACAGTCTGTCTCTGAATCAAATGACTAGGTGCAGTTGGCATTTGGTCTTTGTGTATTCCTCCCAGACAGCTACATACAATAGAGATCTTAGGTGTGCCTGGATGGGCCATCATTGGCAGGATAGGAGGGGGGAGTTAGGCACAGCCCCACTTACACCTGAATAGGCTAGGTTCTGCCTTCACACAAATGATTGCATACCCCCTGTAATTAGTCTGGAGCCAGGGCAGGGGAGGCAGGAAACCTTTACACTTCTAAGGGATCCCCCTAGAAGCTTGTCCCACTTCCAAGGAGGCACCAGGTATAAATATTGGACCTCAGACACTAACTCTTTAGTACACTTCTGAATCTGTGGAAGACTTTGCCAGTAAGGACTGCTGTGCTCTGAAAGGACTGCCACTCAGCTGGACTGCTACTTTAAAGGATGGCTGCCTGCCTTGCTGATCTGCTGCCTGCTGACCTTTTGCCTGGGTGAGGACTAGACCTGCAACCTGTACCCAGGACCATCACAGTGACTCTAAGGGCTAGTCTCTTGTAACCAGCACCTGGACTCTGCAACTGTGAGTCCTACCCTTCTAAGTGGTGTCACCCCAGTCCTGGACCCTTGGAAGTTGGCCTGAAGGTGCTCTGCCAGCCCATCTGTGGATTCAGCAGAACCAACGCATCACCTCTGCTGTGAGGATTCTTCAAGCACAAGGACTTCGCATCGGCCTCGTAGGCCGCATGGGAACCACTGTTGCTTGATGCATCCCAGACGCAAACCCTTGCAACACCAACTTCTTGTTGACGGCAGCCTAGATGACAACGAAGGTCCTAGCATCGCAAGCCCTGCAGTCTCTTTGGAAATAACCGATGCACGACGCATCATCAACGCAGTACTGCGCATCGCAAGCTTCCCTCATCGACAGCCTCCCTGAAGACGACGAAGGATCTCGTATCACAGCCTTGCAGCTCACTGGAACCGACGTATCACCTCAGGTGTGCGATGCCTCATTGACGCAGGACTTTGCAACCCTCTGCAACAAGGATTTAAGGTATTCTGTTCGACAGGGCTAACTGTGTCTCTGTAGCCGACCTGGGCTTCACCGCGATCGGCCTGAACTTGTGACTTTGACCCAGTCCGGCACAACCAGATAGCCACAGTTGGCGCTTTGTGCTTTTTGGTGCTATTTTCACTTAAATCATTAAAATTGCATATCTCTGGTTCAACTGATTGGATTTTTATCATTTTGGTCATGTTATATTTATTGGAAACTACTCTATTTTTCTAACCTGTTGTGGGAACCTTTTTGTGGTGTGTTTTTATTGTGTTACTGCTTGAAGTGTTTCACAAATACTTTTCACATTGCCTCGGAGTTAAGCCTGACTGCTCTGTGCCAAGCTACCAGAGGGTTGAGCACAGGTTAATTTAGGGTTGCTTGTAACTTCACCCTGGGAAGAATTGAGGCTACTGCTTGAATAGGGTTTCACCCCCTCAACCAGTAACCCAATTTCTTACAGTCTTCTTTTTAATTGGAATTTCAAAGACATTCGGGTGGCCAACTCACGCTTACCCTTTCCTAACACTGATCAGTAAAATGCAATGCAATGCTGAACTTTGACAAAAAATCTTCGGTGTGCAGAATGCTCGGTGTCGCTAGTAGCTCGGCCTTTTTTCACTGGCTGCTACCAGGTGTATCTCAAGCATGAAAACCTCCCTCTCCCGCTATGAAAATATGTCCTGTCTTTTGAAGCCTTCTTAACTTTCCTAATACAGGATTGGTTAGCAATAACAAACTTGCACAAATTGGTAAAATAACGCGAGGTCCCTTCCATGATCAAACACTGGTTAAATCAGTAGCCATAAGCGAATATTCACACATCGGCTCCTCGGTTCGTTGTTCAGCAAAGCTGCATGTCATTTTAAAGCAGGACATGTATTATTTATCTGCAGGCGCAATTTACTCCGGGTTCTCCACGTTTTGCACAGTTTGCAAGGAATGCACTTTCTCAGATTTGTAAATTTGCACAGCACGTGGCACACATTCGACCACTGCATATTTTTAAATAAAATCATCTCTGCTAACTCATTCAAAGTTTAAGCGTCCGCACACACAGTCTTGATAAAAAAAAACGCTGGTAAATACTAAAACAATAGATATGTTTTGCAGGTGATCATTTTACCCTCAAAGCTATCGGTGGAATCCCGGGATGCCGCACTTAAGGCGACTTGTATCAAGCCGTCCAGCAGCCTCAGACCTCGCAGCTGTTCTGGTGCCAAACTCAAAGCCGCCTGAAACCAGATCAATGTCAACAACAAGCACGACTTGGATATCCGCGTGCACTTAGGCCAGCGAGACGCATGCTAGCGACATTTAACACCAGGACACAATGCCCACAGTAGCCTAAAGTGGCCCGCAACATGTAAAAGAAACATTTACCATTCAAATGAGCAGTATGTACTAGTGACTACAACTTTCGCTAGCCTTAGAAATATCCAAGGCATACCTCGTTTACTTCTTCCTTCACTGTGCAGAAGCGGAGGTTTCTCGACAGCTCCTCCTCGTACGTGGCTGCCTGGGACGTCCATTTATTGCAGTCGTGTTCCAGCACGTCTAGCTGCTGCTGCAAGTTCTTCAAAGGTACACTGAAGTTTTTCTAGAAGACAAAAAGACAATTCTAACAAACGCATCAGAGTTTAATATGCCGAAGTCAAATTTGAAACGCCTGCGCAACAAAACTTTATGAAAAGATATGGATTTGATGTAAGGCGTGCAATGTGGTATGTTGTGTTTTAAATAAACAGAAAACGTATGCAGCGTTCACGATGGAATACTTGCCAAGCATTAAACATAATATAGATAGCCCAACTCAGAAGGCTAGACAGGCTCTGGTGACACTCATGACCTTTGCGGAAACTATTCTGAGGTCATCAATTTTGGGAGAGGTCTGCATGCTGAGCCTGCTCGCAGCTGACGACTACCCTTACCCAATTTTCATCCCTGACTCACACTTCATCCCAATCCCTGTACCGCCTGTTACTCCATCCTCGTGTTTGCCTCCCCACTCGCCATTTGCCTCCCCACTCGCCATTTCCCTTCCCACTCCCGAGTCTGTTCTCTTCCTCGGTCCTCTTCTCCAAGTGTTAAATTCCCTCACCTCTTTTCGTTATACTGTACATGCCTTGCTTACTTCAACTCATTGTTTGGTAAAAACCTATTTCTTTCTCTATCTCGTCCTCTCATTTTCTGTTTATCTGGTCTCTTCGGTTCTAATTAACTTTGTGACTACACAACTCCATTTCTCAACTTCCCTCCTTTCTCTGTCTTTCTCTCTCCCGTCTCATTTATCTGTGTATGTGTGTTTCCTTCGTCTTAGTTCTCTCATTCTTCCCTTTGGAGTTTTTCCTATCCTTCTACCTCCATGTCAGCTTCACACACTCTCTTACAAGCTCCGCCTTTATTTACATCCAACAATACCACCCTGATTATATTATTCCTTACATAAACAACCCTCTTCGTTGTCTCATTCTCCATAAACCGTTAGTAAAAACCAAAGGTTATAGACCTATGCAAGATGCCAACATCATAGCCTCTAGTTCACACAAGCAAGCTTGAAAAAGCAGCATTCTCACACACCAGCCTGGGATCTGGAGGCAGAAGGTCACTAGTGCAGCTGTCACTCGCCAGCACTTGCCTGGGTGGTATGGTAGAGCTGTGAGGCAGTAGAGGCTCCATTGGGGTGGCAATGCAATTTTGGAATTTATAATGTGGTGGTGGACCATTGTGTGGTACTGTGACGTGGGAGTGTCGTGGTAGAGGAATGATGTTTGTTGCTGGATGGTATCTCAGTGCAGGGGTGGATGTGTAGTGATGTGAGAAAGAAGTAAAGTCCTGGGGCAGGGTAATGAAGTGCTAGGGCTTGATAGTGCACTGTAGGGTGGTTGTGGGGGGCTGGTAGTGCAGAAGAAGATGGCTGTAGCTGTGAGGTAGCAGTGCTGTAATCGGACACTTATGGAGTGTGACATTGGTGGGGTGATATTGTAGAAGTGTGGGAAAGTAATCCAGTGCTGGTGAATGGTAGCTTTGTGCTGTGAAGTTCAAGAACAACTTGCCCATAAGCGCATTAGGGCGCCTTCCGCCACATTTAGAATCACTTTGAGGGTGTTTGGTGTTGACTCTGCTATGTAGATAGGAAAAGAACACAAACACAGAAAAAGATAGGACGGCGCTCCATGTTTGGCCAATCCGACATGCATAATTTGTATGGGTGGGAGCACTGATGCACAGTGCTTTGTTGAAGTGGTGCGGCCTGAAATCGCGGCCACTGTTCTTCAGTAGAGCGCTGTACGTCAGCACTCAAAAGCCAGTACCAGGCCCCGTGTTACACCAACTGTGTGATAGACAGCAGAGTGTCCAATCAGGCAATTCGCTATCAACTGTGCTGCTCGCATCATGCAGGACCTTCTATATTGAGTTCTATTCCTCTGGTGTATCAGTGTCACCGGCAGGGTTAAATAAGAAAGTGTAGCAGACATTAACCTACAAATTTTAGTGCATAAGCAACTGTGTAACGCTCTTGCATGAAGGATGCTGCAGTTGCCTATGAGGTCGTATGTGGGTGATTCATTGAATTTGACAAACAAATATATACAGCCATAGCCACTGATCCTTCTTATGCAATGTGACAAAACCATATGGAATCTTTGTATGCCCAGGTTAAAGATGCAATGCCATTGGTTCAAATACTGGCTGGAATGAAGAGGACTTGAAATGAGGGACATAAGTTGAGAAGTATGTGCCCTACAGCACTGAGAGAGAGAGTTGAATCCTGCTGCTGTGGTTGTATGCATGTATACATGTGTGTGCAAGTGTGTACCCGTTGGTTTATGAAAGAGTGCATAGTTATATTATGTATGATTTTATAATGCTAATCCAGATATAATGGTGGCAAATATAGTGTGTAGCAGTGTGTGTATGAGTGACTGCATGATTTTACTATATATAATTGTATAATTTTAACGCAGATATAATGGTGGCAATTCTTGGCATATTATAGGCGTCCATGTCATGATGGTGCCCAACCCTGGGAAAAGGCTGACACTGACATAATGGTGGTAATTCTTTGTATATTATGGGCATCCATGGCATAACAGCTTCCATCTATTGCTCTGCTGACCCTGGCACCATGGTGGTAATTCTTGGCATAAACAGACAAATTGATCTTTTGTGGACAAAATTATTACATTTTCACATAGATATCCAAAGCAGATATTTGCATGATAACCACCGCTGCTTTCTGAAACTCTTGCCTGTAAGTAAGATTGATATAACTCATCTGCTGCCCAAACTTGTATGGTCTCTGTAACCTGAAGCAATAACACTGCTGCATGAGCCTGTAAAATATGTATAGCTCTTCTATGTACTTCACGAGACAACAAAAGTGTTGTTGTTTGTTTTTAATGTTCCACGCCACACCTTCTAAGGAGATTTTCGGTTATAACATATGATTGAGAAGCTACTGGGAAGGGGCAGGAAGGAAAACTGAAAGGAAGAGAAATGTAGGAGAGTTGATGATAAATACTATGAATAATGCTTGGCCACGAGAAATTTTTTAACTGCCTGTATCGCCTAGCCCTTAGGACCTCTTTAGGGAAATTGTACTGAATAGTGCACAATTTTGCCACCACTTTTCACACTCGTTTTGGGATGGGTGAGCCTTCAACGCCCCTGGGGAGGAGCAGGCTTGCTTGGCACACTGTGAAGTCCTGGAATGTGTCATTGGTGTCCTCTCAAAAACAATGACCTTTTTGCATATTTATTTGTAAATATGTGCTTAGAAATGTGATATTGGGACACATTTTTAAACATTTTTGTGTGGAAGAATCCCCGAGGCACCCTGGAAGAAACTGATCTACTTCCTCTCTGCATTTTGGAGACAGAATTTGTTTTACTGCTTTTAAAGCTCAGCATCTGCCACTGGTGAAGTGGTAGCACATTTGTGGTGCGGTGGGTGGAGATAGTGTGGTTATAGGTGTGGCTTGATGGTGATAGTTGTGCAGTACTATGGGATGGTAACCCTATAATTGGGAAAACGTGATGCAAGGACTGAAAATGCAATGCTGCTGTAGTAACGTGATGGTAGAGTGTCGGTGTAGTAGTGCGCTGTTGAGTATCTCTACGGCAATACAGAGATCTAGTATGTGGTGGGGATGGGGGTGTAGCGCCTAGGTAGCAGTGGTGGGGGTTGGAAGTGGGTTAAGCAGGTGATACAATGGTGCAGTGAGGTGGTAGTGTAATATTTGGGGTGGTAGTGCTGTGTTGTGGTGGCAAAGTATTGAGAGTTTGTGGCTGTTAGTATAGTGCTGTGGGGTGATACTGTTGTGGTGTCGTACTAGTGTGGTGGTTGGGGTGGTAATGCAGTTATGGTGGTTGATCATTCACTGCTGAGAGGTGGTAATACTGTGAAATAGTGGTGATATTTCTGTGTTGGGGTGGAGGTGGTAGTGTTTTTTAGTTTGGTGTTGTGTGCTGGTAGTGTGAGATAGTGGTTTTCGAGTGGCCAGTCTGAGGTAGTTTGAGGTAGTGTTTGTGGCAGTGTGGGTTTTTAGGTAGTTTGTATTGTAGTGGAGAAGTAGTGTAGTGGTGTAGGTAGGTAGTGCAGATGTATGGTGATATGGATTTTAGAACAGCACTGAGTTGATAGTGTGATGGTTTGTGGCAAAGTATGGTGGCAGTACAGTGCTCAGGTCTGTACAATTATGTAGAAAGGCATGGGTGTTGTTGCAGTGGGGACTCTGTGCTAACCTGCTGAAAAATAAATTTCAGAAACCTACCTTGACAAACCCAAATTAACAACCTATCAAATTGACAACAAGCATTGGCAAAGTCAACAGGTCTGGTCTTTGCATTCTGTGTGATTACTTTTTTATTTTTTTATTGCAAGCCTATGCCACTGAAAGAAAAATAAAACCGCAACTTGAGGTGAAAGCGAGGTAAGCCTGTGGCCTCCGCACAGAAGGCTATATTTTTTGTAATTCCAAGAGTTGCCGATTTCAGCTATCTATCAAATGCTTCTCCAACACTAGCTAAGCAAAGCCACAAACTCTAACTTCTGAAACACGGAGTCCTAGCAATAACATATTGATGGTGCACTACAGTTTTGCACCTGCCAAAGCTGTCATATATCCATGGTGGGAGGTATCTAAAGGTTGCTATAGAATAGAAGCCTTGTGCCTTAATTTTTTCCAATAAGGGGAATCGCCAAACTGTATTCTGTATTTCCAATAATGAAGGAGCATGCAAATCCCAGAGTACCAGCAGTACTTTATTTGTAAAAGATTAAGTGGTGGGATTCAAATGTTTCTCAGAAGCCTGCCAGCACTGCAGTCAAATGTCGGTGCTGCTGAATCTGAAGGCTTTGTGGTCTTGATTTCACCTCATGCTTCTTTCACCTACCAATTTAGTATTCCTACCCATATCTCACTCATAGATTGTTTCTCATTCATGCTTTCTCCCTTTGGCACTGTTTTTCTGTCTCTCTCTTTCTTACCCCCTTTGCTGCCTTTATCTCTCTCCAGCTCTGGGTTAAAGGGTGTAGAATAAAAATAAGTCCAGTCCCAAAAAAAAGAGTACAGCGGATCCCACCTGCAACAACTGGCTCAAATTAAGGACTGAGGTAGTTCTTAAGATATATTATTTTCCTGGATAGTACAAGGATCCAGTTTATACATACCTCAGGTATGATTAAAATGTGAATAAACAAATTACCGGATGTTCAGGGGTACCATGGCCCCATTATCCTCTGAAAGTTCTGAAATGTTTCTGCCTGCTCTAAGAGCCAGACAACCAGTAGCGTAACACAGGCCCCCACTGCCCCCACAGTGCGGGGCCCCTGAGCTGCAGGGGCCTCCTCAGGACAGTACTCTGTCCCGAGAGCTCCTGGTTAAATCCAGAGCGGGGGCCCCTTCATGTACCTGGCAGGGGCCCCACTCAAGTTTTGTTACGCTACTGCAGACAACAGGTCAGGGACATTCCTTAGGGCAAAAGGTATACCCCAATCTAATTATGTGAGTGCATGTTAGTATATATATTTATATATTGGAAAGACAGGAATTTCCTACCTCTCCTTATTTGAATTTCAAGATCCTATTTAGGGCTACTCTTTACGTCATGGTGTAGCAGGGGTGGCCACATTACGTGGGTGAAACCACCTCATCCAAATTCTTTTTTGACACAGAAGGGGTCCATTAACATGGGGACAAGGAGTTAGAAATAGGAATTACCTAGCCTGTCTATAGATTCACCGCACTTGTCGTGATTTATGATGTGTCTCAGGAGGAAGTGTGGTGTCTAATTCTCCCTTTCTCTCAATGTAATATGATGATTAGCTTGAGTAATACCCATGAAGCTTTGCAAACACTTGTTATACAGATCCTGGTTGCACTGGAGAGCCTCCACCTCACCGTTTTGGATGACACTGCTGTCGTCAGACCAGCAGGGAGGAAGAGTTGATTCACTTTCAGAAAGCACTTAAAGTCAGAGGTAAGCTAACCAGACCATAACACCATGCAAGTTCCAGATAAGGCATGGTTATCTAGTTTCTCGGCGGTAAAGTACAACTAATCTAGGAAAGTACTTGATTTACTTTGAAGTAGGTGGCTCCCAAAACCCAAACCCAGGTGAGTACCTTTGTTGATCTTACAGGGTACAACTGAAGATTTGTGCAAGGAGAATATCGGAGCACTGTAGCACCTTTAACTGAACAGGTATCTAGAAGAGAGCCCAAAGAGGTCAGGTAATGAGAGGAGGCATCAGTACCTTACTCACCCCAGAGTGGGATGGGGTCAGTGAGACTTGGTAACCCCCTCCCCCACTCTGTGGCGAGACTCACTGATGGAAAATCAGCCCTGGGAATTTCAGGGTTTAAAACTGAAGCGCCAAGGTCAGAGACAGTGACGTGCCCCCTCGTCATGGGAGGGGTGCCTCCCAGTGCTTTGCCAGGCTGAGGAGCTCATGCCCACAGGAGTGTGAAATCTTCAGCCCGGCAAATTTCAGCTCAGGCAGCAGGCACCTGTGCATTAAGCACATGTACAGCACCTGGCTGCCTGACCTGAACATAAGGAGTGCCTGAAAGGTGGGGGTGGTGGGGTTTGGGGGGTTGGGACCCATACACCCTTGAGGACTGGTCAAGCCTGGTTACTAGGCTGTCCGAGGCAGGTAGGATTTTTTGATAATCAGTGTAGGAAGGTAGGATCCTTCTACATGGACACGGATGTCCCCCCATCTTAAAGCCTTGCACTGGCTCCCGATCCGCAAGAGGATAATTTTTAAAGCGATGTTTTTAGCCTATAAATCACTTCACGTAACTGGGGCCCCGTACCTCAGGAAAAGAGTTCAATTCTATCACCCGCGTCGTGCTCCGAGATCCGCTGCGCTCCATCTAGCGCGTACCCCCAAATTCCTTCGTGCACGAATTGGCGGCTGCTCCTTCCAGGTGCAAGCAGCGCAACTTTGGAATAGTCTCACGTTGGCCCTCAGACTGACTCAGGACCTCCTCATCTTTAGGAAGTCACTGAAAACATGGTTATTCCAGCAATAGCTCACTATTTAGTGAGTTAAGAGCCTACAGTCTGACACGCTTAGGTTGTTTAAGCGCCGGGACACTCAAATGAGTAGCCGTGCGCTCTACAAATTCCGAGTAACATAACAAATTCCGAGTAACATGGTTACCCCCACTTTTTGCCTGGTGCTAAGCAGTTTTTGACTAGTCTGACTGGGATCCTGCTAATCAGGACCCCAGTCTATCTGCATTCTTCCTTAAATTGTAATGTTCAGTACTTAGGTACATCCCAGATTGGATACTGGGGTACCCTTATCAGTCCCTAGTATATGGTACTAAGGTACCCAGGGCATAGGTACCCCAGAGGTCCCCCATGGGCTGAAGCATGCATTATGCCACCCATGGGAGACCATTCAAAACGGACCTACAGGCCTGCCTTTGCAGTCTGTGTAAGCTGGTGCTAGCACCACTTACTAAAGATAAAGGTTTCCTATATCTAGGGTCACTGCACTTAAAACCTATAAGTCACTCCTATAGGTGGCCTTATCAATCCTGGAGGCAGGGTGCTTGGTTCTAAGTGTGAGGGTGAGCATGAGCAGGACACCCCTACAGCCTATGGAGTCCATTCTCCCGGGTTGTAAGTGAAGCAGTCATAAATTATTTAGAGGGGCACCGCGTAATTACGCGATGACCATCTCGAAACTGGTGGCAACGAATCCTATCATGTTTAGTATCAAACATGTTGAAATCATATCCCCACATATCCCCACACTGTAAACGGTGTGGGAGGTATGGTTCCAAGCACTGGAAGAGCCTTCCGTTACGCTCTCAGTGCTCCCGGTACCAGCCTTCTTGACCCGGACAGCACAAAATGGTTGCTGCTGACCAAAGACATGATTCTGCCCTCCTGCTGCTGAGCCAAGCTCGAGCAGGGGAAGGCAGAACAATAGGCATCCTGTCACAGGAAGGTGTGACCACCTACCAGACAGGATTTAGTGTATTAGGGCAGGGTGGGTGCGCTTGCCAGCGCCACTCGGTCTACATGAGGGGCACATTTGGTGTCCCCATGCATAGTCCAGTTCAAACCAGCTCAGGGAGCCATTGACTCCCACTCTGGCACGAAACTGGACAAAGGACATGGGAGTAACCTCCCCCCTGTCCAGACACTCCCCTGGGAGGGTCCCCTGATTCGTCCCAACCCTCTCCTTAGGGTACTTAAGGGCTTACCTGTGGGTGGGTCCCTAGATTCGTCGTGGGACAAGATTCAGATCAGACACCACTTCTTCTACCGTCTGGGCACTCTGGACTTCGCTGGACTTAGTTTGGGCTCGGCACCGTCTCCCTTCCAGTCTGCTGCATTGTCTGTGCCTGTGCACCATACAGGAACCTTCCAAGGCCTGTGGGCATCAAAAACACCTGAAGGAATCTCCCTTGGAGTGAAGGAGTCACTCCCCTGCATTCGCAGGCATTGCAACTAAGTCGACTAGTCTGCTGATCCTGAGCTCCTCCGGAATCCGTAAGGTTCTGCAACATAGGTGGTAGTTTTTCACAGCTCCTGAGGCCTGCCCTGCCCTCTCACCAAGTTTGAGACCAGTATCCCCTGTGGGGGTTGCAATAACCAAACCCCTGTGCACCGCGTCAACTTGCAGTTGCAAAGGCTTGTTGGCTTCCTTCCAAGAAGATCTTCGGGCTCCAAGTAGCCCCAACCTCGAGCACCTCCAGTGACCAGAATCTTCAGCCCCACCACATCGTGTGCATCGTGGCCTGCATCTTTTCGTGAGCTGCTTGAGGTCTTCTCGCGACTCCAGTGCCTCCGGCCTGTGGGTCCAATTGAGGGTCACCTTTGTTTCTTTTGGGCTCCCCTGATTGTTCGGGCCTGCCCTGACTCCCCTAGACTTTGCTGGTCCCGACATTGCACCTTCTTCAACTTCTGCGTTGGTTGCATTTGCCAAGGCTTGTTGGTGCTCCTGCCAGACACCGACCCCTTAGCACTCGACATCCGACGTGGGACAGTTTGTGCATGACTCCTGGTCTTCCTCAGCATCACCTGGTCCTCACAGCTGCAGAGTCAAGGTCATCGTCATCCATCCTGTAACTCCCGACATCTGAGGGCATTTGTCTTTCAAGTCTCCTGGTCACTCCTGAGTGACATAGACTCTGTCCCCTCTGCTTGCAGGTACCTCTCATCTCGAATCCACCTTCAGATTCCACCGGACACTTTCTCCTTCTTCAGCAGCTGCACTTTCCTGAAGTCCTCCATTGGGTTTGATGGCAGTTTTCGTAACCACTTCACACCTATGCACCCGGCTTCCCTGATGTAGGTAACGTGGGTACTAGGGTATCCACAGGTGGGGTGGCTCTCCAAACTTCTGTCTTCCACAGGGTTTCTTCAGGGTCCACTGGGAAGGGTCCTTAATGATTAAAAATCCAACTGCGACTTACCTGTAGAGTTGTATGGAGCACGCGGTCGTGTTCACACACTGCACACGCTCTCAGTGGGGTCCCTATCTACTCACCTTGGGTGGTTCCTTGGGTCCCCAGCACTTCTACATCCTCTCGACACTGTCTTGACCCCAGTCGTGGTCCTTATACCACTTTCTTAGTATATGGTCTGGTCCCCCCCTGGGGTCCACTGTGTATTCTGTGCTATTTACTGCGTTTCTTTGCCAAGTATTGTGTGCATTGTGATTATCTCCGGGTAGGAGATATCTAAACGTGTTAGAGAGTATATTATAATAAATACATATTTTTATAAATACCTTGAGTGGTTCTTTTTCATGTAATCTATACTATAAGATTGCATTCTGGTAAACCAGGCTGCTTTACACTCCTTCTGGACTAAGCCTGAAGGCTTCTCTCCACAGCTACCACTTAGAGATCTTTCTAAGGTTGTCTAAGTCCTCTTAAATCACCATAAGGGTTGTCTGGACTGGTGCAAGGTGCCCACTTACATAAGTGGACATAATATGCCAGGCCAGCTTCTCACAATCAGTATACTGTACATGCGTGGGGATGTGCAAGGACACCTGTGTCTGTTCAGAGGTACACATGGGTTGTGAGGATCGGGAATATGTGCCATTTTTCCTCCTGGCCTAACACTCTTGCATGTGATGCTGTGCCTGCCGCAAATTGAGTTATGCCTACAAAACTAAAGTAATGTATGGTTAATTTAGAATGGAAGAGAGTTCATTATTAGATGCAGATGTGTTTTTCTGGGAGCATTCTTCTTTCATTGCACTAGAAGATAAGTTAGGTTAAGGACATTTCTGACCTCTCTCAGGACATGACAACAACGGATGGCATGGCGTTTTACACATCTCTGACTGCTCTCCAGAGGGCTTGCTGGTGTAACTGTAGGCTCTTTCTTCCAGCCGTCCTCTAAGGAGTTATGGAGTTACTTTGACATTTGGAGGTGGGCTTGCAGTCCAGGGAAAGGTCTTGATATAGAAGAGAGGCCTCTGCCATTTTGTTTAGACAGTATGCGACCAAAGAGTTTCTTGACCATATATCAAGCAATAATAGTTATTCATGTCATCATATTAGAGTAGTAGTAATCATTCTCTCAAATTCTCTAAAAACCATGTAGAATGCAATGAAAAAATAAAATTCATACATTGTTAAATCTGTTCAGAATACAAAACACCTAAAACAGCACCAGTCCAAACCACCTATAACACCATATTACTCCCCACGGATATAGTTTCCCAACTCCTAATTGCTGATGTCAAGTCTTCTATAATATATCCGACATATTTGGGTGTGGTACCCCTAAAACAGAATTAAATTGCCTTTATAGTCATTCTTATACCTTCAGTGGTAAAAATAGATTTCTGGTACTACCTGCGGCGATCAAGCAACTCAGGGCATAAGCAGAAGATAGGTTCCATTTGTACTGGCCCGTGCTGCAAAGCCGACACAAACTGGCAGATCCTAGGGGAGTTTTCCACTGCCCATCAAAGTGATTAAAGAGTAGATTAAAAAAAGTCTAAAACGTACAAATAGTTTGGAGTAAAAGGGAGTGTCAGAGATAATAGGGAGAGCCTCCAATGGTATTATAGCCTATCATTGCTGCTGTTCAGCCAGTATTGGAGAAAGAAGAGGACTGTCGCCCTGCTGAGACTGCCGTGCCATTAGCGAGGTGTATTCAGGAGAACCATTATTTTTAAGCGCACTGGTGCATCTCTGCTTGCACCTCGTCTTTGTCAGTGCAACCCTTGTCTTTCCTGATCTCATGACCTCCAATCTGGTGGGCCTTATTGCCCCACCAAGCACCTTCCCGTCACTAGGGAGAATATCCCCAAAAAACTAAAAACTAAAAAAAGAGCTTGGAGGCACACTAAGCAATGTCTTGTGGACAGCCATATCTGATCCAGGTAACGCCCTGGCACATGGATATTTGAATTTGGCTCTAAAACCTTGCAAGCTGACCAACGTTGGGCCTTAATCCTCACTCAGGCTGCTTTTAACAGAGTAATCAATTCAGCGGCCAAGAAGTTTTCTTTCCTCAGTGATAAAGCCTCACTGACTAAAAGATCAGAAGCTTGGAAACAATTGGCACATACGGTCTCCTGAAGCCACAAACATACTTAGAAGAACTGCTTGGGTCGAGGGCAAAGCTCAAGTTGTTATCGACTGGGTAGTTTTAATACTTTATCTAATGCCCCTGCCCGGCTGAAGCAACCCACTTTGACCTCATGCCAATTGTGCCATCACACAAAGGAAGACACCAATCGCATTGTTTGCAAATGCCCTGCATTGATGACACAGAGAAAAGGACTTTTGAAACCCACTTTCTAAGGAAAGGAATCCGCACGTGCCGACAGGCAGTATGAATCTGCCTTCAAGAAGATGACCTAGTTCTCTGTGGGAAATTTTTAAAATGTATGTCACTGGCAGAAAGAAAACTAGCTAAGCAAAATATGCAGTGACAGGACACAATTTTTACAGACTATGATCTGATTGCATTTAACCGAGCATCTTGTAACCTGCTATTGCACTTAGCACTTTTACTTAGTGAGCCTCTAAAATCAGGGACACCGTTCTCATAGAGTACGCTCTCTGATTGCACTTCGTCCACTTTAACCCAGTACTGTAACATGCTAATGCACTAAGCACTTATACTTAGAAAGCCTTTAAGTTCATGGATGCAATTTGCATTGACTACGCTCGTTGAGTTCACCTTGCTCACTTTAGCCTAGAACTGTAGGCTCACTGATAGAATATCGATGACATAAATATCGATATTCAAAATATCAGAAAAAAAATATAGACTACAAAAATATCAACTCCCATACCTAAAAAGGTAAGTACTAAAATATTGAATCAAAAATATCGATTAAAAAAATATAGATGTACAAAATATCGATTTAAATATATATATATATATATATATATATAAAATAAAATAATATATATTAAATATATTAAATATTAATATTAATTAAAAAAAAATTTAAATTTAATATACATTTTAACAAAATATAACAAATAAACTTAATTAAAAAAAGAAAAACACACAAACATAATTTATACATATATATATTTACTTTAAAATAATTATGAAACTATTATCTTTAATTTATTAAAAAAACTTTAAAATTGTATGAAAATAAAATATGTATATATATATATATCAATAATTTAAAATATTAAAAAAACATTCTAAAATAAATTAAAACATGAAACTATTAAAAAATATTTAAACTTACATTTCCCGATACAATCAGTGCAACAGTAGGGAAAGTGTTGGATAGCAAAATAATTAAATTTAATATTCCAACCACAGTGAGTGCAACAGTAGAGAAAGTGTTGGATAGCAGAGGGGTAAAAATTACTATTCCCACTCCAGTGAGAGCAACAGTAGGGAAAGTGTTGAATAGCGGAGGGGAAAAAATTACCATTCCCACTCCAAAGAGTGCAACAGTAGGGAAAGTGTTGGATAGCGGAGGGGTAAAAATTACTATTCCCACTCCAAAGAGTGCAACCGTAGAGAAAGTGTTGGATAGCAGAGAGGTAAAAATTACTACTCCCACTCCAGTGAGTGCAACAGTAGGGAAAGTGCTGGATAGCGGAGAGGTAAAAATAATTATTCCCACTCCAGTGAGTGCAACATTAGGGAAAGTGTTGGATAGCGAAGAGACAAAAATTACTATTCACACTCAAACAGTTAAAACAAAAATAAAAAACCATTAAAAATTATTAAAAAAATCATAAAAATAAATAAACAATATTCTGAAATGAAAAATCAAATATATTAAATATATAAAAAGAAAAAATATTATAATTACATATAAAAACCTACAAATAATATATAATATAAAATAATAAATAAATTTATTTAAAAAAGTTATTTTAAACTAGAAAATATTTACAAATAAATTAATTAATTAATACATAAATGTATTTATTATATTTCCTACCTTATAACACCACACCAATAACAAAACACTTCAACATTTTTAATTATTTTTCTCTCCAAAATTAACATAATTAATAATCAATTAAAAATCAATTAAAAAAATATTATTCATAAAAAAATTAATAAACATTACTTGACTACACACACTTTAACACTATGAAATCCACAACACACACCTAAATTAAACTCTAAAATAATAAAACACAATCGAAACTTATTTTATAAATTAAAAACTATTACTATTAACAACTAATAATAAAGTAATTAAAATGTATTTAATACCCACCCTTTACCCCTTTAAAAGTAAAAACAACAGACAAAAAAATAAACAATCAACATTAATTAACAACTATATATTAATTAATTAAATACAAATACTTCCCACCCTTTACTCCTATAAACACCAAAACACACACCTAAAATTAATTACACAATTACCATAATTCATTACTAATTAATTAAAATTAATTCACAACCAATTAATTAATTAATAATAAATTACTATACACATTTAACAATATAACATCTTAATTAAACAAATATTAATAAATAAAAAATAATCAATACATTTAATATAATTGAATTACTTCCCACCCTATTCCCCTATAAACCCACAACCCGCTACAGAACTAAAAATGCAAAATTCAAATAAAAAAATTAATAACTACTAAAAATGTAACACATATATTAAAAATACAAACAATTCTAATACAAAAAAACATACAACACATACATATAAAATATATACTAAAATACATAACATTAATAAACAAACAATATTTTTAACAACTATATTTTTGCAAACGATATTAAACTCTTCGACATTTTTAAAATCGATATTACTTACCTTAAGTCGATATTCTTGACCACGATATTCTTTCTGTCGATATTTTTGACCCATAATATTTGCAACTCGATATTTGTGCAACTCGATATTTGTGATTCAATATTCTGTCTCTGCACCGTACTGTAACTTGCTAATGCACTAAGCATTTAATTTAGTGAGCCTTTAAGATCATGGCTATAAGCGATATCAACTATACTTTGAATTGCACTTTCGTCCTCTTTAAACTAACACTGTAACCTGCTAATGCACTAAGCACTTATACCTAGTGAGCCTTTAAGGTCATGGACACAACTGTTAGCGCCAAAGCTCTTTGATTGCACCTTGTACACTCTAGCCTAGTACTGTAGTACTCCTGCTAATGCACTAAGCACTTATACTTAGTGAGCCTTTAAGATCATGGTTACAACTGTCATCGACTATGCTTCTGAACTGCGCCATGTCTACTCCAACTTTGCATACTGTAAACCTACCTGCTAATGCACTAACCACTTTAATTTCATGGTTACAAATGTCACGAAACAAAATAACTTATGGTAACTGCTGTATATGGAGACAGGGTCACTGGGCTTGAGGAGTTAAAAACATAAGGACAGTTGGACTTTTATTGTTGTCTTAACTAAAGAAGTGTTGTACTTTACCTGTTTTTAATTGGAAGTTATAATCAACTGAACAATAAAATTATTTATTCATTCATTACATTGTTTTAGAACCCTCCTTGGTTGTGCTTTATCTGGTGTGCTAACAATCCTTATCAGATACTGTATTGGTATGTCTGCTTGCCTGTACAGCATGTCTCCAGAACAAACCTCTGCCAGGAAATGACGCATGTCAAGTTGAACCAAAAGAGCTAGCAGATATTTACACAATTATTTTGCAGGGTGCTTGGTTCCCACAGGTAATTTGGTACTATCTGACCAACAGCAAAAGAAATCTAGGTTTAGACTGCAAATAATTAGGTGCTTGGTTGTTTCTGAAAGGTCAGATCACAATGCTGGGACTAGATTGAAAAAAGAAGACAATTACATCAGAGTGAAAAAAAATGTTGAAATCATTCTTGATTGGAAAACTCTGACAACAAAACATCGGAATGCGACCATCTTGGATAGGAATGAATTTAAGGCTAGCCAAGCCTTCTTCTTCAGGAGAATTGGAATTTCCTAGAGGTGGCAGGCATAAGAAGAAGAACCACATGTTGAACATCTCTTTTCTTTGAGCTTTATTCAGTGACAGTCGATTCCTCAGTATTGTGCTCCACACTTCACGCAGAGGAGCACGTTGCAAGTAAGGAGATCTCTAGGCTGGCACAACTGCTGAAGAAGTGATGTTGATTGGGTGTAGCTGGAGCAGAATCCTCACCACATACTAGCGCAAGGGCCAAAGATGCACTGCCTTCAACTCTACAGAAGTACGGCCAGGCGACCACATCACTGCCCTTAGTAAGTCTCTTTGCCAGCTTCATGTGGCTTTGTTCGCTCTCAATTACTACCTTGAAGAAGAAGAACCCTCCACATTGCATTAAAAAGATTACTGTGCATGAGCAAAACTATCACTTATGTTAGTAATCCTCCGAACTAAAGAATTCAACTACAATGGTAAGGTTTTTTTATTTTCAGTACATGCTTTCTTACATAAAAACATATAGATGTGTATGAAAAGTTAAACTTCCAAAAACAACTATGAACATACTTATTAAAAAAACAAAAACATAAACTGTCCAAAACTACTTCTACAGTTGTTCAGTTCCGGTCTGATGACAAGTATTTTGATATATACCTGATAAGGCATTATTACAAGCCATTTAATAAATAGTTATTATTTTGGTATTAAATACTTTTCTATGTTACTGTCCCATAGATCTTGTTAAAGGGCTAATGGATATACTATTGGCTGGAGAAACGTCATTAATCCAAAAAAATGTCAAGATGGTGTAGCAAAAGGTTTATCAATAACACACTGGGGATCTAGAGGGGAGACTATACTACTCCCTGTCTTACTGGGAAACTCACTAAAAGTACGTCTCAAAAAGGAGAGAAAGGGGAAGGAATGTGCACACGTTTGGGCAGTCCCCTTCCTCTCCTTTTTGACACATATCAAAAGGTTTGCCTTGCTTTGGTGATGCAAATCACCCTCACTCAGATCAATTGTGACTGATTATTCTAAAAGAAATTTGAAAAGACTTCCATCTAATTCGCTGTTACCAGACTTCTGCTTCTGACACACTTGACCAAGGTTGTTTTGGTTCTTTCACGTATTGATTATGGTAACGCCATCCTCAATGGAATCCCCAAGGTCCTCCTTGCTCCAATCAAAGCTGTGCTCAACCTTGCAGCCAGGCTCATTACAGACTGCAAACGCTTCGATCACATATCCCCGGCTCTCAAATCTCTTAAATGGCTCCCTATTGAAGGCAGATCTGCCTACAAAACTGCCTGCATCACTCATAAAGTCCTCCACCAAAACACTCCGCAGTACCTCTCCAAGAAACTCCTCATTACGGGCACCACACGACCTCTGAGAAGCACCAACTCCCTCCTCCTTATACCACCACTGCATAAAAAGAAAGCCACACAATCACGCTCCTTCTCTGGTAATGCCCCTATCATCTGGAATGCCCTCCCAAAAACCTGCACTGCAACCCCTCCTATTTCAGCTTCAAAAAAGACCTCAAAATCCACCTACTCAATTATTATTGGGGATCCTAACCTCACAGCGACAAGATTAACATCCCATTATGTGGAGATGAAACACTCCGACAAGGATTTGTGGTGGACAATAATCGAAAAAGTCACAGGAGAAGGCGATGTAACCAGAAGACTTTTGGAGAGGGAGCAACGTTGGGTGCATCGATTAAAAACATACATCCACGGGTTGAATGATTCCATTCCCTGGCACCAACTTAACAAGACCAGATGAATCAAACATTTTTGGATGGAAACTGAAACTGGATCTGATACTTACTTAGCATTAGTATGGATTGTAACCCCCTATCTGTGATACTATACTGACATACCCTACTGAGCATTAGGTTTTTTAACTTAATTATTGAATTTTCAGTATGGTAAATTCATTGAGAATACTTATTTTACTATATTGACATTTACATCAACCGACCGGCATCACAAGCGCTTAATTCACACTAGTCATTGTTTGACAAGGGATTTAATTTTCTATCACTTGTTGGTTTTCAGGAAAGCAATTAAGACCCTTCTCTTTTCACCTGCTTAGGCTGCCTGTTCTTTTCTTTTTCCCGTTGGTTACCAGTCTCTCCTGTACTCTGATACTCTCTGTGGCTGGCAGCGCCGGGACGCCTCTTTGCTGGGGCAGCTGCGCGCTATATAAATTCGGTAAATAAATAAATAAAATAAATAAGAAAAACTATAGTGTAATGCTGATACGCGACAACACTATCATATGATTGTTTAAACATCTGTATAACGAGGGAACTACTGTTCCCACAATCTGCAGGGCATGCGTGTTTATGACGCACGCACAACGCGAGAATCCCAAAATTCATATGGTGGACATGACGTTTATTTCACGCGCCCTTGCATAAGCGATTGGTTTGGGACTCCTTGTTTCGCAAACAGTGTGAATATTAACATCACCGTGGTCCTGTATCAATACATAGGATTTTATAAAATAATTGTAAAAACATCGGGTTTTCCGTATGAGTGTGTTGAAGTGGCTGTTTCAGTACCTTCACTCGGGGAATTTGAAAACTACATTTCCCAGAGTCCATGGGGTGGTCAGGATAGAACCTAGATATGACCGCGGAAGTAGGCGCGCCCATCAGAGCGTTCCTTTAAGAAACAGCTAGTGTAGGCTCCCGGTTGCCACAAGCCGCTGGGACCCACACCGAACAGGTCACACTACGGGGCAGGACCCTTGATGACGTGAGTAAAATGAACGAAAAAACGCCAGAAACAGGTATGAGTGCATGCATCTCCAACACGGAGGTTTCTTTTACCGCATTTACTGACGCATGTTTTTTGGTTTTGGTTTTTGTTTATTTCATTTTATCTCCTACCTTTAATCACATCATTTGGATAATTCTGACCGTGAATTTTTCGATCCATTTTCACGGCACCAGTGTCTGACTACAGGGCTACCCCATTTCTAAGGGAGGTCCCACGAGGAGTTTAACCTCTCCCTATATGGGGTAAGACTCGGTATTTTATGTGTCCTGTATGTATTTTTACGGCAATTTTAATAGCGGTATGAATGAGAGTGTATGATTCGTTTTTTCACAAATATTCAATGCACGCAAATTGGTTTGGAGATTGTTAGTATGCGACTATTAGCCGCTACGCCACAATTATGCGCACATTCTAGAGTGTGATATAGACCTACGAATGAGCATATGTTACGCATACTGTATTAGCATGCTTGTTGCTGTGCTTTATCACCCTCGGGCATAATTGGCACAGAGGGTGACGTCACTCTTCACTACTTGTGATTTCAGATATTGTATACATGCCTATAACAATGGTGTGTTGTTTGTTTTGTCGTTATCTTTGTCTTTTTACAGATTGAGTGATCTAATAATACCCAAGATTGTGACAAACAAAGGAGCAGCTTTCTGCCCTTTTATAAAATTAGTATAGGGAACTTCCTTATTACTACCCTTCCAGGGGGGACAACGTTATCGCCCTGAAGAAAGTCCTGCACCATATTTTGGGCTTGAATTGGACTGAAACATGTTGGCTTTAGGGTCTTAGGACCATAATATCCCAATGACCTTATTCTTCTTTATTTTAATATCCTAGACAGATCCAAGAATAAAGGGAAACCGGGATCTGCCAGTGGATTTTTAATCTTTAACCCCCTGGCCAAACATTTCTTTAAGAGCTCCCTGCAATACGGTCGAGCCCACCCCGACTTATAGACGTCGGGGTGTCCCGATGATGAAGCATGACACCACTAGGGTGTGTGAGGGAATATAAAACAAAAGGAGTTGCCTCCTTCGCCATTTTAGAGTGGTGTAAAATCATCAGCTTCATTTAGGGACATTCCACCATTGATCAATCAGTATCTGTTTGTATTCTAACAACCGAACTACATGGTTAGGGTATAAGGGGAGTATTTATTGTGGATCAGTGTTATATAACGGGAGGGTGTACTCCTCTTTCAGAGTTTCTCTCGGCCCTTCAAGTAGTGAGAGGTTTTTCCTCCGCTACATTAGTGTATTACGTTTTGTGCAGCGCACAGCTGTGGGGCATCCCCAGAAAAGAGGGTTATAAAACCCAAGATAACTTTGTTTGAATAATTGTGGAAATTTGGAAGGATTCACTCACCGCTTTTTATTTGGTCTTGTCTTAAAATCACTTTATCATGAATACGCCAGGCACATTGACAACATCTGAGACCCTTGGGATAGGGTACACGGATGAAATGGCGTCTGCTATTTTGGCCGGCCCATCATTATTTCCAGACACAAATATCAACCAGAGTCTCAACCAAGCGCAGAACTGGGATGAATTAAAGGAATTGAAACGTGCCCAGATGAAAATCCTACTTCATGGGGCCATCTTAACGGAATATCTGCGAGGCAATGCAGCACCTAGTGACCAACGCCCCCAGAATTTTCTTAGATGATCCTTTGTTCAAAAGAGAGTGGTCACTAATCGCGTGGCGTTGCACGCGCGATTGGTTGATCCTCATCATAAATACTGCCAAACGCCTTTCAGAAGCTATCCTGGTAAAAATCAAGACCAGCGAAGATGCTCTCATAACAGAAATTAAGATCTCACTCTATAAGAAAAAACTAGAGGAGGTCAACAAAGAGATTGGGGAACATAAAGACTTTCTGATGCAGAGTAAAGTCAACAAGTTACAGAAAGATCTTAAGAAATTCTCTCATGAGAAAGTATACCCCTATATAAAAGACTACTACAAAAGCCAGGATAATTCTGAATCCGGATCGTCATACCAAGGGGACTCAAGCAATTCGGAGTCAGAACATGAGGATTGGTCAAGTGACGGTTCCAACAAGAGCTGGAGAGGTAGATCAAGGAAACCGAGAAGAGGAAACTTCAACCAGGGATACCAACCATCCCAGATGTATCCATGGCCCAGTCCATACGGGCCAGTTCCATTCCATGGACCACCACAATTCCATGGTCCTCCACAATACCATCCGGCACCGTTCTTCCAACCCAACTATAATCAGAACCGTTTTTTAGGACAGGGTGGAAGAAGGGGGAGACGTGGAAGAAGAAACAACGTGAACAAACAAGTACAATGGGAGGACAACAACACCCCAGTGAACACACGGAGCATGACCAAAGGCCCACAAGCAGGAACGAGTGCAACCAAGGATTAGTGGTCAACTTGACAGACCACATCCTGTGTGCAGAAGAAGCTGCTGTCCTTAATAAGGGACTTGGTTTTGTTCCCACTGCATATTTGGATAAATTCCAGATACGGTGCGAACTAAGCGAATTCTTCAGAAAAATACGTATAAAAACATTCTTCAGGGAGAAAGAGGCACTAATGGAGGATGAAACCCACACAACCTTACGATTAAAATCAAATTTCTTGCCACCAACATCATTAATGCCCCCAGAGGTGATTGCGTTCGAAGAGAGTGTAACGAAGGAAATTGAAGAATTACCAACTAAAAGAGGCGTCTATGACAATTTGAACAAAAAAGAAAGAGACGCATTGAAAACCCTGGGTACAAGAACTGACATTGTTATCAAACCAGCGGATAAAGGCGGGGCTACTGTCATTCAGAGCACTACGGCTTATAGAACCGCCTGTATGAACCTCCTGGCAGATATAAAATACTACAAGAAAATCAACAAGGATCCCACCACACGGTTAAAGAAAACCATAAATACACTGACCGCTGATGCCCTGGAACGAGACTGGATCACTAAGAAAGAACATGAATTCCTCAATCCTGACGACCCAAGAATACCCATATTTTACACGATACCTAAAATACGTAAAGGGAAAAATACCTCCTCCTGGTAGACCCATCGTGTCTGGGTTAGGGTCACTTCTAGAACCTCTTTCTAAATTTACCGATTGGTTCCTACGCCCATTAGTCACACGCATCAGGTCATATGTTCAGGATACAAAACATCTGCTCAACCTAATATCAGACATTGATTATGATCCCAGGCATAATATAATGGTGTGTTTAGATGTTGAAGCGCTCTATACGAGCATCCCACAAGAGGAGAGTATCCGGGTTATTGAGAACCTCCTGAAACAAGAAAATTGGACCTGGGATGCCCCCGTAGGTTGGGTTATTACACTGATGCGCATAGCACTCACGGAGAATTTCTTTAGGTTTGAAGAACAGCTATATCTCCAGGTCCATGGCACTTCAATGGGCAGCACCTTTGCGCCTAGCATAGCGTGTCTGTATGTGGGCCAAATGGAAGAACAACATATTTGGCCCACCAACCCTTACTCTAATAACATTAGTAAGTGGTGGCGATACATCGACGACGTTCTGATGATATGGAATGGCAATTCAACAACTTTGGCTAATTTCCATAAATGGCTGAACCAACTGAATCCACATTTAAAGTTCACCATGACCTACAACCATGAGGAGGTTTCGTTTTTGGATGTAAAGATCCGGGCTAGTAACAACAGCCTGGTCAGTTCTTTGTATACAAAACCAACGGACAAAAACAGTCTGTTACACTTTGAAAGCGCACATCCACGCTCTCTCAGGGAAAATCTACCCATAGGCCAATTCCTGCGCATACGCAGGAACTGCCAGGATCTTCAAGATTATAAGATGGAAGCTGAAATATTGTCGAAGAAATTAGGACAAAGAGCATATCCCAAAAGAATTATTGAGAAAGCAATGAAAAGATCTCGCAATACCCCGAGGGATGCGTTACTGGATACAAATTCAAAGGAGGTGAAAGACATAATTATCTGTGTTACAACATACAATGCATCATCCAATGATATTAAGAAAATCATCAACAAAAAGTGGGAAATCCTTACATCTAACAAACTTAAATATGAAAAACCTATGTTTTCATTTCGAAGAAACAAAAGCCTTAGAGATTCCTTGATACACACAGACCTGAAGAGATCAAAAACAACTCACCAATTGACTCTCTGGGATCAACCTCCGGTCACTGGACACTATCCATGTGGGTCATGTGTTGTATGTGAGTTCACGAAACATACAAAGGAAATTGACTTGGGCATGCATCACGCATGGGAACAGCGGACCCATACTAATTGTAACAGTGATAAGGTTTTATACATGATTAAATGCCCATGCCAACTTATGTACATCGGCATGACAGGGAGAAAAATAAAGGTGCGCATAAGCGAACATAGAAGCACCATCAGAAGGTCGATCACAGCGACAAGATTAACATCCCATTATGTGGAGATGAAACACTCTGACAAGGATTTGTGGTGGACAATAATCGAAAAAGTCACAGGAGAAGGCGATGTAACCAGAAGACTTTTGGAGAGGGAGCAACGTTGGGTGCATCGATTAAAAACATACATCCACGGGTTGAATGATTCCATTCCCTGGCACCAACTTAACAAGACCAGATGAATCAAAAATTTTGGGATGGAAACTGAAACTGAATCTGATACTTACTTAGCATTAGTATGGATTGTAACCCCCTATCTGTGATACTATACTGACATACCCTACTGAGCATTAGGTTTTTTAACTTAATTATTGAATTTTCAGTATGTTAAATTCATTGAGAATACTTATTTTACTATATTGACATTTACATCAACCGACCGGCATCACAAGCGCTTAATTCACACTAGTCATTATTTGACAAGGCATTTAATTTTCTATAAGAAAAACTATAGTGTAATGCTGATACGCGACAACACTATCATATGATTGTTTAAACATCTGTATAACGAGGGAACTACTGTTCCCACAATCTGCAGGGCATGCGTGTTTATGACGCACGCACAACGCGAGAATCCCAAAATTCATATGGTGGACATGACGTTTATTTCACGCGCCCTTGCATAAGCGATTGGATTGGGACTCCTTGTTTCGCAAACAGTGTGAATATTAACATCACCGTGGTCCTGTATCAATACATAGGATTTTATAAAGTAATTGTAAAAACATCGGGTTTTCCATACGAGTGTGTTGAAGTGGCTGTTTCAGTACCTTCACTCGGGGAATTTGAAAACTACATTTCCCAGAGTCCATGGGGTGGTCAGGATAGAACCTAGATATGACCGCGGAAGTAGTCGCGCCCATCAGAGCGTTCCTTTAAGAAACAGCTAGTGTAGGCTCCCGGTTGCCACAAGCCGCTGGGACCCACACCGAACAGGTCACACTACGGGGCAGGACCCTTGATGACGTGAGTAAAATGAACTAAAAAACGCCAGAAACAGGTATGAGTGCATGCATCTCCAACACGGAGGTTTCTTTTACCGCATTTACTGACGCATGTTTTTTGGTTTTGGTTTTTGTTTATTTCATTTTATCTCCTACCTTTAATCACATCATTTGGATAATTCTGACCGTGAATTTTTCGATCCATTTTCACGGCACCAGTGTCTGACTACAGGGCTACCCCATTTCTAAGGGAGGTCCCACGAGGAGTTTAACCTCTCCCTATATGGGGTAAGACTCGGTATTTTATGTGTCCTGTATGTATTTTTACGGCAATTTTAATAGCAGTATGAATGAGAGTGTATGATTCGTTTTTTCACAAATATTCAATGCACGCAAATTGGTTTGGAGATTGTTAGTATGCGACTATTAGCCGCTACGCCACAATTATGCGCACATTCTAGAGTGTGATATAGACCTACGAATGAGCATACGTTACGCATACTGTATTAGCATGTTTGTTGCTGTGCTTTATCACCCTCGGGCATAATTGGCACAGAGGGTGACGTCACTCTTCACTACTTGTGATTTCAGATACTGTATACATGCCTATAACAATGGTGTGTTGTTTGTTTTGTCGTTATCTTTGTCTTTTTACAGATTGAGTGATCTAATAATACCCAAGATTGTGACAAACAAAGGAGCAGCTTTCTGCCCTTTTATAAAATTAGTATAGGGAACTTCCTTATTACTACCCTTCCAGGGGGACAACGTTATCGCCCTGAAGAAAGTCCTGCACCATATTTTGGGCTTGAATTGGACTGAAACATGTTGGCTTTAGGGTCTTAGGACCATAATATCCCAATGACCTTATTCTTCTTTATTTTAATATCCTTGACAGATCCAAGAATAAAGGGAAACCGGGATCTGCCAGTGGATTTTTAATCTTTAACCCCCTGGCCAAACATTTCTTTAAGAGCTCCCTGCAATACGGTCGAGCCCACCCCGACTTATAGGCGTCGGGGTGTCCCGATGATGAAGCATGACACCACTAGGGTGTGTGAGGGAATATAAAACAAAAGGAGTTGCCTCCTTCGCCATTTTAGAGTGGTGTAAAATCATCAGCTTCATTTAGGGACATTCCACCATTGATCAATCAGTATCTGTTTGTATTCTATCAACCGAACTACATGGTTAGGGTATAAGGGGAGTATTTATTGTGGATCAGATCCTAACCTGTGACCTGCACTTGATCTCCAATTTCACCATGTTATATTAGTCCAGTAATACTTGTCCATTTCCTGAACATCATCTGCCTAATTACTTGATATGTATAGCTCCTGCCCCTGTTCATCTATTTGATTTGTTTATCTATTTGTTTGATTTGTTTATCTATTTGATTTGTATATTTCACATGTTGTTGTCATTATCCTTTATCTACTTATATGCCATGTTTGGACCAATTATTATTGGGGGTCCTAACCTGTGACCTGCACCTGATCTCCAATCACCATGTTACATTTTGTCCAGTAATATCTGTCCATTTCCCGAACATCATATACCTAGTTACTTGAAGTGTATAGCTCTTGCACCTGTATATCTATTTTGTTTTGTATATTTCACACGTTATTTCATTATCTTTTTATCTACTTGTATGCCATGTTTGCTTCATATTATCTTCTCATGTAAAGCGCTCTGATACCTCTGGGTCTAGCCAGCGCTATTTAAAATAAATAAAATAAAAGTAAAAAGGTTATGGATATTAGAATGCCTGTCAACGATATCCTACCTTGTGTCAGTCAATTCCATTATCATTTCCCAACTAAGGGGCTTATTAGGATGGCGGGCGGACCTGAGTCCGCCCGCCATCCCCGCGGTGTTGGGACCGGCCGCCAGACATGCGGCGGTCCCGCACCGCGAATTAGGATTCGACCGCCACCCTGGCGGTCGCATTCCGCATTTTAACATTGCGGCGGGTGCTGCTATAAGCAGCACCCGCCGCGATGTCAAAATCGCATGCCTGGCATGTCACTGCACCACATGGCAGGCACCACACGGTGCCTGCCACTTGGTGCAGTGACATGTAGGGGGGTACCATAGGTACCCCCCAAGTGCACCCCCGACCTCCCCACCCCCCCCGGGGCCCACAACGGGCCTCCAAAGCCAATCCCCGGCAGCCTTTCACAATCGACATCCTAATATGGCTGGCGGTGCCTGCTAGGCACCGCCACCATATTAGAGCCCCTGCTCCGCCCGGCAGGCAATCGTAACGTCCGCCGCGATACCCACCGCCATCGTAATATGGTGGGGGTATTTCACGTTACGATGGCGTAACGGTTGCCACCGCCGGCTCGGTGGTGGCAATCGTTACGCCATCATAATGAGCCCCTAAATACAACTGATAGCACTAGGGTTTGACAGAAAGGAGATCTAGAGTCAAGTGTTATTTCTTATTTTGTGATTGTACTGACAGGAACGGATAGCACTGATTTGCGGGATTTGCAGGGAACTTGTTGCATTGACCAAAGCATACTCTGTTGTGTGCTATGTTGAGTCAGTGCAGCTCTGCCTAAGAAGAAGTGACACTTCGAGGTCTGTATAACTAATTTAAACATTCCCATGCCATCCAGTGATGTAGAAGAGGTCAAAAGAAAGGCAGTATGGAGAAGGAGTTTGCTTATCAGTGTGATGCCTGATTGATGGTGTCCCTCTGCATCACCCACTGCATGTAAACTTCCATTTAAGTGCACTGGGGAAATTGGGCTCATTTTAGTCTGCCCTTCATCTGTCTTCCATGTCAAATATTCAGGATTCAACACTGCTTTGTTCGACCAACAAATTAAAATAAAACTTTGAAATTAAAACGTTCTATCCTAAAGCACTGCAATGCAATTCCTGCCATAAGAGTTAAAATACCTTATTTTAACAAAGATTGATAATAGAAAGGACAAAATTGGCAGGTCCCTGTGACGATCCTGATCCAAGAGTAGGTGGCACATCCGATTGTGCTATATGTTTACTCATAACGCGTAATGAGTGCCAGAGCTTCTTGGCACTATTGGAGTAGCTTTTACTGGCTGGCAGTAGATGTAGCTAGTCTTGGATCCATCCTTCCAGATTCCATTTTGGCACAGAAGTTGAAGTGGAAATGAACTGCTCAACACTGTGCAAACGGCGAGAGAATCATCTTTTTATGTAGCTTGACTCTTGCATCGACTTACCAAATGCTGAACTGTGGAAGAGATGTCTGTTCCGAGGCGAAGAGCCAGCTTGTATAAATGCCTGATACGAGTATGTCGCTCTCGAATATGACTGAGGAGAATTTTTGCTTGATGGGTCTCCTCTGCTACTTCCGGTGGCTCACCATTTTCCAAACCGTCTGATTTGACAAGGTTCTCTAGCTGCGAAATGTTAGAGAGAATTTAGCTTCAAAATATATTGATTACGAGTTCACACAAAAAACTCTTCAACCGGCATCAAGTGGACAAAACAAAAGCTCTTACATTCTCTGATCCTCTCCCAAAAAAATAGGAATTTTATACACTGTCACAGGTGAGAGAAAACAGGAAAATGTACTTCACGCAATGTATCTTTCACACTTACCTCTTGCCTAACCTGGTGAAATGTAGACATTTTGCTCAGAATATCTTCATGTTCCTTGATTTTGTCTTTTACCCGCTGATGAAGCTGAACAAGTTCAGCAATTTTCTTGCAACGTTCCCTCTCAAGGGTTCCTTTCAGGCTGAGAAGTTCCGACAGCTTAATAGCATACTCCACTTCGGCATTAAGTTGCTGTCAGAAAGATAATGCTGTAAGTTCCTTGGATATGCTGCAAAATATCCATAGCGCGGCACACACATATAATAAACATATTGCACGATGATGAAAGTACTCAAAGCCAAATGTTCTAATGATTCTGACACCTTCGGGCAAAGTACGTGCTATATAAAAACACATAAATAAATATATAAATTCAGATACTACAAATTCCATACCTCTAATGGACATCGGCAGTGGGATAGCCAAACCAAAGGCTTCCATTAGGCATACATGCCCACATTTTAGAACAGGTAAATAAAAGATTTTGAAAAATTAATCGGGAGAATGGATTTTCCCAATTATTTGGTATTGAAGCAGAGACAATTTCAGGTGGGAGACAGGTAAAATAAATCCATTTTGGGTTTCAAACATTTTGAGCCTCCTACCTGAATCTAGTCTATTAGCATGTAGGGTTATGGGTTATGCCTACTGTGATAGGCCTGCTCAGGAGGAATTCCGTGGCTGGCAATTCCTGTCCCTCCTGTGTGACTCATTCTGCTTTGCTATGTTCTAGCCCTTGAACACGACCCCATTGCTTATGTCTTCCCCTCCAGACAGATTTTGCTTTTTTCTAGGAAGAAGGGACATACCCATCTCATCATGGCTCCACCCACTTATTGCTGAGAAGATATATAAGCCCAATATCAACTGAAATTTTGAAAAAAGTAAACAAACCACTTTATTTATTTTTTGGTAGTGCCACACAACAGCTAGGCTGCCATTCCTCCGCAGTGACGAGGGGGTGGAGTCGGGACACCATGTCTGTGGAGAGATAGCACCTACCCAGTTTTGAGGAGACAGAAGAAACAGCTAGAGCTGCATTTCGCTTTTGAGAAGCTCTTTAAGTATGGAATGGAGTCCGGTGTGAGGTGGTAGGTACTAATAGCCAGTTGCAAGTCAGAATATCGTAGCACAAATGTTGCCACATATATAATAATGTGGTGGCCTAAATATCATATACAAAAATATCACACTTATCTTGCCCCATTTCACTGGAACAAGCTCCCTCTGCATATTCATTCTTGTTTGGACCTTCCCAAGCTAAAAGAATTATTAAAAACCTGGCTGTTTTAATTTCTCTGTGCCGCCGTTGAGTAGCAAGCGCCGAGCTACTGCTTCGGGAGCGAGTCGCCACACTATATAAGAGCAGATAACATAACATAACGTAACATTCGGTGTTAATTTTCTATTATTAACTCCAATGGGGCGATACTTCAGTATACAGTATTTGGACACAATATATTTGTCAAACAATATTTGATGTTTTGTACCGTACCTCAATGTCTTTATTGCCCTTACCAGCAGGGATGTGCTTGCATAATATCATATTCAGAATATTGACTGACATAAGAACTGTGTCCGAAATATCGTCTATAAAAATATAACCCCATAAGAGTTAATAATATAAAGTCTATTTTTGTTTGACATTTCTGTAACAATAGTCTGGTTTAGCAATCTTTGTGTGGGGGGGGGGCAATAGCGGCTTTTAATTACTCTCGCCCATTATTGGCTCACACCTATGCCTTGGGCTCATAATTGCTGGGAAGGTATTTATTAGCTAAAATTGTCCGAAGTTGTGAGCAATAATCCTTAAATATACCAATTTTTAAGACTTTAGAAATTATCTTTTGAAGCTTAAGTGATTACTATGACAAGATAAACAACTGACAAATATGTTTTGTCTTTAATTATAAATAAATACAAGAACCTAATTTGGAAAGTGCATTTGACTTTTGACTCATATGACATGGTTATTTTTGTTTATTTCGGTTATGTGTAGTACAGATTGTGCATTATTTGTCCTTAGTTGCAACCATTTACCAGTTGTTCACAGCGTACCTCTTCATATGAGCATTCAGGGGCGGCTACTGCGCAATGGCGGAGGAGCGTCGCCACACTGGCTCAGAGCCAGCAAGTGAAAAATAAAACGATGTTCTATCATTGTTTTATTTTTCATTTGCCATCTCTGTGCCTGCGCTGTAGGGAGGGGCTGGCCTGTGCATGGGATGGGGAAGGATGAGTGCTATGTGCACTTCTAAGTGCGCATGTGCGTTTGGCTTGCCGTCTCAGGCTGGCCAAACACACATGGGCACTTAGGTTTCTCCAACCCGGCTGTATTAAACATCCGGGCTGGAGAAACAGCACAGACTCCCTGTCCTGAGCGGAGAGTCTTTTCAGCCCGCTCAGGCCAATCCCTGTGTTGCTCTCATAGCATGGGTCATTTACAGCATGCAGTTTGTGATTCTGTGACATGTACCATTAATATTTACTAGCTCCCCAGAATCAGTAAAAATGTCAGCAGGTCTGTATGAGTTCAAAAGGAGCGTTTTTGCACTCAGTAAACTCAGTCATGGTAATCTCACACCAAGTGATTTTGGGTTCAGCAACACCAGGCTATTCAAAACCAGTAAAGTGGGTGCTGCACCGGCTGACTCGTAATTAAGGCCTAGGGAGGAAAAAGAAATGCTTCTCTTTGGCGTGGCCTGTAGCTTGGGGGCCAGTTGTGTGGGAGAGTGAGAGGGGCAGAAGCTGACACCAGACTGCAATATGGTCCCCTCAACCAAGATGGCATCACTGCAGGGCCATAGGTGGGAGGTCAGAAGAGTGGAGCGCCTTTGTCATGCAAGAGTAGGTAGCATGATAGAGGGCGCAGGGAGGCCTGCAGCATGGAGGCATTCGCCACTGTACCAGCACGATCAGTCACTGGAAACTGCTGCTCAAAAACTGGACAGAGTTTGCATTTACGACTTGATCTGTTGCTTTAAAAACTGCAATTGAAGGTGAAACACACAAGGGTAGACCCATATAGCTGAAGCTTTGACTTTCCATTTAAAAAAGAGCTTAAATTGCATTGATTTGTTTTCACAATTATCAAAAGACAGCATTAAAAGATATGGTTCTGGGGCTGTGGAAGTACTGATTTAATACAGGTCTCTACCGCAGCTTTGGGTTAACTTGTTTCTCAAATAGTAGAAGAACGGGAGCAGCGTTATTTTACCACCTCAGACAGTGACAAATGGTTGCTTATTACAGGAACTTTAAAGGCATGTACTGTATTTGACTGGAAATGCAATGGCTATAGAATATATCACTAAAGTAAACAACAGACCATAACAGAGTAACAGACAAAGCAACATAACCACACAATTACAACAAAACAGGAACAACACAGGAAAACTGTCAATAATGAATGCAACGCAGTAAAACACAAAAACATCACACTGAAATAATGAAGTCCAAAAAACATCACAACATATCACCATTGCAACAAAATATAACAAAAAAAATGCATAAACATTCTAGTCACACATTACCATGGCCAGAAATATGCTTTCATAATACAGTGGTAAAAGGTATTTGCTGCAAGTATCCCATTAACAACATCACGGCATGAAAATGTTTTATGTTCTGTCCCTTGATGGACATTTGTTAAAGAAAATTATAGCATCATTGTTGCATGAAAATGCTCTTATGATGGAGTGTAAATAAATACCATAATTGCACTAGCACACATGACTGACATACGAACAGTTATTCATAAGCATAAAGTCTTAAAATAAATTGATGATGATGCATACAATCAATAAATATAATAGGTTTGCATACATTGTCTTTCTCACCTGAAACTGTGGTTTCATTTTGTTGCATCTGTCTTCTAAATCAGAAAGAGACTGGGTATTGTTTCCAATGCTGTCAGCTGGCGCTGGAAAAAGAATCTCCTCAAGATTTTTTAGGCTTTGGGTAGTCTGAATGAAGGAAAAAATATCCTCTTGTTATGCAGCATTCACTGGCATCAAAATACCAATAGGTTATGAGCGGCGCTATTATCGCACATGAATACAGTCATACATGGACTCATCATTTGATCCCTCTTGCACTTTCATGGGCTACAATTGCACTTGATGTGAAATACACGCTCTTGAGGTAGCTGATAACACATTTATCAGGAAAAACCGTATGTGAAAAAGTGTGAGCAAACCTACAGGAGTGCTCTAGACCATTTGATAGCCAATATACTTACTTTTCAAGCCAAGTGGAATATTGGCACCTCAATTCTTTTCTAACAGACCTGCAGGAGGATCATGACGCTCCTCCCTTCCTTCAACAATTGAAATAAATAGCATTTTACACCCTGTGCCCTGCATATATTGTTCAAACTATGGCATTTCTCAAGTGTACCTGTTTTTTTAAATAACCAAGTGTTATTCGGTTTAAGATCACAAGGCATCATCCACCAATACAAAAATAGCATTATCACATTTGTGCCAGAACAAACCATTGAACAATCTCAGTCATGAATATCAACATCCTCATCCTAGCGGTAATCCATGATATGTCCACCATCCACTCCATATCTTATCATGTTTTTGTAGGCAGCATCTTGCGTCATAAATGGTTTTTTCTGGGCATGCACACCAGTCAAATACCCTTCTCCAGACTGTAAGGGATGGGGGTTCTGGCTGTTTCCAAGTTCGGGTGATGTCCCTTTAACAGGGAGACCATGTCTATGAAGATCCTTTCGGTTCTTGGCCCCCCAACGTCCTCTAGGAGACCCAGCAGGGCCACACGGGGATTCATATTTATGCTGCGACCCAGCACCTCAGAGATCTCGCGCCCCACCCTGCCCCAGAAAGATGATAAGGCCGGGCAGGAACAGGCCACATGAAAGACGTTTGCGGCAGGGAAAAAACATCTCAAGCATGCGGCCTCAGTCATGTAGCCTTTCCGCTGTAACCACTGGGGGGTCACACATGTCGCATGGAGATAATTAAGTTGGGTCATCCGAAGTCTTGAGGAAATCGTTAATTCTCTTGGGGCCAAGCATGCCTCCCTCCATTCATCCTCATCGATCACACTCACCCAGCCCTGTCAAAGAAGGAGGAAGTGCTCTGGCGAGTTGAACAGGGATCGATAAATTGTCGATATAGCTCCTTTATCCAATCTTCCCATCATTAGCTTGGCTTCGAGGGGACTGTATTCGGGGATCTGGGCATCTACCTGGAGGTGGACCAACATAGCGTGTCACAGCTGCAGATACAGAAAGAACTGTGTGGCGAGAGTGTATTGGTCTAGCATGTCCTGAAAGGACATCAACGCCCCCCCACCCCCTCCCTTGGCGAACGTCTCCTATGTATGTGATTCCTAGTCGGTACAATCGGCAAACCCCAAGAGACCCAACACCTGCTTGAGACAGGTACCCTGCAACAGTGGTGTCATGTCTGTAAGGCGACGGCTCCAGCCGATAAAGTGCAAAGCCGCTCTCCAGCAATGCAGTGGCACCCGGGTACAAGAGGGAGCTGACAGGGGGGATCAAGCTGCTATAAAACAGGTCAAGAAGACCATCGAGACGTATGAGGTGTAGCACAAGCCTGTATGCTGGATTATCCCATCTCCCCCGCAAACCACTCGTTCATCGGGACCAGATGTGCAGCGAGGTACTAGCCATAAACATTAGGCATACCAAGGCCACCATCGAACAGGGACTTTTGCGAAGAAGACAAAGGCCACACAGTGTCACCCCCCTGCTCAAAAGAAGGCTGTCATCTTCGAGGTCATGGAAATAAGCCACGTCCGAGGGATCGGATGTGGGAAGTTCACTTGAATATAGAGGTATTGTGGGAGGCACATCATTTTAAAGAGTGCATCCCAGTGGATTTGATGGCAGATGGCTCTACCTACGAAAGTCCCTATCCAAGGCCAATGCAAGAGGCTGAATATTGAGGGACAAGGCCATATCCAGGAGCCAGGAGAGATGAGTACCAAGATATTTTAAGGAGTTGCGTCGTACCAGTATGACAGGGCACCAATACTGCCCAGCAGGATCTTCAGCCACCACCACCAAGAGTGATTTGTGAATGTTAATTTGCAAACCAGAGGCCTCCCCATAAAGACGGAGGATTTCAAGGTATCTAGGGCCTGAGGACTCAGGGTCGCCCAGGAAGAGCAGGACATCGTCCGCATAAAGAGCAATGTGGTCCTCAATGCCACCCTCTCACTGCCATCCCTGAACCGTATCAGGCATGCCAAGGGCTCAACTGCAAGAGCAAATATTAGGTGGGACAGAGGACAGCCCTTATGAGTGCCTCTGCAGCTTGGAAGGGGTCAAGCAAGAACACTGTTGACTCGGACATGCGTGGGAGGTGTGTTGTAGAGGAGACCCACGAGTCTGCAGAAGGAGGGTCCGAAGACGGCCCGCTGGAGCAGAGCTGTCAAAAAAAGCCCTGACATTGTGTTGAATGCCTTCTGGAAATCAACAAGAAGAAGGGCCAGAGGGTCATTCAGGTGGTCGGACTGTGAGAGGGCCAGTTGCTTTCTCAGGATGCAGTTCCGGGTCCTGCTGCCCGGAATAAACCCACACTGGTCTGGATGGATCAGGTAGGACAGCATCCGGTTCAGCCTAGTCACTACGATTTTCACAAAGATCTTAATGTCTGCGTTAATGAGGGAGATCGGCTGGTAGGAGCAGCAACGTTCTGTGCGTTGGTACACGTTAGGAATATCTACTATAGTGGCATTGTCAAGATTTGGGGGAAAGGAGCTGCGCTTCACTGCTTTGGTTTATAGGCTCAATAGGTGCGGAATAAAATCGGTGCGGTACTGTTTAAAAAATTTGATTGGGAACAAGTCGGGGTCAGGGGTCCTCTCGGATTGAAAGTCAGATATAGCCAACTCTACTTCCTCAGCCATGAGAGGTTGATCCAGCACTCGGGCCAAGGAGTCAGGAATAGAGGACAGGGGGATATCTCAAATGAGGGGGGCCTCAACTTCACGTGTGGGGGCCAGAAGCACCGTGTAGAGGTCTTGATAGAATGTCACGAAGGCCTGCGTGATCGCAGGTAGCTCCTCGCAGACAGCCCCAGAGGAGTCTCTAATGGCTGGCACTGTCCTGTTGGAGGCGTCACGGGTCGCCAACCAGAACAGCAGTTTTCCGGATTTATCCCCGGATTCATACACCAGTTGGGTTGATGCCCTCTAGCACAGCTTCGCCTCCTCCAGAGAGATCTGGCAAAGTCTAGACCATACCAGCACCAATTGGCACTCAATTTCTTACGGGTCCTGACCTCCAGTCCGACACTCCAGGATAAGGATCTGGTTCCCCAGACCCATCACTTGCACCAGTGGGTGCTGCTCCTTTCTTCTCACATACTCTTTGAGTAGGCCCCATAAAGTAGGTTTGCTCGCTGCCCATAAAGTCCCTGCAGAGAACATCGAGCCGTGATTAGTCTGGAAAAAGGCCTGCCACTCCTCCCCCACGAAGTCTGCACATCCCTGATTCATCAGCTGTCACGCATTAAATCTCCACATCAGACAGAGGAAATGCTGCTGGGAACCCCATTCCAGGAAGAGGGGCGCATGGTCAGATAGGCCCCATGGCAGGATGTTAATGGACTGCAGTGGTAGCAAGTCACAGGCCGGAAGCCAATGGTGATCAATTCTTGACTCCTTTTTGTGGGCCACGGACATGTGCATGTAGGATCGTTGTGTGGGATTCCACAAACGCCATGCGTCACAGAGACCAATGGAGTCCGCCCATGAGTTCAAGCACGGGGAGCGCACCACTCTGCCCGTGGGTGGAATTTCCAATTTGTCCCGCATCGGGTCAGGGACCACATTGAAGTCTCTGCCTATAGCGCCTTGAGACCCTTACGGGTGAGTAGTCGCGCTTTAACAAACCCCTGATTGATGGAAGGTCATCCCGGGGGGAACCTCCAGGGTCTAGCGCGCTTATAGAGTCAAACAAATAGTTCCTGTGGGATATAACAGGAAACAAAGTTGTAGTGTCTTGCCTCCAGGCGCCCTTCGATCACAACATATCTCCCCTCGGGGTCCACATGGGAGGCAATTACTGTCAGTGGAAAGGACCTGTGCAGGAGGATTGCGACCCCTCTCGAGCCTCTAGAGAAGCAAGCGTGAAAGACGCGGTTGTATCCAAACCAACCAAGGAAAGGGCAGTGGGACCCCAAGAATGAGTCTCCTAGAGAAGGACCATATCCGGTCCATAACTTTTGATATATTGCAGCACTTCAAGTGTATTTGTATTAACATAATTTATTTAACCAAAACCAAGAACCAAGGAGTTAAATTTGAGAATCAAGGTCATATCACACAAAAAATAATCTTCACTACTAGGAGAGTTGGTTTCCTGTGTAATTGTTACAAGCAATGCTTGAGACAATAAAACACAGTTTTCTCATCTCACTTTTGCTGTACGGTGGTTTCTCTAATACTAAGTTATGACATATATATGTTTGTGTGGCCCACTATCATCAGTGAGGGTATTCTGGTGCTTTGCATGTGTGTAAGGCTAGTTTTAGGTGGGGGACTTACTCGAAGAGCCAAGTCATCATCTTCTTGCACAAGTTGAGGAGAGAAGAAAGGCTCTAATGTTGAGTGGGGGTCATTCCATGTTTCAGGAGTTATATATAAGGCTTGACCACTGGATCTGCTTCTGCGGATGAGTGGCACATGTGCTAGTATGAGTCCTTCTGAGCGGAGATGCCTGGAGGGTTGGTGAAAATTTATGCAACTGGCAGATGCGTTCTATATGGTCTGTAGTCTCTTCTTCATGAGTTGCTTGGTGATTCCTGTATAGAGGGAGTTCCTATTGCTTGTTATGAGGGCTTGGGTGACTGTTTTTCTGGTGCTGTTTTGTAGCCCTTGTATATCTTTCTCAGCATCCTTGGGGTGTGGAAACAGGGGACGGTGACTTTGTTGACCCCGGCAGACATCTTCAGTTTGTTTATCATGACCACAAGGATTCTTGCTTGTGAGCTGGGGTGAGAGATGGCCCAAGGTCTGTAGGCCACCAGGTGGAGTCTCAGGGCGAGGCATCCTTTCCAAAGATCACCACTTCTGTCTTGTAAGTGTTTAACTTGAGAAAGTTGGACTTCATCCAGATGGCCACTTCGGTCAAGCAGGTGGTGAAACTGTTCCTTGTGCTGGGGGATTTGTCAGAGAGAGAGACAGTATCAGTTGAGTGTCGTCGACATAGGATAGGATGTTGAGAGCTTGGATGACATTGGCCTGTGGGGTCATGTAGATGTTGAAGAATGGGGGGTGACAGAGGAGCCTTGAAGTACTCTGCAGATGAGTTTCTGGGTGTCTGAGGTGTAAGGTTCCAAATTGACTGTTTGTGTTCTCCTGGTTAGGAAGGTGCAGATCCATTGGAGTGTGGGTTTTTCAACGCCAGTCTCATGCAGCCATCTGATCAGGATAGGGTGAGAGACTGTATCGAAGGCAGCTGAAAGGTCTAGTAGGATGAGGACTGTGGTGTCTCCTCTGTCTAGTATTCTCCAGATGTTATCTGTTGCTGTGTGAAGGGCTGTCTCCATGCTGTGATTGAGTCTAAAGCCTGACTGCGTGGTGTCAAAGAGGTGGTGTTTGAAGAGGTGGTTGGCGAGGTGTCTGTTGATGTTTTTTTCTAGCTTCTACCTTGGCTGGGTACGGTAGAAGGAATATTGGTTGGTAGTTTGCGAGTTTGGTCGGGGCTGTTAAGGGCTTCTTTAGGACAGCGTTGACAGCTGAGTTCTTCCAGACTTCCGGAAATGTTGCATTGTCAATGGAGATGTTGAGGGTGAGGGCTGTGCTGATGGGGATTGAATCTTTCTTGAAGGCGTGGTGGAGGCAGGGGACTGACAGGGATGGTTTTCATGAGGGTTATGGTTTTGCCTTTGGTGAGGGCATTCCATGTGGTTAAGATGTGTTCTCCATTCAAGATCTGTTGACTGTCAGTGATGTTGGTGGGGGCAAGTTGATGGTCCATGTTTTCGTACATGGTAGTGATTTTGCTGCTGAAGAAGTCTAAGAGGTTGTTGCATAGTTCTTGAGATGGGGTGATGCAGCTGGTGGTGGCTGCGGTCATGGTGAAGTCTTTGACAAATGAGAATATCTCTTTGCTGCTATTGGAGCTGGCGTTCATGCAGTCTGCTAGGATCTTCCACTTGTTTTCCCGGTAGCGCCTCAGGGAAGATTTGAAAGTTACTTCGTTCACAACTTTATGGCTTCTTCTCCACCTACATTCTAGCTGTTTGCAGTGTTTCCGTGTACCAGCTAGCCTGTGTACATGTTCTTGCCGGTTGCCCTTGTTTGCATGGGGCCATCGTGTTGGCGCAGGCAGTAATCCAGCCTTTGAAGTTCTTGATGTGACTCGGTAGGTTGCCTGCGTGCTGTAGAGGGTTCTGGTAGATGGCAGAAGCCCAGTCCATCTCTGCTATGCTTTTCTAGCATCGGCAGGGTGGGCCTGTGGTGAATGCTCTTCTGTTGTGCAGGATGTTTATCTTGAAATTGATGGTGTGGTTGGTCCAGGTGATGGTGTGGGTTTATTGATCGTGACTTTGTTGAATGATGTGAAGGTGGCGTTCAGAATGTGACCAGTGGCGTGGGTGGGGTCCAATAGGAGTTGGTTGAGTCCAAGGCTTGTTAGGCTTTCGAGTAGTGTTACTGAGTTGGAGTCCGTGAGGTCCTCTAGTTGAAAGTTCAGGTCTCCTAAGAGGATGTAGGAGCTGGAATTGATGATTAGTGGGGTGATGTGTGTGATGTTGTTGGTGAAGTTGGTGCGGGGTCCTGGGATTTTTTAGACCAGGGTGCCGTGCAGTCGAGGTACTCCATGTAGTTGGTTTTGCTTTATGCAGAGATGGCGCAACAGATGGTTTGCTTGAAAATAATGGTGATTCCTCCCCTGGGCTTGTGTTGGTGGTCCTGACTGATAATCTTGTATCTTGTGGGGATGGCTGTGGTGACATCCGGTGCCAAAGCTGGGGTTAGCCATGTTTCCAAAAGAGATCCGGTAACTTTCCAGAAATTCTCAGATCTCTGTGACATGTTTGCTGAGTGAGCAGGTGTTGAGGAGCATGCATAAGAGCGAGGAGTGGATGTGGTTGGGGTCTGGTTCGAGTGTGCTTGAGTGGCTCGGGTGCTGTTGGTGTGTTTGTGGTGGGTGATCGAGTGGTGAGTGTGGGTGTAGTGGTGCAGGTGAAATGGCAGGAAGAGCAGGTAAGGCCCTTTTGTGTTGGGGGGCTGTGGTTCTGCAGCTGCACGGTGAGAGGGGGCTTGGGTTGAGGGAGTGGAGAAGTGCAGCGAGGTAACAATGGGTCAAGGAAGAACCAGGGATTCTGGCAATCGGCGCGGTCTAGGCACGAACGGGTGCAGACTGGCTTGCCTTATGGCATCTCCCACACACTAACGGTGCGTCCAAGCTGTGGCAGTCACTAAGTAGGTCCTGGGGGGTGAGAGGGCTTGGAGACTGGGAGAGACAGGAAAGGGCCAGCAACAGTGTGAAGAGCAGGAAAGGAGTGTTGGGGAAAAGGGAAGGGGGCAGGAATGGTGATGTGAGGAAAAGTGGTTTATTATATGATGTGGTTGCGAGAACTCAACGTGTAATAAAGTCACAATTTAGCATCAGGTCCAGTCAGTTTTGTTTGTAAACCTTTAGCTCGGTCCTGGATGGCTGTAGCTCAGAGCAGTCAGGCTTTATTAAAAGAACAAGTGTAAAGTATTTAGAAGCACCAAAACTGTTGACTAAGAAAAAAATGCTACACAAGAAAAATCCAACAAATTATAAAAAAAGGTTGTATTTTTATCTTTAAATAGAAACCTCAAACCCAAAAATCCACCAGAGAGTTCCAGAGATATGAATTTTAAAGAACCGATAAATCACAGTTTTGCATTTAGTGCAAAACATCATTGTAATCTACCTCAAATTGCAGTTAGGGTTAGCCACAACAAGTAACCTGAGAACGGCTATATAGGCACTCTTGCTGCGATGCACTCTGGCAAGGAGCCAGTTAAAGGGACCAATAATGTCCAGTTGAACAGTTACCATGCAGTCAAAGCAGTCTTAAGTTCAGTTCCAGGCTTTATGGGGAAACCGCCATAGACCTCAATGGAGTGATACTGATGTAAGGGATGCAGGATGCTGAAGATGATCAAAGATGCTGAGGTTGCTAAGCCGGTGTCAGGAGTCTTCCTGGGGCCATCCCTCGGTACACGAACATGGTGGCGACTTTGGCCACAAATGACAATGTCTGTCAATATCCGGATGAAGTCCAGCCAAAATCCAGTTGCCACAGCTCTACTGGTCTCTGGTTAAAGCAAAACCAGCGATTCCCTTTAGCTGGCAGTAACTTCCTTGCTGGGGGGCGACCACACTGAGCTTCGACAACTCTCCCGGGTCTAGTAGACTAGGGTGAAACTTTTGAGGGTCAGGACTCAGTCTCACAGGCTGCATTTTGGCAGTCAGCAGCGATCAGGCGTTCTTGGCTAGAAAGATGCCAAAGCAGGCTTCTTCAGCTTTTATGACCCAGTGGCTTTAACAGGGAGCCAGTCAACTGACTCTTGGAGTCACCTTCTCTGCCTGGTGCCTGACAAAGGTGCAGCAGATGCAGTCCAGTCTTTTTTATAGCCTCTCTTTGCTGGGTCCAGGTGACAGCAGGTTAGTCCTTCTCCGGTCCTCTCTACAGTGCAAAATGTGATCTACGTTCTGGATGTCTTGGGTGCCACTGTTATGCCCATTACAAGCCCAGGGGATGAGGCAGCTAACTAGCTAATTGGGCTGCCAAGTCCCTCTCTTTTGGTGACAACTTCCTGTCAAGTGTGTCATCCAGATATCCCAGGGTACACTATTCTGCCCACTTTCAGCATGGCAGAACCCTTCTCATGGTGTGTGGAGCTCCCTAGCCCATTCTAGAGGTGTGATACCTGGAGAGGAAACACCCACAATTAGGCAATAGTCTCTCCTTTTCTGTCTAAGATGACATCCTATCTGCTAAAACAAAAGAGCAGCTACTCTCATATGAAAACCATTTGCCCATCCAAGGTGACTTCCCCATTGAAGCTCGCCATTTGGGCTCACACCCTGCTTGGCGTTCCTACCAGGGGTAGGTCATACCTCCTGCCTTAGCAGATCCTTTGTGTTCCTTCCTGAGAGTCATCAGGAGGGCAGAGGGCTGTCTCGAGGTGGAGAAAGTAGGGATGAACCTGCAAAAACCATTTTCTCACAGGCGGGAAGGGGCAGGAGACGCAGGCACAAGGATCAACAGTGGCAACACTAAGAGCACATATGAAGAGACAAACAGACAGAAGCAAATGGCAAAACAGGTCAAAATGGTGAGAAACAAGGGCAAAAGCAAAAACGATGGCAAAAACAAGGGCACAAACACTGGAAAACTGTGATAAAAGTGGCATAAAATAAGGGCACAAACGATGAAAAAGGGTGACAAATAGGGGCAAAAACAAGAGCACAAAAGCTGAAAATTTGAGACAAAAGTGGCGCAAAACAAGGGCACAAACAATGAAAAAGTGGCAAATAGGGGCAAAATTAAGGGCACACTCAAGGAAAGCAGAGGCAGAATAAAGGGTACAGAGGATAACGACAGAAGCAAGAACAAAGGTATTGAGCGAGTGATGTAGTGGTGCGACAGAAGAGAGAGAGTGAGGCTGGAGCCTCAAGCCACTGGAGGCAAGTCCCACAGGGGCTTTACTGGTCTGAGGACTGTTTGCAGCTAAGTCCCGGGTGGGGCTAAATGTTAGCACCTGCTTCATGCTTTTCTCATAGAAGTTATGGAAGGTGCTCCAGAAGCTAAAATGAGAGCACATTTTCTATACGTTTGCATTATCTTCCTCAGCAATTTGAGAATAAAGTCTGATATTCTAACTAATCAAATGTACTTCCAACAGCAGCTACAGCCTGTCAGTGGATTCCCAAGTGTACTATTGCATCTTCCAACAGTGTTCTAATGAACAACTAGAGCACTAACATTCTATTTTCATGATGAAACTGGAGCACACCTGAAGTCATCTTAATGGAATCAAAGCTGCAAAACTGAAAACTTTCTTTAGAAATTAACAAAATGAAGGGGTTAATTTTGTCATAGAAATTATGGTTAGTTCTCTAGAAAGCTAACATGAGGACACATCTTTTATGGGTTCTCAAATGCCTTCCTCATCTATATCAGTAAAACATTATGAAATGCAGATAGGAACATGTACTTTTAACAACAGCAGAAGTCTGTCAGTTAACTCCATAGTGATCAACTAGAGCTTCACCGCAGAGTTCTAGAGTGCTAACAATTTGTATTCAATACAAAAGTGGGACCCACCTGAAGGCCATTATGTTGGAATAGGAGAAGTTGAATTTTTAAGCCTTTCCTGAGGAGCAGGCTGAAGTAAATGAACATTGAGTTGTTAATTCAGGCATGAAACCAACAGATTAAAAATGGGAGGAGAGTTATGGGTTTTTAGTAATTTGAGGCATAATGTATTCTTAAAGGGCTAAAAATAGTTAAAGAAAGAGACATCCTCTTAAGTACAGCATCCTCTTTCAAATCTGCTTACTCAGCCTACCATTCTTCTCATTCGCTTAACAGCTACTTAATTTTGAAATAGTAAAATTTTGGTTTAGTAGACAAATATATATACATATATATAAATATACACACACACATACACACAAAGGTTAAAGTGATATTATCAGTTAGGTTTGGTGCGAAGACCTTAACATTTGTTAAAAAAAGAACATAAATTCACTGAAAAAAACAATGGTGAAAGTGAGCTTAAGGTTAGGTGTTGGAATAGGGCACAATCTAACGTCAAAAATTCAATAACCACTGAAATATACCAGTTATAGATTAGTGAACTAACTTTAACTTGCACTTCCATCATGCACTGCTTATGATGTCACATATCACTCATGACATGTTAAATTACATTACTGATGACATCATTCATGACATGACTTTGCATCCACTTTGCATCAGGTCTTGGACTCTGTACATAGACTTCAGAAAAATCCTGTACCCAACCCTACACAAGCATCAAACCTACACTGCACTTGATTTAAGCCATATGGTCAACAAGTTTGACACAGGGCTTAGTCTGTAGCCAGGGTCTGCAACCACACCTACACAAGCAGCCACCATGTACAAACTTTGACATACACAGTGAAGGTGGTCTCCAAAGCCTGCTAAAATCACCAGACCCTGCATTCAGCATACAATAGAGGTTGGGCCTTGAGCTTTCCGGATGGCCAGACCCTGCGCCCAGCCCTCTTCATGTAGCCAATCGCTGCTGTGCATGGACTTTGGCCATGCACTGCACTGGATTGGCCACAGGGCCTCACCGGGGGCCACCCTATGTGCCCACCCAGCCCTGACCACCTAACACCCTATTTGCCCAGCATTTAGGCCTTCACAGCAAAGGTTGACCAAAGAGTCCATTGTTTAATGGTGTTCAGTGGCCAACTCCAACTCTCCCATTATTTAGGGAGAATACATGTAAAAAGACAATGACATCCATGAAAAGTGCTTTACCTTTCAAATATGAAATTTCTCTTTTATCTTTTGAAAGCTTACAGACGAGCTTATATGAGTCCCACCATCAATTTTGCATAACTCCTCATTCACAAAGCCTAAGGCACAGTGTCAGAATCATTGGTTGATCTAAGTAATCTCAACAATGTTAAATATAATCAGTGATGTCATCAACAAAGTCATTTATCAAGTCATAAGTGAGTGTCCAGTGATACGTTCCTATTCGTTGGCGGTGGGGAAGGTTATGGCCTCTGTCATGGGGGTAGAGGTACTGATAGAGGCCAAATGACTCTTGTTGTTGATCTCTGTGGAGTAGGACTGGCCACGACATGGCACTGGCAGTGGCAGTGGTGGTGGCTAAGTAAAATATAGCAAAGAACTGGGGAGCAGCTACCACGCCAATGGTAAAAGAATGGGAAACTGACCTGGACTGGTGCTGGAAGGCAGAACGCATGATACATAAGAGCAGAGGTTGCCCTAAGAAATAGGAAAGATTATGGGGTTTATGGCGAGCATACAGGGGCTTGTAACATTACTAACAGTGGATTGGTGGATTAACGCAAAGTACTGTTGATTTTGCAATGTCTGTGCATCATTTGGCTGCTTGGGCTTGCATGTAAAAGAAATCTGTTACAACAATTGTTCCCTCAATGTAATGTTCACTGAGCACATGACAATAAAAAGAATTTAAAAAAAAACAATGTCATAAGTGATATAAATTTGAGGTCATAAGCAGTGCATAATAGAGGCACAAGTTAAAGTAGTTCACTAAAGTTTAGTATTGTATTTCTGTGTGTTTTTTTTTCTTACCATTAGCTTGTGTCTCATTCAAACACCTAACTGTAACCTCACTTTAACCGTTGTTTTGTCAGTAGGCATATATAAATATATACACATACCATGGCAGTGAAAAGAAATGTGGATGGGCATTTTCACATTTATTACTACAGTTCAGAGGTCAAATTCGAGTTTATTACAGCAGTACAGAAAAAGTGACAAGAGAAAAATATGTTTTACTGTCTCAATGATTTAATGTTGTATGGCCTGACTATACCGAAATCCGTTTAATTGGGGAGTTTCACTTTAATTTTTGGTTATTTTATAAACGCTGCTTTTTTACTTTATTTTTATCTAAAAACATTATTATGTTTGTGTACTTTGTCTATTGTGCAGCGCCTCACTCTCTAAGGGGGTGGGTACTTGTGAAATATTGAATACTAAATGGCAAACTGTAAAGTAAATAGTCAGTTCTCAAATGCTAACAATGTGAGGATTATTGACCATGGTGATGCATTCCTTGTTATTATTGAAAATAATATGTTTTGCTTTTTTTGTAGAGATCAGTATGTCAAAACGTCTCCCATTTGGCACGACAAGAAGGTTTCATTCAAATGGCAACATATTTTTTTCACTTCAGTTTGTTATATAAAATTTCAGTTTGCTACAAAAAATTAGGAAAAATAAAGGACATTATTTTAATTATTTAGATTTTCTTTAAAAAAAGAAACTCTATATGTAAAAGTTGGGGTCTAATGCAGGACACAATTAAAAGAAACTATTACTAACCCTTCTAGAGCTTAAATTTCATGCGTGCAGAGGATGACCAAGAGACACAGTATGGAACATCTGAGATAATTTGGTGAAATACTTACTTGACGCGTGATTTAGAGTTTGGAGGATGGGTTACAGTGTCACAAACGTGGCAAATGGCCCATCCGTATTTTTGCAAGTGCATTATATCCTATGACACTTATAATAATGCAGATGGGCAATTCATTACTTTTCTGACTGAGTATCGTCTGCCACACACTATATCAGTCCCTTAGTCTATTTGATGGAATGGGACGGATGTTAGCTAAAATGTTGGCTAGGATGGCATATTAGCTCAAATATAATATAGCCTTATAGCCCGCCTATAGCGGCTATTAACCCCTTGCATGCGTCGGACGGCCCCCGGCCGTCCGACGTCATGGTGGGCGTGTGCGTCGGACGGCCTGGGGCCATCCGATCTGCGCACGCGTGGAATTCGCCTGCACCGCGGAGGAATTCCACGCGCGTCCAAGAGGTTAAAGGCCCGCTCCTGCGAGGGCCTTTAACAAGGGAGCGGGACTTCAATAGCCGGTATAGCCCAGCTACGAAGGGCTATAAGCAGGGCCGGACTGGGAACTGAAAGCAGCCCTGGCAAATTTTGGTAGACCAGTCCCCGTCCGGCGCGTAGCGATCGAGCGAGCCAGAACCACTACCAGGGGGGTTTGGGGGGGTTCTCCCCCCACGAAAATTTTGGAAAAAGACAGACCAAAATGGTGAATTTTACAGCACATTTTTCATTACATATTCAATTGTATCAACTTTCAAAGCACAGTAAATAGTAGATGATGACCTTAAAGAGCACCAGGTTACCCACCCAGTCATATGTACCCATAGACATTCTTTCAGAGAGCACAAAAATAGACACGAGTAGTGAATCAGAGAGAACAAAGTAAAAGTGAGACCAGCCCCCACATGGTGTGTAGCGAGCAAGCGCAGTGAGCAGCCACTACTAGGAGGGTTTGGGGGCTTCTCCCCCCACGAAAAGTTTGGAAAAAGACAGACCAAAATGGTGAATTTTACAGCACATTTTTTATTACATATTCAATTGTATCAACTTTCAAAGCACAGTAAATAGTAGATGATGACCTTAAAGAGCACCAGGTTACCCACCCAGTCATATGTACCTATAGACATTCTTTCAGAGAGCACCAAAAATAGACACAAGCACACAGGCCACTGAGGCCAGAAACTGTGGAAATGTCACACATAAGCACCTAGGCACTGAAGGCAGAAACTGTGAAAATGTCACACATAAGCATCTGATAACTAGCACCTAGGGCACAGAGGCCAGAAACTATGGAAACGTCACACCCAGGCCTGGTCACACCAGGCCAGAAAGCATGGAAACGTCACACATAAGCACCCAGGCCAGTAAGCATGGAAATGTCACACATGAGCCTCCAGGTCACTGAGGCCAGAAACTATGGAAATAGCACACATAAGCACACAGGCCAGAAAGCATGGAAACGTCGCACATAAGCACCCAGGCAGCCAGAAAGCATGGAAATGTCTCACATGGCACCCTGGCCAGAAAGCATGAAAAATTCACACAAAGGCACCCAGGCCAGTGGCACTGGAACACTTTTCAGAGTGTGGGTGCTGCCATCAATGTTGCCTGTACATCACTAAAGTCAACTCATGGGATTGTGAAAAATTCAAGAATTACACAACGAACAAGGGTAGCAATTGAGCCTCGCCTATTCCGGGATATATAAAACTTAAAAGTATATGCCAAACCATTTAAATACACTGCACTCTGCATACTGCACCTTGCCTTATGGACAGGGCCTGCGCTAGTGGTGACATCCTGGTGACGTATGTAGTAAAAGGGAATATTTTTAGGCCTGGCAAAATGTTCCTTTTGCCATGGCATAAATCTTCATATTTGTAGCACACTCGCCCTCAAGACATCGCTTGAAAGCCTCGGAATCAGGGGGCATGTGGGCTGCTGTGTTTATATGTCAGGAATGGGTGAGAATCTCCTGGTGTGCACGGAAGAGCAGAGCAACCCAACTGTGCTAAAAAGTAGAAGTTGTGGTAACATTGAGCTGGCTGGCACGTTAGGAATGTTAGGCATGTCACTGTGTCCGCGACAGGGTGGTCAGCTGTACCACTTTGCACGAGGAAGGTGAGAAATACTGTGCTCTCTGTGCCACGGTGTTTGCACGAAGGTGGTGAACGGTGCCAGTGTGCCTGCTGGAAGACCATCTGTGTCACTGACTCTGGGAAAAGTACACAGGGGGCACACAAAGGTGAATGGCAAGAGATGCATAAATGGTACTGTAGTTGTACAGCATGAATGCTTAAGATGTATATATTGGGCCGAGGCGAGGGTGATCGTGCACACTATTGTTTCCAAAGATTGATGAGTCATTCGAGCGGAGATGTAAAGCTGCATAGAACACTTGAAATATGTAAACGTTCTGTTATTAAATAGAGCCTAGCGCGAGCCTATGAACGAGATTATAATGATGCAAACTTCGGTAGATAAGAGTAACGAGACACAACCAGATAGAGTATTGCCCAAGATCCAGTGCTTAATTTGTAAAAGAATAAGTGCAGGTGCTCACAGTGCTGCTCGAAGCTGTAAAATGTCAGAGGAGTCGAACACCAAGGCTGCATAGCCTTAATGCCACCTCATGCCTCTTTAATCCACCACAAGACATCCCCTTCCTCTTGATCTCACTCTTGCAGCTTCTCTTTCACCTTTGCTATCTTTGTTTGTCACAGTTTTTTCTGTCCTTCGAAGAATCTTCCTCTTCTGTTTTTCTCCCTCTTGCTTTGCGTCCAAGTGTGATGAGTTAAAACAAGTGCTGGTCCCCAAAAACAAGTGCTGATAGGCTCCACCTGTAACCACCGGCACAAATTAAGTACTGGCACATTAACCCTCTAAGCTTAATGTATCATAAATAAAATCTGAGGGCCGAGACTCCCCAGTCTATGAGTTTCCGGAGTGTTCTTTCTTCTATGTCCACCAAATACCGCAGAGAGAATGGGGGTCAAAGGGAGGAAAAGAGAGGGAGATCAGAAGACCGGGGGTGGCTGACAAGAACCCTGCACCGCGTGCCAAGACATCCCTTCTACGAAAAACCAAAAACAAGTGAAAATGATCATAATAATGTGGTGAATAAAAAGAACTACCTTCACTCAAATCAACTTGGATTAATGTGTGTTATCTGAACAAGGAATTACCCACTAACAATAATACTTCTCTTGAAAAGGAGGAACACCTGCTCACAACTTTTCCCTCAACTGTTCATCCAAGGCTGTAAAGGTCCAGAGCCTTGAGCAAAAGTTCCTCCAACAATACCAGGGATTCATATCCAGTATCAGGATCTCTGGATCGTTCACTCTTTTTTCAACCATATATTGGTGGGGTGCCTGATTTGCTCCTGAGTCAGAATTCTGCGACAGGCGCTAACGGGAGTTTGCACCCCAATTGGAAATTATTGTCCAATCTCCTAAAAAGAGTTACAGCAGCAACATTAATTCTTTGTGAGCCTCAGCTACCCATAGGCTGTCAAGCCTTACAGCAAAATAATTTCTGCTTACTTTGGCCTCTGTCAAAACTCCTCATGTTAAAGCATTTGGTGCTACCTGGAGGAATCCTGCGGTTAAATGAGCAATCGTAATACCATTTCACATGAAGGTCAGTTGGTTTAAGATTAACCAAATACTTCCAATTTTCCAATCAAATTTTTAAAACCATTTTAGCTGAACGCACTAAAGAGAATGAAACACCCACAGAAATGTGCTATATGTCTTTTTGTTGATATGAACTTGGTGAATCCCCACTCCAACACATAACCTTTGGTAATCCCCCAACTCAACTACTTTAAAAGGTAAGGTCAGACACATTTTTCAGGGTGCTTTTTAGGGAAAGAGGAAAGGAAGACAAGTGATTGTCAGAATCCATGAGCACGAGTGGAGGTGTGATGAAGGTGACATGTTGGCTCCATGCCACCGGGACACCACTTTTCCATTCCTGGTCCGTGCTTTTACATACAAGTGCATTCTGGTAGTTGTCGTCTTGATTCATCTTAATTGAACCAGTTGGCTCAACAAAAATTAGGACAATGATATGTAAAAGCAAAGTCCAGCAGTGGACAAGTGGTGTCCCAGTGACATGGAGCCATCTGGTCAGCCTAGGTGTGAAAGAAAGATGTTTTCTCTCACCACTTCTTTTTAATATTCATATAATGCATGGAGCCATGCAATCCCTGTGTACAAGCCCATACCCCCAGATGCAGAACCAAAAAGTTAATCAGAAGTACCTGTGTGCCGATCTCTAGACTGGGGCCTTTTTTAGATGTGACAAGAGACCGTTCCACAAAACGGGGAGATGGGAGGTCAGAGTGGAATCGGCTGTTAGATAGAGTATCCACCAGAAAGAGTGTTGCCAAAGGTAAGTAGCTTATTCTTCTGATGGATACTTCTAACCGTAGGTTCCTCGCCTTTAGAATAGATACCAAAGCAAAATCTCCCAAGGTAGGGGGTTTGGTGGAACGGGCTCAGGGTAAAGGTTCTGTAAGTCCAAATGGGTGAAATGCCCTTCCCATCTGACCTGGCTGGCAAAGCAGTATTACTTTGTGAACGTGTGCCCGGACTCCCACGTCACAGCCTGACAGGTGTTCAGAAGAAACACTCAGCATGCCAATGCAGGGGTAAAAGCCATGGCCATGGTAGAATGAGCCCCCAATCCTTCTGGGGTCTGCATCTAGGCCAATGTGTAACATACCTTAATGCAGAAGACTATCCACCTGGACAAAGTTATTTTCTGTACCACCTTGCCTTTCTTCACCCCAAACTACTCTACAAAGAGCTGATTAGCCACCTCATGGTCTTTGGTACGATTAATGTATATGCTCAATGCTCTCTGGACTTAACTGACCTCAAACCTAGGTTGGCTGAGGAAAACATTTGTTTCCCGAATGCTTTGATCCTTTTCGATTCTCTGTCCTCGGGCAGTTGTAGGGAAGTTTGATTGCTGGTAGAGGTTTGAACCTTTTCACTTCTAACAAATAGGCTCCAAGGGGACCTCGGAGGTCTAGGAAGGGTGGAGAGATCCTTTCTAAATGAAAGGCGAGGGGATACGTACTCCCACTGAAATTATCCTAATTCTAAAAAGGTATCCTCTCTACAAAAGTGAATGATCAAGGGAGGGAAGAAGAGGAAAAAGTATGTACTTCCACCTCACTCAGAGGTGGGAAGAGGAAAAACCTAATTTTTATATAGAAGAGGCGGACAGAGGGTCCAATTGGAGATGAATGACGGCGAAGGGACAACCAGCAAGCAGGCCAGAGTTGGCAGCAGACATAGTAGTCAATTTAACCACAGAAGATTTAACAGCAACAGAAATTGCAGTACTCAACAAGGGCTTGGGGTTTGTCCCTACCACACAGATGGACAGGTTCAAAATACGATGGGAACTAGCAGAATTCTTTTGGAAAATACGCGTAAAGGCATTATTTCTACAATCGCCATACAAAGAAACCCTTGATGGCCATACAAATTTGAAGAACAAATCAGGATTCCAACCCCCTCCTTCATCAATTCCACCTGCTATACTAGCCTTTGAAGAGGCACTTATAAAGGAGGTAGAAGAACTACAACCAAATAGTAAAACCTTTCAGAATCATACCACATACACTGCAATTTTATTCCCTACCAAAAATCCATAAAAACAAAAATCCTCCTCAAGGCAGACCCATTGTGTCTGGCATCGACTCCATCTTGGAACCATTATTACAATTCACGGATTGGGTTCTCCGTCCCCTAGTAAAAAATATTAGATCCTATGTACAAGACACAAAACACCTTCTCAACATCCTGCAAGGCATAGACTACAATTCAACGACAGAAACCATGCTATGCCTAGACGTCGAGGCACTCTACACCAGTATCCCGCAAGAGGAAACTCTCCAAGTAATCAACCACCTTCGATTAGCACAAGACTGGGACTGGACGGCCCGGTACACTGGATCATTCAACTAGCAAAACTAACCCTCACTGAAAATGTCTTCAAATTTGAGGATGTGACATACTTAACGTGCCACGGTACATCGATGGGCAGTACATTCGCCCCCATTTTGGCGTGATTTTATGTCAGCTGGTTTGAAGACAACAACATCTGGAACAACAACCCATACAAGAACGAAATCCACCTTTGGCAATGCTATATTGATGACATTTTTGTGATATGGTATGGTACAGACACAAACATCACCGGCTTTCTCAGTTGGCTTAATGGGAAGAACCCTTTTCTCACATATACTCTATCCACAGATAGGAAAAAATATATTTTCTGGGTATTACCATCATTGTCAAAGATGGAAAACTCTCTACGATTCTATACAGAAAACCGACGGACCGCAATAGTCTGCTACATTTCAATAGTGCCCTTCCCAGAGCACTACGAGAAAATCTACCTGTAGGCCAGTTTCTGAGAATTGGTAGGAACTGCACTGACCTTCAAGACTACAAAAAAGAAGCAGAGTCCCTCTCTAACAACCTGAGAGAAAAAGCTTATCCAGAGTGAGTTATCACAAAGGCCCAAAAAAGAGCCCGAAACATCCCAAGAGAATCACTCCTCGAAAATAACCCTAAAGAAGAAACAGACTTGCTGATTTTCATGAGTACTTATAATTCTATGTCAGATAAGATCCAAAAAATCGTAAATAAACACTGGCGTAGTCTCTCCTCTAGCAAATTGAAACAATCAAAACCTATGTTCTCATTTAAAAGAAATAGGAGCATGCATGGCAGACTAGTCCACAGCAAATCGCAGCATGAAGAAACCCAACGCCAAAATACTCTGTGGAATCTACCCCAATTGAGAGGCCATTACCCTTGTGGTAACTGTACATCCTGCGCTCTCACTATGCACACACGCTCTCTCGACCTAGGCTTAATAAAAGCATGGGAACAATGATCACTTACTAACTGTAATAGCAGAAATGTGGTATATACAATCACATGCCCTTGTGGCTTATGCTATATCTGCATGACAACTCGAAAGATTAAAACACGTATATGTGAACATAGGAGTACAATACGCTGCAAGAAACAGTCAACTAAACTGACAGCACACTTCATCGAGAACAACCACTCAGACAAAGACCTACATTGGTCCGTTATTGAAAAACTGACACCAGGCCACAACACCAGTAGAAGACTCTTGGAAAATGAAGAAAGATGGGTTTATAAATTATAGAAAAATATCTTGGGATTGAACGATGAAATCCCATGGCACCAACTAAACCTATAGAAATTACACACTCAAACACCTGAGCGGGACACACCCAGCCACAAAACCTTTACATCGCCTGCCCCCCTCCCTTCCTTTCTTGCCCCCCCCATACACAAAAGAGAAAGAGACAGAATTTTTTGTTTTAAATCTAGGGGAGTAGGGTTAATCATCAGACCACCAGATTAACGGAAAAACACATTACCCTATTAACACAACATGACACAATAATTACAAGGTGTCATAAAGTACGCCTGTAAAAGAAAAGAGTGTTTACCAACTCAAGTTTTGTCACTATTCTCTTTAGTGATTGACATGAAGGTGCTTTTCTAATACCAAACTGAATGATGTTTGAGTACTCTCGTCCAGTATTAAAAGATATCATTATTTCAGTATAACCCTTTCAGCACAATATACCATACAGCACTACAGATCCCATAAGGCAATCTAACCGTTATATGAAAAATCCTTAACAATGTATCCAGAACGTCCTTTGTTCGTTAGGATACCACAGAACTTATAGCTGCTAAGCAGGGCCGGACTGGCTACCGGGCGTTTTGGTGTGCTGCCAAGCTGGGGGCTGATTTCGTTGATGGGGACCTGCGTGTGTTTAAAAACATTTGTTTTGCTTTGTTTATTTCGAAGCTCACGCAGGTCCCCATCAACGAAATCAGCCCCCACCGCAGTGAAATCAGCCCCCAGCTCGGCAGCACACCAAAACGCCCGGTAGCCAGTCCGGCCCTGCTGCTAAGATCTTGGCCCACCGACCCACGTCAGGGTTGTGACTTAATGTACATCGCCAGTCAACTACATATCACTGTAACCAAGCATCACTGTAACATAGTCGCGATCAGCTGATTGGCCGGTGTCTGTCATGGAGACCGGGTCACGTACACGTGTTGACTTCACAGACTTCACGTGACCGGCAACCTGGCGCTAGAACATCAATGCAGGGTCATTAAAACGAGCTCTACTCAAATAAAACACCACCAGCTGAGGAAGCGGTCAGGACAGATAGGTTTGCCTGCGGGTAGGGACCCTTGAAGCAGTGAGTGTTGCCTTCACATTTAAAAAACGAGGAGCCGATTTCCGATGTCAACGCTACCGAAATGCTATTGATTTCAAACTTCGGTGGCGTCTTCCGGCCCAAACTCATTCCTGCCTTTCATTTTTCCTTTTCTTTATTTTCGCCTCCACAACAGAGTGTGACTACAGGGCCTTCCCACCAATGCCCCTGATTAGTATTTCTTGTCTACAGCTGGGGTAAGTTATACGGGTGCATTACTCTTAAATGAACTCGATACTGCCCAGATACAGATTTAAATTGCAATACATGAGCATGCAAGTCATGATTCTATATTCATTACTGAGCACAGTTTTGCTATGTTACTGCATTATATACTTGGTTTAGTTTTATTTTTACTTTTAACCCTTGGTACCATGTTCTTTGTGCCTATGCAAATTTATGCAATTGATTAGACTCCAGTCTCAATACAAGCCTGAAATTTCGAATGACTAACACACTGAAAATTATGAATCGCGAAGCCTGCGGGCTGAATGGTAATAATGTTACAGGATATGATCAATGTCAGAAGCCTGTTTCCAGTGGTTTGTTTTGATTACGAGTTGATGAGTGAAATGCGAACTTAATCAGTTAAATGTCTCATTGGTACTTCCGTCCATAGGGTAATTCACCAAAAACAGCAAGTACTTTCGTCCTTTTCTTGTTTGCGCACGCTGAAACAATTCTTCAGCAATATATGTTCACCTTTGTAAAAATTGCAAGGTGACGTTTCTGGGAGATCTCTTCTCTAGTACCGCCCTGACAAATGCCCCAGACCCACATGGGCCAATAGAGTAGAGCAGAAACATGTTGATGCATTTATATTTGGGTCATAGGACCACACTATCTGTACTGCCCCTTCCCATAGTTTTTAATTTCCCCGCTAATAAAGGGATATCTGGGGTGAGTTAGGGCTTTTAATCTAATTTTAAAAAAAACCTTACAATAAAAACAAATTGTCTTCTAAGTGCTCCCTGGAATACGGTCGAGCCCACCCTGACCTTTAGGAGTCGGGGTGAACCCAATGATGAAGCATGCCACTACTAGAGTGGGTGAGGGTTGTAAATAAAAAAAGAGGTTTTTCCTTTTCCCACCTCTGAGTGTGGTGGAAGTACATACTTTTTCCTCTTCTTCCCTTGATTATTCACTTTTGTAGAGAGAATACCATTTTTGAATCAGAGGTTTGAACCACCAGACTTTCAGGAGAGCTGTGTCAGGAAATCAGTGTTGCTTACCAGTGGCCTGTGGCATTTGGCAACCTATCTATTCCCCAGTGGGCATGAACAAGGCTTTGCCCATGTATCTATCATTGTCCTATTCAGGGCTACATTAAAGGGCAACAAGTGCTCATAGGAAGAGTGCCCAGGTTGCACAACCTCTGTAGGGACTTTAGTTTTGACCTCAAAAGAGGGAAGTTGTAGATCCAAGACCTCCACTTACATGCCTTGCACTTACACTATAATATACTTACAAATTATGCAGCTTGCAGCATATTTCTCAGTAAGCATTTTATCATGTTGTTCATACACACGGTTCAAGGCTAAGGAATACTGAAAGCAATGCCCTTGCATTCGGTTATGCGGTTGGACACAGCTCTGAGTCGCAAGACAAACAATCACAGTAGTGCTGTACCTCTGGCACAGTGCAACTGGAACAGTGCTTTTATTACATAAACCAGCTCTGAGCCAAATTCGGCAGAGAAGCACTTCTGCTGATTATCCTGGAACGTTGTGACTGTGACTGAGCTGCAGTCCTGCTGACTCTAACCTTTTATCCTGCAAAGTATGGCAACCTGATCTACATTAGATTTGTTTCCTGATACATCATACACAGGTATGGCGGGTTGGGTTGTCCCAAGATATCTGGCAGAGGGTACTCCCACTATGCTCTTGATAGAAAAGGTAGTATTAGGGAGAAGAATAAGCATAAATATAATCATAATCAGACTGTTACGTTATAATGGTTGGACTGTTCACCTTTTTCACCATTCTTGTAATGCTGGTAACAATGCTTTGTCTCATCCTACTAATAATTACAACTCATGCTTTTTTCACAAGAATACAATTGTTTCAATAAATGTTTGAAAAGCCAATTTGTATCATACTTGTGACTCCCTTCGGCATGCCTGAGTAACAATGGAAGGGTATATCTGTTTCCAAGAATTTCTTGGGAAATTAGAGTGGTCATGTTTTGAAGTTGCAAATACCATCTGGTACCCTGGAAGGTATGGGGTTCAAATGGCGCACTGTGAGCTAGCTAGGAATTGGGCCAACATCCTCTGATGATTTGTGTGGACTCAGTCCCCATATTCAGCTGTTTTTTTGTCCAGATACACAGTCCAAATTGATTTGTAGGACCCGTATAACATGGTGCCACCAACGTTTGAAGTCAGGTACTAATGTAATGGGCCTCCTGAGTAGTTCTTAAGTGTGAACAAGGCCCCTATTTGCCCTATACGGAGATGCCATGGTGTTAGGGATTAATCCTCCTCAGCTAAATACGGAACCACTATTTTTGTCTGCAGGTTGTTCAAGCTTGAACCTTTGAAAGGATCACCCCACTATAGTTTTCCCTTCTTTGAATTCCATTAATTAAAAATGGCACAAGTAGCACTTATTCCTATTAACTACAGCCAAGCTGTAACAACAATGTTACAACACCACGGGCTCCCTCTTACAGGGGGAGATGTTACCTTTGCGGTTGATGTCCAAGAAGCGTACAAAACAGAGGTATTCTATTCATGGGTCAATTGTCCTGCAGTTGATGCCAATGCACAAACATTTCACACATACACAGCAGCACAATACCAGGCCATTACAGAGCCTATGAAGATTTAGAAATACCATTGACTTTTCAGGAACATACAAATTGGTTCCAAGGAGCCCTACTGCATGTACTAAAAATGTAAGACTGTGTTCCCTCAGCAATGAGGGAGCAACCTGGCCAGTCCTACTTGGCTATACACCATATCCAACATTAGCACCACTAAATGTTGTAGAGCTCTGTACTCTTTACACCGGTCTAGTTAGACTGTACAGACGTTTAACAAAGTTAATTAATAACAGAAATCCCAGTGACATGGCCACATTTAGTCATGCCTGCGATTAGTCCAGTAACCATAAAAGCAATTATGGGGAAAGTTCCCACCAGACAGGAGGAAGTTCGGTTCTGGATTGCACAAAAAATAAACCAGCTTGAAGCAGTGTTTCCCCATACAGGACCCCAAGACAAACATAGAATTCTCACAATGGGCCTACCACTAGGAATGGTTCCCCCAGTGGATGAATGCGCCACCTGGGGCACAGTCTTTGCTGCAATATATTCCATAAAACATGCTACACCATCTATTGTGTTTTTACCTGGTGTGACAAAACAGATTCAAAATTAATATGGGGCTTCCCCAGCTCTGGATTTGGGGATGAAAGTAATTGGCAATGACGCCATAGCTGCCTCAATTATTTTAAGGGACATAAAAGGAGAGACAGCAGCACTGGCAGTACACCAGTGGTTAGCGCAGGTTCCCTTAGTGAACTTTGAGCGCGAACTACCAAAAATTATTGCTGAAACCTATACATATATAGGTTGAGATAATTTGGGAGCCAGACCAAATAAGCCACAGCTTTAGAGTAATTCTGAAAAGGATAGTAAGAATCGGGCACCTGAGTCTTCTAAAAAATGCTGAGATAAACCAAAAAATAAATTAAAAACAAAAACACAGGGTGGATAGCAGCAACTGGAGTCCACTGAAAAGCGTTATAACTTGTGTAACTGTGAATCAATTAAACAGCCTGATTGGTACCAGGATAGTGATACTCGTTCTTCTTGTTCCTTTCAGTACTCACCCGAAAAACGTTCGGAGAGAGGAGGACAATCAGAGCCCAGACAAGAAGAGTATGTGAAACCAAGAAAGGACTCACAACGCTCGTCTGACATCATAAAAAAGGAAGAGAAACTTCCACAACAAAAATCCCAATTCTAAAAGAAGAAAGTGGCAGATATTTCCATTAAATATGCCAAACATATTGAGGACACTACTTCAAAAAAAGGAGTGGGTACTGACACTGCTAGATAGTGCAGCAGAGGTCACAATAGTTTGCTAGAATCTTCAAGAGTTTCTGGTTGTGAGAGCACCTGATAATTTTATTCAAGTTGAAACATCAGATCAGCAGGTTGCTCTCCCAACAGACTGTATGATTTGGACATCCAAATTGAGGGTAATATACCTTTTACCATTAAAGTAACTTTTTGGGAACACTGAACACTTGCCTATGACATTCTCTTGGCTGAAGTGGATTGGCCACCTGAGTTTGTTTGGAAAGTCCCACAGGGGGAAGATACAATAATATAGTCTTTCTCCTTCCTTGTTCCTGAGGATGTCAAACAAGCTTATGCCACGAAGTGGGCCCTTCCCAAGCCCCAGCTTTATACCGCAACCATGTAGGCTGGGATCAAGACTCGCCTTATCATGTTATACCTATAAGGTCCAGTCCGCAAGTACAACCATAATACCCAACTAAGTATGAAGGTAAACAACCAGTTAGAGACATTCTAACACAAGTAGAATATCAAGGCAAAATAGAGCCTTTTACCTCTCCAATGAACAATCCTTTGTTTCCGAAACCAGACCATTCATACCACCTAGTCTTAGACTACAGACATTTAAACAGTCAAACACGCACATTTGCAGTACAAAATTCACACAGTGCAGCACTAATGAACAACATAGGGTGCACTTTGGACATTTCAAATGACTTTTTCTGCTAAAACATAGTGCCTGAAACCAGGGATCTAACCGCAATTACTGCTATAGGGAGCCAGAAATAATTATGTTGATTTCCTCAGGGGTATAAGAACCCTTGGTCTGTTCTCTGCCTGAGTAAAATCAATTTTACATGAAATTGAATCGGAAGCATTGTCCTATGTCGATGACATATACCTAATGGATGATGACCTAAAGACACATCTAGCCAGAGTAGATCACATAGTTTTGGGATTTGCTGAACATGGCTAGAAATTAAACTTCCAAAAAACAAAAATTGCCTATCTCAGTGTCCTATTTTTGAGATGCAAGTTGTCAAATGAAGGCAAAAGCATAGCACCACATTTCCTGGAGAAATGTGTACTTCTGTAACCACCAAACACAATAAAAAAGCTACAATCACTTTTAGGTTTTCTCAATTTTGATACACAATACATATCAGATTGTACACAATGGGTGAAACTGTTTTATGAATTAATCCATCCAGGCTTTTAAAGCATACATTGGACACCAGAACATATACAGATTCTGAGAACACTGCACAGAAATGCTTGCAACCAGACACTTAGATGACTCAACACAACAAACTGGGTGATCCGCAAAATTGCGGGAGCCACTGGCTATAGATATTTCACTTTCAACTAAGGTGATACTGTACCGATTGCATATAAATTGCCTTTATATTCAAATGCTGAAATGTGTTTTGCACCTAGAGAAAAAATACTAGCAGCAGTTCAGACAACTGTTATAAAAGAAAGATCGTTGGCTCAGGGGAAACGCATAAGTGTGGTTACTCCCATTCCAGACTTGGAGGCTGTCATAAAGGCCAGCGTTCCTAACATGAAAGCCTTTCATACTAGATGGATACAGTGGGCCACCTCCTTAACAGCTACTGATGTTGACTATGTCTTTGAACCCACTTTACAAACAGAAGAATTCCGCCATTATGAACAAGAATACCCTGCGCCCAGTGGCGTTTTGCCTCTTGACCAGTATGACTACATTGTATATACTGATGGTCCATCCCAGCTCGCTGTTGCAACTAAACAGCAATACTCCTCTGCTTGCGTAGCAGTACACAGAGTCATGAGGAATGGAGCATTCCACCCTAAAAAAACATTCATTAAATCTCTAGGAGATTGTACCGCCCAGCTGGCTGAACTCAAAGCTCTAATTTGGGCACTAGAAAATACTGATCCTGAATTCCCCACACTCATAGTGTTTGATTTGTATTATTGTGTCCAGTATTTTAATGAGCATTTACATTATTGCCACTTGAATGTAGTCAGATGCTGTGAAGCATAAATTGCTTTAGGAATAGGTGGTATATCATAAAGGATGTTTGCCGCGGGCACATGTAATTAATACATTGAGTCACCAACATGTTACAATACACGTTGCAAGGAATTCACTGGCTGATGAAGCTGCAAAAGCAGCAGTTCAGACTGCTGTGGTACCTGCAATTACTCGTTCACATACGAGAGTGGATGGTGACATCATGGTAGCTGTCAATGTTTCACACACTGGTACACCATTACACATAAATTCCACTAAAATACTCCTACCTAATGAGTGCCCACAACTTACCTTTTGGTCCTATTCCTGGAGTGGGGGAGCGAGTGATACCAAACCAAGACCGCAGGCTAGAATTAATCATAGCTGCTCATGACGGGTTAGTTTCTGCCCATGCTGGTGTGGCCGCTACAGTTTCCTTACTCCAGAAACCCTTTTGGTGGAATCATCGCTGCAAACAGACGAAACAATATGTCCTTAGCTGCGACATTTGTCAGTAAATTAAAAGTTCCACCACTGCTCACTCACCGCAGACACCTCTCTTAGGGCCTTAATACGAGTTTGGCGGTCCAACCTTGGAGAGCTTGGTGGTCGGACCGCTGTATTACGAGTTGGGCGGATTGCCTTTATGAAGACCGCAGCTGCACCGCCGAGACCGCCAGCAGACTGCTGCGTTCGCGGTCAGGGAAAGGCAACCGCCATACGACGGTACAGGGGAGCTGCACCGCCATACGTATTATGAGTTGCCTTTTCCACAAGCTGACCGTAGTGGTCCGACTGCCTGTTTCAAGGTGGCAGGAACTAAGGATTTGGGGTGCATACTCACCCCTTTCTTGTTCTTCCAGATAGAGTCCGACGTGGATCCCTTTCCTCTGGTCTCCCCTTCACAGCAGGATCTTCACCCCGAGGATAATGACCCTCTTTGCGATGATCTACAGGTGAGTACTTTTTGTACTATATAGCCATTGCCAGGACTGGTCACATATGGGCCTGACTCCGGCAATGGATAGATGGTATATTTCCACATGTATCATGCATATGTGTCCATCCGACACATATGCAATCGAAATGCCCACACAGGCATTGATATATTTGGAAAAAATACTCACCACTGTCACAAGATCTCCACATCCACACCCCCGGCACCATGGTCAAATCGTAATACGGCGGTCTATAGACCGCCAGCGCTGTGGGCTACTGGCTGGTGCGGATGCAGTTCTCGGGTGGTCGGACCGCAAAACTCAGGCCTTTAGTCTAAAAAAAAACATTGCCAAGTGTCTATCTTGACCACTGCAGAGCTCTAAAAATCGGATGGTTCATTTAAATGTATTCTACTGGCAGTGGATTCATGTTTTAGATTTCTATGGGTGTGGCCATAGCGATTGGCTGATGCTCAAACTGTTATAAAAGATTTACAAGTCTTTATCGGGACATATGCAGCAGTGGTATTCCACTCGGACCATATACGAGCATTTGCCTCTAGGGCTTACCAGGATATCATGGGAACGCTGGGTGTTGCTGTGCATCATTCCTCCCCCTATAATCCTCAGGGATATTCAATAGCAGATAGGAAGAACCATGACTTAAAGAAGCCTTTAACAGCTAAAGTATTAGGTTCAGGTTGTAGTTGGGTCCATACTTTGTATGGAATCCGGAGAGCTCTAAATAATCTGCCTCGAAGATCCTTTGGTGGCCAGACCCCCATGAGGTCCTGTTTGGCATCCAGATGTACGTTCCAGACCTTGATAATCCTGGCACAGTGGCAGCAGATACGCCTTTTGACATCATTGAATGTTATGCTGCTTTACAGGAACTACAAGACTTCAGAGATGAGCACTCAAATGAAACTACTAAACGTTCTGTCACTGAATAAGTGAAGGTGCAACCAGCAACTCCTGTCTGGATTACTAAAGTTGGGGTTCTAGTTCAAGAGAAAATTATCGACAAGAAGGAGGTTGGCCCATCATACAGAGCACCGGTGCCAGTCTTTGGCATTGCATGTACCAGAACTGTGATTTTGCCACTGCTTGCTGGTTGTAGAAAGAAACAATTTGTGTCTATCACCCATATCAATTCACACCATGTGGCCAGGCCTATACAGTAGGCCACGAGGGCTCCTGTGTAGTTACCTGTCTCCTTTCACTACCATACAGGATATACCTTTACAAGAATTAAATTATACAGAAATTGGTACTCCCTGGCGGCGGATGTCATACTGAAGTTCTACTACTTCCTGTTACTATTGCCAACACCATAAACACACTATATGTAAATTCACAGTCTTCGACTGCCATTCCTAACAACAAAGTTGTTTATTATCAACCACATTTGGAGCCACCAACCAGTTACACTTCACCATGTGAGGTCCCTGTTTTTTGCACAGACTCCCTTGGGCTATTTTGCTGACTTTTAAGACTTTTCCTCACATTCGTCACATACTTCAATGCATGGGATACGTGCATTTGTTTTCTGGCTGAAAGACTTATCTGATTCCACCATTGTCCTACATATGGATCTCCATTTCCCTACTTTTCCTATTCATTTGGATTTGTTTTGTCACAGTTTTCTTTTGCTCCTAAATGGACATTATCTCCCAGAACGTTCTCCTGCTGAGCTTGTAGCTGAGGTACTGAAGCCTCATTCTTCTGCACATAAAGTCTGAAGAGACCTACCCCTTGTGAACATTTCTGCATTTCCTTTCCCGGATGGAATTGTTTGGGATAAGGTTCCATTTGATATTGTTGGTCCTACAGAAACATTGCAAATTCCTTATATGTTTAAAATGTCCATGGACGATGTTATCACTCCTGGTAGTATTTCTGATGACTGGGATGTCACCACTGTGTAAAGCATGCTTTCTGAACTAGAATCTCATAAAGTATTTGAAACTGAGGATTTATATCTTAATTCTGCTAATTATGGTGAAATGTTTTGTTATCATCATATGCATTCCATTATTTATACAAAGCTAGTACTTCATGAGCAGTTTTCAATTACACACAATGTGAACACTGCCCGACACCACCAGTGGGTAGTTCAAAAACATACCTGCAGAAGTTTACTTATTTTTCAGGTATCAACCCTTTAGACCCAGTTTCATACTATCATTAATGTACCCCTTCCCCAGCAAAGAAAAATATGCTAGAAAATGAAATTAATCTGTTTCAGATTCATTCATTTCCCAGCTGTCTATACAAGGCTATGAATTTTGGAAAAACAACATTGAGTTAAAATTAAAGTTGGGGAACACAAAATGGCAAGACCAGAGCAATGAGGCTTTGTTTTGAGCTTGTCTAATACCTAGACAAAGGATTTTCCTAAACAAGACAGTACAACAAACCACCTGCCGGAGTGTGGCTAAAGTTAAAGACATGAACACACCTAACATTCCCTCTTTTGCACGTTTTGTCAATTGGCAACATTTTGCAAATTACACAGAAGAACAACTCAACAGCATGATACAGAATGGTACATATAATTCTTCACTTTCAGGCTCAAATAGGTGGCTAGTGTGGCCAACAGATACTAATGGTTGTCATGCATGTTATTTAAACACCACAATGGGTTTTTAAGCAAGCAGACCCGACCCCTTATATATGCAGACACAACACTCAGGAGTGGGTACAACCTACAGTGTAGGGAGGTTATGCCAGCAACGGCTACAACATTCGACTTTAGCTGCAGTTAAGGAACATTTATCTCTCTTGTCTGATGACATGGATTTACAAGATTTCTTGTTGGGTCTTAGATCAGCATATCCTAAATGTTTTCTGTACACCATATACAATGACATTTGGAAAGTGTTAACAAATTCGGTGTCGGCAGGCCGCTGAATTCTGAACCAGTGAGTGCTCAAATACAATACAGTATGTTTTATACTTGTACTTTTATAGAAGTAACGTTTCATAGCACGTGCAATGCATCCATGGCTAATTTGGTGTGTTATCTGAAGGGTGTCCCTGCCGCCTTAATTCGGCCGGTACTCAGATTGCTTTCAAATGGAAGTTATTTGAGTCCGAACGATCAAGGCTGTTGTGGATGAAACCGAGAGTACCATATGTGGTGACGTTCTCCAGGGTCGTGACCTGTTGTAATAATGTGTTGTTCCCACCAGCACATACAGTCAGAGAAGTTACAGTATGGCCTTCATTTGCTATTTTTAACGTTAACTTTGATAAGTCAAGTCAACTGAAAGCCTTATTGTTTCAAAAGGATGTCGCGTTAACATCTGCTAGAGAGACATTTGATCTCCAAGTTGCAAGGTCTTCCTCTGAAATATAATCGCTACTGCACACAAATCTGCCACTGCCCTTTGGTGAACTTGTGCATCGCATATTTAATGCTTCAAATGCCGTGGGAGTGGTACACCTTTTTGAAGCAATTGGGTCTGGCTTTGTCAATACATTCCAGACTGTATTCGGAGTGATCCCATCCTTTATACACTCTTTTGTTTCTCTTGTATTTGGAGGCATACCGCTAGTGTTATTCCTGATTGTTGGAATTTTGTTCCGATTTTTGTTGCTCCGCCATGGATGTTCCACTTCGAGGCCATATGGTGATGGAACTACCACATGTCCTGCTGTGTCGTGAATGCATAATGCAGTACTTTAGAGTGTTTTTACTTCAGGAATTAAATGACAACTGGTATTTGTCCTTTCGACCTATATGGTTACACTGCATACAGCCTGTGTTCTGCTGTCTATTGTGCACTTTTGAGTGTGCACTGGATCTATGTCTTACAATGCAACTAGTTCAATCTACAGATAGGGATCTGCAGGTGCTTCCACTAAGGGCTCATCTTCAGTGCTTTCCTGTGAGACTACCATTGCTACAGGATGCTTATTATGAGCCATTCCTGGATGCTTCGGCTCCTGTATTTCTGGATCCTGGCTTCTCCTCTGTGGTTACACTGCCAGCTGGCACACCATCAGCGGCTGAGGATTGGGCTGGATTTAACCATGTTTGTTCTTGGGAACTTGCAGTCTGAGCCACTTCGGAAGCATCATCTGTGGCTGCGGGTTCCATCCTGGATCCTATTAAGTCTCCATTAATGTAAATACTCTAGGGCTACTTCAGACCATGAACCCTCAAACCATGAAGAGACTGAGAAAAAACTATAGTGACACTAAAAATTGGAAATATATAAAAAGTTTATTTATAAATTATCTTTATCCTATTGGTAGGTAACTATAAAAACACATATTAGACATAAAGATAGTCATACAGAGACTAACAATTATACAACATTCTGACCACATTCATTCACAATCAGAGGCATACTACATACATATAATCAAATTGATATACATGATTATTCCGTCCCACATGATTGAGTTTATACAGACTGTAACGAACAAACAACAACAACACTTAAAATGAGAAGTTTGCATTTTTAGGGTGGTTTTCAAAGATGACTCTACTGCAGCGTTTCGACAGAAACACTGTCTTCATCAGGAGTTCCACCTCAGAATGTTGTGCTCTGTAAAGAATAACATATATATATATCACATACATATAAGACATAATTTTAAATATGATTTTAAGTGTCACTATAGTTAATAATTATGATGATTACATATGATAATAAGGACCCATAATTGGACAGAGGGTATAATATCTTATTATCGTTTTATAGAACTGGAAAAATGAATACGAGCCTGACAAATTATAAACCTAAATACAAACATATAATCTCCCAAACAACATATAACACTACAAACATACAATGAAAAACTATTGCCAATGATCTGCATTCTTAATTTGAATACCATATCAGCAATGCTGAAATCCCCTTATTAAAGGAAGATATAATTGGTGTCTTTAAAAGGCAATTAAATTGGAAAAAATAAATGCATATTGTCCAAGATAAATATAAAATACTGAAATGAAATTTATAACCGAAACAATAATAAAAAAATATATATTACCAAAACTATCCAGCATCTGTACGTAGGCTGATAAGAGGTTTAAATAGTTCAGTTCAAGACAAAGATGTTATATCTTCAAGCATTTATTCTTGTCATCCAGGATACACCTGTAAGGTTCTAAAGCGGTGCACCAAGACAGAAAAATGGAAAGAATAAATTATCTTTCCAGTACTAACTAGGTACATCCTTAAATATGAAAAGATATTATAACCAACCACTAAGAGTACTTGTTTACCTTATACTGATAATGGCCTGTCTCGAAAGGGAACAGATTTAGTATATTAACCGACTCCTCAAGAAAAAGGCCCTGAAACAGATAAACAGACCCAAAACACCATATGTAAAAACACAAACCAAAATAATTGTAAGAATGTCTAGGTTGAATCATTTTCTACAAGTATCAGCAAGGGCAGATCGTACCTGCTTGATAAAATGTATCCAACAAGAGAGACGAGCTGCTAGTCCCTCAGATGGTTAGAAATGGATGCTGGAAAATAAGCAACAGACAGGAACAAAGTGTTCCATAAATAGAATGTACTCGTAACATGGTTGCTGATTTTTATTGGCAAAAAAGTTAAAGTGACACATAATGCCTTACATAATAATAATGAAATTATTTAAAGCATTTCAGCGAGACCGCAACCGTCTCAAATGAATCGTATCTCAGGTATATAGTGAAAAAATCTGTATGGGCAATCACTCAAAGAAAACGGTTACAGCAATGACACCTCACGAATGAGACTGTTTTGGACCCTGAACAGTGAGTAAATGTTAATCGAAGCAAAACATGTGTATGCGAACAATTAACATGAACCAACAATAGTCTTTATTTTATATGGGTGTAAACGCCCCTAGAGAGATGTATCCCAATACATGTGTATCATTGCCAACAGCGTGATGGCAGCAAAACATCACCGCAATTGCTAAGTACCTGCGGGAACCTCACACTCGGATTACTGATGTCAATGATTTAAATAACAACAAGACTACTCTAATCAATGTTTGACGCTGTCAACTAAGCTCTAATCAAAGTTTAACGCCGAAAAGCTGATGGCGCGAAAAAGAGAGAAGAAAAAGACGGTACGCTTAAATGCTATCGAAACATCCATCTTATGACCTTAACACATAATAGGATAGGCGGAGCAATGCCCGGCCAAAAAACTGCGAAAACAAGGACGGTACGTTATAATGCTAACAGAGAACCAGTCTTATAACATTATCAACATGATGGGAAAGGCGGAGCAATGCCCGGCCAAAATCCAGCAAAAGGGGAAATACGAGGTACTTACAGGTATCAGAGAACCAGTCTTATAACATTATCAACATGATGGGAAAGGCGGAGCAATGCCCGGCCAGAATCCAGCAAAAGGGGAAATACGAGAGCAAAAAACAAAGAAAAATGCATCCCGATATACATGTGTTATTCCAACACTCAATGAAGATAACAAACACCCAGGCTTTTGCAAAGCATCCACGAATTCTCACATTGTGCTTACCGATATTAGCAATCCAAAACGTTGAGCAGCTCTAATCTCTGTTTAGCAGCCTACCGAAGAAGCTGAAAAACGGCGAAATGCCGATGGCGCGAAAAAGACGGTATGTTTTAAATACTGTCGAGAAACAGTCATGTGACCTTGTCACGTGATGGAAAGGGCAGGACCATATCCGGTCAACCACAAAAGGTAAAGAAACACTTAATTCAGAAAGTACCGCGATCTTAATAGCAAAGAATGTGAAATTAAAAGTGTCAGTGTATATAAATACATACAACATAATCCTAATATATATATGCCGTACTCTGACAATATACAGACAAATATATAGACATTGCAACCAAAGTTAGCTATGCATATATGCACAACAAGATATAATAAATAATGAGTACAGCAAATGACAAAAGCGACTAACCTTCAAAGGAAAACCCTAAAGGAGATATATACAGAAAATGCGGTACCAAAGGCATGTATATGGACAACCAGTGATAATTAGGAGAAATACAGAAGGACATCACCACCTAAAAACTATGCATATATCCATGGATGTACAGCAAAATTTGAAAAAACTGGTAGAATATACCATTGGAAAAATTTCAATAGCCTGTGCCGGGGTCCAGTATATTTAAGAGTACATATAAGTATCGCTACCCAATGGCTGTACATATGTCCAAAGAAAACCAACAGCAAGATATAAGAGATAAATATAACTATAGATAGAAACAAATAACCTATACTTAGGAAATATTGACCGTACTAGTCATTATAGCGAATCGCTTGGTCCCATGGGATATCAAAATTTAGCCCATTGATATGGGAGCTCAAAGAGTAAATCCAGAATACCTCTCTGCGTTTTCTTATTGATTCTGCTTGTAGACTGTTTTTAATTTCAATTTTTTCCAAGATTAACCATCTTATTTGAGTCTCACGATGGTTCATTTCCAAATAGTGTTTGACTATCGGTGCCGTGAGTTTTTTTGTTTTAATGGCCGAGCGATGTTCTGTCAGGCGGACCGAGAATTGTCGTGACGTCTCGCCAACATATCCCTTGTCACAAGGGCAAAGTAACAGATATATGACATTATCTGTTTTACAGTTAGTAAAAGTTCTAAGTTTTATTCCCTTTTTTTGATAAAGGAACTTATCTGTGACTATTGCCCCATCACATGCCTTGCAATGAAAACATTTGTGATTGCCATTGATGGGGTGACTGCCGTCCAAAGTTTTTTGTATAAATGGTGGTTTAACTTGCAATCTAGAGTGAACCACCAGATCTTTTAAATTCTTATTTCGCTTTGTGGGCAAACATGGGGCGTTGAAATGCCCTCTCTGGATCTGAATTAACATTAAGAATATGCCATTGGGCATTAATGGTTTGTCGAATCTTCTCATTCAAGGATGAGTGTCTAGTAGCACATACCAATTTCGGAGGATCTTTTTTTATATTGGTGTGAAGTAAATGGTCTTGATCATAAAACCTGGCCCTTTTATATGCCTCTCTTACAAGTCTCCTTGGATAACCACGGTCTATGAACCTTTGTTTCATTGTTATTGCCCTCATGTCAAAGTCATGTACACTGGTGCAATTACGTCGGACACGTAAAAATTGCCCCATAGGAATGCTTTCTCGTTGACATTTTGGGTGATAGCTAGAGAAATGCAATAACGTATTTCTTGCTGTTGGTTTAGTGTAGAGATCTACTTGGAGAACAGAGTCTACCTCTTTAATTTCAATATCCAAAAATTCAATTTTCCCATCTCCAATGTTTGCTGTGAAACTTAAATTTGTGTCACAAAGATTTATCCATTCCAAAAATTCTTGAAGTTTCACAGGCTCGTCCTTCCAAATAAACAATATGTCGTCAATATAACGAGACCAATAGTGTATCGACTCAAAAAACGGGGCCATCTCATTGTAGACAAATTGGTGCTCAAAAAATGCCATATAGATGTTGGCTATAGTAGGCTGCTAAACAGAGATTAGAGCTGCTCAACGTTTTGGATTGCTAATATCGGTAAGCACAATGTGAGAATTCGTGGACGCTTTGCAAAAGCCTGGGTGTTTGTTATCTTCATTGAGTGTTGGAATAACACATGTATATCGGGATGCATTTTTCTTTGTTTTTTGCTCTCGTATTTCCCCTTTTGCTGGATTCTGGCCGGGCATTGCTCCGCCTTTCCCATCATGTTGATAATGTTATAAGACTGGTTCTCTGATACCTGTAAATACCTCGTATTTCCCCTTTTGCTGGATTTTGGCCGGGCATTGCTCCGCCTTTCCCATCATGTTGATAATGTTACAAGACTGGTTCTCTGTTAGCATTATAACGTACCGTCCTTGTTTTCGCAGTTTTTTGGCCGGGCATTGCTCCGCCTATCCTATTATGTGTTAAGGTCATAAGATGGATGTTTCGAAAGCATTTAAGCGTACCGTCTTTTTCTTCTCTCTTTTTCGCGCCATCAGCTTTTCGGCGTTAAACTTTGATTAGAGCTTAGTTGACAGCGTCAAACATTGATTAGAGTAGTCTTGTTGTTATTTGAATCATTGACATCAGTAATCCGAGTGTGAGGTTCCCGCAGGTACTTAGCAATTGCGGTGATGTTTTGCTGCCATCAAGCTGTTGGCAATGATACACATGTATTGGGATACATCTCTTTAGGGGCGTTTACACCCATATAAAATAAAGACTATTGTTGGTTCATGTTAATTGTTCGCATACACGTTTTGCTTCGATTAATATTTACTCACTGTTCAGGGTCCAAAACAGTCTCATTCGTGAGGTGTCATTGCTGTAACCGTTTTCTTGAGTGATTGCCCATACAGATTTTTTCACTATATACCTGAGATACGATTCATTTGAGACGGTTGCGGTCTCGCTGAAATGCTTTAAATAATTTCATTATTATTATGTAAGGCATTATGTGTCACTTTAACTTTTTTGCCAATAAAAATCAGCAACCATGTTACGAGTACATTCTATTTATGGAACACTTTGTTCCTGACTGTTGCTTATTTTCCAGCATCCATTTCTAACCATCTGAGGGACTAGCAGCTCGTCTCTCTTGTTGGATACATTTTATCAAGCAGGTACGAACTGCCCTTGCTGATACTTGTAGAAAATGATTCAACCTAGACATTCTTACAATTATTTTGGTTTGTGTTTTTACATATGGTGTTTTGGGTCTGTTTATCTGTTTCAGGGCCTTTTCTTGAGGAGTCAGTTAATATACTAAATCTGTTCCCTTTCGAGACAGGCCATTATCAGTATAAGGTAAACAAGTACTCTTAGTGGTTGGTTATAATATCTTTTCATATTTAAGGATGTACCTAGTTAGTACTGGAAAGATAATTTATTCTTTCCATTTTTCTGTCTTGGTGCACCGCTTTAGAACCTTACAGGTGTATCCTGGATGACAAGAATAAATGCTTGAAGATATAACATCTTTGTCTTGAACTGAACTATTTAAACCTCTTATCAGCCTACGTACAGATGCTGGATAGTTTTGGTAATATATATTTTTTTATTATTGTTTCGGTTATAAATTTCATTTCAGTATTTTATATTTATCTTGGACAATATGCATTTATTTTTTCCAATTTAATTGCCTTTTAAAGACACCAATTATATCTTCCTTTAATAAGGGGATTTCAGCATTGCTGATATGGTATTCAAATTAAGAATGCAGATCATTGGCAATAGTTTTTCATTGTATGTTTGTAGTGTTATATGTTGTTTGGGAGATTATATGTTTGTATTTATGTTTATAATTTGTCAGGCTCGTATTCATTTTTCCAGTTCTATAAAAACGATAATAAGATATTATACCCTCAGTCCAATTATGGGTCCTTATTATCATATGTAATCATCATAATTATTAACTATAGTGACACTTAAAATCATATTTAAAATTATGTCTTATATGTATGTGATATATATATATGTTATTCTTTACAGAGCACAACATTCTGAGGTGGAACTCCTGATGAAGACAGTGTTTCTGTCGAAACGCGCAGTAGAGTCATCTTTGAAAACCACCCTAAAAATGCAAACTTCTCATTTAAGTGTTGTTGTTGTTTGTTCGTTACAGTCTGTATAAACTCAATCATGTGGACGGAATAATCATGTATATCAATTTGATTATATGTATGTAGTATGCCTCTGATTGTGAATGAATGTGGTCAGAATGTTGTATAATTGTTAGTCTCTGTATGAATATCTTTATGTCTAATATGTGTTTTTATAGTTACCTACCAATAGGATAAAGATAATTTATAAATAAACTTTTTTATATATTTCCAATTTTTAGTGTCACTATAGTTTTTTCTCAGTCTCTTCATGGTTTGAGGGTTCATGGTCTGAAGTAGCCCTAGAGTATTTACATTAATGTATTTTCCCTGTCTAGGTGTACTTCTCACTAGTGTCAGGGGGCCCCTTCTCTTTGCAATTCCTATTAAGTCTCCAAACATGAAAAACATTTTGGGAGCCTCATAAAGTTTAATTTGGCACCTTGTTTTTATTTAAAATTGATTTTTATTTGTTTTAATAGGTGTGTGCTTTTAGATGTCATTTTTAATGCAGTATGGCTTTCATTAGCTATTATTATTAAAGTGTATTTTATACTAATTTAATAATCATTAAGTTTATATATTAAGTTTCAATTTTTTTGGACAAGTCTCTAAGTTTTAGTTTAAAACAAGAGTCTCCCTCTGGCCACGGAGTAGGTGTGGTAAGGTTCAGCAGGGCCTGCGCACAAGTCTCCATTTTGGTTACACATACAAACTTGTCATCTTTTTCTAAACTGTGACTTTTACATGATAACATACTTAGAAATTATTCTGCTAGCAGCACATTTCTTAGTAAGCATTTTATCATGTCGTTTGTACACTCTGTCCAAGGCTAAGATACTCTGAAAGCAATGCCCTTGCATTTGGTTGTCTGGTTGGATATAGCTCTGAGTTACAAGATAAACAATCACATCAGGGCTGCACCTCTGAAACAGTGAGATTGGAACATTGCTTTAATTATATAAACCCCTCTGAGCCAAATTTGTTAGAGGAGCACTTCTCCGGATTATACTAGAACTCTGTGCCTGTGACTGAGATGCAGCCCTGCTGACTGTAACCTTTTATCCTTCAAAGGACCGTAGCCTGCTCTACATGAGATCAGCTTCCTGATTCATCATACGCAGGCACGGGTGGTTGGGTTGTCCCAAGATATCTGGTAGAGGGTACTCCCACTATGCTCTCGATAGTGTAGGTAGTATAAGTATACGTATAAATATAATCACAATCACACAGTTACGTTATAATGGTCATACTGTTCATCTTTTTCACCATTCTTGTAATGCTGGTTACAATGCTTTGTTTTATCCTACTAATAATTGCAGCTCACGCTTTTTACACAAGAATACAATTGTTTCAATAAATGTTTGAAAAGCCAAGTTGTAACGACGAAATGGTATATCTGTTTCCACGATTTCCTTGGGGAATTAGAGTGGTCATGTTCTGAGGTTGCAAATACCATCTGGTACCCTGGAAGGTTAGCGGTTCAGATGGCGCACTGTGAGCTAGCTAGGAATTGGGCCAACATCCTCTGATGATATGTGTGGACTCAGTTCTGATGGTTATGTTGCTGGATACATAGTCCTACTTGATTCGTAGGAACCATATGACAGTAGCGGTCTGTCACAGACATTTGTTTGTGAAAGGGCCAGCATTGTTTAAAACCTGTAGTCTTCGGAGGGGAAATTGTTCCCTTGCACACTGGTTTTAATATTTTTAAGAAAAATATTAGCAAAAACTTTGTCAAACAATGACGAAAAAAGAAGAGTGGAGTCCGGCTCTGCAGTACATCTGAAAGTGTGGGAAGAAATTAACTGCTATCAGCTCACAGGGGTGACATCTATATCAGTTCTGCTCCGTTATTTCTGGGGTGGAATTAATTAATTGCGGAGCCACACAAAGCCATCTACAGGCAAGCAGGAGCATTGCTGTCAAAATCTACCAGATCCAGTCTTGTGCCTGGGCATTCTCTAAAGTTGAGGAATCTGCAGTTAGAAGTATCCATCAGAAGCTAGTTTTATCCTTCATGTCTGCAGACATCCTATCTATTTCATATGAAAGACCAACATACCAAAGATTTAAGTGGTTAGTTCGAAGGGTGATTGCATGACTATGTATTATGAGGAATAACATACCCACTGAAGTACATTATGAGGATATTGCAAGTCAACTCTGAGTTCCATGACCTTATAATGGAACTCAGCCTTTGGCCTTATTCCTCTGTATGTCACAGAACTCCTCAGTGACTTGCAATATCTATATAATGTACAGCAGGAGGTACTTTCTCACATATATAATGAACTTTCCTGCTGCACTGTATTGAGAACGGAATTTACATAAAAGTTGGAGGCAGTGACTATCCTTGCTTTATTTATTCCACAAACTACCTTCTGATGGACCACACAGATTGGTGTCTAACGTTCACTATGTTGAAACTGCTATTAACTATGCTAAAGAATTGTGTGCTGGATTTGGTCCGTACAGACTTCAAGCACTGTTTTGATCAATAGTGTTAGCATATAAACAACATTAAGACAACTGGAAGGTATGTGCTAGCAGAAGTAAGAGAAAGAGAAATAAAGTATGAGTCTTTAATCTCAGTAAGAATGAATTGTTGATATCCTGCTGGTGCAATGAATCCTAAATGTAAGATCAGCCATTATAGTTCTTTCAAGCACATGAAATCAACTGCATATTCGTAAATTACTTCAATCATAATACTGGCTATTAGTGAATGACCAGATTAAGATGATCATGATAGGGTGCACTCTTACTTCTATCACAACTGAAACATATATGATTCATCCGTGTGCCTTTCCTCCCGGATTGTTCAAAGCATATGCTTCCAACTTTGGCCCTCTTTACGTGAAGGACAGGAATACCGAGCATTAGGCCAACAACCAAAATTACTGCCATTGCAGGTGTATGTAAAGTCAGGAATACAGTGGCATTCATAGTCTGCCACAGAAGTTGCCTTGAGAAATGAGGAATTACCGTAGGAATCAAGAATACCACATCTGATTCCGTTACCAATTGGCCATTTTCAGCCCTTTCTGACAGGGAGATTTCACCAGCTTTTAGCTTGTGAATTGCCTGGCTGGCGGGGAGAACAGGAGGAAATTTCATATCCCTGCATTCCTTCTAACCCCGTGTTAGGTAGAAAACAAGATTTATGACCATATCAGAGATTTTGCACACTTATAATGGGGGCTTATGAAGTGTTTTCTAAATCTGTGGCTTATTCTTCTTCTTTTCATATTGCATGACAGTGTTAAACACTAGACTACAATGCTTCTAGGACTTTTGGCGTGTGTCGACTAGATACGCCATGCCAGTGCTTCCATGATGTAAATAAGGAGGCCAATATGAGATCTGTTTGAACGCAATAAGCACTATTTCTTACATACAAATTTGTCAGTCATGATCATATGGATGTAAGTACACCGATCATGTACCTGCAGTGTCAGCTGAGTGCAGACAAACAGGAGGCTGATTAGATAAGCAGAAAAAGAAAGGGCATTCTTGATCAATGGTGTATTAGTCTTACACAGTCATGTTGTTCCCTATTATCATTGAGGCCCTCTGTAAACAGAATCCAATTTTTCTTATATCCAAAGGACCTCACCATTGTGAATCTCAGATGAGGGTCACAATCCCATCTCATTTAGACTCTCTGTCCTTCATCTGAAATCTTATTGTCGGTGCTTGATGCTTTTCTATTACAAAGTGTTGCAAAATCATAACCTGTCTTTGTCCTTTCTAATTTTGTATGGGTACTTTTGAATGTGAATCTTCAAACTGAAAGAGGTTTTTGGCACATGTCTAAACCTACACAGGCACATGATTTTATACGTAACACATCACTCTCACATGATATGTGTTGCTGTAATTCATTCTTTTCTCAGTCTTACTGGCCACTCAACTCATAAATCCACAACTATCTGTTCTGTTACTTCTCTGGAAGGTAATGTTTCTATAATTGACTACTGAATCCCCTTTAACTGATTGGTCCTTGTGACTGCAACCATTCTGATGTACAAAAGTAGGTGATGCCCTGTTCAGGCTGTTAAATAAAATAAGAACCTATTAGTCCACTATGGATTCTATGGCACATCCCTGTCCTTCTCTCCTCTCTTCTATATTGTTTCCAAAGAAGTGTATTTACATATTTAATTTAAGCAATCTGCTCTTTAAACGCACTGATGACAACTGGTTCTAAACATCTGCAACAAGTGCATCTGATTTTGATACATGCAAAGCTCTAAATATGAATAAATAAAGATAAATAAATATGTAGTAGGCATATTGGGAAAGCACTGAAACTATCGGAGAAATGGCCACCCAACAAACCCAATCGACACTTCACGTTCTTGAATGTTCAGTATGCAAACACAGCATAATAAATTCCACCCCAGCAATTCAATAGTAAAGAAACCAATGACAACATTTTGTACTAATGTCATCAATAACTGCAATACTACGTATATATTTTATGTTTTGCACTGCACATGAGGTAGAGTGCATGATTTTTAAAAGTCAAACACATACTAGTTATGTCAAAAAGAGCTATTCAGTTGTAGTATATTTTAGGGACTGTCATGTTAGTAATCCTGAAGATCTCAAGTTTATTAGCATATTGCAGAACCCATCCTGGAGAGTGGGATCTGGAGAAGAGCTAAGTCAACACAAAGACTTGTTGAGTTTTTAAACTGCTCTGCACACTGGTATGTATTGTATAGGCATACCCAGGAGAACCAACCAATCTGTTTTTAATAAATTAAATTGTTAAATTAATCTAGGAAAACTGAAATTGTTGAAATTATGATATCATTTTAAAAGCTAAGACAATATTTAAAACAATCAATACTTTAGCAGAAATTTAATGTGATGAAGATAAGATGGAGAGGATTTTCAGTTGCTTCTGTAAATGTTTTATTAATTACATTTCACAAAGGAAATTACGTCTTCACTGAATCATTATATAGGTGAAATTATACACACTCCTACACCTATGAAATTTGAGACCAAATTCAGAATATATCATGAATGATATACACATTTTCTGCATGATACTTCTATGTAGAAACGGAAAAACAATTTGGTAATATATGTGTAGAGGAAACTTTGGATATGTGTTTGTGGATTTAGCTTACAATTATTCAGTAGTTTGAAAGGATTACAAAAACACAAGCACATATACTTCACTTTGTCCCAACTATGGTGTAATGTCAATTATTGTATTGCATTTACTTGCATTTATATACTGCTACGTAAACCTGAGGAAGCACTTTCAGAGGATGGGCAGTATACCACTCTGACTGCAGTACATTGTTGGAAGAGTGTGGGTTTATAGAGCGACACATGTAAGACATCTTTTGGTCTGGTGCTCTACTCCTACTTCCCTTTCTCCCTGCTAGCCTTCCCACTCTATCTCCTCTTCTATGTGCCATCCTCTCTTCCTTCCATTCTTCTCCCTCCCATGTCTGCCTGCTGCCTTACTTCATCCTCCTGCCTTATTAGCTTACAATGTAACAAGTGAACACATGATGGCAGGCAGAGGACACAAAATACAGAATAAGGGAAGCTAAAAGCCCAGGGTAGGGAAACACGAAAAAGAAGACAAGCTGGCAAGCACTGCTGTGCATACACACATAAAGGTTGGAATGTACACACACATACTGGGATAGAAAAGATACATGATGAGGGCCCACAGAGAAAGGCATGTAAAGATCATGACAAGATAGCATAACACATACAGCCTCAGACTTACGGGTCAGAATTATAGGGATTAGGCAGGTAGACCACGCAATCCATAGCTTATCAAATCAATCAACCATGGTTTTGCAGGAAGATCCTGATACTCACCTCCCTTGGGTGGTTCTTCTATTCAGGCTACACACTTCAGACAGAACAACTGATCAAGCATGTATGGTAAGGCAGAAGGTACCATAACAAACTCTGCCCTATTGAGCACCCTCCATTAGTAAATTGCACAATAACCAGTCAGGGGTCTGTCATTCATGAGTCCCAAAAGCACCAAGAAACCATGGTCCTGGTGAACAATACATCATACAAAAACAGCATTAGCATCATGCACTGAAATTGAGTGAGAGACAGGACAAAATGGCGGGGAAAGTTCATTTTGATACGTAAGCACACATTTGCAGTGGTGAACTCAATGGCAGATCATTGCTATCTGTTACATCTGCATAATTGCAGCATGGAGGTGGTAGGGGGTCAGCAGACAAACTGAATTAGGGGCAGTTTCAATGTAGGTCAGGGGCCTCCAAAGTAGATATTGCCACAGGCCTTGAGAGTGTGTTTTGTTCATATTTCAAAATAGAATGTCTGGTTACTTTCATGTTCATGCTATCTTTCTTGCAGAATGTGAGTACAACTTTGCATTAGTAAATGGCTAAGAATCAGTCTTTGTGATATAAGTGTGTGATATGACTCCATGTCACCAAGGACACTGTCATTTAGTGCTGGGATCTCTGTTTAACAACTGTAATGAAATCTCCTAATGCCCTTTTTGCATCATCACTCCCCAACCCCCCACTTTTGCCTGATATTATTACTGGTGTATGGACACTGAACACTGGGGCGCTGCAGTCCTGTGCCCAGTGCATGTGCTCTGACCCTTAAAACATTTGACTAATCCCTGATTAGCATATTTAACTTAACCGTAAGCCCCTAGCATTTGGTACCTTGAGCACTCAGGGCATATAAGATAAATGACTCTAGTGGACTGCAGCACTTATTGTGCCACCACTAAAGAGACCATGTAAAACATGACTCTAGGCCTGCCACAGAAGCCTAGCATGGCAGTTTTAAAACTAACATTTCCATTTATTAAAATCGCTTTTTAACAGGTTTACACATTACTTTTAATATTTATAAGTCACCCCAAGGTTGGCCCTAAATGCCCAAAGGGCAGGGTGCATGGTATTTAAAAGTAAGACATGTGTTCTTAAGTTTTACATATCCTGGCAGTGGAAAATCTCCAAAGTCGTTTTTCACTTTAGTAAGGCTGGCTTTCCCATAGAAAAACACTGGGTTACATCATAACACCTAATTTTTTTTGTTTGATCTGTTTATTAAGTTTTAAGACATATTATGTATATTACAAGCTTACATGTTTCTTACAAAAGCATACGTTGCATTGAAAAGGAAAACGTAGTAATCAAGATGGTACACGTTTGCTACCAGATAATAAAACGAAAGGTTATATCTGTACAGCATTGAATCTAGCAACAGAAAGAACTCACGTACAAAAAATATAATCTGTGGTGGTATCAGACCAGTTCACATACATGCATGAGTTGCCCACCAGCATGTGTATGTACGTACAGTGAACTATGCTATAACCGCCGTACTGCTGTGTTGTATTACCAAGGTTAGGGATCAAAAACAGTGTACATAAATCTTAAACTTATAATTACAACTTGTGGGGGAGGGAGCAAAGAAATGGGATGGGCTATGGTAAAGAGAGGTGACGCGTGTCTACGATTGCCATCATATTTCAGTAGGTTAGATTAGTTGAGTCTATTAACGTGGTCCTGAATTGGAGTCTAGGGTGAATAGTATGTGTTACACACTCCAGGCCCCACCGTATGATGACTGTAATGTAGGCTCACTGGTAGGGCAGATCAGACAACATTAGAATCATCAGTGGGGTCCTCCGGTGCCAATTCTAGTTGGAGTGTCATTAGAATCACATTCCAAGCAGTCGCAATAGGGTATTTACGTTTGCAGGGAAGCACCTTCAGCTTTAGCCCAATTCAACATGGACTGAGACCAGGCTTTCAGTGTTGGTGGGTCATCAGCTTTCCAGCGGCGTGTGATAAGCCTCTTGGCTATTACCATCTCCAGGTCGAAAAATCTGAAGATGACTATATTTCTTACCCCTAGCAAATATCCCTGTGATACAGGCTTCCCACGTGTTCGGGAGTGTCCTGCCAGTGCTTGTGACAGAAGCTGTATCACCCCTGTCCAGTAATTGCGTAAGTTGGGGCACAACCATAGCATATGTAATAGTCCGGCATCTGGCAGTTTACAGTGTGGACAACATGCATCTGTTCTATTAAAATACCTATTGATTTTGTCTGGGGACAGATACACCCTGTGGATGATGTAAAACTGGATCAGGCGGAACTTAGCATTCCTAGGGATCTGTTTGGGGCTTTCCAGCATCATGGACCATTCTTTAGGTGTGTATGGACGGGTCAAGTCCACTTCCCACCGATTCCGCCAGCGCCCCAGATCAATTACAAAGTGTTTACGAATCGATCCCGCAAACCATTTTATAAGGTGCCGCCCCGTGCCCATTACATGTATATATTGCATCATTAAGTGTGTCTGCGGTTCTTGTGAGATGCTACCCCACTGGCACCCCAATGTGGCTGTCCTAGAAGCATAGTTTAAAAAATGGCCATGAGGGACCCACTCTTCATCCGCCAATTCCACAAAAGGCCATAACACACCATCTGTATACAGGTCTCCCAGTGTGTAGATCCCTGCCTCGTGCCAAGGTGCAAGCTCCATCATCCTAACCCTGCCCCCACCCCTTGGCATGCCCAGCAGTGGTATGGCCGGTGCGTAAGGAGTGATATGTCTGGTGAGGTAAAGAGCCCGAAGGAAACACTTCTGAGCCACCTGTACCAGTAAGGGGAGCGATCTGTGCAGTCCGGTGCACTGGTGAAAAATGTATAGAAGTCTATCCACCATATATGGAGAGCCACATCCCGCTGTGTCAGTCAGGTGTAAGTCCGCAACCCATCCCACTACCCATTGTATCTGGGAGGCCAGATAGTAATGTGCCAGGTTCGGTAGGGCTAGCCCTCCCTGCGCTTGAGGCAGATACAACTTTGCAAGCGCCACCCTACATCATGTATTGCACCATAAAGATCTCTAAGTGTACCTTCCAAGGATCGAAAAAAACAGAACACCTAATAATGTATAATTTCAGTTTCGGAATACTGAGAAGTGTGGCTCACTGGCTCAAATTCATAGGATTTTAAAATCCAATCTAATGCTCAAGGTGGATTTTAAATGACTATTTTGAAAATGCTACTTTTAGAAAGTTGCCATTTTTCTTCCTAAAGTCTCTATTAGATCTATTAGCTATCCGGCCTCATGACACCCATATCAACCACAGCATGCTGTTTTGCATCTCTGAGGATTTTCAACTTCCATTCCAGAGACTAAATCAGAAGGCAAAAATATCTGCCAAACTGAACCTGGTCCCTGTATCCGATCCTCACTCCATCTCGGTCAACCTTAACTTTTGACTTTGACCCGGTCTACTGCAACAAAATACCCGGGGTTGGCACTTGGCCTTGTTTGGCAAAAAAAATCTAAAACATGTAAAAAATCCTATCTCCAGGTTCCCACATTTGGCTTTTGTTGATTTGGTGTCACTTTGCTCATTACATTTTATGCTATTTTTATAAATTGTAGAGGGATTTGAAATGTGTCGTGTTTTCTACTTTTTAACTGTTTTGGTACTGATAAATGCTTTACACATATCTCCAAAGTTAAGCTGGTCTACTTTGGGCTACAGCTACCAAGGGTTGAGCTCAGGTTTAATTATTGGGACCAAACTGGACCTAGTAAGGAATAGTGCCATTTTTACTTGCAGAGGACTACCATCCACTTCAATTAAAAATCCTCTTTCCCACAACACCCTACTTTTTTGGGGAGTTGTAGACCTGGTACACTTCAACTGATTCATTTTGACTATCACTCCTGAAGACAATGATTTGTAAAAGAAAAAATACAGGACTGGAGCATTGCGTGATATGTAGTCATTTGGTGACTTTCTAACATATAATGTGATTGAGGATCACCGGCCAGAGGCAAACCATGACTGAAATATAAAGAAGAGTTTGTGGCATTAAACTTAAGGTTCAGAAGTCATATAAACTTTTGCTGGTACAGCCACAACTTGAATCGTACTTATGAGTTTCAAATTGAAGAGTTACATAAACAAACTAAATTCCTTCATCACTCACAGGTCACTTACTTGTTTCAGATGCTCTTTGAGTTTCCTCCATTGGTGTTTTACAGACTTCATTTGGTTGATATGACGTTGCCATGATGTCCAAAGGTTTGTCAGCTCGACTTTCTCTTTTTGGACCTTGTCAGTGGTCTGCTTAATTAATTGCACCTCCGCCTCCTTCAAGACTGGCTTGTTGTTGACCTGCTTTAAAAAAATAATTTGCACAAAAAAGGCATATGAATTTATTTCAAGATGTTGAATAAAAATTGCAAAAGATGATTACAGTGAACAAAACTGCGTGCACATGAAACAAATAAGACAGCCATTTAAATTAGAATCACGTTTCCAGGACCATCTGTCATCCAAACCCAACTTTCTCATTACATTCTGGCACATGTAGTGCTAAATTTATAAAAGAAAAAGCAGGACTATAAGTACGGACCAATAGAAAAACTCTGTAATGGATGAGCTGCTCAAACATGGCCGTCGGTAATCTCAAAGCAAATGGCCCTTCCCATATGTATGGGGTCCTCCATAGATGCCTGCAATAAGCAGTTCCTTTTCCACAATGGATGTTCAAACAAAGGACATATCCATTACTTGTGATCTATTGTGCCAAAGGAATTTAGGGAGGATGAGAAGAGGTCTGCTTCCTGATTCACCTGGCTTCTTGCTCCCTGGCTAGAGAATCCTAGGAGTTTCTATGAGTCCCTCCTTGTGACTCTGTCAGGATAAAACGAGTGCTCTTTTGATTCAATGTAGTGGCCAGTTTGCAGCAGTGGAAGCCTATACACCTCCCAACTGAGGTTCTCATTATGGGTTTTGCAGAACTTGGCGTGGAGATACCAGGGTGCCAGACTCTCCGGTTCTGGCTGGAATCCCTGCACCAAATTTCAGTCATTCTAAGTTTTGTCCCTTGAATGGGGAATGACTACTCCGACACACAAATAATGGGTCCTTTCCCTGCTTTTTTCCTCTATTCTGGGGATGAATCTGCAAACATTTTCTGCCTAATCAGAAGACAGAAAATGTCAGTGGGATGGACAGTGGGGACAAGGGGGTGGGGTGACAGAGTTCCGCAGGGGTCAGGGCAAGATAAGGGTATGCCAGGTGAATGTTGTTGGCTCTCCCGTGGCAAGCTCTGGGGGAGGGCATGGTTGGCGCGCAGTGCCTCGGGTACTACTCTCAAGGACCAGGGCTGTTTTGAATCCATGTAGAGGAGAGGGCCAAGGGGGCAGGGGCAATGTTCCACACACTATCACCTACGAGTATTGGAGTAAATAATTTCAATTATATCCATTTAGGTTCCAGCTAAAGACAACTTTAGCAGTCTGTTGGTCTGATCTATTGTTTTCAATGTACATAAAGTGTGCTTGGGGCCAGCCCCATGCTCATGAATGAATGGCTTTATTAACTATCTCACTTCCTTGCTCCTGATTCAATGGCTATCCTTCCTATTCTTGTGTTTGGCCACCGAGGAGCATTTCGGTCTTGCCTTCTTCTGACTTGATGAGTTGTATCCTTCCACTGCATACCTAAGGAGAGTTTTTCTCTTGCACTATATTGGAGTGCATGTATTTCAATTCTCTTTTCTCCTGCTTACCTTCTTCTCCTCCCTATGGGCTCACTCTCTTTTACTTCCCCACTGTTACCACTCCCCAACGCTGCCCTAGTCCTGCTCCCCCTCTCACACTGATTTATTTTTTCTGTGTTTTTACTGATGCCCAGCAACTGGAAAATGCTGCCGGTCCACTGCCTCCTATTTTCTCTCTTTGTGTGACTTGATTTATCATTTTTTTAATTTGAATTTACAGGTCTAATAAGGCTTGCCACCGTGTTAGATTGGTAAATTATAAACGTCTGCCTACATTATGACCCATGAGCATGCATGCTTGACACCATACATGGGCCCACCTGTGATGCCACACACGTGTCATGACTTGTGTGTGCATCAATGATCATCTTAGAAATTAGTTTTTTTTAACAGATTCCAAGACTGTCAGCTTGCGTGAACATGCGTTTTGATGCATGTTCACGTATGCAAGTTGAAAACCTGCATTGGCAAAGCCAGTAGCTTGTCAAGACCTATTGAATTTGATAATGCTTGTTATGATTGCTACAGTGATGCTTTAGCATGCTAGCATTAAATTATCGGGCTGGTATTCCACTAGTTGAATAAGGATGCAAATTATTTTGTATTGTGCCTGCACATTAAATACCAAGCGCATGCTTTCAGTGCATAACAGCGCAATCATGGTGCACCATATTTTATAACGACTGTGTTTGACCTGCTATGATTGTCAGAAGTAGGCGCTAGGGCCCAATTGGAAAGCAAGATGAAAGAATGGAAGAGTTACCTGTGTGTGATGCCATATGAGTGGTTACAGGAATGGCTTAAACTTGGGCAGAACTTGCAGTATTCTTTATAAGCTGTTGTGAAATGGTGGTGGCAGAAGAGCATAGAGGAGGTGAATGGCAAGAGCAGGAAGGAGGCAACACCGGTGGGCCATTCATTGAGCAGTGAGAGAAGTTGGGATGGCTTTCGGCTAATGCCAAGATCATACTTTGATGCCTATGTCACATTGTCCCTGGTCAGATGTGTTTATCTGCACCACTATTTGCCTGGTAGATGGTAGACATTCAGGGGCATAGTTCATACTGAGACCCTGTGTATCATTTTATCAAGGATAACGCTCCCAGTTTTCCGTTTTTACTGATTTTTACAGATAAATACAGACCGAAAACCATTTATTTTCCTGTCTGTATTTATTTTTAAATATGGATAAAAACTGAAATGAGGTTGCTTTTGAGTGATTCTAAGTGTCAGTCACAGGCCAAAGGCCGTGCAGATTGACTGATAAGGGAGTTACTAGAGAAAATGTTTACTAATTCGGCTTGAACAGCTGTAGATGTGCATAAGACTGATACTAACATATGCATATTAACATAAGAGTGTGCTGATACATCAGCTATGTTCATTCATATCAGGCATTCAAGTATGAGTGTACAATTATTGGTAAAATATAAGTGAAAATGTACTAGTTTCAACTTCACTTTTTTACAGAACCCAAAATAAATATGGATAATCACAGATAAATTTAGAGAAAAAAAAATATGGATGAAAACGGACGGAAATGGCAAAAAAAATTAATACCATACAGCTGGGAGCCCTAATCAAGAATGTACCAGTATTTGCCTCACTGTCCCAATTTTTTGAGGAATGCTCCTTCCTCCATGAATAGTTAGTTATCAATGAGAATGAAACATGCCATGCTACTGTAAGGGTTAGACTCAAAGTGGATGGAGTCTGGCAGCTGCAGACCTGGGCCAGGGCAGACAGCAGCTGTCAAAGTGTGTAGAATCTAATCTACTGGGAAAGCTGATCCCAAGCTTTTTTGACTTTCCCTTAAAAAACTTCCACCCTAAAGCGTTAATGCCGACCATGAGTTGCCTGAGGCAGAAAAGGAAGTTGGGATCTCCTGTACTGTAGGGCAGGGAGGAAAAACAGATATCACAAAACAAAACAAGCTTTCTCACCATGGTGCTGATTCCAGAAAGAAATGGAAACGTGTGCAATAGGCAATCAACAAATTTAAAGGTTGACTAGGGGCCACAAGGGCTTTAAGTGGCGTGCAGGGGGGCAGCCTACCGGTGACCCCCAGCAGTAATTAACAAGCATTGAAAATGCAATAGGTCTCGCCTTTGATTAAGTTAAAGCCATTTGCTTTGCTAATGGTATTGTATAGCAAAGCAAATGGCTTTAACTTAATCAAAGGCGAGACCTATTGCATTTTTAATGCTTGTTCCTATTGGTCACGGTTACAGTGTCCAGGTCCTGAACGCAGATTCTACACGATATACGGGACACACAACTTCGTTTTCAAATATGTCAGGAACGTGAGACGCGAACAACGAGGTCGAAAAGAGAAGCAATGAATAAAAAAGTTTAAGCGCATCAACTTGGGGAGGCTAAGTTGCGCGCTGATGATCTAAAGCTGTGGCATGAAGGTCCCAAATTGAGGCAAGTCCCATGCTGTTCACGTCTGAGAATTAGAGGGGATTCCACTGTCACGAAGAAGGTCTGGAGATGAGGTCTCCAAAGGAGTTAGAGGCGGCGCCATACATAAAAAAAAAACACCGTGCCAGCCTGCCTCAAGCGCTCCTCCCGAGCAGCCCTGCCTGCCGATCACATAATCTCCCTGTGCCTGAATGTGCCCTTGTGTAACGTAACCGGAGCTCATGTAAAGCGCTCCAATACCTTCAGGTAGAGTTCGCTCTATAGAAATCTGCATATAAAAAAACACCGTGCCAGCCTGCCTCAAGCGCTCCTCCCGAGCAGCCCTGCCTGCCGATCACATAATCTCCCCGTGCCTGAATGTGCCCTTGTGTAACGTAACTGGAGCTCATGTAAAGCGCTCCAATACCTTCAGCTAGAGTTCGCGCTATAGAAATCTGCATTAAAAAAACACCGTGCCAGCCTGCCTCAAGCGCTCCTCCCGAGCAGCCCTGCCTGCCGATCACATAATCTCCCCGTGCCTGAATGTGCCCTTGTGTAACGTAACCGGAGCTCATGTAAAGCGCTCCAATACCTTCAGCTAGAGTTCGCGCTATAGAAATCTGCATAAAAAAAACACCGTGCCAGCCTGCCTCAAGCACTCCTCCCGAGCAGCTCTGCCTGCCGATCACATAATCTTCCCGTGCCTGAATGTGCCCTTGTGTAACGTAACCGGAGCTCATGTAAAGCGCTCCAATACATTCAGCTAGAGTTCGCGCTATAGAAATCTGCATAAAAAAACACCGTGCCAGCCTGCCTCAAGCGCTCCTCCCGAGCAGCCCTGCCTGCCGATCACATAATCTCCCAGGGCCTGAATGTGCCCTTGTGTAACGTAACCGGAGCTCATGTAAAGCGCTCCAATACCTTCAGGCAGAGTTCGCGCTATAGAAATCTGCATTAAAAAACAAGCGCGGTCCCGAAAGTGAAAGAGGACCACGCTCTTGTCTTTATGGGGCCATGTGTTTAAACACATGGCCCCATAAAGATAAGAAAGTGCTTTGCGACAGACGCAAAGCAGGCAAGCCAGTCCGGGTGGGCCGGCACAAAAAGTGAAAGGGAGGCAACCCAAACACCTAATTTCCAATGGCAGGCCACCGTTTACCATAAACGGTGACGCCAGCCAATGGAAATAAGGGGCGGGGCTTAAAGCCCTTTTCTAAAACTCATTAACAATAAATCTCGCCGAGCGAGCTGTGCATGTGCGCAGCAACGCTAGGCAAGACCTAAAAAGTGACTATGAAACTGTCCCTTATCAGGATTAACATTACAGGCAAAAACACAGATATATTCCCCGTGAAGAAAAAAACAGAAGATAAAACATACCTCTGTATCTTTCCACCATGCGTACCCAGTGAATTTTCCACCATGTGAAAGGTGTACCCAGTGGATTTCCCACCATGTGAAAAGCGTACCAAGTGGATTTTCCACCATATGAAAATGTGAAAAGTATGAATAGCTATCAAGAAGTAAGGCTGAAAGTTTACGATTTGCATTGCTCTCTAAGGGTAATTTTCAGGGATTCTGGCAAAACACAAAAAAGTGCAAATCTACGCATATTGTAGGCATAAGTCCACAATGTGAACACTCATGCATTTTATGGTGAATTGGATAAACATTTTTTCATGCCTTCCAAGAACACAAAATATTTCATAGAAAAAATTCACAAAAATGTGTAGTTTTAAAAATAGGATGCAGTCTAAATATACACTTTTACTGTGTAAACGGGCACAATAGTTAGTTTGTAGCAAGTATTAGGGTTGTACACAAATTTTTTTTATAATGGAGGTAAATGTATGGCTCTACGAATACATTGACCACAGGCAAGGGCAATCACAATAATTGAACCCGGTTGTGTGAGAATCTGATTAAGGTGCCGTCAGTTTAGATTTTATTAGACGCAGTTTATACAGACGCTATTATTATACACACAGCGCCGTATAGCGAAGATCTTTTAAGATGCAGACTAAACATACGCTCTCACTATGTTAACGGGCGCAACAGTTAGTCGGCAGTATGTACCGGGGTTATTCATAAATAATTCTGTAACAGAGGTAAATGTATGGTTCTATTAGTACATCGACCATAGGCAAGGGCCACCGTATTAATCGAACACAGTTGTCCGGTTTTCGTTTGCGTTTTCTTTTTAGCATGACGTTTTTGGTTTGCTACCGACAACAGAGCTGGTCAGATAAGAAGGAATCTAACTGAGAAGTTGCCTCGTGCGTCAAAATAATTTTATAACATGTTTAGGAATTGATCAGTGTTTTAAAGGGGAAGTAGTAGAATCTGTGGTCCATTATTTTTACAGGCAGCAAACTCCGCAGAAAGCCTGAGGGGCATCGATTGAAGTTGACTAAGAGATTCCGCATATTGGCTACACTTAACCTGAGGCGAACCATTTGGAAGTTGTTAGAGGTTTCTTGCTAAATCAGGTAATCGAATAATGAACAGCAAATGCCTTATTTAGAAGGTAACTTTAGAAGTGCTTGTTATACATATATTCGCTTCATGCATTTTAGGACATTACTGCATGGCGATTCTCCGATATCAGTCCGGATATTAGAGTTGGACATCGAAGAAATTTTAGATCTGTGGGAGTTCAGTGTACCTTCGAGATATAGACTATCCCCGTCTTAACTTTAAGGTTTGTACCAAAAATGTCTATAAACTATGTTCATGGCACTATCGATAAACAGCCACACCGAAGGTGTTATAAATATATACCATCTACATTTTTTACAGAAATATAGGGGCGGCATCAGGAACACATGTCAGTCCTGCTCCCTAAAACATTGAGAGGAGCTTAGAGATACATTGAGTGGAGGAACAAGCTCCCCACTTTTAATATCCGACAATCCTGGCTTTTGGTGGATATTGCCCCAGTGCTATATGTTGATGAGTTCGGATAGCATGAACTCGGTTGGATGAATGAGAGTGTGTTGCCATGTATACTTGGAAATCTTGTTTAGTGAGCCATGAGGTCTTGATTGTAAGCTGTGAATCTATATATGTTTTGTTTATGAGGTTGGAGCCAAAAAACCTAATATGTAACAGGTGTTTATTTTTAACTTTGTGTTTTAATGTTTAATGACTAAAATGAATTTTAGCATAGTTTGTGAAAATGGTACTACAATCTTCACTGTGGTCTGTTTGTAATATATATTTTTTTATATATACATTTCTTGAATTAGATAAGACTGCTGGGAGACATCATTTACTAAGCCCAGAGAGAAGGTGGTTGGACCCTTGATACCACCGAAACGCGTTGCTTTTTGGTCCTTTGTTGCCCCACCACTATTTAGGGGTTCTTGTGAACAAAAAATCTAATATCTGGTGAACCTGATATCAACAGTGGTTGGAATTGTTATAATCATGTGTTAATGAAGATTGTGTTGTCTGTTTTTGAATTTATGTATAACATGCAATGAACTTATATAGATTGTTGTTTTTATTAGTCACAGGAAATACTGTATATTTTAAACAAATTTTAATGTATTGAACAGATTTATTTAATAAACATTTGTATATTGGTATTTTTTTGGCTTTAACCATTTCCTCTGATGAATGAGTGACAGTTTGAATGCGGTAGTGAGCAGTGGTATGCTATTGAGTAATCCCAAAGGGAAATTGTTTCTGACTTAGTTTTAAAAAGACATACAGGTTTGTGGTGGGTTTTTAGATCTGGCTTGACAGCACAGCTGTCTGCGAGGCTTATTGCTTCCACCCTTTAGCACAGAGGTCTTTAAACTGGGGGGCAGGCCCCCCTAGGTGGGGCCTTAAGTGATCTCAAGGGGGCGCCAGTCTCTGGCCAAGAGAAGCATGATGCTTTGTTTTGAGTGTTAAAAACATGAGCGGCATTAAGCCACTTTGTAATGGGCCGTCACTAATAACGTTTGTCATTTATATCCTGACTGGGATTATGTGTAAAAAGGGGTAACAGAGCTGAACTGCAATGTTTATATATGTTTAGACATATTTAAACATTGCCAATTTAGCAGCATAAGTGTAGAAAAATTGAGGGCCGGGGCCCGAGGAATTAGTTTTTTTTTACCTGGGGGCGAAGCTTGAAGACCACTGCTTTAGCATACACCTAGAGAGGACTTTGGCACCGCTGTACAGATGTTTTACCCTTTCAATTCAAGCTCTTGGCTATTTGGTGTATCAGTCCTCCTCTTACACAGTGCCTGCATTGCACTACACGAGGAAAGGTTTTTTTTATTGCAGAAGTACATGGAATCATCACATATTAAATTATTTTTCTCGTAGATGCATTCTATTTAGAAAACAATGAGTTTATGTTTTGTTCTTTTCACTGCGCAGACTTTTTTTCCTAAATATTTTATTCAGAACTCAAAATGCAAGCCAGACCTAGTGGATTTACCAATGTGTGTTTGTTTTCGTAGCAATGTAAAGCCACTGAGGCCATTTAATAGAACACATTCTACAACTAAAGAAACAAATTTAAAAAATAGCTAATTGGACTTCATGGTATGCTAAATAACATTCCATCGCATGTACCATACTCATTTTGGTATTTACTTCCTACGAAAAATGTTAAAGAATACGCTAGTCTCACCATTGTAACACAATTCATACAGTCGTGGCCTTTGTCTTGAATAGTGATAATGTTCTTCAGTACTGTCTGCCACTGCGAATCCGCTGTCTCCAACATCGTCTTCACAGCTGTGTCATTGTCTTCTTCCACAGGTTCTGAGCTGTACAACTGTTTCAGATTCTGGATTTGTTCATCAAGCTAAGCAAAACATGAATGGCAGAACAAACTTAAACTAGAAGCCTCCATGTCATACGGATGGTAGAGTACTCAAGTTAATGCTTGGGTCTATGTGAACCTGTTTTTTTATCTTTGAAAAAAAATATGAACCTTTCTCATACACATCAAGTGCAAAGCAGAGGAACAAACTTCTTGCATGTTGGAAGAATCATAGGCTCAAATTTGCTAGTTTTTTTATGCAATGCTGCACTGCTGTCTTTCTTCTGTAACTTCCACAGGTCCAAGAGTGTTCTGATGAGTTACTCTGGAGGTCCAATATTTATATCTGGTGACAGCCTTTGTGTGCAGGAACTTCCTGTCCTAACCCCCTCCCCCACATCAGGTTCTGGAAAGTACTTTCCCTTCCCCTGACATGGCTCCAAACTGGGGGCGACAAAATACAGGGCAGGCCTGGTTTTAGGTTCCTTTGTGTGACCAGGAGGCAAAGCTCTTTTAAGTGTAAGTCGGACTGGGTATAGCCCCTGCCCCCTGTCAGCCTGCCAGAATGGCCCATCCTGTCTACACCTAAGCCTACTTTGTTTCACTGTCTGGAACTAGTACACAAACCTCAACAGCAGAGCCATTCACAGTCATGTGACCCAGGACACTAGCAGAAAGTACAGATGGTTAGGACTCTCTAAATGTATACAGCACAAATGGGGTCTATTCTGAATAATATCATCACAAGGGGCTGAGGGAACCACCAAATATCAAACGCAACAGAAATGTCCCTTGTACATTAAATAAATATATTAATGATTTAAACACTTACTTAACATCTTACATTACACAATTCAGAAAGGAGAGTGAAAACCAAAATGTTTCAATTATTCATTACTTTATATTGTATATGGCAAAAAATGCAATTAACATACAAATTCCCAATATGTATCCACTTAAGGTGGAGTAATTGAATCACATCACACCATCCTTTCTATAAAAAAAACACAAACACACAGCATGTAGACAAAATTTAAAACCACACATCAAAGGAAGCAAACCCAAGGGCCAAAGGACAGATTGTGAAGGAAGTGAAGCCCTCTTGATGTTTCAAAATGAGGATCCCATGTCTTCCTTCATCCCAGTCCAGTTCAGTAGTTATTAGCTCTGATGCAAAAAGTACCCTATAACTATTGGACCATCATCAAATCTGGAGGATGGCCTCGAAAAATGGTTAGAAAGTTGACAGAAACATTGACAGAGCATGAGCTCTTAATGGCAGTACTGAACTGGGCCTCACTTCTATTCTTCAAGTTGGAAAGGAGTGCCCTACTTGCTCCTAAGGGTTCTCTGATCTCTGCTGTCTCTCAGATCGGGCGTACCAGCCCCGAGTGTTAGGCACCCTACTTCTACTCTCCTGCCCACCAGTCCAGGGTTGGTATCCCGAGACATTAGCGGCCACCACTGCCTCCAGGTCAGAAGTGGCCTAACCAGAGTCAGTTTTGGGATGCTCTTCTGTCAAAGCTGTCAACCCTTGATCCACTGCTGCTCCCACTGTGGATTGTCGCCACCTCCTGCCTCTCCAACTGGGCCTCCGTACTCTCTGCTTCAGAGTATTACCCCTAGAAACCTGAGCTTTCAGGGCACCCTCAGTGGCTGCTGCTCCCAGTTCTTTTAACACCGGTGGTAACTCATTACCCAGAATGCAGTCAATGGGCATCTGGGGAATAAGTATGACCTTCCTCTGGGTCACTTTCCCAACCCATTCGAGGAACACTAGAGTCATAGGTCGGAAAAAGTCTTACACATCAACCTCAGATACCCTACATACCTGTCTAGTGTAATAATGTGGGGAAACCTGTTTTTCCACCACCATGGTCTTGCTCGCAGTGGTATCTCTGACAGCAGTGACAGGGATCCCATTTACTGTTATCTGATAGAAGTGAGGCCTCCCACCATGTTCTATCCTCTGCGCCTGAGGACTACTTCCCCCTAAGACCACATTGGCCACCCCATAGAGCTTCCACCACTGGCTAGTTTCTTAGGATAGTCCCCCTGCTTGTGTCCTAACTGAGAACAATCAAAGCACTGGGGTTGGAAATGGGGCACCTTGGGCCATTGCCCACAAGAACCTCCCCTGTTTCTCAGAAGGGGCACGGGAACCATTTCCCCCCACCTTATTCTGGGACCTGTCTGTGTCACCTTTGACCTCCCCCTAACTCTGCTGGGGGGGGACTTAAACCACCCTTCTTTGGGTCACTCCCAGGCATCTTCTTGTGGACCCTGATGCTGAGCCAAAGGCCTGCCTCCTTGGCAAGCTCTCTAGGGTCAGTGAGCTTGCTATTTGACAGGTGTTGGTACAACTCTGGGGGAAACAACTACTGAACATGTGCTCTCTTGTAATCAGATTGTACAGTTCATTGTAATTATTTTTCATTAATGCCCTTCACCCAGTCACCCAGTGCCTTACAAACGTAATCCGTGAAATCCACCCAGTTCTGGTGAAACAGTTTCAGGCTGTCCCTGAACTTCAACCTATACTTCTCAGGGGGGGAGACCAATCTTCCTGACAAGGGCTTCCTACATGAGTGGGTATTTCATCCTGTCATCCTTCCCTAGGGTCAGCAGTGAATACCTCCACTCAATGGGTATATGCCTCCAGAGACTGGCTCCCTAAACCTGCTCAGGGACCATATGTATCTCCAGTGCTTCTTCATTTGCCTCAAATCACTTGTCTATGTCTTCTCCAACAACAAAGGTACGCGCCAGATCCTTGGGGATGTGAACCCTCCTACCTCAGTTGGACACTGGATTTCTGCTGCCACCATTGCTGCTGGACCCTGAGAGGCTCATTTCATGAGCCAACAACAGTTTCTTTTCCATACCATTTTCTCCAAGTCCTTATTTGATTCAGCCTTCTCCTTGGCTGCTTCTGCCTTTTTCCTCATCTGCAGTCTGAATTCCCACTCTGCCCTCCTGTCCTCCAGTTCCTTAGGTAACAGGTTACGGAGGAGACACTGCTGACCTCATTCCTATGGGTCCTCCCTTCTTTTTGCCTCTGAGGCCTTAATCAGGAGTTTCCATCGTTCCCCTCTATTTCTTTCTCTTCTTCCTGCTCCTCAACATCGTCATCCTCATCTTCTCTTGTGCTGTAGATAGCAGCTGGTGGACCTCCTCCCAGGCCCTAAGGGCTTTTTGGAGCTCCCTTCTCTAGGAGCTCCTTGTTACTGGTAGCCCCCTCACCCTGCAAAATCCTTTCAGCTCTGCCACAATGTAGCTTTCCAGATTGATGACATCCATTTCCATGATTGCAGGCAGGAGTTACAGGTGCACAATTGAAGTAGGAATTACATTTGGAGGAAAAAGGAAAAATAGCCAATCAAGGAGAATTTAAAAAGAGGTTGAATCTGCTGGCAAAGTATTTATATGGGGTTTTAGCTTTGCACAGATCATTTAGTAGCATTGCACAAACACAAGTACTGGATCAAACCACTGAACACCAATAACAAACTGGGGCCCATATTTATCATAGTGTTGTGACACCCCTGCTGTACGCAAGGGGGCGGAAGGGTGACGAAACACTAAAATCAGATTTATTAAGCCATGCAAGGCCATGCAAGGTGGCCTTGCATGGCTTGGTAAATCTGGATTAACGCAAGGCAGCACAAATTGCTACCTTGCGTTCCTCTGTGACAGGGAGGCGTTCCATGGGTGGAGTGTGTGTGTTCCCACGCATCCACCCATGGATTTTGGTGCATTCCCAAATTTACCATTAGTGATAGACCTGTGAATGCGTCAAAATGCTACGCCTACCCAGGTGAGGCGTAGCGAGGAGAAATATCTTTATTTTCGTTTTTTCTTCTTTCTACATGTGCTGCATTCTGCAACACACATAGAAGGAGAAAAATGTCTCTCAGGATTGTTTTTGTGCAGAAAAATGTGTTCCTTGCTGCACAAAAACAATCCTGCGTACAATGCAGGCCCCCTTGCAACTTAACGCAAGGGTGTCTGCATTGGCTCTAGGCAGCCAAAAGTGTGCCAGCACTAGGAAAGGACAGGAATGTGCTGTATAATGTTAAATACAGTGCATTATTGCCCTTTCTCTTTCATCAGCACAGCAAAGTGGCTTTCTCTGTTGCGCTGCATGAAGGATGATAAATATGCCCCTGGACTCTTGGTTGGGAGGGGTAGAGCCCCACTCAGGCAACAACCACAATCCTTGTCTGGGTGAACCACATGCCAATAAATGAACCTGGGCTTAATACATTTCAATAAATGAAATGATACAGAAAAACAAAAATCCAAACAGTAGAAATGGAGATATTCAATTTTAAAGTTTCAGGTTAAAACAGCACCTAAAAGCACAAAGCACCACTCACAGTCATCTGGCAGAGCTAGACCAGGGCAAAGTCACAAGTTCAGGCCAACCACAATAGAGCATTGGTCAGATACAGAGACCAGGTTAGTCTCACTGAAAAGTTACCTTCTAAATCTGGCGCGAAGATTTCCATTCGCAGTGGAGGAGGCTGCAAGCAGGAAGTTGAACATCAGGGACAGTTGTCGGATAGTTGATGCTGTATTGTGAAGAGTAGGTCAGGCATCGCGGACGGTCGACGCTGTAGCACAAAGAGCCGGTCAAGCATCTTGGACAGTCATTGCTGTAGCTCCATGTTGGTGGTTGTCGCGGGCTCTCATTTCTGTAGTACAAAGTGCAGGTCTCCTGTGTCTGGTCACCAGTGATAGTCATTGTTGGCGTGAAGAGAAGGTTTCACCAGAGCTCCGCATTCCTGGTAATCGCGGGCAGCACACCATGAACAGCCCCGTTCACGGTCACGAGAAATCTAACTTCCTTTTTTTAGGAAGACTTCTCGCTGAAGCCAGTCAAGGGTCCAGGCCCTGGGGGCACCTCTTGTGGATCAGTACTCACTCCAGAATAGGTCAGAAGCAGGGCTCAGGCAGGTCCAGATGCAGGTCCAGACAGGTTCAGTTGCAGCAGGTCAACTGGCCTGTTGCCTTGAGGTCTCTGAAGCTTGTTGTGTCCCTGTTGCTCACACATGAGGTCAGTCAACTGATCCTTGGAGTCACTCTGGATAGCCTGGAATGGAGGAAAGCAGGTCCAGTCTTCCTTCTCAGACAGCAAAGCAGACCTTCAAGCAGCAGGGCAGTCCTTCTTCTGTAACTGTCACAGGTCCAGGAGTGTGCTGATGTGTGACTCTGGAAGTCCAATATGTATACCTGGTGACAGCCTTTCTGTGGGGGGACTCCTATCCTACACTGATATCTGGCAAGTTTTTCCAAGAAGACAGGGCAGGCCTGGTGTCAGGTTTGTTTGTTTAGGGGAGGAGGCAAAGCCCTTTGAAGTGTAAGTGGGGGTGGGTACAGCCCCTTCCCCAGTCATCCTTACAGGAGGGCCCACCCTGTCCACACCTAGGCCACCTTTGTGTCACTGTCAGAAAGTAATACACATACACCAATATCAGAGCCTGTTTTATGCACCCACAGGGAATTAACTTCAATCATTTAACCCAATAATTGTCTGAGTTAGTGCTTTATTTTCAGGCAGCACAGCACATCAACAGAAAGAGGCAAACCTTTTTCACTGTTTCCGAATTGTACTATTTGAAAGTAAAGCACTAACTTAGTTAATTATCGGGTAATATGAATTCACTGTTTGCTCTGCAGGTGCACAAAACAGGAGCTCGGCTCAGCGCTGCACCGGCAAAGACACCCATAGTACAGCCATTGAAACCAAAAAGCATTACACTCATACATTTCGGACATTTGGAATGTAAAGTCTGCCCTTCTGAAACATTTAGATGGGTTCCAATTTAAGAAACATGTTTGTTCTCCTACAGTGTATATACAATACTGCAATGTGATGCATTAGTGACAAACACCTACCTCCTTTGCTGATTTTAAAAATCCTACATAAACACTTAGAACCTCCAGATTTGCAGCAATTCTTTGGTTGCATATGCCCAACTCTTTGTGCAGAAGGTTTGCTTTTCTGGCAAATTCGGCAAACTCTGAAGGTTCATGTTCTGCTTCTTCAATGATCCTCACAGCTGCTTCCAGTTCACGGGAGGCTTCCTAAAAGATATAAGCAGGAAAGTAAATGCATTAGATTTTACACCGTACTCGAAAAGGCATTGACAACGCTTGACACGCATGACGCTTGGAACACAGATCATGGTTTCAATGCATTCAAAAAAATAATCAACAACGCAGCAAAGCAAAAGGCCTGGATAATGGATAAAGCCGCCCTATCGAAGAAAAAACACGGCTGGATGGTCTTATCCTCATATGAGATGCGACTGCCTCAACCGTACCTCGTCAAGCACATCACTCCATCGACCCAGCATCAGCTACTTTTGATCAGGTTGGGAGCCTTCACCACAAAAGACCAGATTCCAAAATGGAAACAGTCATGGCCAAACATGCTTTGCAGGCTTTGTGGCCAAGCCGAGGAGTCCCTCATCCATCTAGTGTGCATTTGCTCAGCTGTGAATATGCTGAGACGGCAATATATACTCCATGCACTTCGCGTTTCGCAAATTAGATCTTGTCGACCGGCCATCATGCAACTATTGAACTGCAATTCGCTTCAGACCACTTGCAGGGCAACCACATTTTTGCAGAAAGTCAGCTCATTATTGTCTAAATCAAACACATAGAGCCAACGCGTATGTATTTTGCACATGATTTTCAAACAGGAGACAGACGACTGTGAACTTCTAGAAAACAACTTGTTTTAAAATTCACAATGCACATGGTACCGCACAGGAATCTGAGATCTTGTAACACCTAGTTTATATCTGCACACTGTCCATGATCATAGCAGTGTAGTCAAGGACTCATGCACACCAGCACTTTTCGTATATAACTGCCGCAATGAAACATGATGACCGCCTGCAATAAGAGACATACTGCACTATAGGACTGCACTTTAAACTCCTGATTCCAGCCATGATGTAGCAGACTAGCAAAACCTGGTACTAAACACAATATTGCACACGTTTTTAGCAACAGGACAAAGGAAGCCAAAAAATTGAGTAATAACCTGTGCATCGATCAATGCTGACTAATTATGATGAATTTTGATCTTTGGGAAACACCCCTATCCTCTTTTATTCTTCACTCTCTTTTTAAACATTATTGCTGATTGTGTTTTTATTGACAAATTTCGATGATTTTTGTAATGGTTTTAATTAACTACATGCAATAAAAAAAAAATCAACAATTTCAAATTTGCATTAGATTTTGATTTCACATCATATCAGTATATATATATTAACATTTGTATTATCATAAGTAAGCATAAATACATTGCAAAAATGATTTTTATATATTGTCTAGCACATTATGGTGCTTTTTATAATGTTGCATATAAAAGACCAGCTTGTGGAGAGGTTGTGCAGAGCTGTTAACTAGGACAGAGGTGGGGATTTAAGTCTCCCATCTATATCTGCCTTTAGGGACCCGTAACCTTTGGCATGAGCTCCATTTGAATTATACGAACTCTGAAATTTAAAGACCAGATCAAGACGGTCTCCCCTCTGAAGATGCTTCATGGAACTGTTTTCTGTAAAAAACAGGCAGTGATTCCCTAGACCAACTTCTGGCTACCTTCTATCCCCAATGACAGAGAGTAACAGGGGCAGGTGTGTGAATCAGAAGGAAATCACTGGGCCCCGGGTTTTAGTGGGAAGAGAGTGGGTAGCATTTTAAAATAACTGTTATATAAAATAATATATTATTTTGATGTACTTATGTTAATTACTCCTTATTTATTAATCTGTTTAATTATTGACTTCATTTCTAATTAACTTGTTAATATTTTTAACTGGGGTTTCATCTTAGGGGATAGGATGAGTAGTATTTCCAAAAAGGATAAAAATATGTATTATTTTGTATGTTTTTTCTGTTTTAATTAGTTATGTTAAAAATTAATTATTCATTATTTTGTGAAGCTATTGTATTAATTTCTCATCAATATATCAATAATTCTTTTGAAGGGTTTGTTTCTTTTTTTATGGACTGAACGTGGTAGAATGTTAAAATAATTGATATATATATTATTAAATCATTACATTTTAATAAATTATTTCATTTAAATATATGTGTTTATATTAATTTAACCTAAATTAGAATCATTTTAAATATGTTAATGTGTTTATTAAATTCAAAATAATTGATTAAGTAAATAGTACGTAATGTAAACATTTTATAAAATATTTTTCTTTTTTTCTGTTGGTATTATTATTATTTTAATTTATTTTGAAATATTTTATATTTATGAAATATATTTGAAACATTTGAACCATTACAAAATAAATTAAACAGATTCAATAATTTTAAAATGCAATGTAACTAATTTGTAATATTTTATAATAAATGCAATAAGATTTCAAAGTTAATAACATTCCTCATCTCTTTCTAGTAATGATTTTGAATTTTAAAATCGTTTGAAAAAATTTACAAAATGTAATATTTGTGGGAATTTAGTATTTATATTAATTATGAGACCCCAATATTTTTTAATACCCAGAAAATATGTTAAATATATCAATCTCTCCCCCTATTTTTTGGAGGCCTGAACTAAGCAAATGTGCCCAATGTTGGTAAATCTGCCCACATCTAATAAATGCACTTTCATCAATATTTGTATGATTTGAGTTACATAGTAAATGTGATCATCCACCATACACACATTCTTTTACCAGTGTTAATGAAATTTATTTTAGAATAGCAATTCTGAATCACTCAAATATATCCACTTACCCCAGTGCTTATAAGGGCAGGAGTTAAAATTGTAAATATGCCACCTCCCAATTTTATGCACTTACCCTAGTATTTGTAGGACTGACGTATGGCCTCCCTCCAACATATGCTCTTTGCTCAATGTTAGTAGAACTGGAGTTAGAATAGTAAATTTGGCACCCGCAAATAAAAGCACTTACCCCAATGTTTGCAGACTTGGAGTTAGAATAGTAAATATGCCCCCAAAAATATGCACTTTGTCCAATATTTGTAGGGCTAGGGTTAGAATAGTAAATATGCACTCCCTCCAATATAAGCACTTTGCCCAGTGTTAATGGGACTTGAGTAATAATAGGAAAATTCCCCACCCCCAAATATATGCACTTAACCCAATGTCTCTAGGAATGGAGTTAGAAAAATTCCCCCCACCCCCTTCAGTTATATGCGCTTACTCCAATGTGTGCCGAACTGGAATTAGAATGTTAAATATGCCCTCCACCAATATGAATGAATGAATGAGAATTTCTATAGCACGCAGCTACTCTGAGGAGTGTCCTGGCACTAACGGAAGGAGCCCATGATACGTGCCCAAAAAACAAGACCTTACTGCCCTGCAGAGAAGAGCCAAGTTTTACGTTTTCTGCGGAATGTAGTTTCGATGGGGGATCAGACGCAATTTGCGTGGGAGCTCATTCCATGCTTTAGCAGCATGAAAACAGAGCGCTTTGGTCTTCTACAATGTTGGTTAGACTGAATTTAGAATAGTAAGTCTGACTTCCCCAAATAAATGAACTGTCTCCAATGTTTGTAGAACTGGAGTTAGAATAGTAAATACGAACTCCCACATTTCTATGCAATTTTCCCATTGTTCACAGGACTGGAGTCAGAATAGTTAATGTGAACACCCACCAACTATATTCTCTGGAGTTAAAATAGTAAACATGCACTTACCATACTGTTTCTAGCACTGAAATTAGCATCGTAAATATACCATCCACCCAATAAAAACCCTTCCCCCTCTGATACCATGACACAAAAGCAGTCAAACTTAACATAGAGACAATGTGTAAAGTATTTATGAAGCACTCAAACAGTAATAAAGAGAAAACAAAACACAAGAAAAAAATCCCAAGTCTATTAAAAAAATATAGTAAATTTTAATGAATAAAATGACACCAAAACAACAAAAATCAAGTAAGTTGAACCCGAGACATGAAGCACAAAGCGCCACTCGCAGTTATCTAGTCGCGAGGGACCAGGTCAAACTAAAAAGTTCAGGCTGACTGCAATGGAATGTGGTACGGATACACAGGAGAAGCACCCGTCAACTAGGTTGTCGGCGGTCAGACTGGATCCGGAGAGGAGCTCCGCAATGGCAGCAGCCTCAGTCTGAACTACAAGTTGGCGGTGCGGTTGTCGTGAAGAGCTGGTCGATGATCGGAACTTTGTATTAGTAGGGAACGCCGGGCAGTTGAAAAAGAATTCCCAGCGGTGAAGTCCGGGGTCTGTATCCAGGAAGGTCTTGTGGGCAGTCAGATGCAGGTCCCACGCTGGCCTTGGTGAAGTCTGCTCGTATTCGCGAGGAGACCGGGGACAGTTCTTTTTAATGCGAAAAACCCAGAACCTCTTGTTTTTCAGCTGGAGTCCAGGTCTTGCAGTTGTAGGATTCGAGGAGTACACTCTAACATCAGCAAATGGCCCAGGACCTAGAGAGGCACGTCTTAGGGATTAGTGCTCACTCCAGCAGAGGCCAGAAGCAGGGTTCAAGCAGGTCCAGTTGGTACTGGTCAGCTGACCAGTTGCAGAGAAGGGCCTCTGGAAACTTGTTGTGTCCCTGTAGCTCAAACAGGAGGTCAGCCAACTCACCCTTGGAGTGACTTCTGGGGTCCTGGGTTCAAAGTAAGCAAGTCTATTCATTCAAGCTTCAGACAGCAAAGCAGTCCTTCATCTGAGTACCCACAGGTCCAGGAGTATTCTGACAAGAGGTTCTGCGGGTGCCACTTTTAATCCCCGTGCCAGCCTGTGTGTGGGGGACACCCCCTACGTCCAACCCTAAACTGGTTTTGGTCAGTTCTTCCATTGTCGCTGGGTCTGACTCCAATCTGCCTACGGCGTCAAAGGGCAGACAGGACAAGTGTCAGCTGCATTTGCTAGTGACAGGGCAGGAATCTTCATAAGTTAGGAAAGGGCTGGGTACAGCCCTCACGCTACACTTTGAAGCTCGAAAATGGCTGAGTACAAACCCCCATGTCATCCTGCTCAGGAGAGGTACACCCTTTCCAAACACCCAGGGCCGTTTTGTCCCTTGTCTGAGAGGAATACACATCACAGGAGAACCTTTAACAACAACCTTGTGACCCTGGACACTGGCAGAAGGGCACATTTGGTTTAGGCAGAAAAATGGCAACTTTCTAAAAGTGGCATTTTCAGAAGCGTAACTTAAAATCTGACTATACCATTATAGAGGATTTTAAATTACAAAAATGAATGGAAGTACTTCTCTATCTGCTCCCAAACTGAAGTTATCACTTATTAAGCTTTATGGGAGAGCTAGCCTTGCTACAGAGAAAGACGACTTTGGGAGTTTTTCACTGCTAGGACATAACATAAGTACACATATACTAATTTTTAAATACCTTGCACCCTGCACTATGAGCTGTTAGGGCCTACCTTAGAAGTGGCATATAATTATTATAAAGAAAGGTCAAGGCCTGGCGAAAGGTTTTTCCTGTGTTGAAATAGCGGTTTTAAGAATAGGGCTTTGTGGTGAAAATGTCAAAAGGCTTTGTCACTTTTCTAGCTCGGCTGGATGGCACTGTGCGAATCCTATGCTTAAATGTTCTGCTAGAAAAACAGACATTTGAGGTGAAAAACTTGGAGTGTTGGTGGTGTTGTAGAGCGTTCCATATAAAGGAACTGCTCTCTACCTAAAACTTGATAAATACCCAGGGTTCCCTGCTTCCTTTCTTGCATAATTTATGCAGCACTCTAAACCTTCAAGGGCATTGTTTAGACTTATACTTGTTGCTTCCTTGTGTCTGGACAAGCTATACCTCTCTGATGAGCTCTAATAAGAGTGAAATTCTTCTTGAGGCCTGTATATGATTGGCACTACCTCAAGAAACAAGAGAGTAGTGAATGGGGTAACTGAGAGACTTCTCGTCAGGTCAGGGTTCACAGTTGATACAGATATAGCATGGATTCCCAGGAAGTAGTTTAGTCACTACCACACCTGCCAATGAGAGTCAAACTGGATAGAGAATCTCTGACAGACTAATCTAGGGAAAATGTTAGCGAATGCCTGAAGGGTAAAGTGCCTGTGTGCACACAGGGAAGAAGGAAGCACAGGCTAGCAAAATCTTGGATACAATTATAAGCAAACAATCGTAAACACTCTTAAAATGCATCTAACAATAAAAATAAATACTAACTTGTAAACATAGAATGAGCCCCACACTTTAATATATGTTTATTTGTTGGTTTAGTCCTGACGTTTAAGGATGTCAGAGACCCTAGACTTGGAAAATATGTCAACCCTATCACTTGTAGCGTCTCTAACCTCTAGGTGCTCTGAATATTGATATTTTGTCTTCAAACATTATCGCACACTTTAGCATAACTATAAGTTGCAAGTCTGTTCCTGTTGTAAGAGAATATAAATTATTGCTTCTGGCTAACTTCAGACTCTTTATACAGCTGACAAAAAGAGCACAGATGATCAACAAAATCTTATGGGGTCATTTAGAGTTTGGTGGGTAGGGGAGATCTGTCAAGTATTGGCAGATATAAAGTCCACCTTATATATAGTGTATACATGTGTAAAAACTGGCAATGTCCTGTCCCCCTCATGTAGAACATGTACAAATGCATACAATCTACATTGGACAGGACATCCCTCAGTTTTTGGTGAATATCGCAGATCTGCCAAACCCTAAATAACCTCAAAAACATCAAAGTACATAATCAGTCAGGTAAGGCCACGGGTTCATTATGGTTCTGCAAGTCAAAATCAGCACTGGAATTTGCGGACACGTTAGCATGGCCCACACAAAATTGGAAGTCTCAGTATCACCCTGGCAGTCTAAAAGTGCAGCAGCAGGAGATGATTGTGGCCTCTGCTCTTTTCACTGAAGTTGCTCGCAAAGGGACAGAGTTTTATATCCAGAAATCCAACAGGGCCTCTGCTCGAGAAATGGTAGTAATTATAGAATGCTCCAAGGACCAACAAAGGCACAAAGACAAGGTAAGTGACGAAGGAGGCAAAGATGGAAAGAAATGGAGATAGGTTGAAAGGATACACAAAACAGCAATCCTATACCCATTGTAGCAATGCCAACATTGCTTACAGAGAAAGTATGCTTTGCAGAACAGATGTTTCTGAGTATTCTAAAAGAGTGTGCATGGGTGGCTCCTCCATTAGGGCGGAGAAGCGTCGCCCCACTGCTTTCTTGCAGTGCGAGAAGCAGAAACATAAAATGGTATTTTAAATACCATTTTATGTTTCTGCTTCTCGCGCTGCGAGAAAGCAGAATGGTATGCCTGGTTGGGGGCGGGCGGGTCGGGGAGGAGTGGCTTGTCCAATGCTGTGGGCCCTAACTGTTTGGTCGGCCCTCTGGGGCCGACCAAACCAGTCATGCACACTCTGCATTTTCTCTATGTAGGCTAACCACCCGCGAGTCATGCGACCCGCGACTGAGAGTGTGTGGTGATAATCATGACCTCATATCTTAGGGTTCCAGTGCTCCACTGCTACCCTTATATCTTGTATTAGGCTACGTTGCTTTTCAGTGGAAGATGTGGATCTTGGGATTGCACTGTTGTGTGGACTTTGAGGAACGAGGAACTGAGCAGAGAGCAGACTCACATTTGAATCTACAGACTTTTAAATACTGCATTTGTCAGTTTAGTGGGCACAAGCACTAACAAGCAGTTTATACTGCACTAAAACACTTATTTTAAAATGCTAGGAGAAAGGTGGTTGGTCTAGTGTGAGTTGTCCACACTCCCACCGTTGTGATTGGCAGACTACCATGGGAGCCAGCCCACCTGTCCATTATTAATGTAAACAACAATGCAGAGAACTATTTGCCAATTTAGACTAACCAGGTGGTGAGCGAAGAGAGGAGTGACATTTGAATCTACAGACTTTTAAATATTTCAGTTGTCACTTTAGTGGGATTTAGCACACAAAAGAAAGCACTTTATACTGCATTCATTTAAACACATTGGCAAATGAATACATTTAATGGTTGGTATTGCTAAAAGAATGGAGCATATCCTCTTCTGAATGAGGGGAGTGTTATTATTGTGTTACCTTTAGGCATTATTCTTTATTCCAATGACAGTGCTAAATACACTGATGCTTTTGTTATGCTTGCCCATTACTTTGAGGATGATAACTAGTTCAGAAGTTTTTATCTTCATTTAACTGGGCACAAATAGTTTTACAAACAATTAAAATTGCAGTGAGAGCCACAATATGTTACTGCAGCAGAAGACAATTCCTGCAATTGAAATACATGATTCATACAATCTGTAGATGACTGAGTTCTGAGTGCCATCTTTGGAATTCCTACTATTTTATGATTTTAGTGATATTACATGACATATAAGATGTTTCTGTTCTGTGCCCCCTTGGACTATCATACCTGGATTTTGCCAGTTACAATGCCACTATTGCTTATGATCCCTATTATCTCTATGCAAATCAGTACAAATGGGGTTCTGCCTACACCTTTGTATTCAATTGTACTTCAGGCCATCAAAGATATAGAAAAATAGACCACCTACATCAATATTTTCTCCCAGTGATGTGTGATGAATGGTTGTTTCTTTAACACTTAAACTACATTTTGTTGGTTTGAATCCAGTGTAGAGTAAGGTGAATCCTGTTGGCTATTTTGGTTCATCATTTGAAGATTTGTCCTATTTTATAAGCCTTGTAAATAGAGAGAGTTCATCCTTCTACGAAGTAACATTTAAAAAACGTATGCTAACATCAATCAAACTGCAGCGTGAAAAAGAATTTGACGTATTTGAGTATTCTTATTCACATACAGTAGTAGACATCTGTTTTATGTAGACTGGGAAGTTTATGGGCAAAAGGTTTATACTTGGGAAGCTGCCATTATTATTCTTTTTACATGAATGGAGTGTATAACCTAACAAGAATGTCAGTTGGGGAAGAATAGAAAACATAACCTATTTTGGGCTCGGTGAATATTGGGGAATTCTCTAAGTCACTTTCACCATAGTCAAAATGTCCTCTTGCCACCTGATATTAAAACAGCCACCAAATTTTATCAGACCGTAATGTCCATCCTGCACTAATATCCACTTTTGTGTCATTATGATGTCAATGTTTGTGCTTCATTAACGTCTATTTTTGGTTTCAAGTGTTGCATTGAGGTGGAATATTTATTGTTAGAGGATTTCAAGTTCCTCTAACCAAGATGTTCAGTTTCATTTTGTCACAGTCTCATCAAGTGTAGTTGCCAGGTTCATGTGAATCAAGGTGAGCCCTACTGTAAGTTTACAGCTTGTTGTGTACTACGTCTTCAGGAAAATTAGGGGATATTTGCTGTTTTGTTTTTAGTGCAGTAATTTATGTCCTTATTACCTTTAAGATCATTCTGGCCTCCACACTTTTTTGGCATCCTCACTTGTGGCACACATTTCTTGGCAGGTAGAATTGATTGTGGCACTTTTCCGATGATAATCATGAAAGTACTGCCCATCTATGGGAGTCTGATCATTGAGAACATGTCCACTACTTCAAATGGACTAAGAGGTAAAAGTGTCAAGAAACCCGGTGATGATTCCAAGTAAGAACACTCTTCATTATACATAAGATCGATGGCAGTAAAGGCCCTAGGTAGATGATGAAAATGCATTTTATTAAGTTCTAAACAGACAGGCACATCTGCTCAATCAACACTGTTGAACTGGCAAAACCATGGAGCTGGTCCTTATAAAATGTTGGTCCCTGTTTTAGGAACGCCCAAGACTGTGGGCAAAACATTATCAAATGCATTTCAGTAGAATTTGTGAAGTCTGACCCTTGAATATTTAAGCTTAATTTAAAAGTGCACAACCGAGATATTACGTATGGGTATTCTTTCATATCTCTTTGAATACCATATACCCATAAATGTAGCCCCATAACTTCTACTGTAGATTCCAACACTATTAAGTATATTAAATAAATGGACTTGGAAAGGTTGGCAAGGGGCATATTAAGGGAGTTGTTCTTTACAAGTGATGACAAGATCAGTGAGGAGGACATAAGGGTTAACTTGGATCCAGTGTTCAGATTGCTATCACAATCTCATAATGATAAGAACAGTTGGACAGATATCATCAATAACTTAAATAGAAATGCCATCGTAATCACTGTTAATAACACTAACGTATTTTCAAATACATTAAAATTACTTGTATGTTATGGTTTGACAAACCATCACTTAGGCCAAAATTCCAATACCGTTTTAAACCCTTTGGAAAATGGATGCAACAAAGCCTGCTTCCTATCAGCATTGCCTTAAATACACTTACTCAACTTTTATTGAGGAGAACTACTTTCTTTAAAAACAAGATGTAGCCATTTTTGAGACAAAGACAGTAAAAGAAAGAGTGAAAACTGAAAGAGAATGGTAGGTTAGGTTGAAAGGAGATCACAAGCAGGACAATTTGTTTTCTAACTCATGACCAATTTATTTAAAAACATTTCTAATCACCAGTTTTAATAAAAAATAGGGTTAGTGATTTAGCTAAGAATATGACATATGTTATGTGAGAACACAAAACTGAAAAAGATTTACTTGTGAAACACTAACGGAATTTAATGAAACAAAAACATATGAATTGGATGAACAATAACTTGAGACATATTAATTTTCAATCCCACCAATTTAAATAAGATAAAGCATAACCTTGTCTCCAAGCTGGTTAAGGGAACACAAACTTTACAGAGATTTATTTTCTAGCACATCAATTTAGGCAGCTTCAAGATTCATCTGTTTCCTAGAGAATATTGCCATTGTGAGAGAATGCTTGTGAGATATATATTTATATTCTGGAAAATAATATATTCAAAAACAACAAAGAGCCACTTGGCACACAGAATATTCAGTTTTGTGAGAGGTAAAACAAACTTCAAGACTTCACAAAGGCCACCATTTATTTTAGGAAGATGATAGCCTGATCAATGGTTCTATGACCTGAATGTCAATTCTAAGATTCCCTAACTTTTCCTCACATTTGTGATGTTAGTTCTGGGCACAGCGAAGGAAGTGCAAACTTTCCCTGTTCCTACACTGGCGATGAATGATATGTACTGACTTTTAGTTGTCACTGCTTCAGGTCTCCAACATCTACAAGGACTATTAGTCAGATTAAACAGTATTTACACATTAAATAGATAGTTTTACCATAGCTTGCCTGGCCAACTCCATGTACTTGTACAGTAGCTTCTCTGTGCCTTTCAGACTGGATCCTGCATCTGTCTGATCCGCCACATTGTGGGCAAGTTCTGAACTGATTTTCTCCACCGATATTGATACCTTTGGGAAATTATTTGTAACAAAAGAAATACATTATTGGGATTCAATAAACGTTAGGAAAGTAAATTTAGCAAATATGTTAAATTAAGGGAAACTATAGACTCCCATGATTCCTAAATGTTTTGTACACCCAAGCAAACCTTACAAGCACAAAAGCCAGATATAAGTGAAAATCACATATTCTAATTTGTAAATCCAGGATCTGTGACATATATGCCATAAGAATTGAAGAGTCGAATTTAGAACCATGTAAAATCTTACAATAGGGATGATTTTCTCCAAGTACTAAGTTTAGAGGTGAGGTGGGAATTTTATTAATTTTCAAGATGTTTTATTGTGGCAGGGAAAAAGTCTTTTGAAGCTTGTTGTGTCTATATAACCATGCAGGAAGTCAGCCAACTGACCCTTGGAGTCCACTTCTTTTACTGGTGTATAAGTGGGCGCTGATCTAGCACTTCAGCTCTCCTCATAGGTCTTGGGGTGCCAATTTTATGGTTGGCACAAGCTAGTGTGTGGCGGTGACTCCTAACTCCTCCCTAACCATTGGGGCACAAGTTCCTAGGTGTAACTCTGCCCACCTTTGCAGCAGTTCTCGTTTGCCCCACTGTAAACAATCCCACAGTGCACCTTACTCCCAAAATCCAAAGTGGAGAACCCTTTCTCCCTTGTACAGAGCCTGTGTGTCCACCCTAAGATGTGGCCGGGTAAAAGAGCAGTCCCTTCCTCTGTGGTCACTCAAAACTGGTTCAGGGGGTAACTCGGTACTGGGTTCAGTGCCAACCTGGCTGCAGGAACAAAGGATTGTTTTCTCCAAGTTTCAACTTACATTTACTTGTGTAAGAGCAGGCCCCTTTACAGGTTAATGAAGTTGCTGGGCCCGTCCACCGTAACTGGTCTTTCTGCAAGGGGAGGAAAGACACCTCCCAACATCCAGGCCATTGTTCCTCTTTGTGAGCAGTTTTCACACTTAATTAAGGTCAAGCACTTGCTGAGCAGCTACTAGAGAGCTAATGCAAATTAGCCCCAGGAGCTTCGGGATGAAAAAAACTTTCTAAAACTAACTTTTCCTACACAAAAATCCAACTTCAACAGTGAATTGGGCATTTAATAAACTTTAAAAGTAGTAATGATTTTTGTTTTTCTACCTGGTCCCAAACCGGAGATAGCAGAATTGATATTTTACTCTGCACTCTAGTTTTCCTTATAAGACAGTCCGAGCATTCAACAGTGAAAATAGCTTTGAGGGCTTTGTCATTGTACGGACATCATAAGATTACATTTTCCATGTAAGATTTAATTACCGTGCATTCTACCTTGAGGGCCACAAGGCCTACATAGAGGTTACTTATAAATATTTAAGATGGAGGTTTTTCCCTTTCAAAAAGGGTTATTTTGACAGGCCAAATTGCAGGTTTAAACTGCAGCAGTCAGGCTACACTGGTAGACGTGAAGCCATCTTTTCTCTGCACACTATCCGTTGTACTACTAAGTGCTGCGGTACACAGATGATATTTCACTTTCCCCATCTCATGGGTGTATTTCTGCAGCACATACTAAGGCCTTGTAGGAAAGTTAAATATGTGAATTAGGAGTTTGCTCATTTTACCTAATTTTAGGGAAGAGAGCGCATGCAATAAGGCCTGGTTAGCAGTGTCCCACTGAACAGAGTAAACAAAAAAGAGGGACATCAGTCCAAAACAATTTAAGATTATCATGCCAAAAGGGCACTTTCTCACAATTATTAACACTATAGCAGAAAACTATGATCTATACTAATCTATATTTATGGATTTCAACAAAAAAGTATTATTAGTTTCAACACTTTCATTAAAGGCTGCTTCTCAGCATAGACAGCATGAACAACTAATTGTACCATCTAGTCAAAAGTACATTAAAAGCAGCAAGTGCTTATGACTTTTCTCAAACAACCTCACTTCCCCCAAAATGCTAACCCTTCATTGTATCAATTCTTGAATATAGTAACAGCATTTACTAGGGTAAACTAAGATAAAAGTTGCATAAACTGCAATGTCTCCAGAACACTGCGGCCTGAACACTTCTTCCTAATTGTAAGGACCAAGGGCCTGAGGTGCAAAGCTCTTTTGTGGCCACAATCCTTGTGAATCTCAAAATCACAGAGGGGGACACTTGAAGAGCGATTGAAACCCTTCAACCAACTCTCAAATATTCTCCTCATTATAGCTGCACAAACTAACTGTGGAACTCCACATGGGTCCCACCCATTTGAGCTCTCTAAGCTACTCTTCCCATGGAAGTATCAAGTGCCCGTGCACACATTCTGAAATGAGATTTGAATCAGGGAAACTGGGGAATCACTCAACTTTGCTACAGATTGAACACTTGAGTTTAATGCATTGACAGAGGATTACAGCCACCACATTTTGTATCATGGAGCGCGTCGCAAGGATCCTACTGCAATATCATTCTGCAATGGCGAAGAAAAGAATGACAGTCATGAAATTTTGCACAACCTTCCTCACCATTGCAGTATATGTAAAACGACCTGTAAAATTGAAAAATGCGGGAGGACTCCCGCAGAGCAAGACTGAACAATGTTTGGGGAAAGCAGACACATTAAAAAATGTATGCTTGCATGTACCGTCTTCAGGTTCTCCTCCAGTGATTCAATTAGCTGCTGCTTCTTTAAAGATTGTTCCTTGTGCGCAGGGCACTGGTTGGTTAGCTGGTCCACTCTTTTCTGAATGTATCCAATCATTTCCTGGTTTCCAGTCACTTGAAAGCTAAATATAAACAAACCAGCTGTTAGCAAGTCTTGAAGTGTGGACAGGAACCAAGAGGACAAACAGATAATAATAGCTCTCCTCTTTCATCTACACAGCTTATGTTCATCATTAGCATCAGCTAGCAAGTCCATGATCTGTGAAACCCAAGCTTTTCAGCAGCAGAATTAAAGTCAACCACTGCATTGCAAGTAAATAAGATTAATTCATAACTACGAATAATCCTATAAAGTGGCCTAAGAATTATGGCATGAGTTCTCGTGGTTGTGTTAATCTGTAAATTTGCATGTTAGCTATAGTAGCCTCAAGTTTCTTTCTGTTAACTCTTTTCAATTAAAAGAAATGCACACATAATTTAGTATTTGCATTCAGGAGTCCAGTTTCTTAAACATTGCCAAACCATGGAGAAAGGATTGTTAATTGTTACATTTGGTACTCGGTGCATGTGATAAAATAATATGGTTCAATTGTGGCCTTGATGAAGTATTTAATGGGGAGTGGGGATGCAAGAGACATTTTACAGACCTTTAATTCAGACATGAAAAGACCTCACATTCACCAGATCACAGGGCTTATTTCAATGTGGATAAAAGCATGATTGTACCCTGTGTTTCTTTACCATCTTCTTCTGAAGCTTTATCATACATTGACCATTAAACAGCTCTGTATGTACCATAAACATTCAACAAAATATTTTTTAAATAGCTCTTGAAGGCATGTATACAATATATAGAAATAGAATAAAGATAACAGTGAGCGGTGCTGAATCACGTTTTACCTCTAACATTTTTGCTTTATACATTCTGACAATCAAATTAATCTCTTGCCACCACTATATGATTTTAAGAGTTTTACATTTCATGCTGTTGGGGGGGGGGGAGATCAGCAAGATGAAGGAATGACAGCACAAAGCTGACGCTCTCCAAGTATGTCCAGCTTTCAGCCAGAGCCTGCAGCACTTAAGGGATGGAGTGATGTGCGGAGTGGAGGAGGAGCCCCGAGACTTCCATGTTGAAGCATTGGTCAGGGTGTAGAGGCCAGAAGTGAGGGAGAAGCTAACTGAATGACAAAGGGTGCTGAGGGATGGGGTTGGCATAGGTGGGCACACCTCTCTTCCTCACTTAGTTTTCCCGCTGATTCTCCTGCCCAAAGTGGGGGTCAGACCAGTGGGAGCCAGTTGCTGGGAGCAGCCAAAGGCATGGCCAGCTCACAAAGACCTTTGAAGCTTCTCCTTCGTGGACCCAGCTCACCCTGGGGGAGGAGGCATGACACCTCTGCCCAGGGTGGGCTTTGTTTCTGAACCCAGAGAGCGGAGGCTCTCTACTCAGGGGTCCAGAAACCTGTCTGGTGGTGGCAAATGGCGGGAAGCCATTCAGGCATCACACCAGTGCTAGTCGTTTTCCAGGGGGCATCTCTAAGATGCCATCTGAATGCATTTTACAATAAAAGCGACACTGGCATCAGTGTGAGTTTAATGTGCTGAGAAGTTTGCTACCAAACTTCCCATGTTTCAATAAAGCCATTAAGGAGCTGTGGAGTTCGTAGTGGCTATCTCCCAGACCATATACTCTTTATGGCTTTACTGCACTTACAATGTAGGGGTACTGTGCTCATGTAACTATACCCTCACATCTGGGCTAGTGCACCCTGCTAGAGGGGTGACTTACCTTGGCCACAGGCAGTGGGTTGCGGGCATGGCACACAGCGATGTGTGCCATGTCGACTTTTCACTTTTCTCTGTACCAAAACATGCAGCCTCCAATGGCAGTGTGTGGGTGTTAAGGTGCAGGGCACCTAAGGGTGGCACAATAGGTGCTGCAGCCCTTAGAGGCCTTCCCTGGGCACAGTGCCCTTGGAACCCATGATACCTTTTACAAGGGGCTTACCTGTGGCCAGAGATGTGCCAATTGTGGGTACAAAAGTATAGTTTTGGGGAATAACACAGGCCCTGGGAACTTGGTTGGCAGGGACCCAGGGCACATCAAGTCAAAGTGCATCAAATGTCAGGCAAAAAGTGGGGGGTAACCATGCAAAAAGGGGCACTGTCCTACAAGCGATCGATGCTGGGAGCCCCAGAGCCATTGTTATTGAAGTCATTAGACTTAGACTTTTATCACATGGCTGGGAGGCATAATATTTGTACATAGCGCATAGGGTGCAGCAAGCAGAATAATAAGTGCAGGTGTATTTCAAAGCTCAATGTGCCATGCAATTGAACTCGACCACCTAGGCCACAGGGCACACTGGCAGGATCTTTAGATAGAGGAGAAAGGGCTCAACATCATCTGGGGCTTAAAGAGGCACACTATGGACTGGTGTGGAGAGATCGGGTGGAGGTAATGGCATGAACAATAGAGCCCCTATGCTGAAGTTCTCTCTCTTTCTGAACCTAACATATGTGCTCACAGGGGCACTTTAATGTAAAGAATAACAGTGGGAACAACAGACGATAGTGTACAGGCCTGTACAGACCAAGGAAATAAGGCAGCAACACACTGGCTTAAACTTAGCAGCTTTATCTCCTACCTCCAATTTGCCTGAACACGCACTTACAATATGGTGGAACCATCAGAGGCCCCTGTGCGGCCCTTGAATGTAAAGCAGGTAAAGATGTGATGGACCTCACTCTCCTTAGGGCGGACCAAAAGTATCTAACAGGGTAATGGAATTTGAGACAGCACTCGAATTGGTGCAAGCCTTAGTCAGGGATTTGGCGAGACAAGTAATAGACTTCTGTTAGAAATGGGGGTCTCTAGTTGGCAGAGGTAGGTACCTTTGTCCAAATAGGGACCATTGCTTCTAGTCAGGGTAAGGGGGATACACACTTTAGATAACCCCTGCTCAGCCCCTGGGTAGCTTGGTACGAGCAGACAGACTTATCCCAAAGTCAATGTGTAAAGTATTTGTACTCAAAACACACAGTAATAAAGTGATAACACCACAAATAGACACCACACCAGTTTAGAAAAATAAAGTATCTTTATCTAAACTCAACAAGACCAAAACGCCAAAAATACAACATACATGTAATAAGAATATGACTTTCAAAAAATTCAAACAACTAGATCCATAGAAAACTATGAATGCGTGATCTCTCAAAGTACATGTAGTTGTGATAAAATTCACAAAGCCAAACAGCCGCAGAGATGGGAAGCGTCGAAAAACAAAGAGATGCGTCAGTTCCTGAGACCATGGGGAGGTGATGCGACAGTTCTGCTGCACACAGGAGAAGTGATGCGTCAAATCCGTTCTGTAGGGGGAAGTGATGCATCGATTCCGAGACAATTCTGGTCCGCGGGTGATGCGTCAGGAAAACTTGCCGCACAGGTACGATGCATGATAATCCGGGATGCGTCGGTGATTGATGCGGCAGCGTCGAACTGTGCTGTGTCTGTTTCTTCAGCCGCGATCACTCAATGCATCGGTTCTTGCATCGGCGACAGGCGATGCGTCGGTTTGGGCAGCGGTGATGCGTGGAGATTCTTCTAGCACAGCGGTGCTGCGTCAGGAAAACAGCCGCAAGAAGAGCGATGCATCGATTTCCTTGTAGTTGAGTTGCCTTTCCAGCTCCCAACAGCAGGAACAACCTCCAGAGGCCCAATATGGTCACAGGCACCTCCTGGCAGGTCAAAACTCCCAGCAAGGCAGTTCAGGGTAGCTGGGGGTGAAGTCTTTGTGTCCCTGAGACTTCAGAACAGGAGGCAAGCTCTACTCAATCCCTTGGAGATCTTCCTCAAGCAGAGGACACAGCACATAGCAAAGTCCTTGTCCTTTCCTTGGCAGAAACAGCTACTGCAGGCCAACCCCAGACAGCACACAGCAAAGGGGCATACTCCTCCTCCAGTATCTATCTACAGCTCTTCTCCTTGGTAAAGGTTCCTCTTGAATTCCAGAAATGATCTAAAGTTCAGGGGTTTTAGGTCTAATATTAATATCCCAAAATGTCTTTGTTCTCTTTGTGCAAGGGTCCAAGCCCAGTCCAAGCCAGTTCTGTCCTCACTGGTGCAGCATGGCCACAGGGGGTGGAGACAGCATTGTGCAAGGGAGACAGGCCCTATTCAGGTGCAAGGAAAATCTTCCCCCACCACTCTACATGCAGACCAGGCCTATTCAGGTGCTAGTGGAAACTCCTCCCACTACTCGGAATGCAGCCAAGGTCTATTGAGTCCAGCCCTGACTCATTCAGGAAAAGCAGGACACGCATCAACCCCCCCCCCGGTGGCTGTCTGAGAGAATGCACATCCCCAGCCCCTGTCACTCCAAAGCCAGACAGTCAATCCACAAACCAGCAGAGGCACACAGGATGGCTAAGCAAGACAATACCCACTTTCTAAAAGTGGTATTTTCAAACACACAATATAAAATCATGTTCACAATTTACACAGTGAGCATATGCATTTTAGCACTGATTAGCAGTGGTAAAGTGCCCAGAGTTCTATAGCCAACAACAACAGGTCAGGAAAAAATAGGAGGAAGCAGCAAAAAGTTTGGGGACAACCCTGCAAAAAGGGCAAGTCCAACACAACCCCCTTCCAGCCTAAAGCCAGGGTAGACCAATCCATACCTCGATGGGCTTCCCTGCTTGGGGCGATAGAACATGGAACCTGGCTCGCAACAGCAGGAGTCTATTCCCATTCTACACCTTCCTGAACCCAGTTGGATCCCTCTATCCATACTCTCAGGGCCCACTAAGCTAACTCATGGGGGACCCTTCTCCTCACCTGTAAACCCCATCTGTGCAGCGCCTAAACTTACTTTGCTCACAGATATGTCCCAACAGGCAGAAGGTACCCACATGGCCAACACAGTGATGTGGCCAAGTCCACCCCCGGGGTGTGTCTCCTGTCCCCCTCCCAGGGGCAACTCTGTCCACCAGGACAGCCAGCCACAGTGGCCACTGACAGCTGTCAGTGATGAGAGCCAGGCCTCATGCCTTTCAAGCCTCTCTAACCTCTGTGGCGTCAGAGAGGGGGGGGCAGTAGCCCCAGGTGCCTGGCACCCTTTGTCCACTCTCTCTCCTGCCAAGTCAGGTATGGCATCCTGACACTGGCCCACCAGCCCAGGGTCTGTACCCTGCGGCTGGACAGTAGACAGGGGTGGGCTCTCCCACACCCTGTTCCACTCCCTGGGGCTCTGCATCCCCCCACCGGGAGCAGTCTCCATCGATTCCAGAATTGTCAGGGCACCTATGGCAGGTGTTCTGCACAATTCTCCCACCAGTTCAGGGGTGCTATCTTGCAACTGGTACCCTGCGGCTGGGCAAGGGACTGGGGTGGGCTCTCCCACACCCGGTCCTCCTCCCTGGGGCTCTGCACCCTCTCACCAGGAGCGGTACCCCCAGAAGACAAACTGGTAGGGGCACTGTTAGCAGTCACCCCTTTCTCCAGGTCAGGGGGGACACCCTGAACCTGGTCCTCCAACTCAGGGTCATTACCCTTAGACTGGACCTGTGCCTGGCAACCCAGGACTTCCAGGAGAGTACACTTACACCCCCCCAAGGGAAAGACACTCCTCATGAATTGTGCGAGAGTCTGCCTGGCACAGGTCTCCAGCCTCCTGTCCACCTGACAGAGCATGAAGACCCCCCAGGCCAGAAGTGGCCTCACCAGGGTCAGTCCTTGGGTGCTCTGACCTCAGAGCTGGCAACCCCTGACCCACTGGTCCTTTCACTGGGGACTGCGTCCCTCCCCCTCTTCTCTGGACTCATGCACCCTCCCCACTGATGCGGTGCTGCCAGACACTAGAACTGGTGGGATGCTTGTTACAGCACTCCCCCCCAGTTCACCTGACACTTTGGGATGCCCCTCAGGGGATGGCCTCCCGGTACAGACTAGGCCCCCCTCCTGGTGTTCACTCAATGAACCAACCAGGCCCTGAGACTGGGTTTTGGGCACCTTGGGATACAGCCCACTCCCACTTCTCCTCTGAGACAGGACGTGGTACCCTACACCCCTCCCACTACACAGGGACCTATCTGGGATACCATAAACCTCCCCTACCTCATTTGGTTGGGGAAAACATGAGCCACCCCCTTCAGGATCACTCTCAAAAGCTTCTTCAAACCCTCTGGAATTCAACAAAAGGTCTGCCTCCAGTGCAAGCTCCCTGGGGTCAGAGAACTCACACTCCACCGGCTGTTGGCATAGCTCTGGAAGACAGGGACTTAAAAAATGCTCTCCAACAATTGACTCACACAGCCCCACACAAGTGTTAACCAAGCTACTCTTTGCCTCACCATCCAGTGCCTCCCACATGTACCTCACATCACCCTCCTGAGACTGACAAGACAGTGTCTAACTGTTTCTGTCACTCAACCCACACTCTTCTGGGCGATCTCCATACTCACATACCAAGGCTTCTACCATGGGGGAACCCCTCTCCCTGCAGCTCTCATCTAGAGTCAGTAGAGTGTCCCTCCCACCACTAGGAATATGGACCCCTGTGCCAGTTCCCCAATTCACCACAGGGACACTGTGCACCACTGCAGCTACTTCATAACCCTGAACCCCTTGGTGTATGTCAACCCCCTCGTTTAAGTCAGGCCCCACATCTCTGGGTGTAAGTACTTCTCTTTCAGCACTAGACACTACATTTTTGCGGCCACCATCTGACCTGGACTCCACCTCCAACCCTGCCAAGCTCACTTCCTGAGCTACACACATTTCCTTTTCAGCAAAGGCTCGCTCCATCTCCTCGCACTCCCGGTCTAGATGTCTCAGCCTCCGGTCATGAGCGCGGTTCTGATTCCTTTCCTCACGAGCCAATCTTCCCCACAATGTTCCCTTCTCAGGGCCACTGCCCTCTGGATATTTTGGCTGGGGATCCTCCCCCTCAGATTCCTCCTCAGAGTCATCTGACAGCGTTGCTTCCCAGCGTGGTTCTTCATAGCTATAAAGGGCTGCCTCAAGATCCTGCCTTTTGGATCTCCTCTTCACAGGTAGCCCACTCTCCTTGCAAAAGACTTTTAGATCCATCATCGTGTAGATGTAACAAGTGCCAAAAGTTGATTTCCATTTTGACAAGGCCCCACAGGTGCAACAACTAACCAGAGTTACAACCACCAAATAAATTCCAAAGGAAAACAGGGGAAAGAAAATTGTATGTGCTTGCGTAATGGTCTGCACTAGTCCAGTGATGTACACCAATCACTGTGGGTCAAGTACAAATACAAGTTCAAATCTTCACCGCTGACCACCAATGTTAAAAATGGGGGTCTCTAGTTGGCAGAGGTAGGCACCTTTGTCCAAATAGGGACCCTTGCTTCTAGTCAGGGTAAGGGGGATACACACTTTAGATAACCCCTCCTCACCCCCAGGGTAGCTTGGCACGAGCAGACATACTTATCCCAAAGGCAATGTGTAAAGTATTTGTACTCAAAACACACAGTAATACAGTGATAAAACCACAAATGGACACCACACCAGTTTAGAAAAATAAAGTATCTTTATCTAAACTCAACAAGACCAAAACGACAAAAATCCAACATACATGTAATAAGAATCTGACTTTCAAAAGGTTTCAAACTGGATCCATAGAAAACTATAAATGTGTGCTTTCTCTCAAAGTACCTGTAGTTGTGATGAAATTCACAAGGCCAAACAGCCGCAGAGATGGGAAGCGTTGAAAAACAAAGAGGTGTGTCAGTTCCTGAGACCATGGGTAGGCGATGCGACAGTTATGCTGCATGCAGGAGAAGTGATGCGTTGACTCCGGTCTGTAGGGGGAAGTGATGCGTCGATTCCGAGACGGTTCTGGTCCGCGGGTGTTGCATCAGGTACGATGCGTGGAAATCCGGGATTGATGCGGCGTTGTCGAGCGGCATTGTGTCGGTTTCTTCAGCCGCAATCCCTCAATGTGTCAGTTCTTGCAGCGACGACAGGCGCTGCGTCGGTTTCGGCAGCTGCGCAGCGATGTGTGGAGATTCTTCTTGCACAGCGGTGCAGCGTTGGGAAAACAGCCGCAAGAAGAGCGATGCGTCGATTTCCTTGTAGTTGCGTTGCTTTTCCAGCTCCCAACAGCAGGAACAACCTCCAGAGGGCCAACACGGTCACAGGCACCTCCTGGCAGGTCAGAACTCCCAGCAAGGAAGTTCAGGGGAGCTGGGGGTGAAGTTGTTGTGTCCCTGAGACTTCAGAACAGGAGGCAAGCTCTAGTCAAGCCCTTGGCGATCTTACTCAAGCAGGGGACACAGCACACAACAAAGTCCTTGTCCTTTCCTTGGAAGACACAGCTACTGCAGGCCAACCGCAGACAGCACACAGCAAAGGGGCAGTACTCCTCCTCCAGTTTCTCCAGCTCCTCTCCTTGGTAAAGGTTCCTCTTGAATTCCAGAAATGATCTAAAGTTCAGGGGTTTTAGGTCTAATACTAATACACCAAAATGTCTTTGTTCTCTTTGCGCAACGGTCCAAGCCCAGTCCAAGCCAGTTCTGTCCTCACTGGTGCAGCATGACCCACAGGGGGTGGAGACAGCATTGTGCAAGGGAGACAGGCCTTATTCAGGTGCACGCAAAATCTTCTTCCACCACTCTAAATGCAGACTAGGCCTATTCAAGTGCTAGTGGAAACTCCTCCCACTACTCTGAATGCAGCCCAGGTCTATTCAGGCCTGCCCTGACTCATTCAGGAAAGGCAGGACACACATCAACCCCCTCCCAGTGGCTGTCTGAGAGAATGCACATCCCCAGCCCATCACTCCAAAGCGGTATTTTCAACCACACAATATAAAAATCATCTTTACCAAAAGATGCATTTTTATATTCTGAGTCCAGGCATACTAAACTCTATTTTCCTATCTGGTCCCAATGGGAAGTTATATTTCTAAGATATTATAAATGAACTCCCATTCTATTCTATGGAACAGATAGCCTTTCCATAGTGAAAAACGCATTGCACTGTAATTCACTATCAGGACGTGTCACACACACCAGTACATGTCCTACCTTTAACATACACAGCACCCTGCCCACAAGGGTACCTAGGGCCTACCTTAGGGGTGACTTATATGTAAGAAAAGGGAATATTAGGGACTGGCATGTGGGTGCACTTACTAAGTCAACATGGTAGTCACAACTGCGCACAGACACTGTAGTGGCAGGTCTGGGTTACCTTTTCAGGGCTACTCATGTGGGTGGCACAATCAGTGCTGCAGGCTCACTAGTAGCATTTGATTTACAGGCCCTGGCACACTCAGTGCACTTTACTAGGGACTTTCCAGTAAATCAAATTTGCCAATCATGGATAACCAATCATGTTCACAATTTACACAGAGAGCATATGCACTTTAGCACTGATTAGCAGAGGTAAATTGCCCAGAGTCCTATAGCCAACAATAACAGGTCAGGAAAAAATAGGAGGAAGAAGCAAAAGTTTTCTGGACAACCCTGCAAAAAGGGCCAAGTCCAACAACTTCACTAACCTAGTGTGCTTTTTAGAATAGAAGCAGAAATGTAACTCACAAAATAAGTGTATAAATTTACTCTAAAAGTGTAATTTACACTCAGATGTTGTGAATATCCAAAAAGTAGTAAACTTACTCAAAAGTGTAACATCTGTGTAGCCATCTGTGCTGTGGCATTTAGCATGCCAGGTGACACTCAGTCGGCCTCCTTCGGAACTTGCTGTGCTAGCTTTGATGGTAAATGTTGGGCAGGAGATATCAGAACACAAATACTTGGGGGTGGGTGGATACTCGCTGTTACAAAATGAGTATGAAGCAGGAGGACTGCACGTGCTGAGAAACTCTGTCTGACATGAGGATCAGAGTTCTGCAAGGTCCACAAATTACAGCAAAGGTTTGGTTTGGCATGGATAGTTCAATGCAGTGCTTAATTTGAGCCGGTAGTTTCCGGTGCTTGGCACCAGGCACCTAATTGTCAACTCCGGCACTGTTGATGGTCTGCCACATGGTGGCACTGTCATATTTATAAATGAGCACAACAACAATCATTTATTAATTCAATACACATTAAAAAGGACTAATACCTGCTGCCGAAGCCTTTCTAGTAGCCTTGGAGCCTGGAATAGTTTGAACTGCCACACCTGTAGGAGAGTGATAGTTGTGTTAGTACTGTCATTGGCTGCGCTGACAGGGGCAATGGGTAGTGCAAGCTGCAGTGGCCTCCTGACGAGGGCCTGGCACTTATTTTTTTTAACAAAGTAAGCACTAAAGGCGGGGCTTGGCTAACTGCCGATCATGGCGGACGCAGCATAGAGAAGCTCCGGAGCCTGGGCACACAGATCCTTCATAATTGCCGAGTACCGTGCCCATCGAGCTCCATCCGATGAACCTAAACTGGGAGATGGTCAAGGGCTACCCACCCGGGAAACGTGAGACCGCCATCGATGTCGCACTAGGTGGAAACAGAAGGGAGGCCTATATGACGGCGGTCTGCGACAGTACGAGTGAGGCTGGGAGCTGCGCAACACGGAGGTAGGCCTTTGAGATCGGCTCTACGCTCCCGGGACAACAACTGAGAAGGGTGCATACCCCTTTAAGAAGCCCCGCTGTCCCCCGAGTGAAAGACTAGCAGTACGTGAGGCGGACTTGAGCTCCGACAGCGCCACCCATATGCGGAGGCGATCGGACTCGCCCCCGCGGGCAGTCTGGGGCGCTGGGCGGCAGAAAGAACAGACTGATTCACCCTCCCCCTGGGCCTGTGGGGATGTGGCTGAAGCAAAATTAAGGGCTGAGTAGGGGGCCCCCGAGCCGACCACCGACAACGCGCGGCCTCAGCTGCGTGGCGACAGTTGTGGACCTACTGAACAGCCTGGAAGTGTCTGTGCTTCTGCCAGATGTGCGGGGGAGTTTAGTCCTGTTTGCATGCACACTGGGCAGTCCATCGGGCGAGGCAGTCGGAGGTGCGCAGTCTGCCTTTCCCTCGCACATCCTGCCTGGTTCACGTCTCCCTCTTCTCCCGCCCTGTGAGTGGAGCGGCCTGTGTGACGGTGCACCGGCACCGGAGGCGGGGGATGATAACTCCGGCGGATCAGCTAAGGGTGTGGTCTCCTCTGGATGGACTGCACTGGCCCTGTTGGTGTTACCCCTGGCTCCCACTGGAAATGCTCTCATCTATGCATGACATTAATGTAACTGAAGGGTGCAATGGCTTGTTGAGCTGGATCAGTCAGTGTGTGAGCTGCACTGGGCCTGAGCTGCTGGCTTGCCTGCAGCGCTCGGTGGGTGGTAGGAGGCCCATGCTCAAAGGCATGCGCCGTTGTATGGGGCACTGAGTGGTTGACCGGTATCGGTGCAAACAAAACAAGCAAAACGAGTTGGGACAGCGCTCAGAAGAGGAGATAAATGTGAACACCACTGTTGGCGCCCATCACGGTGAATGCTGTAAACGCTGCCTGTCATGCGGTCTGGCGGAGGGGCCCCACTGACTCTCAGGTCTTTGGAGTATCGGCAACAAGGAGCTGTATTGCTGTGAGTACATCCCGGCTGGGCTGAGCTGTAAAGAGACTGGTCTTTGTTCACTCATATAGCTGTAGGCACCAACAAGTAGTCACTGTGCTGACACACTGAGGAAATGTGAGTACCTTACACGGATCACAGCTCGGAGGGCCATACGGTCTCCACTAACACTGACGACATAGGGACTAGAACGGCTTGGCTACCACTTGAGACATCAGATCCCCCTGTCAGCAGCAGGCATTTTGGGGAATCCACCGTGCATCATGGGGCGTCCAAAAGGCAAATTACAGGAGGCGGCCGCCTCAAATTCGCAATCTACAGACGATCAGGAACTCCCTACGCACTCACCATCACTCAACTGTATACCGCCCACGAATGATGTGGAAACCTCGGATAAATTAGATCTAATATTACGAGAGGTCAGGGAGTCTAGAAGAGCGATAGAGCAACAAATTGGCACGCTCACTACCGGCTTCACTCTGCTCAAGGCCGATCATACTAAACTGGCGACCACAGTGAAGGATAACAGTTTAGTTCTGGAAGAGATACTGCCTCAACACAAAGAACACACGTCAGAAATTCAGACACTACAGAGGCAAGTTGCTGGTCTCCTGGATAGGGTTGAGGACACGGAGGGCAGAGCTAGACGGAACAATGTGCGCGTTATTGGGCTACCGGAGCGAAGTGAGGGATCAGATACCGCCACTTTTATGGAACAGTGGTTCCGAGAACACATAGCTCCAAATGGATTATCAGAGATTTCTTCTGTATTGAAAGAGCCCACAGAATTCCCACCGGAAGACCGAAGGTGGGCGCACCGCCGAGGCCACTGATAGTCAAGATTCTAAACTACAGGGACCGTGATATCCTACTTCAGAAAGCAAGGGAGCGACCCCAGATCCGTTTTGAAAATTGTCAGATATCGCTATACCCTGACTATACTCTCCTGGTTCAACGCCGAAGATCCTCCTTTCAGGCTGTTAAAAAGAAATAACGAGACCTGAACTTAAAATATGCGCTATTATACCCTGCCCGTCAGAAAATAATCCATGAACAAAAAATGTATTTCTTTGAAAGCCCAGAAGATGTGGAGGGAGTTTCTTTCTTTGTAATTTGCCGAACCTGCTGCTACTGGCGAGCCCGTGCTGACCCCAGAGGAATCACTCCAACCTTGACGCCAACACCCTGGGAGAGGACTTCAACCCCCAGGGTGCAACACCTCAGCTACAGTTGCCGCGAGTGAGGGGGAGGCGTGGTCATCGCGCATAAAACGCTGCCTCTCCCCCCGCGGCGTGGGAGTTTCTTTCTTTGTAATTTGCTGAACCTGCTGCTACTGGCGAGTCTGTGCTGACCCCAGAGGAATCCCTCCAACCTTGACGCCAACACCCTGGGAGAGGATTTCAACCCCCAGGGTGCAACACCTCTGCTACAGCTGCCGCGAGTGAGGGGGAGGCGTGGTCATCGCGCATAAAGCGCTGCCTCTCCACCCGTGGCGCGGGACGTAGCCCGGACGAAGCCCGGACCAAGGGTGGGCCCGTCTGAGCCCGTCAGAGGACGAAGGAGGTCGGGTTGGGCTACGTCATTTGGTCTTTTGATCCCGGCAGGATCCATTCCACTTTGCATGGACCCTAACTGCGAAATTTAGGAACTTGACTCGTGACTCGACGAACTGAGAAACTGAGGTACAGGGGTACTTGCATTATTGTGTGCCAATATCTTCCTTGGGGTCATGGCGCAGAAGCAATCAGCCAAAAGGAAATTGCTAACGGGTCAAGGTGTGGTAGGGACTCTAGATGCTTTCCTTCAAAGGGCTGAGTCAGTCCTCATTCATCAAATTGCTCTCACTGAGCGTAGACTTTCTCTGGAGCCCCAACCCCCCTTCCCACATCCCGAAACATCTGGACATACAGACTTAGATGACCATTCTAATCCTGGCCCCTCTGCTGGATCTCCCCTACCCCTAACTATAACAACCTTGCCTAACCAGGTACTCGTGCCATGTGCTGCCCCTAAGGCAAGCAAAATAGTTACTAGACCGAAAGTGCATACTAGAAGCCAAAAAAGCAAGTCTACTCAAGGGGATAGTTCTTTACCCCAGTCCAAGAAACGGAAAGGGCCTGGTCCTGGTAAACAACTCTATCCTTTACCCAAAAGAGGGCGTAGAGGTGTAGCCAAAGAGGTTGCTGAGGAAGCCGATGACTCAGTGGTCAATATTGCCTCTTCTCCATCTTCATCTCCCTTGCAGCTTGGTGATAGCGAGGGTTTTGGACCAAACTAGGTGACGTTGTATCAGCTCTATTGAACCCGCTGATGCAAAAGTTATCTAGATTAGAGGCGGGTATCGACAAGCTTGGAAAGCTCACAAGTGCTGCTTCTTTAGATCAGCAGAAGCAGCCAAGCCATAAGAACACTCATTCTCTTCAGCTAACTCAGGCTAGCCGAGGCAGCTTTAAATCTGCCCAGCCTATTGGGCTCAACTGCCGTCCAAATGATAAGTCCATCAATCCTGGTCCAGACCCAGTAACGGCTCCCCATTGCTCTACCCAACAGCCTAGCTAATAATTGTACGGGGGTAACTTCACCGGGGGGTTACTGATCTAGCACACACTCAAAGTACCACTCAAGAACAGCTGTCAAATATTCAAAAAACATCCCTCCCTAATAAGGCCAAACATGTACACGTTGAGGAAGCACAGCCCCTGAGGAATAAGGGATTCTATAACAAATCAGGGAGAGAACCGTTAGGTAATGACATACTTCACTTACCTCCGGAAGCAACACCTTATACTATAGTGCTAGCCAATGTCCCCGAATTGCCTCCGGGAGTGCCGGAACACTGGTCTAAATTGAAAAATAAATCCTTATACGAGCTAAATATGAGGACACGGCTAGGAAATCCACTCTTTTCAGAGTTCAAAATGGTGAGAAGGGTTAGTTGGGTAGGGAATTCGAACAAGTCTCGAGAAGGTGACTGCGTAGTAGTTTCCTTCGGGTCACCACACTTAGTTCATGCAATATTAGAAAGGGCGGGTAATTGGTCGATGGCACAAACGGATCAGCATTTTACCCCTTGGATATTTTTATAAACATCACTGTGCCACACAGTTACCATTTGGGGAGTTTCCAGCGGGGGGGCATAGGCAGCATAGATATGCTATTCCAGTTAATAACCATTTTGATGTTTTCAATCCTTTGGATGATAACGATTGACTGACCCCCTTGACCCCATTGGATGGAGGAAGAGTCGAGAATGTAGCCCTGGCAAGGGGAATCTTGTCTGTACCGCTATCTGATATTTGTTTGGAAGATATGGGGACATTTGACACTAGAGAGGCAGTAAGGGGACCTATTGAGAAACTTACTACTGATAGTCTGTATATAGAGCTAAGGCATACTCTGGATATAAATATTAATGCTCCGCCTGTGGATCCATCGAGCTCTGATACTGTTTTAATTTTAGGCTCCCAGGGTGTCAATCTCCCCACCGAATCGGTAGCTGGGAATTTCCCAATTGTAGTTACTGAGGAGATAACCAACAAAATAATAGAAACAGTTACATCTTTACCCCAGTTGCAGTGCTCGCTCGCCCAAACCATTGATAGTGTCCCATCTAGTTGTATAGATACTCATGGAGGTGTTCCCGCCAGTAGACATGAGATACACAACAGACTAACTATAATATCCTGGAACCTAGCAGGGATATATTCCAAGCTCCAAGATCCTGAATGGTTTACTACTATAGGGAATACTGATATTTGTGTATTCCAAGAGACCTGGGCTGTAGACAAGGTGTACATAAATGGTTATACCACTTATTGTGTGGATGCTGTTCCCCCAAAAACGACAGGTAGGGCCAGTGGCGGACTGCTAATATTAGTTAAAAATACTCTAGCTTGTAGGTATAAGCAACTACTAATACATTCGCTTGACCTTATGGGTATTCAGCTTATTTTCTTGTCTGGTTTAACTCTGACCTTGTTCAATGTTTACGCCAGGTCAGAACCTTTGAGCAGTGAATCTTTGGTACTTACACTACTAGACAAACTGGTGGGAGGTTAGCAACTAAACTCTAAAATTATAGTTGCGGGGGATTTTAATGCCGCTTTCGAACCTTCCCGCCTACTAAGTGTTTCACTAGAGGAGGAGGACGAGATTTGGGGTATCCCCAATCTGGTTGTTGGCAAACATAGCCAACGTTTTTCAAATGTCTCTTTACAGATTGCCTCCCTAATTGCAGGTAGGAGTTTGAGGGCCTGCAATGGGAGAACTCCATCAGGCCTAGGAAGACAGGCCACCTTTAAGAGGGGTGTTTATACAAGTATTATAGACTATATCCTTGTTGATGTTAGGATATGGTCACTAGTGGAAGACATGACCATTGAACCAAGGGCAGACAGTGACCATAATTCTCTGTTATTAAAACTGAAGGGTAGGGACCTGGAGGGGGATGTTCACTGTCAAACATCTAAAATAGTAGAGCTGTGTACAACTAACAACCGTAGAAGAGTTACATGGCCTGAAGTCCTAGCTGATCAAGACCTCTACACCAGAATATATAAGCTCTTTGTGGCCTCCTTAAATCATCTGTGCAGCCACAAGGACAGTACTGATTCGCCCGAATTTTCGCATGTTATTGAAGTACATAATGAGCTCTTTAAAGCTTTACAATCAGTCTTTTCCAAACATAGTCTTGGTGGAAGGCCTGTTAGTGCAAGGGATCGCAATTGGTTTAATGATGACTGCAAGAGGGCTAAGAAGGCACTACAAATAGCGGTTAGAGAGCGTTCTGGATCTGACATAATTTCTGCTCGTAATATTTACAGAGTCGCGCTTAATAAAGCTAAGCGCGATTATGCCGATACAAATTGGAACGACCTGGTCTCAGCAGCCCAAGTTAGAGACAGCTGTATGTTCTGGCACATTGTATCCAGGGGCAGTGTGGAGAAAGATACCTCCAATAATTACCATATTCAGCCGGAGGCTTGGGTGGATCATTTTTCGCGACTATACTCAGAAGAGGAGGTCCTTGTTAGTCCACACTTTGACCAGGTTGCCCCAAACGTAGAAACTACTATCTCTGAGGTGACTATAAACAACTTACCACTAGTTTTTAGCATAGAGGATACTGTGTCAGCAATTAGTAAATTGAAAGCAGGTAAAGCCCCTGGTCCTGATTTGATACCGGGAGACCTGTACAAATCAGAACCTATGATATGGGCTCCGTACTTAAACCTTCTGTTTAATTGTATAGCGGCTGGTGGGGATATCCCAGAAACCTGAAGGGGAGCAGAGATAATAACTATCTACAAAAAGGGCGATGCTGCCATCCCCATCAACTATAGACCTATCAGCCTGATAGACAATTTACAAAAGGTTTTTGCCAGGCAAGTTTTACACAAACTCCAAGGATGGATGGACGATAATATGATATTGTCCTCAGTCCAGGCGGGATTCCGCGCGAAAATTAGAACATGCGATCAAGTTTTTAGATTTTCTCTGCTAACATGGAAGTACGTGCTACTCAGGAAACAGCGGCTCTATGTAGCCTTTGTGGATCTGCGAGCTGCATTTGACCTGGTACCGCGTGATTTGCTGTGGAAGATTATGCTTGCCCAAGGCTCCCCAGAGGATCTTGTGTCCGTGATTGCTAGACTGCATAAGGATAATTATGCTCAGGTCAGGTGGGGGAAAAACGGGGAATTAACAGAGAAGATACCAATACAACGTGGAGTGCGCCAAGGGTGTGTTCTTGCCCCCACGCTGTTTTCCCTGTTTATTAATGATGTGGTGAGCTGTCTAACGGGTTGCAAGAATGATGCCCCCACATTGAATAATGCAAAAGTCCCCATCCTGCTTTTTGCAGATGACTCTTTATTAATATCTACAACACCTATGGGCTTGCCGGTCTTATTGGATAAATTCCTGGGTTTTTGCAAGGAGAGGAGATTGGAACTGAACTCCTCAAAGACGAAATATATGGTGTTCGGTAAAGTCCGGGGTGGCCTACGGGAGATTAAGATCTTACAAGAACCCATGGAACGGGTAAATAATTTTGATTATCTAGGCATAGGCTTGAATGAGACACTTAGGGGCCGATTCCGATTTCGGCCGGAAGGGCACCGAACGATGGTCGGTGCCCTTCCGACCGAATCGGAACGTGCCGCTCGGATTCCTTTCCGACCGAGCCATTCCGATGGGCTCGGTCGGAAAAGAATCCGACTCGGATTTCCGGATGGCTCACGACGGGTTCGGAGAGCCCGTCAGCCATCCGGAAATCTCTCTGTACTCCCCGGCTGCCTCTTTGCGACCGAGGGAGTACGATGGCAGTTTCACTGCCTTTTCTTGCCGGTCTTTCCGGCACGAAAAGGCAGTCGGTCACTGTCTTTGGGGGCCCCCAGTGGGACCCCCGTGGGTGCAAGGTCGCCGAATGGCGGCCTGGAGGCACCTATGGTGCCCCTCTGTTGAACCCTGCACCCAGTGGCAGGCACCTTGGGGTGCCGGCCACAGGGTGCAGGGTTGAACTGCACCCCTGCTTTCTCCAATGCCAGCATGCATTCCGTCCGGAATGCATGCTCCCATTGTGGGAGATACGAGTGCGACCGAACAGGGTTCGGTCGCATCGTACTGCCTGGGCCGTAACCGACGACAGCAGGTCGGTCGGTTACGGCTCCGGACCGATGTCGGACGGACCTGAGTCCGTCCGACATCGGAATCGGCCCCATAGTTGGGATTACCAATTGAGGAAGAGTTTCCTAATACTATGCCAAAGATCTAAATCAATATTAAGATTTTTTAAACAATCTTATACCCAACCCCTTTCTCCGGCTCTAGAAATTTATCGTGCAAAAGCCCAAAGTGGAGCCCTGTATGGAGCAGAGATTTGGGGGTACACCTCTGTTAGTAAATTAACGATCTGTGAAAATACCTTTGCTAGGGCTCTCATTTCGCTACCAATTACAACACCACTCACCCCACTTTTCTGTGACCTTGGGTTAAAGAAAATTGGCGACCTGGCTGCCTTGAGACCCCTAATTTACTGGTTGCGCCTATGGACTACTCCTCAATTAACTGATTATCGCAATTCCCTACGGGAGGTCCTGGCGATTAACGGCGCAAAACATCTACCCTGGTTTAAACACATTGCTAATTGGTTTTCAACTCTTGAATCTGACAGGTCTGTGAGAGCATCCAGATAGGGCCACTAGACGTGATACTCTCACCCTTAAAACTATGTATTGGAAGGTAGTGGGGGAGCATTACACTAATAATCAATCATGTGGCCAGTTAACTTCTAACTTCCTAAATATAAAATCATGCTCATTATTTGAACCCTTCTTTGATCTAATCTCGCCCCCCCTCGCAAAAAGTTTGTATACTAGGTTTAGATATGGCAATTTGCTCCTGAAATTTCCTGGGAAAGAGGCGGTTGGCCTAGTCTTAGATTCTTGTCCTGCCTGCACTGAAGTTAATGAAACTGAAGAACATATTCTGTTTTTCTGCCCCAAGTATCAGCAGATACGTAGGGGATGGATTAGACCAATATGTCTCAACATGGGTGTAAGGCAGTACCAGATTGCGCTTAGAATTTTCAAAACAGACACTTCTGGGCCAATAGTCTTTGCTCTTAGTCGTTTTTTATTCTCCTTCTGGATAATTCGCCAACATTTTTTATTGCCGTGTTGTCACATTTAACATGTTGTATATGTATTTTAAATATTAAGTTTTATAATCATGGTTTTGTATTTTTTAACGCACTAGTTGTTGCTTTTGCATCTTTCATGTATGATTAGGTCATTCATATTTATGCATTCATGTTATTTTTAAACTTTGACCTGGGATTGTCATTTGTACTTGAGATAGTAATGGTTTAATACTTTTTTAATTGTAAATATATTTATGTTTTATCTCTGCATACTTTGATGGTTTTTTGTACAATGTCCGAATAAAGTTACATGATGATGATGATGATGATGATGATGTGGAGGAGTGGATCGAGGTCATGGACCCGACCTCGTCGTCTGGTGATGCCCCCCGGAGGCTGCCAAGCAGCCCCAAACGACTGCAAGGTCGGCGATCGCGCCGCAACGTGAAGACCACCAATAATCCACTAGTACTCGGCCCTACTCAGGATCAGGTGCAACCGAGCAAAGATGTGGCCCGGGTGACGGCAACCACGTTCAGGGAAAGCGACTCCCGAATGGGCTCAGAATCTTCAGAGGGCAGTACCGTGAGATCCGACTCAGAGAGCAGCCTAACATTATTTCCTACAGTGACGCCCCAGACTGCAGATGATATACTGGGCTTATGAGATACGAAACTGACTGCTCTGTTCACCCATGTGTCAGCTGAGTATGATGGCGCCGGCACACTGGTTCATGATCATACATATCCTTTTTTGTTGTATGAATATAATGGCATCGTAATGTTAGTTATATCAGCCCGGGCTCAGATAAGCTAATGAGTGTGGATATTATCACATGGTCGGCGCAAGAGTCATCCCCTTACTTGCGTATGCAACAGTTCAATACAGCAAAGTTCAATATGTTGTATTTTTGGTTTGGCCCAGCTTAGTTCACTGGCCGGGCCTTGTATTAGTGTTACAATGGGAGTTTAGGGGTTCTGGCACACAGCAGCTAATATGTCCTACGTTGCGTTTATTATCCCTAGTTCTGATCACACACACCATAGTTACCATACAATGCACAAGCTCGACACATATAACTTAATTACATGGAATGTTCGGGGTCTAGGATCAGTGCAGAAGCGGCATAGGGTGCATGCACAACTGATTAGGCGCAAGGCGCAGAAAGTATTCTTGCAGGAGTCCCACTTAACGGAATCGGAAGCCGCCAAAATGCGGAAGAAATGGAAGGGTCAGATGTTCTCTACTAATTACTCGTCATTTTCCAGGGGTGTAACGATCTGGATCAGATATGGAGTCCCGTTTGAAGTGTTAGATAAGAGAATAGATGCACAGGGTAGGTAATTTTTTTTACGTGGGACACTAGATGGCATACATGTTGTATTGGGTAATTTATATGCTCCAAGTTTCGATCAGAACAAATACTTTCTGGGATTAAACACGATACTAGCAGGTTGGGAGGCATACCCGTGGATCAAGGGGGGCGACTGCAATGCAGTTATGGACATTGGACTCAACCGTTCACATCCACCCCTACATGGAGCGGGCACAGTTAAACAAGCAGAGGCTCTGTGCAATTTGGTGGACGGAAGGTCCTTATGTGATGTGTGGAGGTTGAAGAATATGCTAAATAAAGATTACTCTTTCTATTCCCCGGTACACCAATTGCATACCAGAATAGATAGGATCATGTGCTCCCTTTCCATAGCCGCTCAGGTGACGCACGCCACGTATTTAGCAAAAACCTTCTCAGGTCATAATCCTCTAGAGATTCCCCTTACCTGGGGTAGAATACCCACCCCGGTACCCACATGGAAGCTTTGGGCCCAGCTGCTAGAAGACACCGTGTTCCGCACCACCCTATCGACTACACTTATACACTATTTTTTGGAGAACGGTAACACTGCGTCCTCAATCTTAGTTGAATGGGACGCACTCAAGGCAGTAATCCGGGGAACTGCGATCAGCGCCACAGTGGGAGCAAGACAGGAGGTACATAAGAATCTGAAGGCAGTAGAGGATAATATGAAAGGGCTGGAACAAGAAGCGGCGAACGATTCCACTAAACAGGCTCCCTTGCAAGAGGCACGTATCCAACATGCGGAGTTATTAGAAATCCTCAGGGTAAACGACTACAGGGCCTTTACTCAGATAAAACACACCAAGGCAGATACATCGGGGACCCTGCTAGCAAAAATATTGAGAGAAGACCCACCGACCATTGTCATTAGTCAAATTACCACGCCTGGGGGAAATGTGGTATACACGCAACAAGATATTAATGATGCCTTCAGTACCTATTACGAGACACTCTATAGTAAACCACTCTCATTAGACACCACATTAATAGATACATTCCTAGAGGATCTACCTTATCCACAACTCCCTGCAAACATGCGAGACACTGTAGCAGGTCCCATCACTAGGGCGGAAAAAAGAGCCGCTATAAATGGGCTCCCACGTAATAAGGCAACGGTTTTGGATGGTTTACCGGTGGAATTTTTTGGTACCTACTCGGAGGCCTTACTTCCCCAATTGGAAGAGCTATATAACAAGCCGCTAGAATTGGGCCACCTTCCCTACACTACTACGCAAGCATTAGTAGTATCACTACCAAAACCAGGGAGGGAAACAACAGACATGACAGGGTATCGCCCGTTATCGCTATTGGCGACGGAATATAAAATATTAAGTAAAATTTTGGCAAACAGACTACATCCCTAGTTAAATAAGTTAATACACATTGACCAATGCGGATTCATACCAGCCTGCAGCACGTCATTAAATATCAGGAGGCTACATCATATAATGGCAGCCAACTTAGAACAATACACAAATGCTGGCTGTATCGCACTTGATCTACGACAGGCATTTGATACGTTGTCATGGAATTATATGTTCAAGGCTATCGAAAAGTTTGGGTTGCCCCTCGACTATCTTCAATGGATACGCCTGCTATACGAGGCCCCTACGGCGAGAGTCCGAACAGGTAAACACATATCACGAGAATACCGGGTGTACATGGGCACGCGTCAGGGCTGCCCCCTGTCCCCACTATTGTTTGTACTGGCACTAGAACCACTAGCACTTCGGCTACTACAGGAGGCTGTCCAATGTGGGATACTGATTGGCACCTCCACACATTTGATATCTGCCTATGCGGATGACAATCATTTACATGCAGGATCTCCTGGGCGAGCTACACCCAATCCCAAGAATCTTCGCATGGTTTGAACAGATATCCGGCCTAGCCATTAACGAATCAAAATCGAATGCCTTCTTCTTCCGAGATCATTCACGCCCTGAGGTGATCAACTTTGGGCAGCACTCCCTACCGGTGGCACAACATATGTTTAAATATCTGGGCATCCACATATACCGGTCCCACACGGACATGCTGGAAGGTAACCGTATTATTATTATTAAAATTTGTAAAGTGCAGGCGAATCATCCCCGAGGGGATCTCTCGGCGCCCGGGTAGCAGACAACATATTAAGAAGTGCTCATTAGAACAGCCAGGTTTTAAGCAGTTTCTTGAACTGTGCCAAATTGGAGCAGGCTCGAATATCATCTGGCAGTCTGTTCCAATGGGCGGGGGCTAGGTGAGAAAAAGCACGACCGCTCATTTTGGCTCTCCTGATTCTCCGGGTGCAGAGCAGTTGTCGGCTGCTCGATCTCAGTTGGCGCACGGGGATATATGGTTTTAATTTTTTCATTAGATAGGCGGGACCCATCCCCTGAAGTGATTTAAACACTAGACACAGGAGCTTAAAGACTGCTCTTTTCCTGATAGGGAGCCAGTGCAGTTGTAGCAAAAGGGGTGCTGACGGAGTTCGTGCAGGTTTGTTGAGGGCTAGACGCGCTGCTGTATTTTGGACAACTTGCAACCTAGACAATAAATCTTCCCTAATCCCTACCAGTAGCGAATTTCCATAGTCTAGTCTACTGACTAGAAGCACCTGTATAAGGGCTTTTCTGGCCGAAAGGGGAATCCAAGGGAACATTTTTCTCAGCATTCGCATCATACCGAAGCAGGTGCCCGAGATGGTGTTCACATGCTCCTCCATGGAAAGTCTGTCATCAATTATGATGCCCAGATTCTTCGCCCACTTTTTTGGTGTAGGAGCTTCCCCGAGTTCTACAGGCCACCAATCAGGGTCCCATAACTCCTCTGCTTTCCCGAACAGCAGAATCTCAGTTTTATTGGAGTTAAGCTGTAAGAAGTTCTTGCTCATCCATGTGGCTATTTTTAGCATACAGTTCTTAAACTTTGCTCCGGTCAAAGCGGGATCCGTCTCTATGGGGACTATCACTTGAGTGTCCTCCGCATACGAGATCGTATCAAACCCACAAGATCTAATGATAGTGGCCAGAGAGGACACATAGATACTGAACAAGGTGGGGCTTAAAATGGATCCCTGAGGGACCCCCTTGTCCACTACCGTGGTCTGTGACACAAATGTGTCCAATTGGACACATTGTATTCTGTCGGTCAGGAAGCTTTGCAGCCATTTTAAGGCCATTCCTCTGACACCAATCTCTCGTAGCTTATCCAAAAGGATTCTATGAGAGATGGTGTCGAAAGCTGCCGACAAGTCAAGAAGAACTAACATCGTGGGAGTCCCCTTGTCCAGCGCCATCCTTATCGTGTCTGTTACTTCATTCAATGCGGACTCGGTGCTATAACATGCACGGAAACCTGACTGAGAAGGATCAAGTAGGTTATTTTGTTCCAAATAGTCCGAAAGTTGTTTATTAATCAGAGTCTCCATAATTTTAGAGCAACATGGGAGGAGAGAGATGGGTCTGTAATTTTGTAGATTCGAAAGATCGGCTAATGCTTTCTTTAGCAATGGCTTGATTTGCGCCTTCCACTTAAAAGGAAACGTGGCCGTAGCTAATGATATGTTACAGACTTCCATGATCGAGTGGGACAGGGCCGGTGCGAGATCTGAGATAATGAAAGGAGGGGCCAGGTCTAACGGGGAGCCTGATTTAGTGTGCGCTAATAAGGACAGTACTTGCTCAGAGGTGATGACTGAGAAAGACTCTAAGTTGGGAGAAAGAGGGTCTTCCGGGGGCTGTACTACCACCCTAAGAGCCTCTTCCGAACCAAAGGAGCTATAGATTTTATCAACCTTTTGTTTAAAATGATTAGCTAAGTCGTCACATAGCCTTTGCGTCGGCGGGAGGGAGGAATTATTTGCTTTGGGTTTGGTGAACTCCTTGAGGATCTTAAAGAGCTCTTTAGAAGAGCTCTTTGCTTCAGAGATTCGAGTGCCTAAATGCGATCTTCTGGCTATGTTACAGCTATTTAGATATGCTCTATGTGCTGTTCTATAGGCCAGTTTATCCCCCTCCAACTTTGTTTTTCTCCATTTTCTCTCACTGATTCTGCATATGGCTTTTTCTTTCTTAAGGCTCTCTGAATACCATGGGGCTGGGGATGCCCTTTCCCAGATTTTAACTACCCTGAGCGGGTTGATGAATTCGAGGGCCTCAGTTACAGAGGCCTCCAATATTTCCAATGCTGCGTCGCTGTCCGCACAGTTGTTAAATGAAGGGGTAGTGTACGCCGAGCTAAATGATGTTAATGTCACTTTCCTCCAAGATCTATGAGAACTCCACCGGCATTGGGGCTGGCTTGCTGGTTTCGGAATATCCAGAGAGAATCCTAGAACCAGATGGTCAGTCCAGCTTAGTGCCAAAGGGGGTTCTACTATTAGATCCTGGATGTTCGTAAAAATGGTGTTCAGCGTATGTCCCGCTGTATGTGTAGGGCTGAATACTCTAGGGAAGAGGCCTAGCGACTCCATAGCTGCTATTAAACATGCGGAGTCTGAGTTGGAGATGGTGTCTAAATGATGATTGAAATCCCCTACAAGTAGGAAATTATCTGCTGGCAGGGTGTAGGGGGCAAGACTTTCCAATAATGAGGTGCAGAAGGATTTCTTACTTTCACCAGGGGGATGGTAAACTACAGCTCCCATCCACCTTATGCCATGAGCAAGCTCCAGCCTGAATACCATTAACTCCATGCTGGGGGTAGAAACAGTGTCCAAGATCTTAATATGCTGCGATAGCCGCGTGGCTATAGCCAGACCTCCTCCCCTCTTACCTGTTCTATCTAATCTTGCTACTGTATATTCTGCAGGGAAAGCAATTGCCAGAGCTGGTGTGGATTGATTATGCAGCCAGGTCTCTGTAAAGAGACAAATATCTGGTTTCAAATCATCCAACATATCCCAAATTTCAGCTGCATGCTTAGGGATAGATCTGGCATTAAGGTACAAGCCCTGAAAGGTACCTGCTTGCCCTCCCTTATTCTGCTTTCCCTCCCTAAGCGTCTGCTCGTTTAGTGCTCGATGGCTTGTGGGGTGAGGGTGAAGGGGGTCTGTTGTTTGCTGTAAGTAGGCCACGGACCAGTCACACTGTGGGCATTTGCCGGAATAAAAACCATTTTCTACTAATATTTTTCCTTTACACCCCGTGCTAATGGCTTATCCCTTAGTTCCAGTAGCACAGCTTTAGAATAAGTTAACGGGGGCATTTAAAATACCTGTGTGAAAACGGGCAGAGTTTCCTGTCAGCTGGCAGCATCCAGGCGCGGACGGGCTTGCCTTAGGCGCGCCAGCGGCGCGTCTGCTGCGCGTGCGCGCGGTGAATTTATACCCCGGGAGGCAGAATAAACACTAGAGCGCTAACCGCTCAGAAAATGGCGACCAAAGACGGCCCGCTAAGTTCTAATCAGGCTACCTCTCTCCACTCAATCGGTCTGATGCCAAGACTGCGGTGGACCGGAGAGTTGCCTTACTGCAACCGAGTGTCCCCAATAATATTGCACAAAGCCCCAATAAGTCAGCAAACAATATTACACAGATTAAAAACTGAGTATACACTTAAAATAAATGGTGATTAAAAAGAAGCTTTCAGCATTTCAGAAGTGCCTGCTACTCCGCTGCGCGTCCGCGCACGCGGTGAATTTATACCCCGGGAGGCAGAATAAACACTAGAGTGCTAACCGCTCAGAAAATGGCGACCAAAGACGGCCCGCTAAGTTCTAATCAAGCTACCTCTCTCCACTCAATCGGTCTGATGCCAAGACCGCGGTGGACCAGAGAGTTGCCTTACTGCAACCGAGTGTCCCCAATAATATTGCACAAAGCCCCAATAAGTCAGCAAACAATATTACACAAATTAAAAACTGAGTATACACTTCTGGAAGGTAACCTTAAAAAGGCGATCAGGGGAACACGCTCAAGGGTCGCTTTTTGGACTACGCTGCCTCTCTCGGCGATGGGCCGAGTGGCAGTGTCCAAGATGGTGGTACTCCCCGGCTCCTCTATTACTTCACTAATTTACCAATTATCAGACACATGAACTAGTCAAATCCCTATACTACATGGGGCAGGGACGTCACCTCGTCAAATGGTTATACTTGAGCATCCGGGCACACGCAAGATACCCCTAGACGCCCTCCAAGCAAAATGGGTGGCAGATGCGGGACGGGCAATATCAGACAGGGAATGGGCTGATATTTTGGAACACCCAAAGAAGGTAACCCGAAATGCAAAGTTCAAGTTCATACAATGCATGGTCCTCCATAGAGCTTACCTTACACCACACCGCCTACAACGAATGTTTCCAAGTACACAACATCAATGCCCCAGATGCCAGCTGGCGGAGGCCAACCTAATTCATATGCTGTGGGCATGTCCACGCCTGAGAGAATTCTGGGGGGAGGTCAGACGACTAATAGGGGAGGCTACACATCTTCAAATAGAAGACTCAGTGTTGGAGTGCCTGCTGGGTCTTCGTAAGAGTAAGTCACTGCAGAAGGTCCAGCTCCGCTTCCTGGATCTGGCACTTATAATTGCCAAAAAATCCATTACCACAAGATGGAAATCAGCCAAACCCCCTGCAATATACACATGGCACAGCGAGGTGTTACGTTGGGGTGGGGCTGAAAGTGCCGCTATACGCCAAGAGGGGGCCCGTGGGCTATGGAAAAATCAGATATCTATGGAATGGGATGGAATGTTAGAAGCCTTTAAAAGCACTAACCCTGATCATACACCTGAAACCCCGAACATGCAGTGGACCGTGACGCAGTGCTGCTAAACACAAACTTAGTATAGTGGACAGAAATAGGGGAGATTCTCAAGACTGTTTAAAGAAATATGCAACCAGAAATAGGATGTAACGAATATTCTGACGTGGATGAGAATGCCAGACCACGGCGGATGGGGGGTGGGGTGAAGGACAGTTGTTACTAGTTAAAAGTTTACCTATTATTCGTTTCTGTATAATTATGTCAAAGCCTAAATTATATATAGGACAAACATTACTGGCAATGATAAGCAATTGGATGCGTCATCGTTTGATGTCTATGTCATATGCAATGTCAAATGGATCAGAAACAATGTAAAGTTACTTAAGTATGATTGATTGTAACAGATATAAATGGAAAACCAATAAAGTATGTTTTAAAAAAAAAGTAAGCACTAAAGGCACCCACTTTGTCAATAAGTCATCTTTCGACCCTTCATTGTTCATGAAGTAGTTTTCAATGTAAGTACCAATACTGGCCCCAGACAGTGTCTTGTAAGGAAAGTGTTTACAACCTCCATCTCCATGGTGTAAATGCACCATCTCTGGGTTGTGGTCAGAGCTCATGCTTCCTAAGTGTTCTGTGTATTCTGTTCTGCCTGTCCCCAGCCCAATCCAAGTCCCGGTTCACACAGTAGGGGAGGCCCTGCCCTGGCCCTCCCTCAGTACTCTTGGCAGTTACAACTCAGTCCTCTCCCAGGTATGAGTCGCTACCGCCTTCCTCGAGTATTTTTAGGGGGACTCTCCCTGTCAGCTTAATAGCTACTGCAACGACCCTTCACTGGTCATCCACTACTGGGTACTTTGACACTTGCCTCGTATTTCCCTATTCAGCACCTATGCCTCTACTTAGCATTTTTTTATAAGGTTATATGAACTCTTATACTGCCATACCGCTGCTGTAACACTGTCTTTATACTTATCTGGAAACCCCAATAAAAATAGTTGCAAAAAAAGTGTTCTGTGTATTCTGTTGCTCCATGAATGCGTTCAGAGTGCACAATCGATCTAGAATGAAGGTTGTGTATGGGGTAGTAAAATGTGTATTCCAGCCCCTCTGGAATAAGTCATCATGTATCTGCCAGGTTCGAGCTTCATAGCCAGGAATCAACGCCCTCAGTTTCTCACCACCAGAGTGGCTGGTAATGGGGATGCCATCTATTATGTTTTTGTTAGCACAGCTATAGCCTCCTCCCCAAATGGATGGTACCTGCATACGTCCGATTGGATGTGGTATCAGCCAGCCAAAGGTTTCCAGTTGAGAGGAGGTGGGTACAGAAAGGTTTGAAATTGCTATGTTTACTATCCAGAGCACTCTCTAGTATCAGGTACCTTCCTTCCTTCTGTACTGTGCAGTATCACAAAGAGCACCCCTGGTCCAACCCATATCAATGCCCTGTTTGTGTACGATGAATATGTTGTGGCGTACAGCTGTCTCCTCCACCAAGTGTGAATCTTGGCACCCTCCACTCACATCAGGTGCGTCGCCTGGTCAAATTGTAACAGATGTCTCCACCAAATTGAAGGGCCTGGGGGCTATACGCTTTTGAGTAATTTACACTTTTGAGTAAGCTTACTACTTTCTGGTTAACCACAAAATCTGTGTGGATATTACACTTTTGTTGTAAATTAACATCCAGATTTTGTGAGTTACACTTTTGTAGTAAATTTACACTCATATTTTGTGACTAGCCAAAAAGTAGTAAACTAACTGTCCCAAAACACGTAATCATTAACAAACCTATTTCCTGGGCATGATGGCATTGAGGCTTATTTTAGCATTAATTGAAACAAAAAAAATGCTCAAATAATTAATTTTCTCATTCCCAGTCCTATGTCCTGAGTAACTCCATGTTCTTTTACTAAGCGCCATTGTCTGCCCTCAACCCACCTGACCCTGAATGTAAATGCAATGACCATTGAGTTCTGAGAGGGAGCAGAAGCCATTCAGCATGGGTATGACTATTCACTGACCCCTGCTAGCGGCAGGCAGACAGGGCGGAGTGGAGGTCTCTGTGCTGAGCATTCACGCTGCTTGCAGACCGCAGTCACTTGTACATTCATTGCATGTAAATAAGGTTTACTTCCAAGCTTACTTCAGCAGAGTTCATGGAGGTGCTTCAGCGGACTACCCCAGATGAGGGTCGAAGATGGAGCAGTGCTACATAAGCACCTGCGGCCTTAGTATGTGCACTCTGAGGGCTCAAGTAGCCGGTGCAGTGGCACCCCTTCCACCTATAGAGCCTGGTGCCCTTGCTGGAGATGGTGCTAATGGGCATGACAAATGTACCAATGCAGGTGCTGAGAGATGCCTGAATACTAGGAGATCTATGAGAGGAGGTGGTGGGTTCGGGGTGCCAGATAGGATAGCTGAAAGTAGTGTCCACAAATACTAGGTTCAAACTAATCCAGAACATACTGTACCATACATAGTTGACGACTACCTGCCGACAAAAAATGTTTAGTTTGGTCCCTGATAAATGTCCCATATGACACTCAGACAATAAAGGTCTAATGCATAGGTTCTGTAGATGCACAGTCATACACTAGTAGTCATACACTAGTAGTGGAAGGGGGCCATGTACACCACTGAACAAATGGTGAGTATCACAATAGTTAGCAGTCTCAAAATATGAGTATACATACTGCACCAAAAATTAAGTATGAGAATAATTTTGTAGATGTGGCACTCCCATTGGTCAAGTGGCGGCTAATCATGGCAAAGTTATTTGGAAGAGACCTACATTAAATAGACAGAAGCAAACAGCTCAGCAATAATAAACTGCAGCAAAGAAAATAGAAGGAAGGGTGAACCACCCACACAACTATCTGGGACATGATACTCCTGAAACTAGGTGAGAGAAATGATGAGAAAACTGCCTGAATCAGCACAATGGGAAACACCTACCAAGTGCCACTAGAGGAGGCACAGTGGGGCAGCTGAGTGTGCGTGCCACGGTGGTTCCATCACTGCGAGTGGAATACTATGATGCATGGACTTTTATGCATGACAGATGAGTATGACACGCACACATGGCCACTCCCTCAGCGTATACTGTGTTGCCATGTATATTAATGATTCACTACTTGTGGTGATTTGCCTAATATTCGAAATGCATACTATCTTCGGTGCAACCTTACTACTGCTTGATGATAGAACATTGCCCTCATTGAATGGTCCGACATCTCTTTAGTTCCTTTAAGTTGTTGACATTTAGGGGCCGATTCCGATCTCGGTCGGAGGCGCACCCAATAGCATTCGGTCGGGAAAAAAGCCATGCGAAAGCCTGTTTCCCGACCGATCCGTACAGCACACCGAACGAGTAAGTACGATGCGCACAACAGCAAAGAATCCGGCCGAGCCGTACTCACCCAAACCAGGTCCTGTTCCCCGACCGAGGCGAATCCGGAAACGCCGAATCGAGTCGCACGGAAGGAAATATGCAGCTCCGTCCGGCCGAACGAGTACGATGCGCTTTCCGTACGCGCCGAACCCGTCGCCTACGCACGGCACGTCAAAGCATCCGGGAGAGGCGCACATAAGCTCCGATTCGCGCCACAACACGATCCACGGCTCCGAGACGAACACGCCAGCGACGAGGATGAGGCGAAGCGACGAGGACGAAGCGACGAGGACGACGCGAGCAGCGAGAAGGACGAACGACACGAACCAACCATGAATCCCTTCGTCCCGATCATACCAATATTCTACATTTACTACCGGAACAGGCACGGACGCGTACGGCGCAGAAGGTAAGCCAGACACCAACCACAAAACACATACAACACGTACACGACACATCACACACACACACAGAGGGATGCAGAATATACTTACACCAGCAACAGCAGCACCATAGGGGCGGGATGCCCATCACCAATGCCACATATGCACACAGGGGCCTGAATGCGCACCACCACCCCTACCCAGGGGGCAGGATGCCTACCACTACTACCACCCTTAGCCAGGGGGGCTGGATGCCTACCACTACTATCACCCTCAGCCAGGGGGCTGGATGCCTACCACTACTACCACCCTTAGCCAGGGGGCTGGATGCCTACCACCACCCTTAGCCAGGGTGGGCTGGATGCCTACCACTACTACCACCCTCACCCAGGGGGGGCTGGATGCCTACCACTACTACCACCCTCACCCAGGGGGGGCTGGATGCCTACCACCACCCTTAGCCAGGGTGTGCTGGATGCCTACCACTACTACCACCCTTAGCCAGGGGGGGCTGGATGCCTACCACTACTACCACCCTTAGCCAGGGGGGCTGAATGCCTACCACTACTACCACCCTTAGCCAGGGGGCTGGATGCCTACCACTACTACCACCCTTAGCCAAGGGGGCTGGATGCCTACCACTACTACCACCCTTAGCCAGGGGGCTGGATGCCTACCACCACCCTTAGCCAGGGTGGGCTGGATGCCTACCACTACTACCACCCTTAGCCAGGGGGCTGGATGCCTACCACTACTACCACCTTCACCCAGGGGGCTGGATGCCTACCACTACTACCACCCTCACCCAGGGGGCTGAATGCCTACCACCACCCTTAGCCAGGGGGGCTGGATGCCTACCACTACTACCACCCTCACCCAGGGGGGCTGGATGCCTACCACTACTACCACCCTCACCCAGGGGGGCTGAATGCCTACCACCACCCTTAGCCAGGGGGCTGGATGCCTACCACTACTACCACCCTCACCCAGGGGGGCTGGATGCCTACCACTACTACCACCCTCACCCAGGGGGGCTGGATGCCTACCACTACTACCACCCTCACCCAGGGGGGCTGGATGCCTACCACTACTACCACCCTCACCATGCCTACCACCACCCTTAGCCAGGGTGTGCTGGATGCCTACCACTACTACCACCCTTAGCCAGGGGGGGCTGGATGCCTACCACTACTACCACCCTTAGCCAGGGGGCTGGATGCCTACCACTACTACCACCCTTAGCCAGGGGGGCTGGATGCCTACCACTACTACCACCCTTAGCCAGGGGGCTGGATGCCTACCACCACCCTTAGCCAGGGTGGGCTGGATGCCTACCACTACTACCACCCTTAGCCAGGGGGGCTGGATGCCTACCACCACTACCACCCTCACCCAGGGGGGGCTGGATGCCTACCACCACCCTCACCCAGGGGGGGCTGGATGCCTACCACCACCCTTACCCAGGGGGGGCTGGATGCCTACCACTACTACCACCCTCACCCAGGGGGGCTGGATGCCTACCACTACTACCACCCTCACCCAGGGGGGGCTGGATGCCTACCACTACTACCACCCTTACCCAGGGCAGGCTGGATGCCTACCACTACTACCACCCTCACCCAGGGGGGGCTGGATGCCTACCACTACTACCACCCCCACTCATAGGATGGACAATGCATGACACAACCAGCACACCACAACCTAGGGAATGCAAGAAGAAGACATCCCCCCAACACCATGACAAGCGTGTGTATACTGTGTCAAATGCCTACAACACCGAACATGACTTTGAACATACAATGTGACCCCCTAGCACATGTGCCACACATATATGTGTGTGGCACCCACAATGCAAGCAGGCTATGACCATTGTGGCAATGGGGACCAAACCCCCATCATCACAGTGACCAAAATGTAAGTGTGGGGTCCATAGCTGAAGTACACTTTGAACATTGTGGCAATGGGGTCCAAACCCCCATCATCACAGTGACCAAAAGGTAAGTGTGGGGTCCATAGCTGAAGCACACTTTGAACATTGTGGCAATGGGGTCCAAACCCCCATCATCACAGTGACCAAAATGTAAGTGTGGGGTCCATAGCTGAAGCACACTTTGAACATTGTGGCAATGGGGTCCAAACCCCCATCATCACAGTGACCAAAAGGTAAGTGTGGGGTCCATAGCTGAAGCACATTTTGAACATTGTGGCAATGGGGTCCAAACCCCCATCATCACAGTGACCAAAATGTAAGTGTGGGGTCCATAGCTGAAGCACACTTTGAACATTGTGGCAATGGGGTCCAAAACCCCATCATCACAGTGACCAAAAGGTAAGTGTTGACAAAGAAAGAGGTGCAACTGCCAAACTGCATGGATGATTCCTGGTCACAGAACAACAAACACATCAGTGGCAAAGAAGTGTATGTGTCCCATTGCAACATAAATTGGGGGAGCCAAATACTGCAGTGCAAATAAGACATACCTTTGGCCATGTGCAGACAAACAACACCCATGGGGGCTGACACCGTCACCAATCATCAATGACACAATGACAGAAGTGACCATCAGAATGCAGACCCACATATTTGCACCAATGGGCACACACATGCAGATACCCTGTGGAGACTGCAGATGTGAGGTGAACAGATACCATACCATGGCAGCAATGGGACACACAAACCATGATCATTGTGCTGACCGATGACCTAGGAGTCCCAGGGACAGCAGGGGAAACCCACCAAACTACATACAGCCAATGGCACACCCAAGATATGCCAATGCAGTGGTGCAGATGCACAAACACAAACAGGCAGACCCACACTGCACATCATACACAACAGGTGAGGGGGGTGCCAGTGTCCCCAGGCAACCACACAACACATGAGGAGACCTGAATACCAATCATACAGATGTGCATACAGTGCCACACAAAGGTAACTCATGGATCCAAATCCCCTATGTGGGCAAGCAGGCATTGTCAGATGAGAGGGAGCACAAATCACACATGTCACACAGGCACGTAGGGACAGCAACTGACACAGCAAGACACAGACACACCACAGCACCACCCCCAGGGCCCCCACAATGTGGTGACCCTGGGCTGCATTACAATCCCACTGTGATGACAAAGCTAAATGTGGTTCACACTGTGAACCACAGTCATGTGTCCTGAGCAACTAACTACCATCACACCTACACAAGCACAAATCAAACAGCATGGCCAGTAAGCCAAGGCCAACATGGAGGCAGGGGCCTAGCCGGGCAACAACTCTCATCTGCACACACTCAACACCACACCCTCGACCTCCAACAATGTGCAGCAGTGAAGCACACATGCACTGGTGACATTGCACATGCACCCATGACTATTCCAGGGTGGTGGGTGGGAACCAAGGTGCAGAAACACATCACACATGGACACTCAACAAGACTCCTGAATGTCTGACACACTGCACACTACGCTGTACATGGACATGACGGCAATACCACACCAACCAATGGGATCCCAGCCACAGTCACACACCAATGAAGAAGCCAAGGTCACCCACAAAGAACACACATAGACAACAACCAACATTGCAGCCCGGACCCTGAGGAGTGCCAGCAGTCACACACACAACGTGTCACAATCACTGAAAGATAACACAAACTAGAAATCACATGACAGGGGCAAACAACAAGTGCCAAGGGGAAACCTGACTGTGACCCATCTGCGTCTGCACACAAACTCAGCCCTGACAGCAAACACACCTATGGGTGACACCCTGATGACCAGTAATGTGCCATGCACCCACATCACAGAGAACCCAGGGCGAAGACTTTGGGGGAACATAGGTCAACTCAGCTAGCATCACAAACAGGTACAACACTAGGGATCACAGCATGCACAGCTAAACGGAAGTGAACACACAGACATGCACATACAACACACACCTTGGGCGCAGGCAATGTCACAGGAGTACACACTGCCATGAGGGGACTCCACTCCTGTGTGAGGAAAGCTGTGCCATATGTTGCCTCAGTAGGGCCCCATCATGTCAGCTGAGCACTTGGGCACACAATCAACAATTAGCACCAAATGAGGGCTCCCGTAACATCAGCCTGGTCATGGAAGTGCCAACGGAATCATCAGCACAGATCCAACACACTTGTATAGCAATGTTGCACTGACAACACAGATGAGTCCTTCCCCATTGATGCCCAAACCTGCATGTCCACTGGAGATGGCCACACGGTCAGGGAAGTAGACGAATTGAACAATGGCAGGCACAACAGATGTGCAGGGGTGGAAGCCACAGATGTGAAATAGGCAATCTGAGTAGGGAATCCCATTGCCAAATACTGAACACATGACACCCTCAGATGCTGCTATGGATGACATGGATACACCACAGGATAGGACACATTCCCCCTGGACCACATGGGTTCCTGCACAGTAACACTTCATTATCATGAGACCAAATATCACCATCACTGCAGCAAGGGCATGGTTAGCATAATCAACATCATGTACATCAGAAGCAAAAGCACTAGAGAACAGAAAGTTGCTTTATTCAGCATATGTGGCATTAAAAGTAGAAGTCCAGTAGAAAATAAACAAAGGCCAATGGCCAGTCCATCAACAAAGTCACAAGTGGGTGACAGTGGCAGATGCCACCCTACACATGCCTGCACAAAACCAGGGACAATCCATTAGGAGGGGCAACCGGGGGTAGGCCAGGCACCGCAGGGACAGGATCAGGGCTCACCAGGAGGAAGCAGGGAAGGGGTGGTGGGTGCTGGAGAGCCACTGACAACTGCAGTGGAGGTGTCTGACATGGTGTGTGCCGGCACAACTGGGGGCATGGCTCAGATGTTGTGGGTGCCGGCACGACTGCAGTGGACCCTGCAGATGGAGTGGACAGGTCCGCCACTGCAGTGCCCAAGTCAGACAGGGTGGTAGTGGACTCCACTGCAGTGCCTACCACCAGGGGAGGAGAATGGGGAACAGGCAAGGTGGGCTGGACAGAGGGGAGGACACCCTCACCACATCAGTGGCACAGACAAGCGCAGCGGGGGGTGTGGTGCCGGGAGAGCAAGTGGCAGGGGGAGAAGGCCGGAGCCTCTTGGGGATGGTATATCTGTGGGTGGGGGAACCTGGGGCAGGGTGTGGTGGGGGCACCTGTGGAGTGGGGGCCTGAGGGATGGAGGAAGGAGACCTGGTGCTTGAGCTGCAGGGCGGCGGCGGGGTCTTGCTCTTACCACTCCGGGGGGACTTGCGGGTGGGGGCCTCAGTCTGTCTGCGCCTGGGGAGGGTGTCCGGGGGCGAGGGGCACTCTGCTCCGTGTGGGGGGCTTCCTCTTCCCCCTGGATGCTGGAGCAGCTGGATCGGAGGGGAAGAGGCCGAGGTCACTGAGGAAGAGGCGCTGGGTCTTTGGGGTTGCAGGTGAGGCAAGGGAGGGTGCTTTGGAGGGAGAGGCAACTGAGGACTGCGCAGTGCCCGTGGATGCGTGTGTGTGTGTACCAGGGCCCCATCCCCTGTGAGTCTGGTTTCAGTCCCCTGACTGTGCGTGCATGTGCGTTTTGTTTGTGGCGTGTGTGTCTGTGTGCTGGACGTGTGTGTGCTGGTGTGTGCCTGTGCGGGTGTGTGTGTGCTTGGGACGGGTAAGGTGCTGGGGAGTGTGGATGGAGCAGAGGCAGGAGGGGTGAGGGACTGTCTGAGGAGGGACACTGCTGCCGTCAGGGAGGAGTCCATGGACCTATTGCCCCTCTGTAGGTCAGACATGCCCGATGAGATGCCCTCCATGAACGACACCAGCTGAGTCAACAGAGCGGTGTGCGCATGGAGGACACTCAGCATGGCTGTCTGCCCTACATGGAGCTGGCGAAGGAGGTACACAGACTCCTCACTCAGGGCAGCAGGGGACACAGGGGCAGGGGCGCGGTGCCTGGCCCAAAGGAGACACGCTCCCGAACATGGGAGCCTCCACGGACCTGGGGAATGGGAGCCGATGGGAGGGCGGTGGTGGTGCTGGTGGTGGCGGGGACAGCAACACTAGCTGGGGTGTGGTGGCTGCTGACACCCGCCTCCATAAGGGAGTCATCCTCCGAGTTGCTCTGGTCCTCAGCTGAGGTGGATGGTGCTGAGGACTCCTCGGTGTGGCTCCCCTCGCCCTCCGTGCCACTGGGTCCCTCCGACCACTCCTCGGCTGCTGACCCAGTCTGGCTCTCTGGCTCCTCCTGGTCCGTGGAGCTGTCCCCTTCCGTGGCCGTGGATGTATCTGCAAACAATGGGGAAACAGACAGACATCAGTCACCTGCACCAAACGCACACACCACTGTGAGCACAGCACATTACAGAGCAAGCCCTGGCATCATTAGTTGTACATTGCTAAAAGTGCCCTAACTGAACAGGAGAAGCCAATTGTCAGACTGATGCCAAGCATGGCACTCACATCCCACATGGCCTTGCACCCATCTGTCTGGTGTCTGTTGGATTGCAACACCCCAGTGTGGACACATGCACCAAGTACACAGTAGTTGGACAGTGCAGAGGACACGGTGTGGCATGTGGACATGCACACATCACAGCTCTTGCCACTGAGTCAGTACAGGTTTCCGGATGAAAGGGATGCCCAGAGTCAAATAGGAAATGCATGTGATGCATACCAGCGACAGACACCATGATGCACCCATGTCCTGATAGCCATCGCCACAATGGTGTGCATGTAGCACATGTCACTCCCCTGCAGGACCACCAATAAGTTGACACATGCCATGGCAGAGGCATGACTGCTAAGTCATACATCACTGTCTCAGTGATGTATGACTTGGCAGCCAGACAACAACACTATGCACTGTGTCACAATAGTAGGTCATGGGGAATGCAAGTCCTGGAGCTGCACAAGTGCACATGTACATCCCCCACACAACACATCATCTTAACCCTCATCTGTCCAGGTCATACCTATTGGACATATGGGAGACCTGTGACACTACCCTCTGAACCTGAGCCCCTCACAATCTGCTGTGAATGGGTAACAGCTGCCTGAACTTCACATTCGCATACCCCAGTCTGCACGGGCAGCTGATCAAACACCTATGTGACACACAAGTATCGTCTCCTATGGTCACATCTCCAGGGGCATGCTGAGCCCCTACCAAGAAACACCCCAGCAGTCCTGGCAACTAATCCACAGCACACTGACACAGAGGCAGACACCTGAGGGGTCAAATCACTGCGCACAATGTGTCAGCTGATACACGGGAGTGGGAGTACAGAGTGCATTGCATGGCCTGGAGTAGGCATGACTGTCCTGCTCCACATGAATGAGGGATGAGCCCTGGACAGTGGATAGCTGGCTATGTATGTGTGACACACGTAATCTGCACACTCCTGGGGCCCAAACATTGTTCCCACCCGCTGCATGGGCGTGTGCCACATACCCCAGGCACATGTGGTGGCTCAGCTCAGCAAGTGGACCGCATATCAAAGCAACACGCAGATTACATGTCCAAACACAGGCGTTGTGTGAACAATGGACCCACCCATGATGCCCACAACAGAGTTAGGGAAACAGATGCTGTCCCCCACCTTTAGTGAAGCAAACTGCAAGGACACAGTCCCAAGTGACACAATTCCCTGAATGTAAGGGCCACACCTGGGTATCAGATGAGCAGTGGGCAGTGCACAATAGAGGGACATGGCTCCTGGACAACATGACTGCTGCACTGTGGCAGTTGAACCAGGCCAGAGGAGGGCACAAAGCATGTAATACAGAGTTCACAGTGCAGTCTTTGACTCACCCCCTCCTTGCTGCTGTCTGGCCTTCAGCTGCCCATCCAGGTCTGGAAACACCACCGCCAGGATCTGGAGCATGTGGGAGGTCAGGGTCCGTGTTCCGCCCCTCCTGCGAGGAGGCGACAGCTTCAGCTGGACCCGTGCAATCCTCCGGGTCCAGCCCCGAAGGTCCTGCCACCTCTTCTGGCAGTTGCGGATCCGGCGCTTGTAGACCCCCACGGACCGGACGGCCCGGACGATGTCCTTCCAGATCTCCTGCTTCCGATGGGCATTAACCTGTCAGGATGACAAAGTGAAAAGGCCATTACTACACATGCAACATATCCGTGCATGACACAGTTGCATATACATGTCTCAATCATAGGGGCACATGATGTACACAGGCAGTGCAAAGCTGCCCATGGACAGTTTCCCAGACGTCACTACATGGTATCATTGCATGGGAAGTAAAACCTTGTTCAAATGCACTGTCACTGCTCCATACCTGTCCAGTGCATGTCACTACACACTATGGGGGGTGACAACTACTCAGTGAGCCTGCTAGCCAGTGGCGTGCAGACTTTCAGCCTTGCTAGTCAGACAATATGCACAATCAGAAAGGCAGTGCACAGAACACTCACCTGCTCCCCTGGTGTCCCATACAGCTTGCTGTACTGTGGAAGTAGGCTGTCCAGCAGGGCCTGGTTCTCTTCAAGGCTGAAGGCTGGGGCTCTCTCCACAGTACGTGCCATTGCAGGGTCCAGAGGGGCAGAGACAGCAGCAGTGCAGTGGCAGATGTCGTCCTGGAGCATGTAGTGCAGGCAAGTGAGCTCTCAGGGGAACAGCCAGCAATATATATGTGCTTGAGAGGCAGATACTGTCCCTTGTGTCCAAAGTGATAGGTCCAAGTCGTTTGCATCTTCTGAATCTGGCCAATCCATGGAATAGCAGCACCAAAACACGCCCACAGCATCGTTCAAATCTTCAACTTCATGACATACATGATTTTGCAACATTGTTGTGGGTGACCAACTGATTTTCCAGCAACCGACTCGTTCGAAATTCGAAAACGCGTCCGTTGCCAGGCAAGCCCATTTTCAATGGGTGCGCACCGATCGGTCCATTGCGGTACAACACGTACAGGGGTACAACGCGTACCCGCACACATTGAATGCAATGGGCCGGCCGGGGGCACCGATCGGTCCATTGCAGTACAACGCGTACAGGGGTACAACGCGTACCCGCACACAATGAATGCAATGGGCCGGCCGGGGGCACCGATCGGTCCATTGCAGTACACTGCGTACAGGGGTACAACGCGTACCCGCACACATTGAATGCAATGGGCCGGCCGGGGGCACCGACCGGTCCATTGCAGTACAACGCGTACAGGGTACAACGCGTACCCGCACACATTGAATGCAATGGGCCGGCCGGAGGCACCGACCGGTCCATTGCAGTACAACGCGTACAGGGGTACAACGCGTACAGGGGTACAACGCGTACCCGCACACATTGAATGCAATGGGCCGGCCGGGGCACCGACCGGTCCATTGCAGTACAACGCGTACAGGGGTACAACGCGTACAGGGGTACAACGCGTACCCGCACACATTGAATGCAATGGGCCGGCCGGGGGCACCGATCGGTCCATTGCTGTTCAACGCATCACTGTACATGTGACTGGCATATGTCAGCATGCCTGTCTCAGATGGACATATGCCAGCCACAGATAGCTCCCAGGGAGTGAGGGGCACACCTACATCACGACAGCCTGTCCAAACTTTATCATAAGGCATGTAAGGCTGCATTTCCTATTGTGTGTATGTTGGTGTACATGTTGTCCTGTGGGTGTCACCTGTGGGCAGCCACCCCCAGGCTGTGCACGTGTTCATGGGGACAGGATCCTGGGTGTTACGTGTACATGACCACTGTGATGTGCAACTGTTCATATCTGTGCATGTGCCATGGTCACATTTCACGGTGGTGTATGTGTATGTCATGTCACATACCCCGTGAGTCCCATGTGGGACGGTATGTTTGAGCCAGGGTGTCCCAGTGGCACAATAGTGATGGTCCTCCACAGTCTTTGTGCATGTAGTGTTTACAATGTCTCTGATTTCATGTGCACAATGGGAGACAGTCTCCACATCCAGGTTGTGTGTGCATGGACTTTGATGTTGTGCGTGTGTGTGTCACAGACGTCCATGTCTGTCCTGCCGTGGCAAGTGGGACCACTACCTGTGGGGGTCATGGTTGTTTTGCTGTGGTGTATACATGATACTCCATGTAATGCCAGTGTCCATGTGGCAATACAGGGTCCCTGGGAATGTACCTGTCGTTGAGCTGTGGTGCCTGGGGCACATCTGTCCTCACATGTCACTGTGGGGGGTGATTGTGACACGGCAGCAGGAGATGGGAACTGTGACACGGCCTCATGATATCCAATGGGCCAACCTGGGACTAATTGATGCCACCTGTTGGACCGTGTTGACAGATGTTGGCCATGTATGTACCATACATGTCCTTCCGGAACTGCACACTTCATGTAGTTGTGCCTCATAATGATGTATGTTGGGATATTGAGTGTGTTCAATGCCGCATATGTGGGGTGACTGACAATCTTGCTTACTTCTCCTCTGCACTGCAGGGCTCCTGCTGTCCATCGACCATTCCCAGACCTGGCAACGATGGTGGAACGGGACAGCATCCGACGGTACCGCTTCACCAGGCAGCTGATTGAGGATTTGGCAGTGCAGTTGTCCCCACATTTGCAGCCTGGCTGGCCGTATCCTACAGCGCTGACCCCCAAGGTGAAGGTGATGGCAGCCCTACACTTCTTTGCCACCGGTACCTTCCAACATACTGTGGCGACTGCTGGTGGGATGTCACAGACCATGTTGAGCCGTGTGCTCCGCGATGTTTTGGCGGCAATGTTGCTATTCCTGAACCGGTACATCTATTTCCCTAGACTGCGACGACTCACTGACGTGAAGAGTGACTTTTATGCCCTGGGGAGGATGCCGCATGTCATTGGCTCCATTGATGGGACACATGTGGCTTTGGTACCACCACAGGCCCAGGAGCAGGCCTACAGGAACCGCAAGCACTACCACTCGGTCAATGCACTGGTGGTGTGTCTTGCAGACATGACCATCACACACGTGTGTGCCCGTTTCCCTGGTTCAGCACACGATGCCTTTGTGATGAGGAGTAGTAGCATCCCCAGGATGATGGCACAGATGCAGAACCAGCGTGCCTGGCTTGTCGGTGTGTACTGACTTTGTGCCATTGTGTGTGATCTGATCTGTAGTATTCCGCCCACTTTTCCAAGTCAGCTAATGTGCACTTGTCTGTCCGTAGGTGACTCGGGATACCCCAACATGCCGTGGTTGCTGACACCCCTCAGGAACCCTGTGACACCAGCCCAGATGCGCTACAATGAGGCACATGGTCGGACCAGGAGAGTGATTGAGCGGACATTTGGTCTCCTGAAGAGCCGCTTCCGCTGCCTGGACAAGACCGGAGGGTCCCTCCCATATGCCCCTGCGAAAGTGTGCAAGATTATCATCGTCTGCTGCATGCTCCACAACCTGGCAGTGCGGAAGGAGTTGCCTCTCATCCAGGATGACAATGACCAACATCCGCCACCTGTGGAGGATCCTGGCCTGGACCACGATGCCAGTGACGATGATGATGATGATGATGGTGATGTCCGCACACAGCTCATCACCAACTTCTTTAGCTGAATGTGAGTATCCTGAGGTGTCATGTCAATGATGTGAGTTGGCATGATGTGTAGGTGGTGCTCTGGTGCTGTTGGAGTGTGTCCATGGGCTACTTGACTGGATGTGTGTTGCGATGTGTGCTTACAGGTGGGCTGTACTCCCCAACAGTGTTGACATGCTAACTTGGTTCTGGGTGGGTATCTTGTAACATGTATTGTGCATGAGTTTTGCTGTTCTGTCCTGTACTCCATTGCTTTTGACTGTGTGTCATTTCTGTCCTTCACAGGGTACTTTCAGATTCGTTTGGTCAACTGTGTCCACCGACGACGTGATTGCACTTCCAGGCTGGTAGCTGTTGTGTCCCTACAGGTGATGTGCGCCACACCCATGGACTTCCTTCCGTCTACAGTTGTTGACTGTGTGCCCGCTGCCAGGTGGGATTACCTTGCATCTGTAGTGGTTACGACATGTTGCAACTGTGTAATAAACCTGTGCTTCACTTTGTGATGTGCGTTGTCTGTGGTCACACATTTGACTGCCATTTGCTTACTGCACCTGTGGGCTACTTGACTACAACTGGGAATGGGTGTGGTGTCTGTGCATTGCACCGTCTTCCCTGGCAACATCAGTGTAGGCAATGAGTCAGATGGCCTAGGTGTGTATGTGTTGTGTAGCCCTAGTGGTGTGTCTCCCTCATATGTGTCACGTTGCCTTTACTCACATGCCTGTGTTGTCCTTGCTGTTGCAGTTCGCATACACAGTGTAATTTTGCAGTTCATCATCCCCATAACAGCACCCACGTTGGAATCACAACAGAGGCAAGTATGGTGTATTAGTGTGTTTATTGTGATACATTTGTGTAAATAGTGCATAAGATGGGTAGTGCTGTACATAAATCTTGCAATCCGAAGTTCCTAGGTGAATTGAAAGTCCTGGTAGACAGAATCCCCAGTATCGGGCCACAGTTGTCTGACACATTGGTCCAACTTGTACTCCCCATGCAATGTGTGGGAGTAGTGTTGCCGTCAACAGGGTGAACAGTCTGTGCACAAAGGTGAACATCCAGAACAGGTTCAGGCTTCCTGGGAGTTGCGCTTGGCCATCGGCCTCTCACTTGCCCCTCCTCGGACGACCCCTCTTCTTGGGGGGGCCCCTCAAGTACAGGCTGCTGCGGTGCAGGGGACTCTCCGCCAGAGTCATCCTCCCTCCCTGTGGCAGTTGCAGTTTGTTCGGCACCAGATGTTGTTGGCACACAGGGAGGTGTGGACTGGTTGCTGTTCATCTGGCGGAGGCATTGTAAAATGTCCCTGTGCACCGCCGTCATCTCATGCAGTGCATCCCACTTGGACTCCATGCGGGACATGTGTGAGTCCACGCGGGACATGTGTGACTCCACGTGGGACATGTGGGAGTCCAAGCGGGCATGATGGGCAGCCTGCTGCTGTTTCATGTCTCTGAGGAGCCCCACTACCTGGCTGAGATCTCCGGTGCTGGACTGGTACGCATCAGCTATGCGTACCAGTTGTGGGTCATCATGCACACCAGCAACGTCTGCAAGCAGCGACCTCTGTCTCCCACCCCTCCCACCACCCCTGCTGACATGTGCAGTGTGTGCAGTGGCACGCACAGATAACCCTGGTCCACCTTGGGGGTTGGTGGTGGTGGTGGTGTCCATGGCCCCAGGTTGGTCCAGGGTCCCTGTGCTGGTGTTGCTCCTTGTTCTGTCCATGTCGGCAGGGATGGTATTTGTGGTGACAGTCGTTGGAGGGGTGGGTGCAGGGGTGCAGCTGGTGGTCCTGCTGGTGCTGCAGCTGGTGGTCCTGCTGGTGCTGCATGTAGACTTGCACCGGATGTGCCAGGTTGGTCTTCATCGTCCGAGGAGGACAGAGGCTGTACGACGCCAGTGAGCTCCGCATCCTCTTGAGCCTGGGACTGGGACTCCTCAGCGTCTGCTGCTGTGTCCCCATCATCACCTGTTTTTGGGAGACACACACAATGTATGTTATGTTTCTGCAGGCATCAATGGTTGACACACATGACAGTTGTGACTGTGCCTCTGGGTGCGGGCCTGTACATTGCATTGTCCTAAGTCATCACAGTCAGGGGTTGATATTGGTGTGGCACATTGTCCTGCATTATTTGGGCATTTCTATGTATTTTTTGGGGTGTGAACATGGTCTGCATTGGTTGTGTTTGCTTGACAGCCGGCCCTCCTTCCCACCCACCCAGCCAGTCAGTTATCCCACCATGGAACGTGCTTGCATTGCAGGGAGTGGAAGTTGTCTCTCAGGATGTCAGTCAGTGGTGTCCTGCTGTTTGTTGGTGCACAGTTGCCAGCAGGGCCTTGTGCTCCCCACAGCAGTAGCCAGTGTCAGCCATCTTGTGAGTCCTTCTCCACTCCCTGTGATGTGAGCATGGTTCAGGGTGGTGTTGATGGGACAGTTGTGGGGGTGACCAATATCAGTGACTACGACTCCCATCATGCTATTGCCTCCACCCCCTTCCCAGCATGCCCATGCTTCCTTCCTTTTGACTCTGCTTCCCTGTGGGGTGGGCTGGCTGTGCTGACAGGATGGCTGGGAGTGTTGTCCTGGCAGTTGTTTGGCTAAAAGTCCCAAGAGTGTCCCTGTGCTTCACACAACATAACCCAGGGTGGTGGTTCTTTGTGGGATCTTGTGTTAGGATGGGGGCATTGCATTCTACCAGGTGGGTTCTGTGGAGTTTGTGTTGGGGGTGTGTGAGGGGAGGTGCTTGTGACTATGGTCAGTGCTGCAAGTCCTCCTTCCCACCCAGCCAGCCAGATATCCCACCATGGAACGTGCTTGCATTGCAGGGAGTGGAAGTTGTCTCTCAGGATGTCAGTCAGTGGTGTCCTGCTGTTTGTTGGTGCACAGTTGCCAGCAGGGCCTTGTGCTCCCCACAGCAGTTGCCAGTGTCAGCCATCTTGTGAGTCCTTCTCCACTCCCTGTGATGTGCGCATGGTTCATGGTGGTGTTGATGGGACAGTTGTGGGGGGGCAATATGTGTGACTGCGACTCCCATGATGCTATTGGCTACACTGACTTGGCCAGCATACACAGAATTCCTTCCTTTGAGTGGTCTTCACTGTGTGTTGGTGTTGTTGTGGTGGCTACATGTCTGGATGTGTTTGTTAGTTCTATTTGTGCCACTGCCTAGCTGTAGTTGTAGTTGTGTTTGTACATGTGATGGCACAGTTGGATGTGACTTTTTTGATGGCATGTGTTGTGTTTATCTGACTGACATACACATTTTGGGATGATTCTGTTCTGGTTGCTGTGTAATTGCTATGAGTGCATGGTTTGACTCTCCCCTTGACAGTGATGTGTGTGTGTTTTGTGGCAGTATATTGTGTACATTTGTTGTGTACTCACCAGGCTCTGGGATGTCCTCTAGTCCATATACGCTCACTGGCGGAAGGATGGCCCGCACCTTCTCCTCCCAGGGCCTGAGGTATATTGGCTTGGCAGGAGGGCCACTGCCGGTGTGTTGGCTGTTGATGTAGTCTTTTTGAGCAGGTCCCGTACCCTCCTGCGCACGTCATACCACCTGTTCTGGATGTCGCTCTTTGTGCGCCGACATGGTGATTGTGCGTTCACCCTGTTGATGATCCTCTCCCACATCTTGGTTTTCTGGGAGATGGGGGTCTGTTGGACCAGTGTGCCAAACAGCTGTGGCTCTACCCTGAGGATCTCGCTCTACCATGACTTCCAATTCACAATCTAGGAACTTGGGATTCTTCTTGGGGGGCATGGTGATGGGTGGTGATGGTGAGTGATGTGTGTGTTGGTGTGCAGGTGAGGGTGTGTGAGTGTGTGTTTTGCTGGGTGTATGTGAGGTAGGTATTTGTTGGTGTGCTGATGGTGTGTGGCTTGTGTGAGGGATGAGCTGTGGGTGTGTGGTTGCTTTCTCTTGGGTGCTGGCAGTGGAATGGCATTTGCAAAGGCTCATGGTTGTGATTTGTGTCCTTTATATGGGTGGAGTTGTGGGTGTGTCTTTGTTCTCTGTCCCCACCCCACCCCAGTATTTATTGGCTTGGTAATTGCTTGTTTGGCCTTTTTTGGGTGATTTTTCCTTTGTACTGTCTGTGTATGTTGGAAACGTTCTTGTGACCGAGTCGGACCCTGCATTTGTCTCGTACGGTCTTCTCCGTTTCGTTCACGCTGTGTATGTGCAGTTTTCTATGCTGCGTACGCGTCGGTCGCGGTGTTTTGTGTTGCTTCGGCTCGGTTTTGTATGCGTGTCGGTCGTACGGCTTGTCCTCCGTCCGACTCGCTCGTGGTTTCGCGCCTTGCATCGTACTTTGCGGGTTGGAGTTCGCGTGTACGGTTCGGTCGGATTTGTTCCGGGTGCGTGTCGGTCGGTTGGATTCGCGTGTTTTTCCGACCGGATTGCTGTTTTCCGTGCGGCTCGGTCGGTCGACTTGGTTTCGGTACGTGTCGGTCGGATTTTGCACGCCTTGCATCGTACTTGGCGTGTCGGGCGCCACAGGTACGTGTCGGTCGGTATTATTTCCGGATCCGAGTCGGTCGGTGCTTTTTCTGGCCCGAATCGGAATCGACCCCTTAGTCTAGCAGTGTGGAAGATATATTATGTTTATGTCAAATTAATTCTGTGGAGATGAGCTGCACAATTTGTTATGCATTTTGTAAAAGCCAATAAAATATATTAAAAACAATAATGTGGTTCATTGGCTGACCTGTGTTTTAGCTACACTCAGGCTCAGCTAATTCGTACAATTGCATTCTGTATCTCTAAACCTGTTTGACTATAATTTCAGAGTATTTCTAGATCATTTGAAGATTGAAATATTACTTTGGAAGCATTTGCTTCATAATTAGGAACTTCTTCAATGAGTTTAAGAAGTTCAGCTGTGGTTACAGGTACATTTTGAATAACAGAGGAAATTCAGGACCCTTGTGGACATATGTCAATGGAGCTGGATCTGATACACAGCTTCCTGATTTTACCCTCGTTAAACTGTTAATGTAAAATTCCTTGATCCTCTTTAGTGCAATGTCTGGCACACCTATCACGTCCTTGATTCTAGTCACTAGAAGGAAGGGCTCAGGATATCTAATAATATGGACAGATCCAAGAGGCCTCTCTAAAGTGTAAAAGATGGAATTCTGGACATTCAATGGATGTCCATATGTTAACCTTAAATCCTGATTGCCATTGCAGAGTCAAATTTCATTACAAGACCGGAGGCTACCATTATGCATTATTCTTTTAATGCAAATGTACATATGATACGATGGCAACAGGAACACACAGATCTGCCTCTTTTAAATGCGGCTCCGAGCAGATAAGTTGTCTTCTACTTTACTCTCTGCCTTCTATCGTTATTTACTGCATTTTTCATGATAGTGCTTATTTTTATGCCAAATCATTCGCATACCTCACTCGCACTTGCCTTTGCGCCTATTGCGTTTGTTTTAATAATGCTATTTGTGAAATGCTTTTATGCCTTGACATTCACTTCTTTTGTCAGATACCTTGCGCTTCCATTGCTCTCCCTCGACCTTTCATTTTTTGTTGTTTTCTTTGTTTGAACATACCCCGCTTTCGAATGCGTCAGGCTTGGGCCTCGCCACACTCCTAGTCATCGCAAGCTCCAACTCTCTGCAGCCTCTCTGCGTGCGCCTTCTGTCCGCCGACTCGCTTCCGAAATGAGGGCTCGGCTCGACGCGACCCTCCCTCGCATCTCCAATTTACGGAGTGCGGGTCGCGTCGAGCCCCCATCGTTTCCGGTATCCTCCGGTTCTCTCCCTTATTTCCGTTAATTTTATTTGCTTGTCCTTAAATAATAAAAAATAGAGTGAGAGACCGTGTCACGTTATTTTTACCAAGGTCTCTCCTGTATCTCCCAGTATTAGAAGAGGGACCCTTGGCAACGCCCTACGTGCGCTTCTCCGAATATGTTGGTGATGTTGCTTAGCAACGCTTCTCTCCAACAGCTGTTCACCTTCCTGACGGTTGACACGACGATGATTACCTTCCTTTCTGCTCCTTTTCCAATTCCACTGATTCCCCCTTAGGGGCATATTTGACCTTAAAAATATATTCTTTTTTAAAAAGGATATCTGTTTAGTGTATTACTCTTACTATTGCTTTGGGCCTTGTGACTTTTTCCTTGAATTTACCTAACTAGTGTTTTTTTCTCTATTGAATTATGTCTGACGCTGATTCTGACAACTCTCAAGCCCAGGCCCCCGCTCCTAATACTAATGAGGAGCTCATTAAGAAAATAATCCATAAGGAGATGCAATCTTGTATGAGGGAGACTATAAGTAAAATTGTTGCTGGTAAGAGATCCATTCCCGAACCTACTAACCCCTCTGCTCTCCATGGAGGGCACATTGATGACCTTAATAAATGTGGGGGTAAAAGATTAAAGAAACGCAACAATTTGGAACGAGAGAGCACACTGGGAGGTCCAAGCACCTCAAAACTATTGGGAGGTTTACGCACCTCACAAACTGAAGGAGGACTAAGCGCCTCAAATACTAAGGGAGGCCTACACGCCCCAAAAAGATCACGTGCCCATAACGGCACAACTTATTCGGATGCCCTAAGCGGCTCACACTATCCAAGTGCTCAAATTGATCCCCTCTTAACTGATGACGAACAAGTTGCAAATGAATCCTTGGATGAATATATTTTTGACTTAGACCAAATCGATAACAATGACGACCTTGATCTCTCTGAAGAGGAGCTTCCCTCCTCCTCAAAGGAGATTATTTTTGACCCCTTAGGCGGGGAGATGTTCTTCCCCGATAATATTCAACACCCTAGGAGTTCCCAATGGTGGCCCCAAAAACACTTGGCCAAGTTTATCAAGAGGTGGGTAAGGAACCCCCTTGAAAAAGAGACAAGGAATATCCTAAAGGCAGAATACCCAAGACCCATGGTCCAAGATAAATTTTGCCTCACCCCTAATTTGGACCCCGAACGTATCAAGTTTTTATTCAAAATGGGCAGGGACCCTAGGAAAGGGATAGAGCGTTCCCTCAAAAACTGTCAAGATCGCATGCTTGACATGCTTGGCCCTTTATGCCGAATGATCGACCTAATCGAGGAGAGCTACATTAATGGTTCTTCACCCAACATTGACTTATTTAGAGGATGGAGCCAGAGAACTCTAATTCTCCTTGGTAATGCAAATGCTACTATCAATACCGAGAGAAGGAAAGTTGTCTTATCAAAAATCGACCCCAAGTTCTGTGACATGGCAGAGAAAGAACCATCGACCAACCCTAATGGGCTTCTCTTTGGGGCGGACATGACCAAGAGTCTGGGTAAATACGTGGCAACCTTCACGGCTTTGGATAAGGCGCAAGCTAACATGCGCAGAGTCTTGAATCCCAGTGTTTTTGCTAGGGCCGGCAGAAGGGGTCGCTCTGCCAGCCGACCTCACCAAAGACCCTTCTTCAGGCAAAGAGGATTCGGTCGCCCCTACCAGACCAACCCTTCCTTCTACCCTCAACAAGGACGATCCTCCCGCTCAAGAGGCTTCAGAGCCAAAGGCGTTAACTCCTCCAACACCTCAAGTAAGTACCTTTTCTCCTCATCCTTCCTCTTTAACAGGGAAAGTAGGGGGCCGCCTAAAACATTTCCTACACATCTGGAAACTAATTACACACAAGCCTTGGGTACTAGAAACTGTTCAGGGTTTCAAAATAGATTTAATGGAAAAACCCAATCAAGTTATAACCCCCAAAGTGTTAAATCTGACTCTAGAGCAACAGTCTATTGTGGCAGAGGAAGTAAATTCTATGTTGGCGAAGGGAGCGATTGTAGAGGTCCCTTGGGAACGCAAGAATTTCCTGAGCAATATTTTCCTGGTGGAAAAGAAGGACAAAGGGTGGAGACCAGTAATAAATCTAAGGGAACTGAACAAATCTCTCACCTACAATCATTTCAAGATGGAAGATATCCATCTCCTCAGGGACATGCTTTTAGAAAAAGACTGGTTAGTGAAACTAGCCTTAAAGGACGCCTACTTTACAATTCCAATGGCAGAAGAATCCCAGTCCTTTCTACAATTTGCGTGGAACAACCACCTTTATCAGTTTCAAGCTCTCCCCTTTGGTCTATCATCTGCCCCTTGGTGCTTCACCAAAGTTATGAAGGCCATTACCACAGTTGTGAGAGAAAGAGGTGTCTGCCTTATAATCTATTTAGACGACATCCTCATCATGTCTCAAGATCACTCTCAAATTCTGAAAGACTTGAATACTACTGTAGAATTATTAGAGAGTACAGGCTTTATTATAAACAGGGAAAAATCCATCATGACTCCCTCAAGGTCTCTAGAGTTCCTGGGCTTCACGGTAGACACCGTGAAGTCTATGCTGTTACTTCCCCCGAAAAAGATTTCCAAGATTCGGAAAGAAATACGTCATGTTCTGAAACTCGATCTTGTAACCTTAAGGGAACTAGCAAGACTCCTGGGCCTCCTATCATCATCGATACAAGCTATTTTCCCGGGTCCTTTACACTATCGGGCCCTTCAAAGGTTGAAGGGCAGAGCCCTCCAATCTGGCCTTTGGTACGGAGACAAAATTCACCTAGACACAGAAGCCAAGACAGAACTGACTTGGTGGTTAGAAAATCTGGATGCATGGAATGGCAAAGCCATTTTTGGGATTTCCCAGGAATTTGTGCTGGAATCAGACGCCAGCCTTCATAGCTCGGGTGCTTGCTTTCAGAATCAGAACACGGGAGGCTTATGGTCCTATTCGGAGAGTTTGCACCACATAAACTTTCTGGAGTTAACCGCCGGGCTTTATGCCCTAATGAGTTTCAAACAATCACTTCAGGGGAGGTCAGTCATTCTCAAAATGGACAATATGTCGGCCGTTGCTCACATAAATCGTCTAGGGGGCACCAGGTCACCAGACCTCTCCAACCTAGCCAAAAACTATGGATGTTCTGCTTGGAACACAAAATTTCGTTAAGAGCAGAATACCTTCCGGGTCAAAACAATGTTTGTGTGGATTGGAATTCAAGGTTTCTCATAGATCACACCGACTGGAAACTAAACCCAAACGCGTTCAAGAGTCTAGATTATCTTTGGGGTCCCTTAAAAGTAGACCTCTTTGCGAGCGGACTCACGTTCCAACTTCCCAGATACTTCAGCTGGATGCCAGACCTGGGTGCTCTGGCAGTGAACGCCTTTCTTCAACCTTGGAAAGGAATTCGGGGATATGCTTTTCCCCCCTTTGCAATGATCCAGCGCATCCTTCAGAAGTTGAGGATGGAACAATCTTCAATAGTCCTAATAACACCCTTTTGGCCGTCCCAAGCCTGGTTTCCAGCCACCTTGGAATTAGCTTACGAAATTCCCTTTCTACTTCCAGCTTCACCAGGCCTCCTAAGAGACATACACGGTTTGGAACATCCCCTTCTTCAGAACGGGACTTTGAACCTTCTTGCCTGGAAAGTGTCAGGCGAGCCAATGAAATCGCTGGGCTTTCGACGCAGGCTTGTTCTCTCCTCCAAGAATCATGGGCCCCTGGTACACACTATAGATACAACAACATCTGGAAAAGATGGTTTCGTTGGTGCTTGGAAAGGAACCTGGATTCCGTGGAGGCTCCTATTGTGCATGTAGCCAATTTTCTTGTTGAACAATTCGAAAGAGGTCTTTCCTATAGGTCAATTAACTGTTATAGATCAGCTATTTCTGCGGGTCACTCACTTTTTAATGGTAGAACTATCAGCAAGAACTCAATAATATGCAGAATTATGAAAAGCATCAGGCTTAAAAGACCTCCTAAACCTAAATACGAAACCCTATGGGACGTTAAATTATTACTTGACCTTTTTTCTAACTGGCCCAATAATAACTTGCTAGATAATAAAAGACTGTATTAAGCTAGCTTCTCTCCTATGTTTAATTTCCTGTCGTAGGGTTTTGGATGTTAAAGCACTGGAAATTTCTAACAGATCTTATGACGCCGAAGGCGTCAGATTTGAAATTATCAAGAGAACAACATTTCCCCCCCCCCCCCCAAAACCTTTATTGCAGGCAGATACTGTTGAACACGGCATGGTGCCTACAACCCTGTTCGGGCCGACAGCGTAATGAAAAATCAGATATAGCAGTATAATCAATGGAAAAGTACACAGCAAGCTGCCTACAACCACTTCGGGCCGGCCGCGTCAATTGCAACATTGCACCAAGGACTGATTAAGGTGTGAAAAAACCCAAAAGCCATATGTGACGTAAAATCGTCTAGAGTCAAGACGTGCTTATTAAGTCAAGAATCCAAGGCCCCAGACAAAGACAACTAGTGTATGGGATCAGGAAGTGTGTACATTGCCCCTCAGGGCCAGCAAACGCCAGGCAACCCATAAAAGCTCCAAATCCCCACTGTGCCCAGCAGGCTATATGTATGTGTATGCAGGGAAGAACACAGCCAGGGCAGCTGTAGTAGATGGAAGAGAACAATAATAGGAAAGTAACAATAACCGTACAGCTCGTGACATGCCATGCCATGTTCGGGCGTCGCGTACTACGCAGATAGAGGGGGGGGCGACAGCGGGGGGACTGACTAGCAATCCCAATGTGTCCAATCTACCACCAGGCTAGGGTGCAAGCATCTTTCAATCACTTGGGAAGAGTTGTAGGGCCCTGAGCTTCGGGGGGCTAAAGCAAGTGAATTCGATGCGCATGAGATAAGATAGCAAGGGCTGCCAGACGTGCTGGAATTTCTTTTCAGTGTTCGCTATGTTGTGTGAGAGCCTCTCCATGGCCAGAGCATGCCACACCCGGACGAACCACTGAGCTATGGATGGGGCCGTGGTCTGCTTCCATGTGCACGCTATGAGTTGTCACGCTGCCAGAAGTAGGTGGCTTATGAGGGCCCAGTCCGCCCCAGTCATTGCCGCTAGATTAGAGGGACGGATGCCCAGGATAGCCACGTGTTGCAGTGATGGGATCGGGTAACCCACCACCCCTTTAATGTGGCCCAGAACTTCCTTCCAAAAAGTAGCTATCACGTGGCAGGACCGCCAGATGTGGTGGAAAGTGCCTTCCGCCGACCCACATCTCCAACATAGGTTGGATGCGGAACGATACATGGTGGCCAGCCGGGAGGGTGTATAGTACCATTGGAGCATTAATTTGTAGGCAGTTTCACGCGAAGCAAGGCTACGGTAGGTCTTAGGGATGTCTTGCCACAGTTTATCCCACTGCTTGGGAGAGAGTCCTCCCGGAGTCGTGGCCTGCCACGCGGTCTGATATCGATGTGGGCGCAGTGGAGTCGAGTGTTGTAGCACCCGGTAGGTCTTAGATATAAGGCCTTTTGATATGATTTTTTACCCAAGGTTTGATGCTTGTAAAAAATTGTGTGTGGTAGATTGTATGAAGGAGTATGATTCAAGAATGAACCAACATCGCACCGCTGGTGTAAACCAACTTCTTATTTCCTTTGTTAAACCCTTCAAACCTGTCTCTTCTTCTTCCATAGCTAGATGGGTTAAACTGGCTATGCAATTGGCAGGCATTGATATCCAAAGATTTCAGGCACATTCTTTAAGAGGCGCTATGGCTAGCCAGTCCTTTTGGAAAGGAGGTAAGTTAGATGACATTCTGAAGGCAGCAGACTGGCCCAGTTCCTATACCTTTGCAAAACATTACTGCAAACCTGTCGAACACATGTCTGACGTAGTTTTACTAGACTACCAACATGCTTAATGGTAGGCTCCGGTCTTGTAATGAAATTGCGATTCTCCTATTACCATGACCAGAGAATCTGGATTTCATTAAAGACACGGAGGCTAACATTATCCCAACCCTCCCTCCCGGGAGTGGATTTTAACAACTTATTAATTTATTGCATTTGTCTTGTTCTTAGAGTTTCATATTATGTTAATGTTTTGTTAAGAACATAATTCAGTTTTCATTGTATTTTGCCTTTATTATACACTTTTTATTATCACCAATTCTCTTCCCTCATTTACATAGGGCGTTAAGTACAATTCCTAATATTTTATCCTTTTTCAGATAATCCAACTTGATTGGCTCCTCATCAAGATTCAGTTCAAGCAAGTCTCGACATCACACCTTCTTACTACTTGGAATTCTTCACTGCCTTAAAGGAGAAGTCTTTGCCATCACGATTCTGTCTCTTGGATTTTGTTACCTTTTGAAGAACTTTACCTTTTTTTCTCATTGCATTTAAAAGAGGCAGATCTGTGTGTTCCTGTTGCCATCGTAACATATGTACATTTGCATTAAAAGAATAATGCATAATGTTAGCCTCCGTGTCTTTAATGAAATCCAGATTCTCTGGTCATGGTAATAGGAGAATCACAATTCTAGGAAGACTTTAAGGTGGAAGGTGATAGTCTTTTTCAAAATCTTTAGCAAAAGGAGTTTGTTGGAAATAGGCCTACAATGGTTACAAATGACAATTCTAACAGGGGTCCCTTCAACATAAGCCATGCCCGACTAAGAGATTTTGGAAGACGGGTCTATATGATGCTTTTATGATGTAGGCATAAATCAGCAAAACAAATTCTGGACATCCTTCAATCAGAATAGAAATAGGCCCCCTTTGTGATTGTGATGTTCATTGATTTTATTATAACCCTAGCATACAGAAGCGTTGCATAACTCTTTTTTGACGATTTTAACAGCATGGAGAAGATATAGCAAGCTTTGAGGAGAGTGGACATGTCAGCAAAAGAATGAGACTAGTTTCTGCTCTAACCGTATTGAATTTGTCATTATAAATCTTTATACACCACTAAACCATTGCCAATAAGCAGCTTTCACTGTGATCATTCTGAATTTGTTCAACCAGTGCAAGATCTTGTTTTCGGGCAGTTTTTTGCTGATTCTATACTAGAAGTGTAAGGATATCTTGGTGTTTATTACGTGTTCTTTATAACTTCCTCCTTGTCTGTAGATCAACTTTGTTTTATTTTGTGTTGTCTGTTATCAACCTATGCTGGATTTTCCTGAGATCCCTACTCTCATGGCAGCTATAAATGGCTTAATAGTATTCTTCTGGCCTTTTACTTCCAGGATTGTTCCAAGAGCAAAATTGTAAGCAATGCCTTTTATTTTTTTTACAACTCATTTTTATTGTTGACAGCCGATACAGGTTTGGTGTCACGCAGAACACCAGCAATATACAGTGACAAGCAATGTTGATCTCAACATTTCCAATAATAACATATCTGTGTTGATGTATTAAACACGTTTGAAAAGAACTCTTAACAATAAACGATAGTGCCTTAACAATATCACAAAAAGCACCCAGCGGTCTAGAACATGCAGGTGCAATCAAGTCAGTATATAAGCAGGTATGATCCACATCACAACGAAACACAGTCATCCCAATATCTCCTCAACACCAGAACCAGAGGGTGGAGTTTCCAAATCTAGTCCCCTGTAGTCCGCCCACCTCTTCCATATTTTATACTGTTTCTGGGGGCACCCTCTCGCTGCGAAAACCGGAATCTCCAGACCCATGCAGAAGTCAAGGCCCTTCTTCCATGTTGCAACAGATGACGGAGACTCTTCCATACCCTGGCAATATCGCACTTAGCCAGCGTGAGTCCAAGAAAGAGCAAGTGGCGCTTATATCTATTGCCACCCAATCCCTCAGTAATGTGAAGCATAAACAGTCGAGGCGAGAGTTGAATATCCCATCCCAGGACCTCTGAGAGAAACGCAGCCACCCCCCTCCAAAACCTCGATAGGGTTGCGCACTGCCATACTGTGTGAAAGAAAGTACCCTCTGACGCTCCACAACGCAAGCAGCGAGGGGAGGCGATCAGCCCCGCCCGCCACAACCTATACCTAGTAAAATAGACCCGATGCAGGTACTTGAATTGAATCCGTCGCAGATGGGCCGCGATCGCCGCGCTACGTGGGGATTCAAGCGCTTCAACCCAATCATCCTCGTCAAAGGGACCCAAGTGAAACTGCCAGGCCTCCCGTGTTTTGTGTAGTGGGAGTATTATTCATGAGCGTGCGATAAATTTTGGTTATTTTGTGGTCCCCCAAGTCTCCCATAAAGACCTTAGCCTCAATAGGGTTGAAATCGGGTAGATTTTCTTGTTGCGCCAGATATGGGGAAAGGGCATGCCACAATTGTAGGAATCTATAAAATTGTGAGTGGGGCATATTGTATTCCGTCCGGAGTTCCTGAAAAGACTTCATGCTCCCGCCATGCATAACTGCGCCCACTGTGTCTATCCCAATGGCCTCCCAGCCCTGAAACCCAGACAGCTGCTCCAATTGTGGCAGTTGACCGTTGTGCCACGGGGGGTTTCTTTCGTCAGTTTACCTCACCAACCCATTGTGCGCAGAGCTCGTTTCCATATCACGAAGACCGTTTGGTCGCTGGCGGCAGCACCTTTAACAACGGACCAGAATACAAGACCATGTGTAGCGACATGGCTCCCATCAGCCAGCACTCCACTGCATACGCCAGGTCTCTCCGGTCCCCGTACCACCAGTCATTGAGGACGAGTAAGTGTGAGGCCGCATGATAGGCCTGAACATCTGGGGTGGTAATGCCTCCACAATAGGTGGATTGAAAACAGGTCCTCAATGCCACGCACGCCGCTCCACCACCCCAAAGAAAACGAGCAAGAACCGCGTTAAGCTGCCGGAACCAGGACGGCCGTATTGGATAGGGATGATTTTGAAGCTGGTATAGTAGGCGGGGCAAAGACATCATTTTAAATATGGCAGATCTGCCAAATAAGGAAAGAGGTAGGTGAGACCACACACGGACCTGGTCTCCCGTCTGCACCCACAAGGGAGCCAGATTTCTGTCCAAGGAAATAGATTGAGATATGGATAGAAACACCCCCAAGTATTTAAAACCATTGGGAACTACCGTTACCTCTCTAGACCATGTACCCAGTTGTTCCCCCCACGCAGGGGCCACAAATACGATTTAGTTCGATTCATGTATAAGCCAGAACTCTCCCCAAATATCTGCATAATCCTGAGGAGTCGCGGGCCGGTCCTATCGGGACGGGTGAGGAAGAACAAAACGTCGTCCGCGTAGAGCGCAATGTGGTCAGAGACCTCTTGCGACCACTCGAAGCCTCGGACCTGGGCATAAATTATCACCCACGCCGCCAACGGTTCCATGGCCAAGGCAAACAAGTATGGGGAGAGGGGACAGCCCTGACGGGTACCCCGCCCTATAGTGAAACAGCCGTAGATGGAATCCAAACTCTGACTGATGCCGAAATGTCGGTATATAGGAGACGTATGAAGGTTAATAGGCGGGGGCCAATGTTTAAGCGACTAAGCAGGGCAAAGAGGTAGACCCAGCTGAGCGAATCGAAGGCCTTTTCCATGTCGGCAAGGAGTAGTGCCGCAGGCTCCCCCAGTTTGTCTACAGCAGCAATTGCATTATGTGCATGACGTATGTTATGTTGTGTTGCACGGCTGGGCATAAAGCCCGCCTGATCAGGATGTATAAGATCTGAAATGTGTGGGACTAGGTGATTTGCGATCACCTTAGCGAAGAGCTTAGCCTCCACGTTAAGGAGCGAGATCAGGCGATAGGACGAGTGAAGTTCCGGAGGTTGGCCTGGCTTGAGGAAAACAACTATTTCCGCATGCCTCCAGTCCTGCGGGAGACCGCCGTCCTCGACTGCGGCGTTGAGAGCCACGAGGTACGGTTCCATTAGCTGGGACTGATTATGTTTGAGAAATTCGCATGGAAAGCCGTTTGGACCGGGCGCTTTGCCGGAGTTCATATCCGTTAATGCTGTTTGCAACTCCTCAATCGACAGTGGGGCATCTAAGACTGCCCGTGCCGTGTCTGAAAGAGTCCGAAGGGGGAAATCATCAATGAACTTACAGATAGTGTCAGCAGGCAAGGTTTCCCGGGGGCATATAAGGTTGCGAAGTAGGTGGCGAAGCTAGCCGCTATGTGCAGCGGATCTGTAAGAGTCTCCCCTTCAGGGCCCTGTATAGTCGGGAGGCCTGGGGGCGCATCGACTGTTGACACAGGCGATGCAGCAGTGCACTCGACTTGTCGCCCCACTGAGTCGCGAGCCAGTAGAGTCGAGCCTCATCCAATAGTTTGCTGGCATATGTTTGTTGGGCACTAAGAAGCTGTCTACGCGCAGCGCGCCCCCCGTCCCCCTACTGCCACGCTCCAGATCCACTTGTCTGGCCTCGGCATGTAATAGTTTCTCCCGACGCTGTCTACGTCTTGCTGCGCAAAAGGCGATATCTATCCCCCTAAGCGTAGGCTTCATAGCCTCCCGCATAGTTATAGGGGATGAAACTGTCCCAGCGTTATATGAAAAGTAATCAGTGATAGAGGTGTGGATATGCAGCCGATATTGCTTATCCTGTATAAGCCAAGGCGAGAGCCGCCAACGAAATGGAGAGCGCTTCGGGCCTAAGATCAACTGTACAGACACAGGTGAGTGATCCGAGAGGCCCCGTGGCATTATCTCAGCGGACTTTAATCTATGGATATGAATTTCTGACATGAAGAGATAATCAATACGGGAAAAGGACTTGTGCACGCCAGAAAAGTATGTGTATTTGTGTTCAGTGGGGTGCAATGCCCGCCAGGAATCCGTCCATCCCTTCCCCTGAATCATGGGCAGCAATTTAGATTCCCGAATCATCGGCGGTCTCCCCCCGCCACGCCACCTGTCCTGTGTCAAGCATAGTATGTCATTCCAGTCGCCTCCCACCACCGTCAACCCCGGCCGAATCTCAGTCCAGAGTGTTGTCAATCGCCAAACAAGCTTCCATGCCGGGGGGGAGGGGGAGGGTGGGAGAGAGCGTATACGCTGCCAAAGGCAATAGGTTCCCCATAAAACGTTCCGGAAATTACTATGTATTGGCCCTGAGGGTCGGGCCATGATTTACTGTGGACAAAAGGAATGCTGCGGTGAACAAGAATCGCCACACCCCGGGACCCCCTGGTAAACCCAGAATGAAAGGTCTGTGCTAATCCAAATCGCGCCAAGCACGGTGTCTTAGTGCCCAGTAAGTGGGTCTCGAGTAGGATGTCAGCTCAATAGCGTTTTGCCTGTCGTAGCACGGCACCCCGCTTAATTTTATCCAGGAGTCCACGAATATTCCAGCTTACGATCCGGAGTTCCCGGCACCCGGATGTCACTGGCCTAAGCGATGCGTATGGCATAGGAGCCCCACAAAGAAGTGTGCGCAGTAGATGTGAATGACCTGCCTGGGACCGCGCACGTGTTGATTGACAATGGCACTACCTAAAGGTTCAAACTTCACAAACTTCCCATTAAACCTCCCACAAACCCTCCCCCCTCCCCAATACCTCATAAACATAGAAGTATCTATCGCGGCATACTGTGCGGCCGACCCCCAACGGGGGGTGGTAGCAACATGTAGTCAATGGATCCCCTGTAACCATCCCCTGCGCATGTCAGTGTCTTATGGCAGAGGAAAATATGAACATCGTAGCCCAAATATTAACATCATCCAAAATGCTCAGTTATCAAGTAGGTCACGACGGGGTACCAGTCAGGATGCCGTAGGCTCCGGTTGGTCTTCTGTTAGTTGCCAGCGAGACTTGCTACGAGTCTTGGAACGCTTCTTATGACGTGAACGGCAGCGCTGCTTCCCAGCCACCCCCAGAGAGTCTCGCCCACAACCCCAGTATGAAGAATCAGAGTCAAATCTAGGAGGAGTGTGGGATTTGGGTTTTACAGTCTCGTCAGTCCAACGGAATACCACTTCAGGCGTCTCAAAGAAATGAGTCCACGACTGGTAAACCGCTCTCAGGCGAGCCGGAAATAGCAGAGAATACTGGATCTTAAGGCCCCGGAGACGTGCCTTTGCCTCGACAAATGACTGCCTGCGCTACTGCACCATCCTGGTGTAATCCGGGAAAATCATGATGTGCTGGGAGGCAAAAGTGAGGGTCTCCTTCAATCGAGCCTGCCGCAGTATGATATCCCTGTCCTAATAATTAAGAAGCCGCGCAATGATCGGTCGAGGACTGGCGCCAGGCGGCGGCTTCTGCATTAGCGCCCGATGTGCACGCTGAATTATGAAGCAGGGGGAAACCGCGTCCGGCGGGAGCCAGTCCAGGAGCCACTTAGCCAGAAAATCCTCAATTCTGCCGCCCTCGCAGCCCTCGGGGAACCCAATAAAGCAAAGATTATTTCTGCGAGCACGTCGCTCTGCATCCTCCACCCGCGTCGCCAGGCCTTTCGCAAGTGTTTCAAGGGTGGATACTTTCTTCTGAAGATCGTCACTGTGCCCTCCACAGTTGAGATCCGGGATTCCGTCTCTGTAATCCGCTGCATGGCATTTCTGAGATCCTGTCGAAGGAGCATAACGTCTGAGCCGACGGCCCCAATCTTGGCTTCAAGAGACTCCCGGGACTGCGTAATTGCCACTAGCAGTGCTGCATTGTTTGGCATAGCCGCGTCGTTTTCACCCTGGCTAGGCCCCTGGGCCACAGCCCCGTGAATTTTTCCATCGTGCTCTGTTTGGACGCCATTCTAGGTAGTTTGTCTTTGGCCATGCTGTGGGGATAAGTGGGGCACGGCACTCCGGCAACAGGGCCCAGTTAAGCCTCAGAGGGACAGCCCAGCACAAGCCAAAGGCACCCCACTCTCCTCCCACTCGGCCTCCAGAGGTGGGGGGGGCGGCCAGGAGGGGCCACCGTGTCCACAAGCCGCACTGAACCTAGTCCAGCCGCTTCTGTGAGCAGGGCGCCCCCACCTCCCCTAGCGGGTGCCAACTCACTTCCCCAGGCCTGCTCGCATCGACTAGGCAGCTGCACAATTTCCAAGGGGGGCCACTAGAGATGACTAAGCTGCCATGCGTCACTCCACCCGGGGGGGCTCAGTATCCGGGCAGCAGCTCTGGACAGCACTTCCACTTACAAGGGACAGAAGGAGAATGAATCCAGCGGTCTGTGGCTTGTGGCGACCTTTGACACCTCCAATAAGGCAGGCAAAGAGTAGCTCAGGACTGTCTGCACCGCCACATCCAGGAACCCCCACTCAATAAAGTATTTATGCCTTAGCCAGTGAATCCAGGAGTGTGGGAGGAAAGAAGCCCTTCCGTCGATCCCACTGCGCCAGGCCTCCGCGCACATCTAGGCTCACCACACCCATCGCGGCCTCCAGGGCGATGGTGGGGAACAGCACCGGCTAGCCCCACACCCCAAAACGGCAAAACCCCGGGCCTGCTCGGCCCAAAACAGCATGACCGAATCTTGTCTGGGGCCCCTTTCTGCCTGCCCCCCAGCCGCACGCCGACTCTCTCGCCCTGTCAAGCGCCACGGCCAGCTAAGCTGCCAGGCCTTTTACCGCGGCCCGATATGGCCGCCGAGGTATGTTGCAGGCTGCAGGGCGCCCGAGCTCGTGTCTTGGGCAGGAGACCACGGCCCGTCCACTCCGCTGTCGTAAGTCCGTATTTTAAGGTAGGCGGAGGAGAAGGTGGGACCGAATCCAGTGCGGCCAGGCGCGCATCCTATTCCCCAGGGAGCACCGGGGGTCCCGCGCCCACAGGCCGGCCGCGGCTCGATCTAGCTGCCGAGACCCCCGGGAGTATGGAAAGTAGGTATCACCGACTTTGGGGCCCCAGGTCACTGCCCCAAGTGGTCCTACCTCTCTGGTCGCTGCCGTTACCTCGGCTCCGGCTACTTCGCCACGCCAAAGGGCGTATCACGGCTCGCCGGCCCCGCTCACACAGGCCACACACCCCTCGGTCCTGCAGCATCTGTAAGGGACCAGGAATATATCGCCCGGACCCCGCAGCACAGGTCGACTGGGTGCCGCCGAGTCCCACCAACGTAGGAGCTGGATCAAAGTAAGTGGATAAGCAGGATAAATGTAGGATTATGATCGGGCTACGGGGAGCTCCGCTAAGGCGCATCTGCCATGTTAGACCGCCAGGCCACGCCCCCCGTAATGCCTTTTAAAATTTGTTAGGGTTATAATCTATAATACCTAGGTCGTTGGTGCTTGAAAATCAGTACAGATTAGATACAGTGTTTAGCTTGTCAACTCCATTAGAAGAAGATCTAATTAAATTTCAATTATGATAAGACAATATACTTGATCCGTGAATATAATTTTGAACTGAAGCCTTGAAAATCTGAAATATTACTTGGGTACCTTCATACAGAGTTTCCTTAAAGCATTCTGCTTCTTTTTCAGTGGCATCATTGAACCATAACTGAAAATCTTCACATAAAATAATCTTGTAAGGATGTGAAAGGCAGATCGGAGTCCAAAAGATCTTCATCAATGGTCCTGGGAGGCAATAAATTACTATAATAGAGACCACATTTGATGAGTCTACGTTAATTTTTAACCCAGTATTTTTAAACGGATTATAGGTTTCAGAATATTAGTAATGAATTTTCAAATGTGAATTTAGAATCTCAGCAATATCACCAACGGAGGTGCCTCTACAAACAAGATGATTCTATGGAACTTCCTAAGAATCATCATTCAATGCTTCAAAAATATGGGCCGATTCAGGTATATTGCTAATACCAACAGTAGTTAGAACAACAGATTCATATACTCCATTGAGGATACCAACTTGTTCCTTGTCTTGAAGGTCAGTATTCATCTGAACTACTCTATTATTTTCAAACTCTCTACCTCCAAATTAAACGTGGCAGATAGTAACCTTTACTTCAGTAACCCCTCTTTGATCAAGAACTATAATTTCAGATATGTGTATTTTTAATATTCATAAAATATACAAATGTTATTTTATAAGGTGCATGAGTGATGGGTAGCTGTATAGTAAAACAGCGCCTCTGTGGTGAAACGAGAACTACAGGATTGCAATCTCACATTGTTTGTTCATGATCTCATATCCATGACTTCACAGCATATTTACAATAATTGTACGTCCTAAAAAATCAAGAATCTCTATCAGTTTCAAGGGCTTGGCTCTGTGTTGGTTAGATTATTTCATGCCTGAGAGATCCCAACCAATTCAACTGAGCAGATTTTTGCCTCCAACTAAGATGTTGAGCCTTAGGGTTCATCTCTATGGAGATGAAACTCAAAGCAGAGATCATAGTGAAAGAAGTTATCTGTAAATAAAGCTACAGCCATCCATAATTCCCTGGAACATACCAAGGCCAGGGAAAGCTTAATTTGGCTAAGACATGATGAGCCATACTGAGGAGGACGCCGTGTTGTGCGATCGTTTTTTTACCCTGCTGACCAATTGAAGTGTACCCGGCAGGGGGGCTAATTCCCCATCCATAGGTCACTTTCTATTGGAAACACAAATAAGGAACTTGGAATTTCCAGGATCTGTCAACTACATGGACTGTGTTTCTAGCTTATCCTGACTAGAATTGTGGTCCCTACTTGCACAGGGTGTATACCTCTGACAACTAGAAACCCATTTTCTAACAGAAAGTTAGCTGCATAGAGGATTGTTAATGCACTGTGATGTAGTGTTCTTTGAAGAAGTGAGTCTTCAACTTGTGAGTCTTTAACTTTTTTCTAAATCGAGGCAGGGTTGGGGCTGGCCTGATGAGTATGGATATGTTGTTTCAGATCCCGGATGTATAGCTTGAAATGGCCTGCTGGCTCGTTTTTTCTTTTTTCACTTCTTAGTCTGTAGTCTTACAGTGTCCAGGCTGCGGTTGTGCTGAGATTCACCAGAAATGGTGAGCTGGTCTGCAAGGTAAGTAGGGGTGCTGGTCTTGACGGATTTGTAAATGATGCACCTGGTTTTAAAGATTGTGATGGCTCGGTAAGGGGGCCAATGAAAATCCATCAATATGGGGGTGATGTGGTTCTATTTCTTCAGGCCATGAATGAGGTATACTGCAGTGTTTAGGATGCCCTTAAGGTGTGCCAGTGTGGAGTCTAAGAGGGCTAGGAGCAGGGCGTATCCAAACAATAGTGAGAGGGCCTTAATATTCTTTTCTTTATTATGCTTGTTTTTATGTATGTGGCTCTAGCAAAGTCACCTCTTGTCTTTGTTTTCTAACCCTAATTTTGCCAGTATTAGGATTCTGTGCATTACGACACTGCCAATCAGTCATGGTGCGTATGCATGATAGCGAAAAATTGGGTTCACCCAGTTGGTGCATTTAACTCTCCAGTGAGCCTATTGTAAGTTTCCACGGATACTGCACCAGTGGTACGAAACTTAAATGTTCTGTGAGAGCTGCAGCACCACCCAAATATATTACAGAATATATGACTGCCAGGAGCACTGCTGTGCTCTACCTGGGCTGCAGATTAAAAGCACTGCAGACAAACGGAAAGGAAAAGTGCATGTTGCTATATACGAAAACCTATTTTTACACATTACTAGGTCACAACTAAAGTGTGCTGTTCAAGCCTACAGGGCTGGGTGCTCAATAAATACAAAACCAGTGCACTATTTATTAAAAATAGTGTGCATTTGCATTGAATACATGACCAGGGGCTGTTTTCATTCTCTAGATTAAGCTAGATTCTCCTTGAACAAGCCTACGTGTGATTAAAATCTACATTTGCATCCCAGTTTGAGAAAATGCCAGAAAAAGTCTTCAAATTTATTTTCCGCCAACTTTCAAAATGTTAACAGTTAATGATTAAATAGATTTTTTATATCTTCAGTCGAAAAGCAACTTTGTTAAAGTGTATTTTATGCTGCCTGGGCCAAAAATGGTTTAGAACTAATTTGTCATTCAGCCCCAATATACATTTCTAGCACAAATTTACTGACCCTGCTAACAGATTTAAAAAGCTTGAAATCTGTGACCAAGACAGCAGGGGAATTGTTAGCAACTGCCCACTTAACAGGGATTAGTCGTGTGGGAGAGAATAAGAAAGACAGCCTTGACACTTCTTTTGACTAGAAGATGTCAAATGGGTCTGGGGGGACCTACTCCCATTCACCCCCTGGTACTCCTAGATCTTCAGGCTCCAAAGCCAATATGAGGAAGAACCAAGTTTTGATACCTCATCTAAGCAGTGGAGTGGCTAAGGGAGAGCCATAGTCCATCCTAATGGAAGATGGGGTTAGCTATTTTGGATTTAGTGCTTTTGGGAATTTTTACAGCAAAGAGAAGAGGAAGTGCTGTATAAGGAGGTGGCATAGGGCGTGAACGTTGTGTGTAGGGCATTTCCAACCATTAGCTAGTGCTCAGCATAAGATGAGAAACCACACCGCTACCTCCTCAGAACACTCCCGAACCTATCTAGACAACCCAAAAAAAAACCCTGTTGGGAGAGAAGTACTAAAGGAATTGTGATTCTTGCTGGCATGCAGGGACTGTGGCTGACCTTTTGTTTGGGTGCTACAGGGACACAAAAAGCAGAGGTACCCTTGATTCCAAAAAGGACCAGCTGGACCTTTGAGAAGCCCCACTGGAGAGGGAACTGGTGGCTCGCAACGTGGGAGAGAATTTGACTTTGAGAGACCCTTGCTGGCTTAAACCATGTCCGACTGGAAGAGTTTGACTTCCAAAAAGTAGATTATGTCAGCAGGTGAAGCTTTGCCTGGCACAACTCCCTTGGTGTATTTGACCTCCTCTCCATTGCAGTTGGCTTGTAATTGTGCCTAGGTCCCAGTCAACCAAAAATGAATTTTAATTGTAGGCGTTTTACTTTTTGTAGGTGTCTTTGCCTTAAAAGTTTTAAAAAATCATCATTCTAGTGACTCTTATTTTATTCAGTTGTTTGATTGACTTTAAAATAGCTCGTACTGCTTGAACTTAATGTGCCGTTTCTCTGGTGGTTGCCTGCTGCTTGTGCCATGTCTACCGCACATTGAGCACCGATTCTCTAAGAACTGTGTTTTGGCCTAACTGTATTAGCAATTAAGTTAGTACAAGAGGGGAGACAGTGTCATTCATGAGTGTGGTTAACGTGGCAGCCCTAAAGAAGTAGATAAACATGGTCAGCAGCAATTTTCGGTCTACAATCGATATGAATGGAATGGAATAGAATAGAATATTTTGATATAGCGTGCGAATGCCTGAGGGCGTCTTGGCGCTGGCCTCGGCTAAATACAGTCCTCAAACAAACGAGTATATAACAGATCAAACAACCAGGTTTTGAGATGTTTCCTAAAACAGGAGAGGTTTGACTGACATTTAAGTTGTCCTGGCAGATTGTTCCAGAGTTGGCAGGTGGTGTAAACAAAACTTCTGCCACCCCATATCATTTTCTTGGTTTTAGGAACATTGACTATTCTGGAGGCTGCTGAGTGCAAGATAGGGTGTGGCTTAACGGCTAGGGCGGCCAACTTTGAAGCTGGGAAACCAGGTTCGAGTCTTGGCGGGAGGCTCAAACATCCTGTGATTCTGGCCAATTCACTTCATCTCCCCGTGCCTAAAAAAACGAATGTGTTCGTCTGTAATGCAACTGGTGCTCATGTGAAGCGCTCTGATACCTTCGGGTCGAGTTTGCTCTATATATAACTATAACAAAAAAAAGGTTCTTCTTGGGGTGAAGCTGTGTGATATGAGACTGTCTCACATAGAGACCATGCCCATTTTTTCTGCTTTACCTCGGGTAGACTCGTAAATAGTCGACTTCAAGGACGAGATGGAACCCATTAAAATTCTGAGGATGAGTATTTTGAAAAGCCAAAAGAGACCTGCTTTTTTATATGGACCTCATTTATGATGCTGCTAAAAACAATCTCTAGAAGATAGAACGTGATTACTAGAAGGACCTGAGGATGACTGTTGCAATTGGTAAGGCTGGGAAGTAGGTGCATTCTCTAGCCATTGCCACAAAAATGGTGACGAAGGACTTTGGCCTGTGCAAAGACTGGAGAGGAGTTTATTAAAAACATTTAAGCTGTAAGAGTTTGTCTTCTGTGGAAGTTGGTTTGTTTCTATGGCAGTGAGAATGGGGTCGGGGATTAAAATCGTAATTCTCTGATTATGTGAAAAGCTCTGTTTGGATGCATAGCTACTTGTTTAAAACATTGTTAAGAGCGTTGCAGTTTTTGTATAGCTATTTAGAAGTTTTGATACAGCCATGTCTGAGAACATTGTGCATGTTCAGAATATTTTCTAACGCATGCTTCGGACACTCAACCTTCTAGCAGTTTAAAGTAGATCTTGATATAGGCCAAATGCAAATGGTGACCGATGCTAAGGGCACTCAGAATTAATTCACATCTCCATATATGTTTTACTTTGCAATGGTTTCCAGGTGCAAGAATGGATGTAATAATTTCGGGCACTTTTTCCCAATTTGCATTTGATTTCTAAGGATCTTGAAGAACTTGACATGACACAGAATCCAGAAGAAAGTAGTCAGACCCTGTCTCAACTTAAAGAAACCCTCTCATATCGCTTTGATGTTCATAGAAGTGCAATAGCACATGCTGGCAAAAACAATAATGTTGAAACTTCTTTCCACAATTTTAATGCAAAGTTGCCCATGGGACTAAAATAGTTGCCCCGTCCCATCTCCCCCACACACTTTCGTTTTGTGGCTGCTGTAGCGTGGGGCTCAGCCTGGCCACGCGCGCGCTAATGCTGGGTTGTGAGCGCCTGCAAATAACGGGACACCACACAGTGTTGTAGTTGGGCGCCGAGTGACCCAGTGCGGTCACTCCCCTCCTTTATTAAACGCGCTCTGCCCGCCGGCGTGAGCGCGTGGGTGCGACACTTCCAGCCTCCGCCGGCATAGTTAGCTGGACTGCTGACTCATTACATCCCATCCCAACTCAGTCTCTTTTCCCCCTTTCTCTTGCTGGCTGCCCGTTGTCCCGCCACTTGGCTCACAAAGTCCTTCAGGTGGGAGCTCGGCCTCAGATTCTCTCTCAGTCTATATCTGGGGTGACGACCCCGGGTGATGGAAGGGGACTCTGGTGTCTTGGAAGCTGTTGTTGTCTCCCTGGGGCCCTGCGGCATCATCTCGGTCTCTTGACGTGCTCCACTTGACACTGCGGGAGGTGCCTGCAGCGGTGTGCTCGGGTGGTGTCCTTCCTGGTCCTCTCCGCCACTTCCACCTGCTCCCAGGGTGTCGTCGGCTTCCACCACAGGGGAAGGTTCTGGCACCTTTTTGAACCATGAGATGTTTCCGGGTCACCTCTTCCCCTTCCTTTTCTACGGTGATCATGGTTCCCTTGACACCGACCACTGTCCAGTGGCCTGGCTCGAACATGGTTCGAAATTTGCCTACTGGTCTCCGATCTTTCATTATTACTGTGTCCCTTTGTTGCACTTCCTGGGACATTGCTCTTCTTGTCTGACTGGCAGCAAGGTTTTGTTCCTCCCTTCGTCTACGGGCGTCCTCTTCACTGTAGGCTGGTGGAACCCACTCTGGGTGTACAGGGATTGTGTCCCGGCGGGTCCCCTTGAACATCAATGCCCACAGGGTTTGACGGTGGTGCTGTGGGGGGTGCTCCTATACTCTCGGAGGAACATCTGCAGATGTCATTCGGGATCTGCGTTCTCCGCAACGGCAATGCGCAGATTCTTATTGAGAGTCCTCATGAACCTCTCAATTTCGCCGTTGGCCTGCGGCCACTGTGGGCTGATGCGGCGATGATGTATCCCATGACGCTGCATGAATTCACGGAATTCATTCCCTTGGAACGGGGGCCCGTTGTTGCTCTTGATCTCTTTTGGACACTCGAACATTGCAAAAGTTTTCTCGAGTACCGGGGCAACCCGGGAAAATGCGGTGGAGCTGACGACTTCCACTACGGGATATTTGGAGTAGCTGTCGACCATGACTATGGTTGTCCGACCATCGGGAAAACTCCCAAAGCCAATGCTCACCTTCTCCCACGGGGCCTTCCCGTGCTCTTCCGTTTGAACGCGTGCCGGTCTTTCAGGGGCGCTGGTCAGCTGGCAGGCCGGGCATCTTCTTACCACTTCTTCCACCCGGGTCTCCATTCCCGGGAACCAGATCTTTTCTCGCATCCGGGCTTTCATTTTTTCTATCCCCTGGTGTCCTCTGTGAGCTAGCTGCGTTGCCTGATGTTGTAAGGCTGCGGGGATGACAATGCGGGATCCTCTTAGCAAAATTCCCCCTTGTGTCACACTTAACTCGTTCCTGATTTTCCACATTTTCATGAGGCACCCCTTTTCAGGTCCAGTCCACTCGTTGGCGGATTGTAAGAAGTTGTGCCAGTTGCCCGCTTGAACAGCTGTGCGCACCTTGGCGATCACGGAGTCTCCTTCTGCTGCAGCGGCGATGTCCGCCAGTGTCAGTGCGTTTGGGCATGTGATGGTCGAGATCATATTCAGGTGGACCTCCAGTGTCTCAACTTCCGGCTCTTCTCCTTGCTCTTCCTGGGGGACCGGGTGTCGCGAGAGGAAATTGGCTGGGTTCTTGGTGCCTGGTCGATAGGCGACCTCCATCTCGTACTGCTGCAGCCCAATGGCCCATCGCTCGATCCTCGGGGTGGGTGTGGCGCTGACCCTTTGAACAACGGCACCAGCGGCTGGTGGTCCGTGATGACCTTAAATGGTTGGCCGCAGATGTACAAATGAAAATGGCGGCAGGCCCAGCGGATGGCCAGGGCCTTCCTCTCGATCTGCGCATAGCGCGTCTCCGTGGGCGAAAGTGCTCTGCTGGCGTACGCTAGTGCCGCCCACCTTCCTGGTTCCTGCTCCTGGGTTAGAACTGCCCCAAGGCCTACGGGGCTGGCGTCGACTAGTATTTCGGTACGTTTGACGGGATCGAAGTACACCAGGGTGGTGTGGTCGAGAAGGGTGCTCTTGACCTTCTGAAATGCAGCTTCTTCCAGGGGGCCCCACTTCCACATAGCGTCTGCGTGGGTGAGGTTCAGAAGAGGCTCCGCGATGGTGGCCAGATCAGGGATGAACCGGCCACAGTACGTGGCCATCCCGAGGAAGCTCAGCACTTCGGACACGGTTAGGGGGGCTGGCGCTTCTTTGATAGCTTGAGACTTCCGTGGATCTACCTGGATGCCCTCCTAGTTGAAGATGTAGCAGAAAAATTCTATATGCTTCTGGAAGAATAGGCACTTCTCCTTATGTAGGGTGACGCCATGGTCTTGGAGTCACTTCAGCGTGGCTCTCAGGTGTTTATAGTGCTCATCCGCAGTGTTGGAGTGGATGAGGATGTCATCACTCACGTTCAATACCCCTGGTAGACCTGATAGAATCTCTCGCACGGCGTCCTGGAACACCTCTGCTGCCGATGATATTCCAAAATTGAGGCGTTTATATCCCCGCAGCCCGAGGTGGGTGCTGAACGTGGTGATATAGCGACTTTCTTTGGCTAAGACCAACTGGTGATACCCCGCGTTCAGGTCCAGCTTGGAAAACTACCGTGACCCGTTGACACCGGCCACGATGTCGTCCATTGTCGGCGTGAAATGGCGTTCGTGCCGGATGGCCTTGTTGGGGAGGCGCATGTCTATACATAGCCTGATCTTTCCTGGCTGTCATGGCTTTTCTGCTATCACCATGGGGGACACCCATGGTGTGGGTCCAGAGACCTTCTCAATGACCCCTGATCTTCCAGCTTTTGTAGCTCCAGTTCCACTAGTGGTCTGAGGTGAAAAGGGATCCGCCGGTGGCATAGCACTGTCGGGGTGACCGATGGGTCAATGTGTAGTTTGATTGGGGCCTTATTGATGCGTCCGAGGCCCTTGAACAGGTCTGCGAATTGACTTAGTAGTTCCTTGGTTTGGTTTGCCTGCACACTTCGTGCGAACATTACCAGGCCTAGATCTTCAGCAGAGTGGCTGCTAAGTAAGGTGTCAGCCTCTTGGTTAATCACATGAATGTCGGTGGTGATTTCGTTGTCTTCCGACCGTATTGACACGGTCATTCTGCCGCGGAGTGGCAGGGGTGAGTCGCTTCCATATGCGAAGATCTTCGTTTTGGAAGGTCTTGGTTCTGGTTTGGGTCTTAGTCAGTTATATTGTTGGATGCCCATGACGCTAACTGATGCACCGGTGTCGATGACTGCGCTTACTTCCGACCCGGTGATCTTCACTGTGCACGTGGGCTGTGGTCTTCTTCGTTTCTTAAGTGCTTGCGTGAAAGAGACTAAACACATATCCCCTTCTTCATCCTCCATGGAGGTGTCTTCCACTTGGTTAGTGGCTCGTTCGTTCTTCCTTTCGCTCTGTGACGATGCAAGGGAGGTGCTCGATACTTGGCGCACCAGTCTTCGCATTGGTCTGGCTCCTCTGCCATTCTTGCGCTGGGTTTTCCTCCGGCATACTGACGCGAAATGATTTGGAATGCCACAGTTGGAGCATGTCTTCCCTTGGGCGGGGCACGCCTGGGACGGGTGCTCTTCATGCCAACAGTATCCGCACTGGCCTTTCGGGGTCGGGGTGGGCGGTCTCGCGGCCTGCTCCCTCTGTCTCGCGTCTTGACAGCGTCAGCCCTCTCTGTTTTGACGGTCGCGCTCTTTTCTGTCGTTCGCGTCAGCGCTAAGTCCATCTCGTCTGCTCTGGCCGCTGATAGGTCATGCGTTCTAGCCATGACTATTATGTCTTTTAGCGGTATGTTTGGCTGCCTCAATATGAGTCCGCGTAGAGTCTTGCTGCGCACCCCTTGGATGAGCTAAGCTCGGATCTCCTCTGCGGCCCTGTCGTCAGCGGCATATGTGCTCGCTAGCTCTCTCAGCCTCGCATGGAATGCGTCGATTGATTCACCCACCCTTTGCCTGGCTCGCCGCAACTTAAACCTCTCGAAGTCAGGGTTCAATTGAGGGTTAAAGTGTGCGTTGAGCGCTGTCACCGCCGACTCGTAATTATTTGGGGCTCCCGTATTTGGGAGGTGTTTGAATAGTAGGTACACTTCCTCTCCTGCATAGTGGAGTAGGAGGGATCGCTTGACCGCTCCGTCTGTTTCCCTGGTCGCTACAAAGTAATTTTCAAACGTCCCAGCCATGTTTTCCACCATGGGGACGCTGTGGTGGGGTCCGCCGCCTCACTGAAGGGGGGTAGCTCGCCTGTGGGCGCATGTTGCTTGATGACTCGAACTGCTGGCTGGTTCTCATCCGGGTTATCACCCATCGCACCTTGAGGGTTATGTCCTGGTGTTGCTGGTTGTGATACGTGCTAGGACTGTGGTGCACCCCTTGGTGGGTTGATCCGCTGTGCTTCCTGTGTGCGTGTGTCCGGTGGGGACGTGTTGCTGCCTCTTTGTCAGGCTGTAGGGTGTGGGCTTATGGGGTGTTTCCCCTGGGTAGTGTTGTTTCTTGCCACGTGCTTGTGGCCTGCTTTCCGTTTTATTCTCCCTCCACCCTGCCTATGTCTTCTATCCTTTTCCTCCTTGGGGCCTGTTCGCATGGGCATCCACGTGTCAAGTTGCCTCCTTACCGGCTGCTCTGGAACGTCCTGCCATTTCTGCCTCAGGTACTGTTGGCTGCGTGGCCTGGGGAACGCGAGCGACGCCCCCACCCCTTCTCCTTGGGTGCTGCGTCTGGCTGCCGGGCGGCTGTGCACGATGTCGAGCGCACGGCGAGCATGCAGGACCGTAGGTCGGGCTCCACGCTCGTCGCCAGTGTAGCGTGGGGCTCAGACTGGCCACACGCACGCTAATGCTGGGCGGTGCGCGCCTGCAAATAACGGGACACCACACAGTGTTGTAGTTGGGCGCCGAGTGACCCCGTGCGGTCACTCCCCCTCCTTTATTAAACGCGCTCCGCCGGCCGGCTTGAGCGCGTGGGTGCGACACTTCCGGCCTACGCCGGCATAGTTAGCTGGACCGCTGACTCATTACAGCTGCCACAATTGCCTGCCGGATTACCCTAATGCTGACACTAATAGGAAGACTAATTTCAGGCTATACAAAGAGAACCCGTCACACAAATCCCAAATAATCCTACTGCTTGAAGCATCAGTGAGGCAGCAAACTCTCCTATTATACTCGATAGCAGACCCCAGTCACGTGAGCAGTTTCTCCTTTCGTTGGCCAACCACTTAGGCTTTGGGTTCACCTTCTCTTCCCGACACCCTTCCCTGACACAGTCAGGCACCGTCTGAGTTTAGCAGTATTTGTGGCTGTCAGGGCTGACTGCGAACCATGAAAAACTGCTCTAAGGGGCCGATTCCGATCTCGGTCGGAGGCGCACCCAATACTATTCGGTCGGGAAAAAAGCCATGCGAATGCCTGTTTCCCGACCGATCCGTACAGCACACCGAACGAGCAAGTACGATGCGCACAACAGCAAAAATTCCGGCCGAGCCGTACTCACCCAAACCAGGTCCTGTTCTCCGACCGAGGCGAATCCGGAAACGCCGAATCGAGTCGCACGGAAGGGAAAATGCAGCCCCGTCCGGCCGGACAAGTACGATGCGCTTTCCGTACGCGCCGAACCCGTCGCTACGCACGGCACGTCAAAGCATCCGGGAGAGGCGCACATAAGCTCCGAATCGCGCCACAACACGATCCACGGCTACGAGACGAACACAGCACAGACGAGGACGACGCGAAGCGACGAGGACGAAGCGAAGCGACGAGGACGAAGCCAAGCGACGAGGACGACGCGAGCGACGAGGACGAAGCCAAGCGACGAGGACGACGCGAAGCAACGAGAAGGACGAACGACACGAACCAACCATGAATCCCTTCGTCCCGATCATACCAATATTCTACATCTACTACCGGAACAGGCACGGACGCGTACGGCGCAGAAGGTAAGTCAGACACCAACCACAAAACACATACAACACGTACACGACACATCACACACATACACTGGGAATCTGAATATACTTGCAACAGCAGCACCATAGGGGCGGGATGCCCATCACCAATGCCACATATGCACACAGGGGCCTGAATGCGCGCCACCACCCCAACCCAGGGGGGCTGGATGCCTACCACTACTACCACCCTTAGCCAGGGGGCAGGATGCCTACCACTACTACCACCCTTAGCCAGGGGGCAGGATGCCCACCACTACTACCACCCTCACCCAGGGGGGCAGGATGCCCACCACTACTACCACCCTTAGCCAGGGGGCTGGATGCCTACCACTACTACCACCCTTAGCCAGGGGGCAGGATGCCTACCACTACTACCACCCTTAGCCAGGGGGCAGGATGCCCACCACTACTACCACCCTCACCCAGGGGGGCAGGATGCCCACCACTACTACCACCCTTAGCCAGGGGGCTGGATGCCTACCACTACTACCACCCTTAGCCAGGGGGCAGGATGCCCACCACTACTACCACCCTCACCCAGGGGGGCAGGATGCCCACCACTACTACCACCCTCACCCAGGGGGGCAGGATGCCCACCACTACTACCACCCTTAGCCAGGGGGCAGGATGCCCACCACTACTACCACCCTCACCCAGGGGGGCAGGATGCCCACCACTACTACCACCCTTAGCCAGGGGGCAGGATGCCCACCACTACTACCACCCTCACCCAGGGGGGCAGGATGCCCACCACTACTACCACCCTTAGCCAGGGGGCAGGATGCCCACCACTACTACCACCCTCACCCAGGGGGCAGGATGCCCACCACTACTACCACCCTTAGCCAGGGGGCTGGATGCCTACCACTACTACCACCCTTAGCCAGGGGGCAGGATGCCCACCACTACTACCACCCTCACCCAGGGGGGCAGGATGCCTACCACTACCACCACCCTCACCCAGGGGGCAGGATGCCCACCACTACTACCACCCTTAGCCAGGGGGCAGGATGCCCACCACTACTACCACCCTTAGCCAGGGGGCAGGATGCCCACCAATACTACCACCCTCACCCAGGGGGGCAGGATGCCCACCACTACTACCACCCTTAGCCAGGGGGCTGGATGCCTACCACTACTACCACCCTTAGCCAGGGGGCAGGATGCCCACCACTACTACCACCCTCACCCAGGGGGGCAGGATGCCTACCACTACCACCACCCTCACCCAGGGGGGCAGGATGCCCACCACTACTACCACCCTTAGCCAGGGGGCAGGATGCCCACCACTACTACCACCCTCACCCAGGGGGCAGGATGCCTACCACTACCACCACCCTCACCCAGGGGGGCAGGATGCCCACCACTACTACCACCCTTAGCCAGGGGGCTGGATGCCTACCACTACTACCACCCCCACTCATAGGATGGACAATGCATGACACAACAAGCACACCACAACCTAGGGAATGCAAGATTAAGACATCCCCCACCACCATGACAAGCGTGTGAGCAGGCTGTGTCAAATGCCTACAACACCGAACATGACATTGAACATACAATGTGACCCCCTAGCACATGTGCCACACATATATGTGTGTGGCACCCACAATGCAAGCAGCCCATGACCATTGTGGCAATGGGGCCTAAACCCCCATCATCACAGTGACCAAAAGGCAAGTGTGGGGTCCATAGCTGAAGCACATTTTGACCATTGTGGCAATGGGGTCTAAACCCCCATCATCACAGTGACCAAAAGGCAAGTGTGGGGTCCATAGCTGAAGCACATTTTGAACCATTGTGGCAATGGGGCCTAAACCCCCATCATCACAGTGACCAAAAGGCAAGTGTGGGGTCCATAGCTGAAGCACATTTTGACCATTGTGGCAATGGGGTCCAAACCCCCATCATCACAGTGACCAAAAGGTAAGTGTGGGGTCCATAGCTGAAGCACATTTTGACCATTGTGGCAATGGGGTCTAAACCCCCATCATCACAGTGACCAAAAGGTAAGTGTGGGGTCCATAGCTGAAGCACATTTTGACCATTGTGGCAATGGGGTCTAAACCCCCATCATCACAGTGACCAAAAGGTAAGTGTGGGGTCCATAGCTGAAGCACATTTTGAACATTGTGGCAATGGGGTCTACACCCTCATCATCACAGTGACCAAAAGGTAATTGTTGACAAAGAAAGAGCTGCAACTGCCAAACTGCATGGATCATTCCTGGTCACAGAACCAAAAACTCATCTGTGGCAAAGTAGTGTATGTGTCCCATTGCAACATAAATTGGGGGAGCCAAATACTGCAGTGCAAATGAAACATTCCTTTGGCCATGTGCAGACAAACAACACCCATGGGGGCTGAGACCGTCAACAGTCATCAATGACACAATGACAGAAGTGACCATCAGAATGCAGAACCACATATTTGCACCAATGGGCACACAAATGCAGATACCCTGTGGAGACAGCAGATGTGAGGTGAACAGATACCATACCATGGCAGCAATGGGACACACAAACCATGATCACTGTGCTGACCGATGACCTAGGAGTCCCAGGGACAGCAGCGGAAACACACCAAACAACATACAGCCAATGGCACACCCAAGATATGCCAATGCAGTGGTGCAGATGCACAAACACAAACAGGCAGACCAACACTGTCATCATACACAGCAGGTGAGGGGTGGGGGTGCCAGTGTCCCCAGGCAACAACACAACACATGAGGAGAGCTGAATACCAATCATACAGATGTGCATACACTGCCACACTAAGGTAACTCATGGATCCAAATCCCCTATGTGGGCAAGCAGGCATTGACAGGTGAGAGGGAGCACAAAACACACATGTCACACAGGCACGTAGGAACAACAACTGACACAGCAAGTCACAGACACACCACAGCACCACCCCCAGGGCCCCCACAATGTGGTGACCCTGGGCTGAATAAAAATACCACTGTGATGACAAAGCTAAATGTCGTTCACACTGTGAACCACAGTCAGGTGTCCTGAGCAACTAACTACCATCACACCTACACAAGCACAAATCAATCAGCATGGCCAGTAAGCCAAGGCCAACATGGAGGCAGGGGACTAGCCGGGCAACAACTCTCATCTGCACACACTCAAGACCACACCCTCGACCTCCAACAATGTGCAGCAGTGAAGTACACATGCACTGGTGACATTGCACATGCACCCATGACTATTCCAGGGTGGTGGGTGGGAACCAAGGTGTAGAAACACATCACACATGGACACTCAACAAGACTCCTGAATGTCTGACACACTGCACACTACGCTGTACATGGACATGACGGCAATACCACACCGACCAATGGGATCCCAGCCACAGTCACACACCAATGAAGAAGCCAAGGTCACCCACAAAGAACACACATAGACAACAACCAACATTGCAGCCCGGACCCTAAGGAGTGCCAGCAGTCACACACACAACGTGTCACAATCACTGAAAGATAACACAAACTGGAAATCACATGACAGGGGCAAACAACAAGTGCCAAAGGAAACCTGACTGTGACCCATCTGCGTCAGCACACAAACTCTGCCCTGACAGCAAACACACCTATGGGTGACACCCTGATGACCAGTAATGTGCCATGCACCCACATCACAGAGAACACAGGGAGAAGACTTTGGGGGAACATAGCTCAAGTCAGCAAGCATCACAAACAGGTACAACACTAGGGATCACAGCATGCGCAGATGAATGAAAGTGAACACACAGACATGCACATACAACACACACCTTGGGCGCAGGCAATGTCACACGTGTACACACTGCCATGAGGGGACTCCACTCCTGTGTGAGGAAAGCTGTGCCATATGTTGCCTCAGTAGGGCCCCATCATGTCAGCTGAGCACTTGGTCACACAATCAACAATTAGCACCAAATGAGGGCTCCCATCACATCAGCCTGGTCATGGATGTGCCAACGGAATCATCAGCACAGATCCAACACACTTGTATAGCAATGTTGCACTGACTACACGGATGAGTCCCTCCCCATTGATGCCCAAACCTGCATGTCCACTGGAGATGGCAACACGGTCAGGGAAGTAGACAAATGCAACGATGGCAGGCACAACAGATGTGCAGGGGTGGAAGCCACAGATATGAAATTGCCAATGTAAGTAGGAAACCCATTGCAAAATACTGAACACATGACACCCTCAGATGCTGCTATTGATGACATGGATACACCACATGATAGGACACATTCCCCCTGGACCACATGGGTTCCTGCACAGTAACACTTCATAATCATGAGACCAGATATCACCATCACTGCAGCAAGGGCATGGTTAGCTGCACCAACAACATGTACATCTGAAGCATGAGCACTAGAGAAAAGAAAGTTGCTTTATTCAGCATATGTGTTGTTTGATAACGACGTCCAGAAGAAATTAGAGCAAAGGCCAATGGCCAGTCCATTGTCAAAGTTCAAACAGGGTGACACTGGCAGATGTCACCCTACGCATGCCTGCACAATACCAGGGACAATCCACTAGGAGGGGCAACCGGGGGGCAGGCCAGGCACCGCAGGGACAGGATCAGGGCTCACCAGGGGAGTCAGGGAAGGGGTGGTGGGTGCTGGAGAGCCACTGACAACTGCAGTGGAGGTGTCTGACATGGTGTGTGCCGGCACAACTGGGGGGCATGACTCAGATGTCGTGGGTGCCGGCACAACTGCAGTGGACCCTGCAGATGGGGTGGACAGGTCCGCCACTGCAGTGCCCAAGTCAGACAGGGCGGTAGTGGACTCCACTGCAGTGCCTACCTCCAGGGGAGGAGAATGGGGAACAGGCAAGGTGGGTTGGACAGAGGGGAGGACACCCTCACCACATCAGTGGCACAGACAAGCGCAGCGGGGGGTGTGGTGCTGGGAGAGCAAGTGGCAGGGGGAGAAGGCCGGAGCATCTTGGGGATGGTATATCTGTGGGTGGGGGAACCTGGGGCAGGGTGTGGTGGGGGCACCTGTGCAGTGGGGGCCTGAGGGATGGAGGACGGAGACCTTGTGCCTGAGCTGCAGGGCGGTGGCGGGGTCTTGCTCTTAGCACTCCGGGGGACTTGCGGGTGGGGGCCTCAGTCCGTCTGCGCCTGGGGGAGGGTGTCCGGGGGCGAGGGGCACTCTGCTCCGTGTGGGTGGGCTTCCTCTTCCCCCGGGATGCTGGAGCAGCTTCATCGGTGGGGAAGAGGCCGAGGTCACAGAGGAAGAGCTGCTGTGACTTTGGGGTTGCAGGTGAGGCAAGGGAGGGTGCTTTGGAGGGAGAGGGAACTGAGGACTGCGCAGTGCATGTGGATGCGTGTGTGTGTTCCAGGGCCCCATCCCCTGTGAGTCTGGCTTCAGTTCCCTGAATGTGCGTGCGTGTGCGTTTTGTCATTGGCGTGTGTGTCAGTGTGCTGGATGTGTGTGTGCTGGTGTGTGCCTGTGCCAGTGTGTGTGTGCCTGGGATGGGTAAGGTGCTGGGGAGTGTGGATGGAGCAGAGGCAGGAGGGGTGAGGGACCGTTTGAGGAGGGACACTGCTGCCGTCAGGGAGGAGTCCATGGACCTATTGCCCCTCTGTAGGTCAGACATGCCCGATGAGATGCCCTCCATGAACGACACCAGCTGAGTCAACAGCGCGGTGTGCGCATGGAGGACACTCAGCATGGCTGTCTGCCCTACATGGAGCTGGCGAAGGAGGTACACAGACTCCTCACTCAGGGCAGCAGGGGACACAGGGGCAGGGGGTGCGGTGCCTGGCCCAAAGGAGACACGCTCCCGGACATGGGAGCCTCCACGGACCTGGGGAATGGGAGCCGATGGGAGGGCGGTGGTGGTGCTGGTGGTGGCGGGGACAGCAACACTAGCTGGGGTGTGGTGGCTGCTGACACCCGCCTCCACAAGGGAGTCATCCTCCGAGTTGCTCTGGTCCTCAGCTGAGGTGGATGCTGCTGAGGACTCCTCGGTGTGGCTCCCCTCGCCCTCCGTGCCACTGGGTCCCTCCGACCACTCCTCGGCTGCTGACCCAGTCTGGCTCTCCGGCTCCTCCTGGTCCGTGGAGCTGTCCCCTTCCGTGGCCGTGGATGTATCTGCAAACAATGGGGAAACAGACAGACATCAGTCACCTGCACATAACGCACACACCACTGTGAGCACAGCACATCACAGAGCAAGCCCTGGCATCATTAGTTGTACATTGCTAAAAGTGCACTAATTGAACAGGAGAAGTCAATTGTCAGTCTGATGCCAAGCATGGCACTCACATCCCACATGGCCTTGCACCCATCTGTCTGGTGTCTGTTGGATTGCAACACCCCAGTGTTGACACATGCACCAAGTACACAGTAGTTGGACAGTGCAGAGGACACGGTGTGGACACATCACAGCTCTTGCCACTGAGTCAGTACAGGTTTACGGATGTAAGGGATGCCCAGAGTCAAATAGGAAATGCATGTGATGCATACCAGCGACAGACACCATGATGCACCCATGTCCTGATAGCCAGCGCCACTATGGTGTGCATGTAGCACATGTCACTCCCCTGCAGGATCACCAATCAGTAGACACATGCCATGGCGGAGGCATGACTGCAAAGTCATACATCACTGTCTCAGTGATGTATGACTTTGCAGCCAGACAACAACACTCTGCGCTGTGTCACAATAGTAGGTCATGGGGAATGCAAGTCCTGGAGCTGCACAAGTGCACATGTACATCCCCCCACAACACATCCTCTTAACCCTCATCTGTCCAGGTCATACCTATTGGACATATGGGAGACCTGTGACACTACCCTACATGTCAGAATACAGGCATTGTGTAAGCAATGGACCCACCCATGATGCCCACCACAGAGTCAGGGAAACAGATGCTGTCTCCCACCTTGAGTCAAGCAAACTGCAAGGACACAGTCCTAAGTGACAGAATTCCCTGCATGTAAGGGCCACACCTGGGTATCAGATGAGGAGTGGGCAGTGCACAATAGAGGGACATGGCTCCTGGACAACATGACTGCTGTACTGTGGCAGTTCAACCTGGCCCGAGGAGGGCACATAACATGTTAGACAGAGTACACAGTGCAGTCTTTGACTCACCCCCTCCTTGCTGCTCTCTGGCCTTCAGCTGCCCATCCAGGTCTGGAAAGACCACCGCCAGGATCCTGAGCATGTGGGGGTCAGGGTCCGTGTTCCGCCCCTCCTGCGAGGAGGCGACAGCTTCAGCTGGACCCGTGCAATCCTCCGGGTCCAGCCCCGAAGGTCCTGCCACCTCTTTTGGCAGTTGCGGATCCGGCGCTTGTAGACCCCCACGGACCGGACAGCCCGGACGATGTCCTTCCAGATCTCATGCTTCCGATGGGCAGAAGCCTGTCAGGATGACAAAGTGATAAGGACATTACTACACATGCAACATATCCGTGCATGACACAGTTGCATATACATGTCGCAATCACAGGGGCACATGGTGTACCCAGGCAGTGCACGGCTGCCCATGGACAGTTTTCCAGAAGTCACTACATGGTATCATAGCATGGGGAGTAAAACCCTGTTCAGAAGCACTGTCACTGCACCATACCTGTCCAGTGCAAGTCACTACACACTATGGGGGTGACAACTACTCAGTGAGCCTGCTAGCCAGTGGTGTGCTGACTCTCAGCCTTGCTAGTCAGACAAAATGCACATTCAGAAAGGCAGTGCACAGAACACTCACCTGCTCCCCTGGTGTCCCATACAGCTTGCTGTACTGTGGAAGTAGGCTGTCCAGCAGGGCCTGGTTCTCTTCAAGGCTGAAGGCTGGGGCTCTCTCCACAGTACGTGCCATTGCAGGGTCCAGAGGGGCAGAGACAGCAGCAGTGCAGTGGCAGATGTCGTCCTGGAGCATGTAGTGCAGGCAAGTGGGCTCTCAGGGGAACATGCAGCAATATATATGTGCTGGAGAGGCAGATACTGTCCCTTGTGTCCAAAGTGATAGGTCCAAGTCGTTTGCATCTTCTGAATCTGGCCAATCCATGGAATAGCAGCACCAAAACACGCCCACAGCATCCTTCAAAATTTCAACTTCATGACATACATGATTTTGCAACATTGTTGTGGGTGACCAACTGATTTTCCAGCAACCGACTCGTTCGAATTTCGAAAACGCGTCCGTTGCCAGGCAAGCCCATTGTCAATGGGTGCGCACCGATCGGTCCATTGAGGTACAACGCGCACAGGGGTACAACGCGTACCCGCACACATTGTAAGCAATGGGCCGGCCGGAGGCACCGATCGGTCCATTGCTGTTCAACGCGCACAGGGGTACTACGCGTACCCGCACACATTGAATGCAATGGGCCGGCCGGAGGCACCGATCGGTCCATTGCTGTTCAACGCGCACAGGGGTACAACGCGTACCCGCACACATTGAATGCAATGGGCCGGCCGGAGGCACCGATCGGTCCATTGCAGTACAACGCGCACAGGGGTACAACGCGTACCCGCACATTGAAAGCAATGGGCCGGCCGGAGGCACCGATCGGTCCATTGCTGTTCAACGCCGCACAGGGGTACAACGCGTGCCCGCACACATTGAAAGCAATGGGCCGGCCGGAGGCACCGATCGGTCCATTGCTGTTCAACGCGCACAGGGGTACAACGCGTGCCCGCACACATTGAATGCAATGGGCCGGCCGGAGGCACCGATCGGTCCATTGCAGTACAACGCGCACAGGGGTACAACGCGTACCCGCACACATTGAAAGCAATGGGCCGGCCGGAGGCACCGATCGGTCCATTGCTGTTCAACGCAGCACAGGGGTACAACGCGTACCCGCACACATTGAATGCAATGGGCCGGCCGGAGGCACCGATCGGTCCATTGCTGTTCAACGCGCACAGGGGTACAACGCTGTACCCGCACACATTGAATGCAATGGGCCGGCCGGAGGCACCGATCGGTCCATTGCAGTACAACGCGCACAGGGGTACAACGCGTACCCGCACACATTGAAAGCAATGGGCCGGCCGGAGGCACCGATCGGTCCATTGCTGTTCAACGCGCACAGGGGTACAACGCGTACCCGCACACATTGAAAGCAATGGGCCGGCCGGAGGCACCGATCGGTCCATTGCTGTTCAACGCGCACAGGGGTACAACGCGTACCCGCACATTGAATGCAATGGGCCGGCCGGAGGCACCGATCGGTCCATTGCAGTACAACGCGCACAGGGGTACAACGCGTACCCGCACACATTGAAAGCAATGGGCCGGCCGGAGGCACCGATCGGTCCATTGCTGTTCAACGCGCACAGGGGTACAACGCGTACCCGCACACATTGAATGCAATGGGCCGGCCGGAGGCACCGATCGGTCCATTGCTGTTCAACGCGCACAGGGGTACAACGCGTACCCGCACACATTGAATGCAATGGGCCGGCCGGAGGCACCGATCGGTCCATTGCAGTACAACGCGCACAGGGGTACAACGCGTACCCGCACACATTGAAAGCAATGGGCCGGCCGGAGGCACCGATCGGTCCATTGCAGTACAACGCGCACAGGGGTACAACGCGTACCCGCACACATTGAAAGCAATGGGCCGGCCGGAGGCACCGATCGGTCCATTGCTGTTCAACGCATCACTGTACATGTGACTGGCATATGTCAGCATGCCTGTCTCAGATGGACATATGCCAGCCACAGATAGCTCCCAGGGAGTGAGGGGCACACCTACATCACGACAGCCTGTCCACACCTTATCATGAAGGCATGTAAGGCTGCATTTCCTATTGTGTGTATGTTGGTGTACATGTTGTCCTGTGGGTGTCACCTGTGGGCAGCCACCCCCAGGCTGTGCACGTGTTAATGGGGACAGGATCCTGGGTGTTACGTGTACGAGACCACTGTGATGTGCAACTGTTCATATCTGTGCATGTGCCATGGTCACATTTCACAGTGGTGTTTGTGTATGTCATGTCACATACCCCGTGAGTCCCATGTGGGACGGTATGTTTGAGCCAGGGTGTCCCAGTGGCACAATAGTGATGGCCCTCCACAGTCTTTGTGCATGTAGTGTTTACAATGTCTCTGATTTCATGTGCACAATGGGAGACAGTCTCCACATCCACGTTGTGTGTGCATGGACTCTGATGTTGTGCGTGTGTGTCACAGACGTCCATGGCTCTCCTGCCATGGCAAGTGTGGCCACTACCTGTGGGGGTCATGTTTGTTTTGTTGTGGTGTACACATGATACTCCAGGTGATGCCAGTGTCCATGTGGCATTACAGGGTCCCTGGGAATGTGCCTGTCGTTGAGCTGTGGTGCCTGGGGCACATCTGTCCTCACATGTCACTGGGGGGTGACTGTGACACAGCATCATGATATCCAATGGGCCAACCTGGGCCAAATTGATGCCACCTGTAGGACCGTGTTGACAGATGTTGGCCATGTATGTACCATACATGTCGTTCCGGTACTGCACACTTCATGTAGTTGTGCCTCATGATGATGTATGTTGGGATCTTGAGTGTGTTCAATGCCGCATATGTGGGGTGACTGACGATCTTGCTTACTTCTCCTCTGCACTGCAGGGCTCCTGCTGTCCATCGGCCATTCCCAGACCTGGCAACGATGGTGGAACGGGACAGCATCCGACGGTACCGCTTCACCAGGCAGCTGATTGAGGATTTGGCAGTGCAGTTGTCCCCACATTTGCAGCCTGGCCGGCCGTATCCTACAGCGCTGACCCCCAAGGTGAAGGTGATGGCAGCCCTACACTTCTTTGCCACCGGTACCTTCCAACATACTGTGGCGTCTGCTGGTGGGATGTCACAGACCATGTTCAGCCGTGTGCTCCGCGATTTCTTGGCGGCAATGTTGCTCTTCCTGAACCGGTACATATATTTCCCTAGACTGCGACGACTCACTGACGTGAAGAGTGACTTTTATGCCCTGGGGAGGATGCCGCATGTCATTGGCTCCATTGATGGGACACATGTGGCTTTGGTACCACCACAGGCCCAGGAGCAGGCCTACAGGAACCGCAAGCACTACCACTCGGTCAATGCACTGGTGGTGTGTCTTGCAGACATGACCATCACACACGTGTGTGCCCGTTTCCCTGGTTCAGCACACGATGCCTTTGTGATGAGGAGTAGTCGCATCCCCAGGTTGATGGCACAGATGCAGAACCAGCGTGCCTGGCTTGTCGGTGTGTACTGACTTTGTGCCATTGTGTGTGATCTGATCTGTAGTATTCCGCCCACTTTTCCAAGTCAGCTGATGTGCACTTGTCTGTCCGTAGGTGACTCGGGATACCCCAACATGCCGTGGTTGCTGACACCCCTCAGGAACCCTGTGACACCTGCCCAGATGCGCTACAATGAGGCACATGGTCGGACCAGGAGAGTGATTGAGCGGACCTTTGGTCTCCTGAAGAGCCGCTTCCGCTGCCTGGACAAGACCGGAGGGTCCCTCCCATATGCCCCTGCGAAAGTGTGCAAGATTATCATCGTCTGCTGCATGCTCCACAACCTGGCAGTGCGGAAGGAGTTGCCTCTCATCCAGGATGACAATGACCAACATCCGCCACCTGTGGAGGATCCTGGCCTGGACCACGATGCCAGTGATGATGATGATGATGATGGTGATGTCCGCACACAGCTCATCACCAACTTCTTTAGCTGAATGTGAGTATCCTGAGGTGTCATGTGAATGATGTGAGTTGGCATGATGTGTGGGTGGTGCTCTGGTGCTGTTGGAGTGTGTCCATGGGCTACTTGACAGGATGTGTGTTGCGATGTGTGGTGACAGGTGGGCTGTACTCCCCAACAGTGTTGACATGCTAACTTGGTTCTGGGTGGGTATCTTGTAACATGTATTGTGCATGAGTTTTGCTGTTCTGTCCTGTACTGCATTGCTTTTGACTGTGTGTCATTTCTGTCCTTCACAGGGTACTTTCAGATTCGTTTGGTCAACTGTGTCCACCGACGACGTGATTGCACATCCAGGCTGGTAGCTGTTGTGTCCCTACAGGTGATGTGCGCCACACCCATGGACTTCCTTCTGTCTACAGTTGTTGACTGTGTGCCCGCTACCAGGTGGGGTTACCTTGCATCTGTAGTGGTTACGGCATGTTGCTACTGTGTAATAAACCTGTGCTTCACTTAGTGATGTGCGTTGTCTGTGGTCACACATTTGACTGCCATTTGCTTACTGCACCTGTGGGCTACTTGACTACAACTGGGAATGGGTGTGGTGTCTGTGCATTGCACCGTCTTCCCTGGCAACATCAGTGTAGGCAATGAGTCAGATGGCCTAGGTGTGTATGTGTTGTGTAGCCCTGGTGGTGTGTCTCCCTCATATGTGTCACGTTGCCTGTACTCACATGCCTGTGTTGTCCTTGCTGTTGCAGTTCGCATACACTGTGTAATTTTGCAGTTCATCATCCCCATAACAGCACCCACGTTGGAATCACGACAGAGGCAAGTATGGTGTATTAGTGTGTTTATTGTGATAATAGTGCATAGGATGGATTGTGCTGTACATGAATCTTGCAATCCCAAGTTCCTAGATGAATAGAAAGTCCAGGTAGACAGGATCCCCAGTATCGGGGCCACAGTTGTCTGACACATTGTTCCAACTTGTACTCCCCATGCAATGTGTGGGAGTAGTGTTGCCATCAACAGGGTGAACAGTCTGTGCACAAAGGCGAAAATCCAGAACAGGTTCAGGCTTCCTGGGAGTTGCGCTTGGCCATCAGCCTCTCACTGTCCCCTCCTCGGACGACCCCTCTTCTTGGGGGGGCCCTCTAGTGCAGGCTGCTGCGGTGCAGGGGACTCTCCGCCAGAGTCCTCCTCCCTCCCTGTGGCAGTTGCAGTTTGTTCGGTACCAGATGTTGTTGGCACACAGGGAGGTGTGGACTGGTTGCTGTTCATCTGGCGGAGGCATTGTAAAATGTCCCTGTGCACCGCCGTCATCTCATGTAGTACATCCCACTTGGACTCCACGCGGGTCATGTGGGAGTCCACACGTGACATGTGGGAGTCCACACGTGACATGTGTGACTCCACGTGGGACATGTGGGAGTCCAAGCGGGCATGATGGGCAGCCTGCTGCTGTTTGATGTCTCTGAGGAGCCCCACTACCTGGCTGAGCTCTCCGGTGCTGGACTGGTACGCATCAGCTATGCGTACCAGTTGTGGGTCTTCATGCACACCAGCAACGTCTGCAAGCAGCGACCTCTGTCTCCCACCCCTCCCACCACCCCTGCTGACATGTGCAGTGTGTGCAGTTGCACGCACAGATAACCCTGGTCCACCTTGGGGGTTGGTGGTGGTGGTGGTGTCCATGGCCCCAGGTTGGTCCAGGGTCACTGCGCTGGTGTTGTTCCTTATTCTGTCCATGTCGGCAGGGATGGTATTCGTGGTGACAGTCGTTGGAGGGGTGGGTGCAGGGGGTGCAGCTGGTGGACCTGCTGGTGCTGCAGCTGGTGGTCCTGCTGGTGCAGCATGTTGACTTGCACCGGATGTGCCAGGTTGTTCTTCATCGTCCGAGGAGGACAGAGGCTGTACGACGCCAGTGAGCTCGGCATCCTCTTGAGCCTGGGACTGGGACTCCTCAGCGTCTGCTGCTGTGTCCCTATCATCACCTGTTTTTGGGAGACACAAACAATGTATGTCATGTTTCTGCAGGCATCAGTGGTTGACACACCTGACAGTTGTGACTGTGCCTCGGGGTGCGGGCCTGTACATTGTATTGTCCTAAGTCGTCACAGTCAGGGGTTGATATTGGTGTGGCACATTGTCCTGCATTATTTGGGCATTTCTATGTATTCTCTGGGGTGTGAACATGGTCTGCATTGATTGTGTTTGGTTGACAGCCAGACCTCCTTCCCACCCACCCACCCACCCACCCAGTCAGTTATCCCACCATGGAACGTGCTTGCATTGCAGGGAGTGTAAGTTGTCTCTCAGGATGTCAGTCAGTGGTGTCCTGCTGTTTGTTGGTGCACAGTTGGCAGCAGGGCCTTGTGCTCCCCACAGCAGTAGCCAGTGTCAGCCATCTTGTGAGTCCTTCTCCACTCCCTGTGATGTGAGCGTGGTTCAGGGTGGTGTTGATGGGCCAGTTGTGAGGCTGAGCAATGTCTGTGACTACGACTCCCATCATGCTATTGCCTCCACCCCCTTCCCAGCATGCCCATGCTTCCTTCCTTTTGACTCTGCTTCCCTGTGGGGTGGGCTGGCTGTGCTGACAGGATGGCTGGGAGTGTTGTCCTGGCAGTTGTTTGGCTAAGAGTCCCAAGAGTGTCCCTGTGCTTCACACAACATAACCCAGGGTGGTGGTGCTTTGTGGGATCTTGTGTTAGGATGGAGGGCATTGCATTCTACCAGGTGGGTACTGTGGAGTTTGTGTTGGGGGGGTGTGAGGGGAGGTGCTGGTGACTATGGTCAGTGCTGCAAGTCCCCCTTCCCACCCAGCCAGCCAGATATCCCACCATGGAACGTGCTTGCATTGCAGGGAGTGTAAGTTGTCTCTCAGGATGTCAGTCAGTGGTGTCCTGCTGTTTGTTGGTGCACAGTTGGCAGCATGCCCTTGTGCTCCCCACAGCAGTAGCCAGTGTCAGCCATCTTGTGAGTCCTTCTCCACTCCCTGTGATGTGAGCATGGTTCAGGGTGGTGTTGATGGGCCAGTTGTGAGGCTGAGCAATGTCTGTGACTACGACTCCCATCATGCTATTGCCTCCACCCCCTTCCCAGCATGCCCATGCTTCCTTCCTTTGACTCTGCTTCCCTGTGGGGTGGGCTGGCTGTGCTGACAGGATGGCTGGGAGTGTTGTCCTGGCAGTTGTTTGGCTAAGAGTCCCAAGAGTGTCCCTGTGCTTCACACAACATAACCCAGGGTGGTGGTGCTTTGTGGGATCTTGTGTTAGGATGGAGGGCATTGCATTCTACCAGGTGGGTACTGTGGAGTTTGTGTTGGGGGGGTGTGAGGGGAGGTGCTGGTGACTATGGTCAGTGCTGCAAGTCCCCCTTCCCACCCAGCCAGCCAGATATCCCACCATGGAACGTGCTTGCATTGCAGGGAGTGGAAGTTGTCTCTCAGGATGTCAGTCAGTGGTGTCCTGCTGTTTGTTGGTGCACAGTTGCCAGCAGGGCCTTGTGCTCCCCACAGCAGTAGCCAGTGTCAGCCATCTTGTGAGTCCTTCTCCACTCCCTGTGATGTGAGCATGGTTCAGGGTGGTGTTGATGGGCCAGTTGTGAGGCTGAGCAATGTCTGTGACTACGACTCCCATCATGCTATTGCCTCCACCCCCTTCCCAGCATGCCCATGCTTCCTTCCTTTTGACTCTGCTTCCCTGTGGGGTGGGCTGGCTGTGCTGACAGGATGGCTGGGAGTGTTGTCCTGGCAGTTGTTTGGCTAAGAGTCCCAAGAGTGTCCCTGTGCTTCACACAACATAACCCAGGGTGGTGGTGCTTTGTGGGATCTTGTGTTAGGATGGAGGGCATTGCATTCTACCAGGTGGGTACTGTGGAGTTTGTGTTGGGGGGGTGTGAGGGGAGGTGCTGGTGACTATGGTCAGTGCTGCAAGTCCCCCTTCCCACCCAGCCAGCCAGATATCCCACCATGGAACGTGCTTGCATTGCAGGGAGTGTAAGTTGTCTCTCAGGATGTCAGTCAGTGGTGTCCTGCTGTTTGTTGGTGCACAGTTGCCAGCAGGGCCTTGTGCTCCTCACAGCAGTAGCCAGTGTCAGCCATCTTGTGAGTCCTTCTCCACTCCCTGTGATGTGCGCATGGTTCATGGTGGTGTTGATGGGACAGTTGTGGGGGGCAATATGTGTGACTGCGACTCCCATGATGCTATTGGCTACACTGACTTGGCCAGCATACACAGAATTCCTTCCTTTGAGTGGTCTTCACTGTGTGTTGGTGTTGTTGTGGTGGCTACATGTGTGGATGTGTTTGTTGGTTCTATTTGTGCCACTGCCTAGCTGTAGTTGTGGTTGTGTTTGTACATGTGTTGGCACAGTTGGATGTGACTTTTTTGATGGCATGTGTTGTGTTTCTCTGACTGACATACACATTTTGGGATGATTCTGTTCTGGTTGCTGTGTGATTGCTATGAGTGCATGGTTTGACTTTCCCTTGACAGTGATGTGTGTGTGTTTTGTGGCAGTATATTGTGTACATTTGTTGTGTACTCACCAGGCTCTGGGATGTCCTCTAGTCCATATATGCTCACTGGCGGTAGGATGGCCCGCACCTTCTCCTCCCAGGGCCTGAGGTATATTGGCTTGGCAGGAGGGCCACTGCCGGTGTGTTGGCTGTTGATGTAGTCTTGCTTCAGCAGTTTCCGTACCCTCCTGCGCACGTCATACCACCTGTTCTGGATGTCGCTCTTTGTGCGCCGACATGGTGATTGGGCGTTCACCCTGTTGATGATCCTCTCCCACATCTTGGTTTTCTGCGACATGGGGGTCTGTTGGACCAATGTGCCAAACAGCTGTGGCTCTACCCTGAGGATCTCGTCTACCAGGACTTCCAATTCACAATCTAGGAACTTGTGATTCTTCTTGGGGGGCATGGTGATGGGTGGTGATGGTGGGTGATGTGTGTGTTGGTGTGCAGGTGAGGGTGTGTGGGTGTGTGTTGTGCTGGGTGTATGTGAGGTAGGTATTTGTTGGTGTGCTGCTGGTGTGTGGCTTGTGTGAGGGATGAGCTGTGGGTGTGTGGTTGCTTTCTCTTGGGTGCTGGCAGTGGAATGGCATTTGCAAAGGCTCATGGTAGTGATTTGTGTCCTTTATATAGGTGGAGTTGTGGGTGTGTCTTTGTTCTCTGTCCCCACCCCCCCAGTATTTATTGGCTTGGTAATTGCTTGTTTGGCCTTTTTTGGTTGATTTTTCCTTTGTGCTGTTTGTGTATGTTGGAAACGTTCTTGTGACCGAGTCGGACCCTGCATTGGTCTCGTACGGTGTTTTCCGTTTCGTTCACGCTGTGTTTGTGCAGTTTTGTATGCTGCGTACGCGTCGGTCGCGGTGTATTGTGTTGCTTCGGCTCGGTTTTGTATGCGTGTCGGTCGTATGGCTTGTCCTCCGTCCGACTCGGTCGTGTTTTTCGCGCCTTGCATCGTACTTTGCGGGTTGGAGTTGGCGGGTACGATTCGGTCGGATTTGTTCCGGGTGCGTGTCGGTCGGTTGAATTCGCGTGTTTTTCCGGCCGGATTGCTATTTTCCGAGCGGCTCGGTCGGTCGGCTTGGTTTCCTGACGTGTCGGTCGGATTTATCGCGGCTTGCATCGTACTTGGCGTGTCGGGCGCCACTGGTACGTGTCGGTCGGTAATTTTTCCGGCTCCGAGTCGGTCGGTGCTTTTTCCGGCCCGAATCGGAATCGACCCCTAAATGTTTACCATGAAAGGGAATCACTCTGTGCGCATGCAAAGATGGCTGCGATTTATTTTTATTTTCACTCACTCCTTTGCATACGTGATTACACAACATAATACAAGTTATATGTACATAACAAAGATGGCGGTTCTGTGCAGCAGCGTGACGTGAAGCATAATTATAACAGGCATCGTTACTGTTGGTGCAGATGACAAAGTGCAATAAGATTTTTTTCTTCTGAAAAATTGTTGCGGATGAAAAACAATTCCATAGCCTTCTGTTTCTCTTGCAAATGCCAGGTGTGCTGTACATTGGTTACATAATGTACACACAGAGCAGAGCAGCAGGTTCAGGTACAGAAATGAAAAACAGCAGTGGTGACGGTGCTTGAGCTTGACTAATGTTCCACAGAATAGAAACAGTTCCCACATGAAGCTCATAAAAGAAGCAGAGCACCTTCATGATAAGCAGAAGGAGAAATGCTTTAGAAGAGCGTCCTATTGAATATTAAGTCAGCAGGGGGTTACATCCTATATGAGAAATGTTTTGTTTATGCAGCACGTTTTATCAACGAGAAGTAGTGGAAACAGTCAGCAGTGCCTGCATTGGCAACTGCGCTGGCAGCAAAAGCCAACATTCCAGCAACCTAGGGCATAGCAGTATGAAAAACGGAGACAGGTGCAAACTTACATCTGAAACAAGTGGTGCCAGATTACATGTTCGGATGAACTTAACTTTGATGTCAGTCCAGCTGTTTCAGCCTGGTTTAGAGGTGCTCTGACACACACCAAGGGATAAATCACAGTGCAGTACAACAGAGTCTCTGATTACGGTGAAAGGCCAATATTCAGACACTAAACAAGCAGCAACAGTTCACACTCCACACTTGAGCCTTTGTGTTATGTGCTGGATAGGCTGGTGGTACACGTGGAATATTTATACCTGCTCCATTTACTTCCTTTACTTTTCGATTTGCGAGGACCAGAATACATTTTAAGGTGACCTCTGGGTGGACCAGCCAGTGTCTTCTGAAGGATTTTTGGGACCACTGGCAAGATATATTTTGGGGCCCCCTGTTCCGAACAACTTTGAATTTTATTACCTATTTTCTAATAATTCAAGCCTCCATAATGCCAGACAATACTATATTGTATTTCAACTTTCACACAGAACAGCCGAAATGTGTGTTGCCTGAGGCCTGCAAGGGCTTAAAATGACACTGAATAGAAAGAGATGGACAGAATCACAGGAAGAGAGAGGGAGAGAGGTTCTGATTGAAAAATCAATGAAAGTCAGAGAAACTGAGTAATATCACTTTACCAAGGCCCCCTTGAAAGTTGGGGGCCCTGGGCAATTGCAGATATCTGAAGCACGGTTCAAGAAGCTACACGTTGTTGTCCCATGCTGCTGCACAGCAGTTACTCTCTGTTTAAGGATTCCCTATGGTGATGTACTCTGTACTGTACTCTGTACCTTTTGGCAGGTACCCTTGTCCAAACTATGATCTCTGCACATTGGGCCACGTCTTTGTTACCCAAACAATTGGCATAGAGCAGGCGCGTGAGCCATTCCAGACTCCTGCTTACAAGTCCATTTTCAGTTAGGTCTGAGTTTTTCCTTAAGTGAGTGAATTTACTTCTGGGGAGTGGCTAGCCTCCCAGCGATGTGAATCTCGAGGCACACACCAACCCAGCTGCAACATCGATTTGGTTACACCAGAGTGTTTCACGCCGGCTACACTAACAAGTCCCGAGGGGTTGCTATCCTACTCCACAAACACTTACTCATGCAGGTCACAAAAACCCACTGCGACGACCTGGGTAGATTTATTGTGATTGAAGGGGAAATAGAGAGCACACAATGGGCAATCGCCTGAGTCTAAGCTCCCCCACACTTGTAGCGGGCACACTATGGACTCTCACAAAGGTATTGCTGCATCACTTCTCCAGGACAAACACTGGTGGGAGGCTATTTTCAGCTCATTCATGGACCACTTACGCTACACAAGCAACCCACATATAGGTAAATCTATCTGTATGGAGTTATGGGCCACTTTTTTGGCCATAACGGATGCTTGGTGACTTTTGTTCCCACAGGCCAAGGAGTACATTTTCTACTCTTACTCTTTTTGTTTCTCCTCCAGAGTAGATTTCTTTTTAATGAACTCAGCAGACATGGCTGGGTTGGTGGACTCCCAGATCTTTTCACATTCTCTAACTGATCAGGGCCCATTAACCCCCACACTTAGGCTTCCCAGACAATGGCAGGTCGGGCATTGGTGACTGAGTGCCTGGTGGCTTCTAGACTCTTCCTTTGACAAATTGCTCTACAACAAATCACCGACTACCCAGATACGTACAAAGATACGGATGACTCCCTTACCATACTTTTGGAGGCCCTGGCCTAAAGGCAGTTCTGAGGGGACTGATATTGTCCTACCAGACTGCGGCCAGGAAACGAAGGCCCACGGAAATAATCGATCTAGAAGATGACATGCATAAGGCAGGGGGGACTGTCAGGAACACCAGACGACCATAAGAGGCACAGTATTGCGCTGCAATATAAACTGTATGAGTTCGGAGATAAGGCACGGAAGCTATTACACTGGCTAGCAAACAGATAGCAGGAACTTCAGCTGATACCCAGCCTGGTCACTAGCAGAGGCCAGACTATTCCAGCCCCTTGCCTCATTGCCTGAGAATTTGTGAACTACTGTGCCCGAATCTATGCAGAGCAATTCATACCCATGACAGTACAGGGAAACCCGATCTTTGAAGACTTGATTGTGCACAAGCTTGTAAAAGCAGATAGATGGGACTTAGAGGAACCACTCACTGCTAAACAAATTCTAGAGTCTATCCAAATGCTCCAGACTGGGAAAACCCCGGCCCAAATGGCTTCCCACTCAAAATGTATAAGAAACACACATTGTGGTTGGTTCCACCACTGCTTGTCATGTACAATGAAGTCCTGAGGTCTGGGGAGCTCCCACATGATTTCTGAGGGGCCACAATTTCAGTTATATTGAAATCGAAGAAACCACCAGACACACAGGCCTATCTCCATACTCAACATGGAGACCAAAATCCTGGCAAAGGTGCTAGAGAATAGGCTGGTGAAGACGGTTAGGGCCATGATAGATCCAGACCAGAATGGCTTCAGGACGGGGCACAGGACCCGTCAGTGCCTTATGCACATAAATAATGCATTAGCACTAACAGGTAGTGCAACATAGTGTAGGGCCTCAGCTTCTATTGACTTTGAGAAGGCCTTCAACTCGGTACAAAGGTGGTTCACTTTCTGCCAGTTGGAACGCATGAATTTTGGTCCCCTCTTCCACAGATATGCCTCGGTGCTCAACTCTACGTCATGGGCTTGGGTCAGAGTGAATGGGGAAATTTCCCTAGTCATTGATATTGAATGGGGAACCAGACAAAGCTGTGGCCTGCCACCTCTCCTATTTTCCCTGGTCATTGAGCCTCTGGTGCAATGGATCAGGTGTGATGTGCAGCTCAGTGAATTCCGGTGGGCTGGAGAATCAGATGATAGACTGTCTATATACACTGATAACCTTCTGGTTTACATTAGTAATCCAGAGACTTCCCTGGCCAGACTAATATCTATGCTCCAGACAAATGCAGACATGTCAGACCCAACTGTGAACTGTTCCAAATCGACTTACATCCCCTTGACAGATGCACAAGATGATTAATGGGCCGACAACCTATTGCAAAAGGGACCCAACCAATTTAATAGCTAGGGATGCATGTAGCGCTTACTAGGTAACAGGCATGGGATCTAAATATCACACCCCTAGAGTCCCGGGCACGGAGAGACATGGATCTATGGGAAAGTCTCCTACTCAACATAGTGGATGGGGGGGCATTATTCAAGATGATATTCCTTCCACTGCTCCTGTACACATTGCAGAGTTTCCCATATTACCATATATGCCAATATTTTAGACAAGGAAAGTGAGAGATTTTCAAAAAATCATTTGGAGAATGTATTTTCCCCATTGACAAAGGTAATTCAGGCCGGAGACAGATAAAATAAAGCCATTTTTGTCTTAAAAAATTGGAAGTCTACTGCCTAAATCGGGTGTATTGTTGTATGTACTGTGAGAAGTTGGCCTGGTATATGCTGTCCACTAATTAAAGTGGGCACCTTGCACCAGTCCAAACAACCCTTATGATGTATGAGGTCAAAGATAATCTTTAGAAAGCAATCCTAGTGGTAGCTGTGGAGAGCAGCCTTCAGGCTTAATCTTGAAGGAATGTAAAGCAGCTTGTTTTACCAGAATATCACCTCCTATATTGACTAAATGAAAGGAGAACCACACAGTAGTTATATAAAAATATGTATTTATTAATATAACACTCTCTACTATCCTCTACACGAGGACAGAACACAAAGCACACAATACAAGATCAATAGAACAGTTGAAAGTAGCACAATACACAGTGGGCTCCAGGGGGAGACCAAACCATACACTAAAATAGTGGTACAACAGTCACAACTGAGATCAAGACAAGGTCTGGAGCATGTAGAATCGCTGGGACCCCAAGGAACCACCCAAGGTGAGTAGCTAGGGACCCCACGGAGGACGGGAGCAGTGTGTGAACACGACAGTGGGCTCCGTACAATTCTATGGGGAAGTCACAGTTATACTTTTAAAGTTTAAGGACCCTTCTAGGAGACTTCGAGCGAACACTTTGGAACTTAAGAGTTTGAAGAGCCACCCCACCCATGGATACCGTAGTACCCGAGTTACCTATCCCAGAGGTGCATGGGTCTGGAGTGGCGTCGGAAACTGCCGTCGTTCTCAATGGAGGGCTGTGAAGAAGTACTGCTGCTGTGCAGGTGAAAAGGGTCCGGTGGAATCCAAGCCTGGATTAGGGAAGGAATGAGCCTGAAAGCAGAGGGGACAGAGTCTGGGTCACTTCAGAGTGACCAGGGGCTCGGTAGAGGAATGCCCACCGATGTCATTTGCTTCAGGTGCGAAGAAGGGATGCTTGACTCTGCAGCCACGAGGACCAGGAGACGTCGAGGATAACCAGGAGCTGGAGGTGAGCTGTCCCACGAAGGATGTCGAGTGCTGAGGGGTCGGTGTCTGGCTGGTGCACCAACAAGCCTTGGCAAAAGCAACCCACGAAGGAAGGTCAAACAGGTTACAGTGTGGACCAGCAAGGTCCAGGGGACTCACCAAGCAATGGGGAGTCAGGGCACGTCTGGAGCAACCAGGAAAGCCCAACAGAAATCAAGATGACCCTCAGAGAGACCCACAGGCTGAAGGACCAGGAGTCGCGAGGGGACCTCGGGCAAGATTGCAAAGTACCAGCCCACGGAGCACTCGGTGCGAGGAGCCTGGAGTTCTTTGGTGCAAATACTGCTCAGGGTTAGGACTACACAGAGTCCAATGCACAAGCTCGGGAATCGCCAACATGCATATGCAATTGCAAATGGACGCGGTACACAGAGGTTCAAGTTATGCAGTCCCGACGAGGGATACTGGCCTCAAACTTGCTGAGAGGGCAGATTGACCTCAGGGACCTTCAAAAACCCACCTTCTGTGTTACTGAAATCTTCGGAGTCCGCAGGAGCAGCAGACCGGTCAGTTGCGTTACGGTGCCTGCTAGGGCAGGGAAGTGACTCCTTCACTCCAAGGGAGATTCTTCAGTTGTCCTTAGTGCACCACATGTCCTACACGGAGCCTGTATAGAGCAAGGGCACAGACAAATCTTTTGACAGAGAGGGAGATGAAGTCGGGCCCAATCGAAGTCCAGCGAAGTCCAGAGTGTCCAGACGGTCGAAGGTCATGGGTTTCTTCTTGTAGAATCTTGTCCACATAAAATCTAAAGTCTTACAGCCAGGTAAGCCCTTTTGTACCCACGGGAGAGGGTTGGACAGATTCGGGGGACCCTCCTAGGGAAGGGTCAGGACAGAGGGGGGCGGGTTACACCCATGTCCTTTGTCCAGTTTCGCGCCAGAGCAGGAGCCAATGGCTCCCAGAATTGGTTTGAGCTGGACTATGCACAGGGACACCAAATGTGCCACGGGTGCAGACTTTCAGGCACTCTCAGAGTGCACCCACCCAGCCCCAATACACTAAATCCTGTCTGGGAGGTGGTCACACCTCCCTGTGACAGGATGCCTATGGTGCTGCCTTCCCCTGCTCGAGCTTGGCTCAGCAGCAGGAGGGCAGAAGTGTGTCTCTGGTCAGCAGCATCCATTTTGTGCTGACCTGGTCGAGAAGGCTGACACCGGATAGACTAGTGACCCCACAAAGCTTGCTTCAGAAGGGTGGAATCATACCTCCTACACCGGTTACTGGTGTGGAGGTATGATTCCAAGGTGTTTGATACCAAACACAATATGTTTCTATGCAGCCATTTTCGAGATAGCATTTCAAGGTTATAATGCACCTCTACCTATGTGTCCGGCTGAGTCACAGACAACCCGGGAGAATGGTCTCCGAAGGCTGCAGAGAGGCTCTGCTCATGCAGGGGCACCCTCTCACTAAAAACCCCGCACCCTGCCTTCAGGATTGATAAGGCCTGCTATAGGGGTGACTTATAAGTTTTTTAAGTGTAGTGACCTATAGATATAGTGAACCTAGATCTAAAGTAAGTGGTGCAAGCACCATCTTACACAGGCTGCTGTAGCAGACCTGGAGTTCCATTTTGCATGGCCTCTCATGGGTGGCATAATACATGCTTCAGCCCATGGGAGGCCTCTGGGGTACCTATGCCCTGGGTACATGGGTACCATATACTAGGGACTTATAAGGGTACCCCAGTATCCAATCTGGAGTGTACCAAAGTACATGTGTGACAATTTAGAGGAGAAAGAAAGCAGATAGACTGGGGTCCTGTTTAGCAGGATCCCAGTCAGACTAGTCAAAAACAGTGCAACATCAAGCAAAAAGTGGGGGTAACCATAAGAAGCAGATCCTACTTTCCTACATGTACTACATGCCACCTACCTTCTGCCACACCTTGCAATGAACAATAGTAAAATTCCCCTGGGTGGGTGGCCAGAGGCGCATCTCTTATCGAGAATGCGTACTTGCTCCCTACGATGGGGTATAGGGATAGCGGATATATGATTGTACTATTGGAATGAATGAATTATTAGCTCTTTGTGGATCGGGATGATCGCACCATAGCTGAGGAGCTTCAGGCTCTTGAACGACACGGTACACTTGACCTACTCTACAGCCCACAAACCCACATAGTCTTCCCACCTGTAACTCAAACATCCCTATCATGCTGGAATCAAGCACTGAGATGAATCAATTGGCATGAAGTGCTGACGGACGAAACACCACTTTGGGCCAGGTATTAGCTTTGACACACAGTTAAACTGGGGGGTTTCTGTGCTTGGGACAACATTGGTATCTCCAAGCTAGGGAAGGTTTGGGAAGGCAGCTCTCTGTGCACATTCCAACACCTCACAGCACGCGATTCACAGCACACAATTTTACCACTATCTGCAGTTCTGCCATGCACTGGAAGCATCCCTTATCCCCAAAGTCCTTCCACAGTACAACCCCTTTGAGGCACACATTACGGAGTCCCAAATAGGCAAAAGAGAAATTTCCACTATATACCGCACACCACAGACCGGATCCCATGTTGGTGCTGAAAGAATGGTGGGAGCGCAACATGTGTACCCTAGAAGAGGAGGATTGGGTGGAGGCCAAATGGTCCTCAGGACATTGGCGGTTCCATGAGATTGCGACTAATCCAACTTAGGTATCTACACAGGATATACTATAGTCCTATGAGACTATGCAAAATGAAAAAAAGGTCTAGGCCCACAGTGCTTGAGATGTTAACTAGCCTTAGGCACCTTCTTCACACAATTTTGGAGCGCCGCGTCATACAAGAATACTGTGCCAACATCTGCAGCACACTAACAAGGGTGGTGGGCAGCACCCTAGTACCAGAACCGAAACTGCTCTTGCTGTAGAAACAGGGGGGAGACGACACACAAGACTCCTGGTGGCAATGGGTTTCCTCATTGCTAAAAGGGACGTAGCTCGGTACTGGAGGTCTGAACAGGCACTACCGATATCTGAATGGACACGACGGGTGGACCTCAGCGCCACAGCAGAAAAATGTGTATATAAATCCAGTGATCGCCTGGAGAAACACTGTAAGGTCTGGGGTGACTGGATGACTTATTCAGACAACTTCAATTTACAGGAATGATGTATTGAGTGTAACAATGTGTAAAGATTTTAATTGTGTCCTGGACTCTAATCTGGACCGACATCCGCCGAGAGGGGGTACCAAGCCACGTGTGCCTAAGCAATTACAAAAAGGGATGCAGGAAGTAGGTTTGAGGGATGTTTGGCACATTCAACACCCGACACAGAAAGTCTACACATGCTTCACACCAACGCATAACACGCACAGCCGGATAGACAGGATCTTAACATCAGAATCCCCTGCCTTCTTAGCAGCAGAAATAACTAATTTAGCACGGTTCTTGTCAGACCATGCTCCAGTGTGTTGTGCAGTACGATGGAATGTAAGGGAACAGGGGCCACTTTATTGGAGGCTGCCTTCGGATCTCCTTGAAGACCAGGTGGGTAGAGAGTCACTCTCGAAAGCACTGACTGATTACATGTCCCTTAATTGGAACAGCATGGATAATAGTGTTAACAAATGGGACGCTATGAAAGCGGTGATTCGGGGGGCAGGAATGAGATTAACGTATGGTGCACGGAGGCAATTGCAATGTGAACTGCGTGATGGGGAGTACGCTTTAGCTGAACTCCAGGTGGGTGTGCAGGACCAGGGTGATACCCAGGAGCGGGAACATAGGCCGCGAGAGCAGGTCGCAGACACATGGGACGCCCTCGCCGCCGTCCCCCGCATCCGAAGAGCCACAACGGGAGGAAGATCCTTCTCCTACCTGGCTGCCAAGACGTGGAACTCCCTACCCATCCACCTCCGCCTGACCCAAGACCACCTCTCCTTCAGGAAGCAACTCAAGACCTGGCTGTTCGAACAGTAGCGGACCCCCCTCCCCCTAGCGCCTTGAGACCCTCCGGGTGAGTAGCGCGCTATACAAATGCTTGATTGATTGATTGATTGATTGATTGGGATAGACTGGACAAATACACACAAACTAGATATCGGCAAAGGTTACATGTAGAGTGCGACAAGTCTGGTCGTATGCTAGCATGGATGTTGCGGAGGGAGCAAGAGCCCCCATTGATTACTTGTATACATAATTGGTGTACTCCAAAACTGGTATACTGGAGCAATTTAAACAGCACCTGCAGAAGGTGTACACGCCCGACCCGGCGGTCAGGTCAGAATTATATACTCCATTCCTGGAGAGCCTCCAATTGAGGAGACTGTCCAAGGAAGCTCGGTTGGAATTGGAAGCACAGTTAACAGTAGAAGAGATACTGGAGGCAATAGCAGATATACCCAAAGCCCCGGGGGGAGATGGATTTCCGATTGAATATTATCAGGCTTACTCAGCAAAATTGGCCCAATTGCTGCTACAGACATTCAATGAATCCTTTGAGGAAGGATTCATTGAATGTACGAGGGAGAAATCTGTATGCTCCCTAAACTGGGGGGAAACAGTCAGGACCCTGCGGCATACCGCCCGCTTACAATGATAAACACCGACGTAAAAATATTATGTAAGATGCTAGCTAAGCAGTTGGGACCGCACATGTGTCATCTGGTTCATGAGGACCAGTGTGGCTTTATCCCGGGTCGCAACACGTCTATGAATATTCGGCGCTTAACCTACATAATGCATGAGATACAGGCAAACAATGATGAGATGGCGCTGGTCTCTATCGATCTCGAAAAAGCTTTCGATACGGTAGACTGGGGATACCTACAGGAGGTGCAGATAGCTTCAGGTTTGGGCCACACTTCTGTAAATGGGTTAAAATACTGTTCACGGAACTGAGTGTCAGGGTTCGACTGGGACAGACCAGATCTGCAAAATGGTTACTGGAGCAGGGCACACGGCAGGGATGTCCCCTATCCCCGTTATTTGCCCTAGCCATAGAGCAGATGGCGGTGTTGGCCAGACGGGACCTCGACCAACGTGGAATACGAATTGGTAATGGTACTCATCTTGTCTCGCTCTATGCGGATGATGCTTTGTTTTATGGTGTATCCCCCCGCACAGCGATTCCCAAGCTCTAACAGCTTTTAGACCAATTCGCAGTGTATTCGGGTTTGCGCATCAACAGGCAAAAGTCCTTGGAATTCCGTTGGCAGGGCTGAGGGGTCATAACGTTGGGATACTGTCCAGTCTGGGGCTGAGATGGGAGTCAGGCCATTTCCGGTATCTGGGGTTGCAGGTAGCACACAGGGATGCACATATGCTCCAACTGAATATGACCAAGGTACTTGAGTCCCTGAGGTGCTTGGTGGCCTTTTGGAACACGCTGCCGCTGTCCCTGATGGGCAGAATAGCAGTGGCAAAAATGGTGGTCTTGCCCCGATATCTTTATGCCCTACAAAACTCAATGTGCAAAATACCCATGTTGGTGTTCAGACAACTGAAATCAATATTGATATCCCTTTTCTGGGCAGCGAAACGTAGCAGGGTAGCGCTGCAGGTCCTTTCAAATCGTTACGAGGAAGGGGGGCTTGAAGCACCCAGATTGGACCTATACTATTATGCAGCACAACTTCAGCATGCGGCTCGTTGGTTGGATGAGGGGTATAGCTGGGAGAAGCGATTACTCAGCGGGCCAGTGCAGCTGGAGAATCTACCAGTTATATTGATGGAGGGGGCAGGGGCACGCACGGAGCTGCCATATGTCGTCAAACAAACAGCGTATATATGACAAAAGGTCGTGGAGGGTGTACTTAGGCACGTACCTTTCCACCGGGAGTTAAATATTTGGCTTCTGGCCCCAGTGCGCATAATGGCTGAGAATATGTCCTTCCAGACTTGGCGGTAGGGTGGATGCCTGGTCCTTGCGGATCTGTACATGAAGGACACCTTCATTACTTTGAGGGGTTTGACCTGGGCCAAGGGCAGTACCTGCCGTATGCAGGACTAATGGAACTAGTCAGGGTTACATGTCCCACTTACCCACTCATACCTCAGATGACGGAGATGCTGGATGTGTTGCTTACATGTGGCAGTGGGCGTGGATTGGTATCACTATTATATAAATCTATGAGGGTAGATTCGGGATCTCTAGCCCTCAAGGCATGGCATGCATGGAATGAGGATCTACAGTCTCCATTGTCTTAAAAAAGCTGGGCGAGGGCATGTTCACTAACACGCAAAGTATCCTGCAATGCACATCTAAAATTGACACATTATAATTTTCTGCAGCAGGTGTACATGACCCCCTATGAGGCTACATCGTATAGATCCGATGCGTCCCCACGAATGCCCTAGATGTGGCAGGACTCAGGCGGGGTTTCGAAATTTAGCGTGGGAATGCAGACAGGTGCAGCAGTATTGGGCTAGTGTGGTAGCGAAAGTGCATGGGTGGGTGGGTATCCAGGTGGAGGACAGTCCAGCTCACTGTCTTTTGGGGCAGTTCCAGAAGCCTAGGAAACGTAAAATGGCTTAGAGGTTGCTACAATTAGCCATGGTATTGGCCCAAAAAATAGTGGCTATATGCTGGATGAGCACTTGTGCGCCGACATTAGAGAGTTGGATAAGGGATGTAAGTGAGTGGTCACTTGCAGAGGAACTGCACATGAAAACCTGTAGAAAAGACGAAAAGCTATCTGAAGATCTTGCAACCTGGAGAGAATAATGCAGGGAGTTTCTTAACCCAATGGGAAACGGAAATGGTCACGATTCCTCTGATAGTGATAGTGAAATGTAAAACGAAGTTCTTATTATATGGCAGACATGTGTGGTATAGGGTACCCTCTGCATTCACAAGAATGATAAATGCTTATGTGTATATATTGTTTTAATTGGAAATACAGGACTGATGTTTCACTGGAACTGCTAATGTTTGTATCTTGACCGGATGGAGATTTGTAAAAGCCTGTGTACAACCATGTTGGAGTTGTTTGAGTTATCAAAATTGAACTAAAGTTTAAAAAAAAAAATGTGTATAGATTATTCTTCGAGCTGGGTGATCAATGGGTATTCTGTAGCACTGTTCTACTGTTTATCTGAAAAATGTCATATATTTTTTATATCTAATAAAAAGAGTTATAAAAAGTGAATTAATTTACAGCTGTGGTTTATGCTGCCCAATAGAAGACACAGCACCTTTCTCAATAACTACTAATGCACACAATCAAAGAGGATTACCCGCAAGTGTGGTCTGATAGAAATAATCCAAAAAACCTGTGCCACCGAACTAACAATGAGCTTGGCCATCATGACATGCAAAGAAGCCCTTTCGGCAATGGAGAGGACACCCAGGTATAAAAGAAAGAAAGAAATATGACCTCTTTACTGTCTTCCTCCTCAACACATACACCAAGCCTGTCTCGACAGGCGCGTCCGCTAATCATAATGGCCTAAAGAACGAAACAAACACTGGATGTCACCACTGTTGCCTAAAACGGTTCTAGAAATTAGTGACCGAGTGGGAGGCACGAAGACTGTGGCCACTTTTCGAACACCTCAATTAGGACTGCAAGCACCACCCAAAACACCTCACCAGAATAGACTACGAGCAGAGAACCCCATTTGCATGAGCGGAAGCACCACCTCGCCGGGGCGTTTCACTCCATGAAACACAACAAATACACACATGAATGTCCCATGTGCGGCAACCTGCAGCCAAAGCAGGACAGGTGAAGAAAGGAGCAAGGACAATCACTAAAGCAGTCCACAAACCACGAGACTGGCAGCTGCCTAGTGTGTTGAGAGGCGGATTACCAAACCAAAGGGGCGCACAGCAGGCCTTTTCATCTATGAACCCATTATCTGGAACAAGATCCCTGTACCCGTAAGGATGCCCCAATGCACCAATTTAGGAAAGAGTTGAAGATGCACTTTCTAAAGAACACCACATCACAATGCAGCAATACTCCAATAACCAGCTACCTCTACTACCCCTCGTTGACTGCACGCTTGCCTTTGACCCTGGACAGCACTCCTTTGCCCTTATGGCTGGGTTGACACCATACAAATACCACATACGTACAAAGAACACAGATGTGGAATCCTCGGGCACAAATATTATATTGGAATACAAAGTAATTAGGAATCAAAATGCAGGGAAGCTCCTGGAATTTATGGTTTTTCAAAAGACAGCAGTATGGGGAATATTACTTTAATCAACCTACATATTCCTATACGGTCAATGAAGAACATTCACACAATCATTTTTTTCTGACAAACCTGGTAAAGCCCAGAGTTCGTTTATAAAAGAGACCATTATCAATGTCTCTGTAGATGCATATTTCAGACTATGATCAGCTATTTGTAGGGCTGAGGACAATGAGCCATGCACAGTTCACAGAAGCCCCTATTGAAGCCAGCAATACACCCAACTCCAGTTTAAGGGCCTTCTTATTGGTTGCAAGTCACAGAAAACACGAATTATTCAGGGCTGTATAGCAAAATGAAGTGCTGTACAATTGAAACTATGTATACAACTGATTACATATCTGAACTTTTTCCCCTTCTCAGTGGGAACAGAAAAGACAGAACTACCAGTCTATGAAATAAAGCAAAAGTAGTTTGAGGAGGGATTAATAGCTAGAATCATTGCTAATGATAGATACTTATAGATGGCATAATACATGCAAAATCTTAGCAACATGTTTCTACAGGGGAGAGAGAGAGTTCCATATTTAGTCCTAGAACTACTAGTCTTTCAGAGGCCCTGACTTGTACTGACTGAAGCCCTACCAGCCTTCCAGAACTAGAGCGCAGTCTCTAACTGACTGGATAATGACCATTGCAGTCTTCCACAGGCAGAGTCAGCACATGATTAACTGTGCCCAAGGCCCCTCTCTATCTCTGGAACAGCTTTGCAGGGATGTAAGGCTGGAGTGGGATCTGATTTTGTTTCTGCTCAATGACGATCAGAAATCAAAATCTTGACATGTGACTACCTGTGAGCCAACCATAACAGCACTCCTGAAGCATTGGGATATTGTTGACTGACCTCTGAACCATTCTTCCAAAGACAGAGAGTGGTCAACTGACCAATTGGAATGCAGCTCCTAACCTTCCTAAGGCACCAGTCCATATTGAGACTGACTGTTTCCCAGCCTATGAACTCCCACCAGAATTAGCCAAACATGTGACTGATTGCTGAACCACCCTGATCTTCATGAATCACATGGAGCTGTCTCCTCTCATGACACAGGACCCTATGGTGCATGACGTGTTACACAACACCTATTGCACCCCAACTGTACCAGCCATCTACAGGCATCATGCTGTAAGGTCTTAAAACTATTTTACTGTGAGCCTTCCTAAGCAAATGTTTTGAAGTCGGCCCCCCTCCAAAACTTTATGGCATTATGTGGGGAAGCAGAAGGGGCAAGGCTGAGTCCTGGGTGTGAGGCTTATGAGATCATTTCAGAGGTACTATTTCTGTTGCTCATAAACAACACAAAATGTGGACTTATAAAAGAGCAAATACATCAAACAAAAAGAGAAGATGACCAAAAAAAGACTAGTCCCCATAATCAGAGTATTGTGAGGCCCTCACAATCCTTCGACCTAATGCAACTGCATGTGCTGCACTAACGATAGGTGCGGCCCTGAGTAGCAAGCTGTGTCCTCTGCTTCTTTCACCCCTACCCCTACCATGCCTGGCCGTCGCTCCAAGACTCTTTCAGAAAAAAATTAGCTCCCTCGTGTTGCCTGCCTCTTTGCATCAAGGTTGCCCTCAGCCCTAAAGCTAGCAAAAAAATGAGCCTCCATGCCTCTTTTGTAAACTAATTCAGTCATAATTGTGATGAACTGGGCCCCACTACCACTGCACCTGCTTCACTAATGAGAATGACTATCTTGTGAAGTGAACAGTCTCCTCTGCCTCTTGTTGAAAACATGGGACTCCATCTTGCCCCATCCCCTTCTCTGCCATCTCTCCACGGCCCAAGTTGAGGTATCTCCTCTGCTTTAATTTTCCTGTGCATTAGTCTGAGGCCCGAAGCAGCACTGTCACTGCAATGGCGCATGAGGCCCTAAATTAAACAAGGAATTGGGGTTTAGTTGGCCCCTCACACATCTGGGTCCCCTTGCACAAATTATACCTACTCCTCTGCCAATTCGAGTGGGCCATCACTCCTAGGCCTGAGGACCAAAGCAGGCTGTCTGTCACTTTGAGTAAAAAAAAAAGAAAAGTAAAAAAGTGGTAATGTAATGGTGTTGAGTTTTGGAAAGCATCCTTATTAGAAACTATGTTCTAGGTTGACTGGGGTATAAGCCCTAGTCAAGCAACAACCACAAGTCTAGTCAGTGTGAGAAGCCGGTAAACCCTAAATTAACCTATGCTCACCGTCTGGTAGCTTGGCACAGAGCAGTCAGGCTTAACATAGAGGCAATGTGTGAAGTATTTGTGCAACACTTCAAACAGTAAAACAGTGAAAACACCACACAAAAAGATTCCATTCCAGGTTAGAAAAATAGCTCTTAATTTAATAAATAAAACAAGACCAAAACAACAAAGATCCAATAAGTAGAACTTAAGATATGAATTTTTTAAAGAGTAAACCGTAAAATAGCACTTAGAAGCAATAAGCACTTAAATGGGATTTCTGGTCGCACCAGACCAGGACAAAGTCAAAAGTTCAGGCAACCGCAATGGAGCGCAGGCCGGATACAGGGACCCAGTGAGGCCTGCTGAACAAAATTACTTTAATCCTTGGTCGTCAGCAGAGCAATGCGTCGGTGTTCCCCACGCAGTTGGGATCATGCGTCAATTTTCTCCATGCAACGGCGTCAATGTGATGGTTCCGAAAGGTGATGCAGCGGTTCTGAGATGCGGCTGTTCCAAAGGCGACATGCCGGGTTTCTCCGTGAAGTAGAGATGATGCGTCAATCTTCTCCATGCAGTGGCGGCGATGCAGTGGTTCTGAAGCAGTGGTTCCAGAGGTGATGCGCTGGTTTTGAGTGCGATGCGCTAATCCAGCTCCCGCAACAGCGGTGATGCATTGATTCTGCTCTCACTGCAGAGGATGCGCTGCTTCTGCTGGAGCAAACACTTTGGACCACTTCCAAGGGTCCAAGACTGGGGTGGCGTCACTTGACAGGGCAGACTCAGACTGTAAGCAGCCTGCTCCAACACTTGCCTCTACAGAGATCCTCCCTTCCTGTCCTGGCTCCAGACTCACTACAAGGAGTATGCTGCCCTTTGTTTGTAGACAGGCTGTGCCCGGCTCCTTCCTCCCATCTCCAAGGGTGGCCCATTAAGTCACTCCTAAGCCCTTTGTGTGTGGCCGTCTAAAGGGAATACACATAGCCCAGCTTTCACCCAACCCAGACTGAACAGAGACAGGCAGCAGGCACCAAATGGCTAAGGTAAGAAAATGCCAGCTTTCTAAAAGTGCCATTTTCAGAATTGCAATTTCAAATCCGACTTCACCATATTTTGCGATTTTAAATTATGATTCCAGAGACACCAGACTTGCAGGTCTTATCTCTTCCCAATGAGGAATTACACTTATAACAAGTAATACGGTTATCCCCAATGTTATCCTAAGAGAGATATAGGCCTTGCAGAAGTGAAAAACAAATTTAAGAGTTTTTCACTACCAGGACTTCTAAAATGAAAAAGTACATGTCCTACTTTTTAAATACACTGCACCCTGCCCCTGGGCTGTCCAGGGCCTACCTTAGGGGTGACTTACATGTATTAAAAAGGAAGGTTTATGCCTGTTAAGAGGTTTATGTAGTGTACTTTACTAGGGACTTATAAGTAAATCAAATATGTCGCTTGGGTATGAGCCAATGTTATCATGTTTGGAGGAGAAAGCGCATTTCAATTTGAACCCCATCCTGTGTGCAACAGATGACGCAGTTGAATTTGCAGAGAAGATCACGTCCCAGCAAGTTTACGTGGCTAGAATCACTAATAACGAACTGATGTTGCTCTCTGATGTCTCCTATTTTTACTGGGACAGGGGCAGTAATTTAGTTTGTACACTGTTGATTTGTAATGCCTACAACTTGGAAGTCTTTTACTGCGAAGGGTAGGTTAGGGACCTCAACTGCTCTAACCGTTAAATGAGTGGCTCCTGTGTCTATTAGGAAAGATATGGGATGTCTGTTAACATTTCCGTCCACATATGGTCCACTCAGATCCACTTTCAGACTGCACCAACTACACACTCCTCCTTCTCGCTCGACATCGTCATTGGTAATGGTTGAAATTTATGGAAGTCTTCAATCAATCAATGAACTTGGATTTGTAAAGCGCAGCTAATCAACTGCGAGGGTATCCAGGCCCTAGGTTCTTGCTGGGATCAGTCGAAGAGCCAGGTTTTGAGTTCTTTTCTGATTTCTGGGAGTGAGGATGCTGTCCGGAAGTGGAGTGGGAGGTTGTTACAGGCAGAGAGGTAGGAGAAGGATTGTCATCCACTGTGGCTCCAACAGATGTGGAGAGTGTGTGTGAGGGGAAGGGAGGTGGAGCACAGATGTCTGGAGGGTTTATGAAAGTTCAGGCGGTGGTTCATATATGCTGGTCCTTGGTCTTGGAGGGCCTTGTGGGCGTGGTGTCAGCATCTTCAATTGGCATCGTTTCTGGATGGGGAGCCAGTGGGGGTTCTTGAGTTGGGGAGTGATGGTGATCTGGATCTGTCTAGGGAGGTCGAGGATGAGTCTGGCCGCTGAGTTCTGTATCGTCTGGAGTCTCTTCAGGAGTTGGGTCGTGATCCCAGCATAGAGTGTGGTGCCGTAGTCCAGTCGGCTGGTGACTAGGGCGTGAGTGACGGTTTTCCTGGTGTCGGCGGGGAGCCATCTGAAGATCTTAGGAGGCATGTGAAGTGCATGGAAGCAGGCAGGGGAGACTGCATTGATCTGGCACTTCATGGTCATTTTGTTGTCCAGGATGATGCAAAGTTTGCGGGCGTTGTCTGTTGGGTGAGTCTTAGTTCAGAGGGCCTTGAACATCATGGGGACTAGACCTCCTTGTGACATCATCGGATTTTGGACTACTCTGTGACTTGGTTGGAGATGGAGGATACCTCCCTGCATCTGCATTGGGTTGAAGGAATTTGGCAATAACCCAGTTTTAGTGATTTTTGGGGCAGCCATGGGAGGTATAGGTATTGGGGGAAGCTCTCTCTGGCCTGCTAGACTCACCCCTTGAACTTCTGTCACAATTTGGTCTGGACTGTAACGGCACTACATCTTCCAATGCCCCACCCTCTTACAAATATGGTGTCGGGTAACTTTCTTTAGGGCACTCATACTGGTCCCTGCCACTTTCCCTCAACCTCGCCCCATTCCTGGGACATTCCCACTGTTTTTTCAGAGAGACTCCTTGTATTGCCTTTCCAAAACTGGGGTCTAACTCGGGTCCTTGGATCAGAACTTTAAGTCCCTTAGCCCCTCCTTTCTGTGCCAACTGAGCTTGGGCGGTCATGTACTTCTCCCTTAGCCCTTTTTGTTTCACTTCCAGCATGTCACTACAATATTTCACATATTGTAAGTTCTCGTCAACAGGTTTGCTTTACTAACAAAGGACACCTTGGGTGATTTGATTGCTAATCTCCAGCCTTAGTGCAAATAGAAAGGATGCAAGAAACCCTCCAATGTTATCTCCTAGCTGGTCATTCATCCTGCTGTGCTCCCTATACACCTGCATCAATCTCTCAAAGTAAGTGCGCACCGACTCTTTTGGCTCTTGAGAGGTTCTGAAAATCTTGGGCTAAATCATCACCTTTGGGGAACCTTCGTCCATAGGTGTTTTATGAACTCATCATATTTGGTTTTAACGATGGGCGAAGGGGCATTCGTCCATGCCTCCCGAGGCGGTTCCTGTTTTGGCCAATCAACTGCTCTTATGCACTCTGCCCACAGGTCCTTTGGGACTGCCATTTCAAAAAATACATCCAAGTCTTCACCCCAAAATTTTAGAGATGGTCACAATCTGTTCCATCTGGGAATACCACTTTTCGGGATTTTCTCTAAGTTTTGGACAAGTGTTCGTGAAATGAAAGAGGTGTCCTCGCAACCATGAAAAATGCAAGTAGGCTCAACCCTGCACTTTCCCGTAAGGGAAACTCCTTTGCCACTCTTCCTATAGCTCCTTCCTTGTCTTTCCTTAATCCCTCTCTCTTCTGCTCTACCTTGACCTTCTCTTTCTTGGACCACAACTCTCATTCCCATCCTAGCATTCCTTTGCAACTTCTTTTGCTGGGTTATATTGATTCCATATTCATCGACCACCTTTTTCATCCAAGCATGCGCCTCTCTTGTCACTCTTGCTGCTTCCTTGCTCTTGCAAAGCAACTCATTCTCCCCGTAGTGTGCTAGATAATCCACCCCACATTTCCCTTAACTATTTCCTCAAATTTTGTTTTCAGCTGGACGAAACTGAGCAGCTGCTGGGTTATATGAGGGTGGTCTAATGCTAAGGAGCTCATCTATGAAGGCGTCTTACTCCTTACTCTCCGTTTCTGTGTCCCTCTTTGGTTTCTCCTTTTCCTTCTCTTCACTTTCTATTAGGGGATAGGCTCCAACAGTCTCAATGACTTCCGCTCTACTCTTTCTCTACCTCTCCTCGTCCTGCGCGCTTCTCCATGAATAACACCAACTGCAGATTTTTTATTCAAATATCTTTCTTTTCACTTGCCATTTGTCCCCAGAGGCTTAAGGCTTCGAACTATGTGGGCCTAGGTTGTGGTTTTAAATCGTACATTCTTCTCCTCAAATTCTCTATTCAAGGGATGTGGAAAATCCCACTTAGTGGGAGTCTAAGTTCCCCATCTTTGGACGTAGATCCTTAAACATTCTCATAAGAATGACAGACCAGGGTTGTCATTTCAAAGCTTTATATAAAGAATTAAGAGGCAAATTACATAGAACATGCCAAAAGTAAATTTAATAGTAAAGCATACAGATCATAGGTACAGAGAACTCCTTACAGTTCTAAGGGAAATCCGGCATAGATTTGCTTAATAAGGGCAGGGAAATAAGGTCGACGGAACATAGAAATCTACATTCTTTTTATGGGACTTTAGACAAAGACATTCATACATTTTTACATGAGTACATGGTTCTAAGGATATGCACCATTAGGGAGCGAGAAAGAAGAAACATTTTAATACAGAATACACTTGAAGTTTCTCTCATGGTAGTAATACAATTGATACATTGTATACCGATAGCCTGGGACAGTTGAAATGTCTCTGGGAACACTCTCTTTTTATTAGAATGAGTCTCGCAATTCTTCATTTAGAACAAGAAGAACAGCAATAATCATCACATGATATATTGTGGCTTCTGTGCAAGATGGAGGACAGCGTAAACACCATCTAGGTTAGCGTAAACTCAATTTATGATACGTTTAATATGCTTGAGGACAAACAACTCCTACACCTTTCTGTTACTTATTGCTGTATTTGGGTGTTAAACCGGTACTAACTAGGGAAACCTTTGCCCAGAGTTAGCATGTGCATAGCTGACAAAATAATGAAGTAATACTATCACAAAAAGTACTGCATTGAGCTGCTTATTTACCTTATGTTGGCCCTTAATCTAGACTTTGCCACATAATTTGGGGGAAAACAACTAAATATTTATAGCCTATTTTGTTCTTTTTAGCCGTATCGTTCACCCCACGACCACAACGCTCAGAATCACAGCTGCCATGCTTTATGCACTTTAACCGCTAGATGTAAACAGAGATAGTCTGGAAACGTGTGCCTCCAGACTATCTTCATTGACAAATACTTACAGGGCATTTGTGCCACCCCCTGGCAACACAGCAACGGACCCCCGGCGGGGCGCACCCCACAGTGTGAAATGTGCATTGTAAAGTGACTGATTCTGCCCCAGTTATACATGCATTTAGGAGGTGTTATAACATGTAACCGACCGGGCCTCTATTCTAGTGGCCTGTCAGATTCCAACCTGTCATTTGATCTGCTCTGACCCAACAGTAACAGCCTTTCAGAGATGCCAGCAAGAAGTAGGTCTATCTTTGCCCTCTCCAGGTCAAACAACTTCTTTTTCATAGACAATAAACCAAATGCTGTCCAACTGATGTAGACAAGGAGCGCCCTCTACTGGCCGTCCGTCTGTTCTCATCACATATTTGCTTTTTCATTACGGTAAATCGCCTTTATCTTTCTCTTTTACACAGTGGCCAACAGTTTCTTCTTACAAACATGTTCCTTTCTTTGAAACCCGCCCCTATCGCGTTTCTAGCTCTTAAAAAAGTTCATTAATTTCCTCCTTTGTGATTATTACTCTTTAGACTCCATGAAATAATTATTTTTACAATCCAATAGCATAACGACATGTTCTATATACATGCTTGTTTAAGCCAAAAGGCCCTGTTATAGTCTGTTTAATGCCTCTTCTTTGTAATTCATCTTTTATTTCCAAGTTATTCCGTATTTCACAGTGAATTGTATGGTAAAATCTCCCTTTGAAACTCACATTCCATTCATTTTTGCCACAGGCCAATTGCTGATAGTTTTACAAGTTCCTTCACTTCTCCTCTCTGAGGGGGGCGTGCATGTCCACTTGCTCATCAAGTCGGTTTTCTTAACCGTGTCTGCCATTTTGTTAATACCAATTCATGCTCCAGTCCTTGGTGTACTGTCTACCAGTAGACTCCATGCCCTTCGTACATAACATTGGCACTTAGATATAAGCACACAGTGTAGCTGACTCTTCCCCAGATCCACCAGCATTTCAGAGAGGAACCCAAATGTACTTCAACTTTCGTCTCTTTCTGTCCATTTCTTTTGTTTTTTGCAACAATTCTTCAATCAATCAATCAATTGCTTGTAAAGTGCGACTACTCAACCGTAAGGGTCTCATGGCGCTGGGGGAGAGGGTGGAAGGGGGATGAGAGCTGCTGGTCCATCAAAGGCGCTTTGGCTCAGTCGAAGAGCCAGGTCTTGAGGTCCTTCCTGAATTGAGGCAGTGACAGTGATTGCCTGAGGTGCAGAGGCAGGGTGTTCCAGGTCTTTGCTGCGAGGTAGGAGAAGGATCTTCCTCTGGCTGTGGTCTTGCGGATCTGTGGGACGATAGCCAGGGCCATTTTAAGCGGAGCAGAGGTCTCTGGTGGGTACGTGGAATGCGAGGTGGTGGTTGAGGTACGCAGGTCCCGCGTCGTGTAGGGCTATGTAGGTGTGTGTGAGGAGCTGGAAGGTGATTCTTTTGCTGACTGGGAGATGTGGACATCTCTGAGGTGTCTGGTGATGTGGCTCCGGCGGGGGATGTTGAGGATGAGTCTGGCGGAGGCGTTCTGGATGTTCTGCAGTTTCTTGAGGAGTTTCTGGGTGATGCTGGCGTAGTGTGTGTTGCCGTAGTCGATTGTGCTGCTGATGAGTGCGTGGGTGATCGTCTTTCTGGACTCGGTGGGGATCTATTTGATGATCTTTCGGAGCAGGCATACTGTGTGGAAGCAGGACGGTGAGACAGCGTTGATCTGGTGGTTCATGGTGAGCTAGGAGTCCAGGACGATGCTGAGGTGCCGCGCGTGGTCTGTGGGTGTGGGGAGGTTCCAAGTGCTGTGGGCCACCAGTCCTATAAAAAGAAGTGGGGGGACTGACCAAGTTAGACACTATGCAAGTGACATCATGACGCGTGCCATGACGTCACAACGTTGAGCTATAAAAAAAAAAAAATGAATGCTATTTAAATTATTTGTGTAAATACTGGGACAGACCACCCCTTCTGACAGTCTTACAGTGTCTGCACTTACATACAGAGACAGAACAAAGGCAAAAGCATGCCTCTCTTAAGTACCTGTGAAGAGATAGCAAGCTGTGTGCCTTTGTTTCCCCTCCTGTGTATTTACATTTAAGAATGAGGTTCCAAGACTCCTCCAGTCAGGATATTCAAACAAAAGGAGGCCTCATGGCCCCTTAACTTCGGCCAGGTTGGAGGTGAACAAAAAGCCCCCTCGCTGCCTGCACGTTTCAGCTGGAAATGGAAAGCAGACAATGTGCAGGTGCTGCTGAACCTGTCCCGGTGTCTTACACTGGGACAAGTTCAACATATTTCTGTGGGGCCCAACTTCCTGGCAGGGGGGACGGCGTCCACACTGTGAAAATAGTGGGTGGACGCTGTGTACCTGGGTGTACCCCCGATTCGTGCCCTGCCCAGGTGGATGGGGTGGAGCCCATGATGAGGTCTTCGGTCTTTTCTGAGTTGAGCTTGAGGCAGCTGTTTTTCATCCAGGCGGCAACAGTCTACATCCTGTCGTGAAAGTTGTTCTTGGCGACTTAGCGATGTTTTGGTGGTACGCAGAGTCCAGTGCACTTTACATTACAATAAACAGCAGAAGTAAAGTACACTTTGAAACACAGGTACAGTACAGAAATAACATTCTGTTGTATTCTGTACATGAAGACACTGGTAGCCATGTTGTAGGTTTCTAAGTCTTCTTTATTAGTTCCATGTCATGTGGTATCAATCAAGGTTCAGCCATGTAACAGCTCCTACATCTCCTACACCAGTCCCACCAGGAGCAGCCTGCCTAGCTGCTCAGCCCATCTCCAACTGTCATCCACTCATCCACACAGGCACCCAGGCATTCCATTCATCACATTCACACCAACATTCCGTTGCCATCTCTCACTCTGGCTGAGCAGCTAGGAAGACCTAGGCTGATTACATATTAATGTAAAACTTAGGATATAACATTATCCCTTTCCTTTAAATAGAAACCAAAAATTACAATACTAAAGAAAACTATACACAAAAACAGAAATGTACATAACTCAGGGATGCAACTAAAAGTAAAACATCACAAGAGAATGAACATGCAAATCAAGAAAAGATGGGCAAAATACGACATAAAAACGTGCATCAATATCCCCATCCTCCCTCATAACAAATTATCAAAATATTTAGAAGCGTAAACTTGTAGAAATCAAATACACATAGTAATACTTTGAAACAAGCTGTAAAATGTACACTGTAATGCAAAAGGTAAAAACCCCGCAACGCCAATCCCAACAACAAGGGAACTGCCAAGAAATGGGACAACGACCCATAACACTGTGTAAGGGAATACCACCCAAACACTCACCCAAAGAAGGGTTGTACCATGGTACTGCGCAACGTGTAAATGGGATAAAGACCCCAACCCAACCCTGTGTATGGGTCAACCTCGAAAATACATGTGTATGGGAACTAACCCATGACCCAAACCTCATGAAGAGGTTACTGACTGGGATTAAGACCCAACCTTACCCCTCACCAAAGGGATAAACTCTGATGACCACCAACTAGGAGACTATGATGTCCCAACCATAAACTGTGTATACCTGTGGCATCACTACAAATAAAACTTTGAAAATTGTCAATACAATTCCAACTAGTGTAAAACACAAGTGACCAGTGCCCCACGACGGTGAGCGATCTCTCACCCGAATTTTGCTGTAAAAAAAACACTCTTGCACAGGTCAACATATAGGGAACATGCCTAAGAGTAAAAATCCAATTAGAGAATAACAAAGCACGAGTCGTGACTAAAACAGGTAAAGAGACAACAGTGACTAGTTACCCAGTTATCCCATAACAATCTTCTACATGTGGAATTTAGAGACTAACTGGGACTCAAACAGGAGGTTGTATTACTGTAAATTGTAAATGGAGTAAATCACTGTAAACTGTAACAAATTAGACCTTCAAAATTGGCATACAAACACTGAATGGTGAGACATTGGCCAAGGAGCGTCAAGCTCGTAATGCGAGAAATTGTCACTAGATGGCAGCGTAACATAGAGCAGTGAAAAAAGAAATGCATGAAATCGAGATTTCACATTTTTAACAAAACTACGCTGCACTCAAGAAAAGAATGCCACCACCAAGAAAAAAACGAGTCACTGATGTTTTTCTTTTCTTTTTAAAAACAAAGGTGCTCCGATATGCCTTCCAAGTATGTATTGTCCCTAAAAAAAAAAATTTCCATGTCCAATTATCCAATAGTCCTCGTGTGGAACGTGAAGAAGACACATCCTGACACCAGATGGTAGAGACTTCAGGAAAGGAATCAACCTTCACTCACCGCCGACATCCAAAACGGCATAACTTTATCCACTGACAGATGATCATCCGATAACAAGACGTGGTTGGCAGCACTAACCAAACCCGAGGCCAGTCAAACCTCAAGATGGCAGCACGTTTCCACACGTAGCGCCGGGTGGCTCTCATCATCGACGTGCACAAAGGACAATGAGGATCACCGGAGCTGAATGAAAAAGACTTACGTCACTGAAGCTGACGTCCAGCACGAGACTACGAACCTTCACTGAGGTAAGCGCGTGGAGAGGTAATCACGAGCTACTCCCTTCTTTTTAAATCTGAAAACTGACAGTTGGAAAACTAGAGACTTGAGGTCTCAACAAAGTTCAAAAAACAAAGACAAACAAGGTCTCCCATAATTAAATAGGCACAGACTCAAGAGAATTTTCAAGAGCACTCGAGGCTTCTTTCTCCATGCCCCACCGAGCACAAAATACCTCCTTTGTTTGGTCCCAAGCACCTCTTCAGCCCAGCGTGCATACAGCAGGCAAATCTTGTAAACACACCCTGCAACTTGAGTGAGCAGAGTTTCCAATAGTCCATTACAAGTGTTGAATTTCAGGCTCCCAAAAGCGATGAAAACACACAGTAAGAGAATCTCCCAATTAAATATTTTGCGCCAAAACCTGTTGTAGGCAAGCCCCAACATTTCAAACTGCGCAGGGTTTAAAATTAGAGTTGACATGTATACACTCACTTCCCTTGAAGTCGCTGTTCATGTCAAACTGCCAGATGAAGAGGGTACAGCACGCTTAGTCTGGCGCAGCATCTCACCACATAAATGTCATTGCGCAACGATACTTTGAACCAAGTACGCCACACACAATAAAAAGAAATGATGCTTACTTCTCTTGAATGCGCAAATGATGTGCATATGTGCCTGCGCTTGAGAATTTCATGGGTCCATTTGAATGGAAGAAAATAGCTCCCCTGGCACAACACATCCGCAGCTTTGAATGTCCATAATAATGTTCTGCTGTATACCATAGCACTAGACTCAGCAACACCACACCACTACTGTGTTGCACTTGTGAAAAAGCTTCACAGAGTTAGGTTGTAACTCCCACTTTGGACAGCCACAGTTCCCTTTACGCTACATATACATCCATGCAGCACATAAAAGGATGTGGTAGGGCAGACATACCCTAACATAACAGACCATACCTGTGGTCAAGTCCATGGAGCAAGTTCAGGCTGGTGGGAGGGCCGTCCGTTGACTTGGACACTGGTGGGACTGGCTTGCCTGTTGCTCCATACACGACGCTCTTTACTTGGTTTCCTGTTGATTTCTTCCGTCAAAGTTCTCAGGTTGCTCTTGGTCTCTTTGTTTCTGTAATCTTTAGAGTATCTTTGTTTCTGTTTCAATCCTTGAAGACGCATGAGTCCACTTCCGCTCGTCGCCAAAAAGATGTTGTATTCTGTACATGAAGACACTGGTAGCCATGTTGTAGGTTTCTAAGTCTTCTTTATTAGTTCCATGTCATGTGGTATCAATCAAGGTTCAGCCATGTAACAGCTCCTACATCTCCTACACCAGTCCCACCAGGAGCAGCCTGCCTAGCTGCTCAGCCCATCTCCAACTGTCATCCACTCATCCACACAGGCACCCAGGCATTCCATTCATCACATTCACACCAACATTCCGTTGCCATCTCTCACTCTGGCTGAGCAGCTAGGAAGACCTAGGCTGATTACATATTAATGTAAAACTTAGGATATAACACATTCGCTGAACCTGTAGATCTGAAAACAAACCTGGTGAAGCCGTGCAGGGCACTCCAACCGAGGAAAGACGGGCCATGGCTGCCTCCTGCCTGCGGGCCATAGGCCGGTAGCTTGCAGCTTAGGGGACCAGTATCCAATGAGGGGTCAGTGATCCCCGCTGGTGCGAGGGGTAATAACCACAGATCCATCAACAAGGGTCCCACAGCGCATGAGCCACCCCCAGTGCTGTCAGTTTCAATGGACAAGCGAGGTTTCTGTCGCCGATCCCTGCGTATCCCGCGGGTGCAAAACCCGTTCTCACCTAAACATATATGTCCATTTGATTTTCTGTCCATTTCTGAGCATGCTGCAGTGTGAGGTGTGCATTTTGTGCTACAGAACACGTAGATGTCAGAATGCTTGTATATTTGCCATTAAACACCAGATACCTCTGCAGAAATCGAAGGCTCGCTTATGCTATATATGTACGTATTGGTATTTATATAGTACAAAACGAGCAGGGGAGAGCCGCATTTCATGGAGGTGTTCGGAGATGATGCAAGATCATGTGCATTGAGTAGGGAATTACATCTTTGAATTACACAATTTCATAAGGCCGAGGGGTTTCCTCATCTGTTAGTCCCAGCTGGCGTCACACACTTTAGGCGACCTAACAGCGATTGAAGTATAAATACAAGTGAGACACAACCCCCCGCGTTTTCTCGGGCAGGCTTACCTGACTCAAAGAATCGTTTCCACTCGCGCTTTACTCGCTGGGGGCAGAGTGGGAGACACCGGCCAGTTCCCCTTTTGCCCAGAAAGGCTGCAATTCTCTTTTGGGCTTAGGGAATATACTAGGTGTCACCCCAATACATTAAGGGGTAACACGACAATGCGACCTCACTCTCTCAGCAATGGGCTAAGGCGATCTGATCTCTTTGGCACCTCCATAAGTGTACGACACCAGTGCCCCAATTTTCAAACTTTTATATTCTGGAAACTAGTGTCTCCTCGTTCTCTGGCCTGAATGGTTTGTTCATTATATGCCTGATGGCCAAAGACCCCCATAGCCGAACATACTGATCACAGTGCTGAGAAACGAACACTTCTGTATGCCATTTCCTTGAGTGTAAAACATTCTTTTGTTATTTAAACCATGCACATGAGCTGTACATTACACAGCCTCTACTGGTCACAAGCATTATTTTCATTTCACTTACATCCCTCCATGGGGGACTCTGTAAGGATTCCACCGTCTGCTTTAGCATTCATATCTGACATTCACATGTAATATGACTTTTGGCTACCTCATGGAACAAATTGAATTCACCAGATTTTAGTGAGCACAGTTGCTTCATTAAGCTTCAATGTGAATGTCATATTGATTTCCCTGTGACTCTGATGGATCTGTGGGTGCATGCACAGACTGCTGTTGTTACTTGCCTCCCTGCTCTAGTTTCATGTACACTCACCCTGCACCAATCTGTCAGCCGCACCTGGCAGTTCACAGTTTATACTTCAGGCAGACAAGGGGGTGACTCCGTTATCTCAATCAGACCCCCAGGATATTGCGGCATGGATTAGCAAATTTAGCGGCACAAATATGGAAATTTAGCGGCACAAATATGGAAATTTAGCGGCATTTTTGCGGCACTTTATTTAACTCATAATCATTCATTTTCAGCCTGAAATCAATGGAAACTGTTTTAGAAGAGTATTCCACTTTGCAATAGGCATGTTTAAAGTGTCTGCAGCTCTACGGAAGCACAGCTCCATGTCCTAACCTCATGGGAGGGTGCTGTATTTCTCCATGAATGCACCCCTGTCGGGGCACCAATGCCTCCCGGATCCGTGAGGCAGGACACCTCTTCCTCAGGCACCCTAGGGCGCAGGATAGTAGTGGCTGATCCAAATAAGTGAGACAGACTGCATAGGGAGGTCACCTCCTGCTTACTCACTGTTCGGACATGAGTAATCAGATATGGTAGAAAAAGGTAAGGAGTGAACCCATCTACTATTTGATGAATTGTGTCCAGAGTTTCATGGACCTCCAGTTGTTTAAGATTAAATACATAACCTTGAATTATAGGGGTGATCAGATCCTCTCTTATGTTTCGAAAGCTGGTTTCAGTTCCCCCTTGAAGGTGGAGACGTAATCATTAGCGCATCAAGATTCCATTTGGTTGCAGGCAGGATGAGTTTTGTGATGGGAGTAAAACATGTAAGGATTCTGCCATGCATGGGGTGTTTCCCAGGAGTCAGACTCACCCATTACCTCCTCGATAACATCTTACCCAATCCTTCCCTCAGTAACATCTTACCCAGTACCTCCCTCAGTAACATCTTACCCACTACCCCCTCAGTAATATCTTACCCAATACCCCTCAGTAATATCTTATCCAATACCTATCTCAGTAACATGTTTCCCAATACCTATTTCAGTAACATCTACCCAAAACCCCTCTGTAACATCTTACCCAATACCCCTAAATAACATCTTACCCCATACCTCTCTCAGAAACATCTTTCCCAGTACCTATCTCAGTAACATCGACACAATAACCCCCTCAGTGACATCTTATCAAGTACCTCTTTCTGTAACACCTCACCCAATACCCCCTCAGTCATATCTTACTTATACCTCGTTTATTAGCACCTTGCTCAATACCTCCAACAGAAACACTTTACCCAATACCTCCGCCAGTAACACCTTACCCAGTACTTCCCTCAGTAGCATCTTACCCAGTAATTTTTACAGTAACAGCCAGCATGGTGTTCTGTGGCTCCCCAACCTACACCTCTCACCCTGCTAGCCACCTCAGACTTACCCTCTCCCTCTAACATCATTAAGCTCTTCAAAGTTTCCACAGAGTAGCTGGGGTAGTTTAGTAGTGGTCCTTTTGGAGTATTTCTGCCTTAGCATCTTCCTGAGCATCTAACTTGATGCAGAATTCATGTCGGACTTGACTGGCTAGCTGTAGGTGCCTGTCTGTTGTGTGTCCCCCATCAACCCGCGTGCCTGAACCTGTTTCTGTACACCTGTAGGGCCCCCGTGGCTCTCCGGAACAGGAAGGATTGTCAATCTATTCTGATGCATAGCGGGACGGGTTTATGCTCTTGTGTAGAAGGCCTATGTTGTTCTGACGTGTCTAGTATTTGAATCGACCACCATGTTAGGTTCTTCTCCAAATTGTATGTCCAGTCTTTTAATTGCTTCATTATATTCATCCCACAAGCCAAAAACTTCCTACGGTGATTCTATTTCCAGAAGATGATCAAAGATTTTTTGTCAGGGTGCCCCAAGACAACTAAAAGTGCATTTTCTTTTTTTAATTCAGGATCATATTTCTTAGCATCAATGGCAATTAAATAGTTTTCAAAGTTTCTAAACCATGTTTGTCATTTTAATAGTGGCTACCCTGAATTTTGTAAGAAGAGAAGTGGTTCCGCTACGTATTGGAGAGAAGCCATAAGTTAAAGTTTATTCTAGATAATAAAGATAGTAATGGCATTCAAATAAATAGTGCTGAGACCAATGCTAAAGTGCTCCTGAGAAAGCTATGTGAAATACTTCAAGTCAAGGTTAAAGTGAGCACTAGCTGTCAAAAGAGGCAAATAAAATAAAAGAACACCTTGGCAAAATGTGCAAGCACTGCAAACGCAGTGTTAAGCATATGTAGTTGTCATTAGTAAACTGCTGACTTGAATTCAAATAGACAAAGCCTGAATGCGAAGTGTGCATTAAGTGTGATAAGAGTTAACAGAGGCTTCATGATGTAAACCAGTGTCTTTTCCTCTAAAAATGGCCACTGCATGTTGACTGTGATGTGTGTGAAAAGACTAACTTCACCTGGCACCAGTTAACCTCTTAAAGATGGCCGGCATAAACAGAATTTGTCAGAAAGAGCCCACGATGCGGGTACGCCCACAACTGATCATTATTTTTTTCAACTGCCCCTTCATTCCGGAACCTCAAGTGCAAGTTAAACTAGACATCAGAAGTACAAGTACAAGAGCACAAGCCCAAATACAACACAAAGAAATACAGAAACCCAAGCTTGCTATGATGTGGTGAGTAGATAGGTGAGCTAACAAATAATTATTATACAATTAAAGATTAAAACAATAAAACATATCTTCAGGGAGAATCGGATACACAACACGATTCTCCACAGTCGGGGGATCTACAGGTGGAATCAAAACGTGTGCAAGTGGTCACTGCTAATGGTGAGAGGACAAATAATATGTGTGAGGGGTACACGGGTTCACATATGAGTAGGTCTGTGAGGGGTTTTCACATCCAAGGAAGATGTTTGAAGAGGTTAGGCGAAAGGTAGACAGTGTGCCTGGGATCTGTGCATGAAGGGTTCTACAGTAAACGATATGGTGCTATTTTGGCCTGATAAGCCAGCCAGGTGTTGGCAAAGCAAAACTGGAATGGGTGAGTGTCTCCAAGAAAAAGTGTGTGTCAGGTGATCTGTGCAGACAGAGGTAGAGTTTAGTGCAATGCAAAAAGTCTGCCTTCCCCCTTATGTTTTACTTCGTTGATTAATATGAGTTTAGTCAATATTGTGGACATCATAAAATGGCCACAAGAGGTCCTCGTTTCCCAAAAGTTGGGAATTTAGAGGTGAAAGCTCAAAAAAAAAAAAAAAGATTGCATTTTCCAAATTTCGCGGGCAGTTTTGTAAAAATCGCGGCAATTTTACAAAACTGCCGATTTCGCGATTTTTTTGCAAATCGCGAAATCGCGAAATCCTGGAGGGTCTGCTCAATGCTGCTTAATGTTTGGCATTCAGGCAGGTCACCTGAAATATTTCTCTGAGGCCCTCCCTCTCATCTGCAGTGTCCTAATGAGGTAGGGATGTTACTTCACTGAAATATATCATGTTTCAATAACCTGGGCGTACTGGGTTGTTTATGAACACTTCATATAGTGCCTCGATGCAAGGACAACACCTAGGAGTAGGAGGGATAGTGCCTAGAAGAAGCACATGATAGCGAGTTTCCCAGAACAGATTTTGCGTAACTTCCAAGCAATAACCGAAAGGGTTAACAATATATTAAGAAGCTGTTTGTGCATAATTCCTTAGTGAAGCAAGACCGAGGCACATGGAGCTTCTTGGCACTATGATGTACTGTGAGAGCGGCAGAAGCTGGAAAGTATCTTAGTTTCATAAACATAGATGTTGTCTGTTCACTTACATTGCTGCTTCATAGTTCATGGCCGCATGGCTACACGTCCAGGAAGTGATCATACTATTTTGGCAAGAGACATGCTTGGTAACCAGCCCCTCCAACCTTCGAGTGGGAGCACCAAGGTATGCACTATGCAATGAGCAGAAGCATCTGTAAAGATATTTGACATATGGAATAATACAGTGAGGGACAGAACAGGTTCTCAAGCTATAGGGTGGCCAACTTTTTACCAATATGAGACTGCAACTCGCCTTTGTTTAGAGATTAGCTGCTCTTCCCTGGTGCGACTCGCCTTGGATCTGGTTTGCTGAGTGAATTTTTTTGTACAAAGGCAACTCAAAGCAATGCAACAAAGGGATGAATTTGATGGGTGTTTCCCTTTGTTGAAGATGTCTCTCTACTCCTCAATGAATATGTTATTGGTTGTCTTTATTTTCACCTTCAATCTTTCTATTATAACATGGGCGTGCTACAAAAACCTCTACATCAGGGTTTTGTGTAGTCTCTTGTGTTGAGGAAGAGTTGCATGATTGCACCTTTGTCCTAAGAACTCAGTGCCCGGGCTTTAAGATGCTAGCTGTTATTGCCGGGTTGGATTCGTTTCTTAGTAAGAAGTGTATCTCGGATAGGAATTTATATCTAAGGTCTTAGGACAAATCATAGGATACCTTGAGAGAGGCCCTGATTCTGAATCTAGACTCTTCTGCACACTCAGACAGACGTCTGGTATTTCTGCAATAAGGACTGCGCATACTAACTAAAACTAGATTTAAAAAGATTCCGTAATTTTCACAGAATTGCCAGTCAAGTGCAGAGGCCTGGATTAAATCACCTCACCTCAGCCGCATAGAAACTATACCATATCTACCCACTCAAGCACAGACAAACTCGACTATCCATTGCACTTCCCTGTGTCATTATGTGATTGTGGGTGTAAGAGGAACGCCCAGCTGCACTGTGCAACATTAATGCCTGCATACCTGGTCAGAATTTCTCGTTATATACCCCAAAAAATTACAGAGAGGCACTGATAAGACATTCCACTGCTATCAAAAGGCAGGATCAGATTTCAGTACCAAAAGCAGGACATTGCACAACTCAAGTTTTTCTTTTACAAACGGACAGAGGTACCTTAGAAAGTGAAGCCAGTGCTTCAGAGAGGACATAAGTACCAGGGAGGGTGAAATCCGCTCATGTTTGTGGCATGTACAGAATGTAGACATGGTCCCAGCAGCATATTACACTCCAGCAGTCAGACTATTTTGAGACTCGGCTGAAACAGGTCTGCTGACTTCCAAATGCCTTGCACATCTTTGCTTTTAATGATCCTCATAATGACGGCCCAAATAGCAAACTGAAATCCTCCCTCCCTAGCTGTCACTGTCTTCTTAAAATTAAAATGTGTCTTGTATAATTAGTTAAATTGCCTTTTTCTTTCTTTTATCTATTCTAGTATTCTAATAGTTCTAGATAAAAATTGTTGCACACAGAACTCCGGGATGGACAGACGCCTGGGCACTGTCATGGCTATAGAAGTGTCCAATGAATGTAACAGTTGAGCAACATGTATGTAAACGTAATGTTAATTTATCCTATGTTAGCAAGCAGCTTGCTCACCATATATGTATGTGGCAAACTGTGCGATGTGATTTTGTGCAACATTGCAAATAAAAATAAGTTCCCCAAAATATATATGGTTATGTGGGGAAATGTTTCCCTATGTTTAAAATTTATTTTCTCCCGGGAATTTCCCCCAAACAGAAAGTCACGTTCTTTCCATCGGGTCACTTAAAGATTTAAAAGTTCTACCAAGCATGAACTTAGGTTTTCTACTGTAATGCTTACTGTAGGCCACAGCATACACTAGCGAGCCTTAGCAAAGCCAATAGGTCTTAGCTCTAAATGTCAGGGATATTGCCTTTGCCAATGTTCTTTTCATTGCCATTTGCATGGTAACGTAAGCATCATTACACATGCTCATGCATGGCGTGTAATCTTGTAAAGGGTTTTCTATAAAAGAAACCCCATTCCAAGGTGTGGTGCAAGTGCCATGGTGCATTCGCGTCCCTGCATTGTGACACAATGCAGGGGCGCGAATGCGGGAAGAAGTAGCGAAGGTATGAGGTGATGGGGCCATGACTCGATAGGTGAAGGGTGGGCAACTGGAAAGGAGGAGTGAGGGCACTAAGATGGGAGAACATGTGCGGGGTGAGAAGATTAATGGAAGGGAAAGTTTAAATGAGTCGGGTAAGGAGGCTGAGTTGAAGGTTTTTTTAAGCGGGATAGCGGTAGCATTGCGCTCCGCGTTTAGAGGGAAAGCGCTGTTTAATGGTTAACTTGAAAGTATGGGATGGATGTATTAACGTAACAATATTTTTTGCACAGCATAGCGGTTTGAAGCCACATTTTAATGGCAATGTCCTTTCATTTGTAGTGAACCCCGGAAGAAGGGCTAAATCAAGGCCCGAAATGCATTGGGTAACATTAAATTCGCGATTGAAGATGTTTTATGTTTTCTGGCGTGCCCAAGCAAAGGCTCGGATGGGCATATCTGAGGCATGAGAAGTTGTTGAAATACATAAGTGTCACACGAGTGAAAAGAACTATGAAAATAAATGAAGTTGTAAAAAAGCTTTGGAGAACACGGATGAGTTATTGTTTAAATTGAAAAAGTTGCTGGTAAAAACGTGAATATCACGGTTGAAACAGTGCGTCTGGTATTGGAGGGAAATTCTGCTCCATTTTTTGAAGATACATTGGTAAGGGCATGACATCAGGGTAGATCACGCTATCCAGACAGCACGCAAACAATTGAAAGCTGGAAAAAATGATTAAATCAAATAGAAGTTTAAGCAAGGAGTGCACTGCAATTCTGGAATTGCTGTATGAATTGTCTGCCCTATCCCCAGTAGCACCCATGGAGAAAATTATTCAAAGAACATGAGCACACTCGTGGGACACACATCTCAGAAATGGAAGAAATCTTGTGATTGGACTGTTGGTTTTAAATCGGTTTATGAACTTGAACATCGAGTGGAAACAAAGACATTGTTATTTGTCAATACCTTGTTAACATCGCATTTTTACGTTACAGAAGATATTTATAATCCACTAATATTTTTTAATTGAACTGCAACATCTAAAACACAGCGCAGTGTACAACAGCGACAGGGTGGGCGGAGTATAGTATTGAACCGCTTGGGGAAGTAAGGGTATTGATGGTTTAAAAAGAACTGAATGTAGACCTCGTGTGATAACAAAGAGGTGGATTATGGGGAATGTAGTTACCATTAACACCATGGTAATTGGAGAGTGGTTGTAATAGGTTAATTTTAAATCTAAAGGTGTGGCCAAATCACATGGGTTAGTTAATAAGGGGGCAGGCAAGGAGTGCTGTTAGCACTGCCTCGCAAAGGAAATTGTTTGGTAAAGAAACATACGGGAAGAAGTAGCGAAGGTATGAGGTGATGGGGCCATGACTCGATAGGTGAAGGGTGGGCAACTGGAAAGGAGGAGTGAGGGCACTAAGATGGGAGAACATGTGCGGGGTGAGAAGATTAATGGAAGGGAAAGTTTAAATGAGTCGGGTAAGGAGGCTGACTTGAAGGTTTTTTTAAGCGGGATAGCGGTAGCATTGCGCTTTGCGTTTAGAGGGAAAGTGCTGTTTAATGGTTAACTTGAAAGTATGGGATGGATGTATTAACGTAACAATATTTTTTGCACAGCATAGCGGTTTGAAGCCATATTTTAATGGCAATGTCCTTTCATTTGTAGTGAACCCCGGAAGAAGGGCTATATCAAGGCCCGAAATGCATTGGGTAACATCAAATTCGCGATTGAAGATGTTTTATGTTTTCTGGCGTGCCCAGACAAAGGCTCGGATGGGCCTATCTGAGGCATGAGAAGTTGTTGAAATACATAAGTGTCACACGAGTGAAAAGAACTATGAAAATAAATGAAGTTGTAAAAAAGCTTTGGAGAACACGGATGAGTTATTGTTTAAATTGAAAAAGTTGCTGGTAAAAACGTGAATATCACGGTTGAAACAGTGCGTCTGGTATTGGAGGGAAATTCCGCTCCATGTTTTGAAGATACATTGGTAAGGGCGTGACATCAGGGTAGATCACGCTATCCAGACAGCACGCAAACAATTGAAAGCTGGAAAAAATGATTAAATCAAATAGAAGTTTAAGCAAGGAGTGCACTGCAATTCTGGAATTGCAAGCAGCCTGCTCACCATATATGTATGTGGCAAACTGTGCGATGTGATTTTGTGCAACATTGCAAATAAAAATAAAGTTCCCCCAAAAAATATATGGTTATGTGGGGAAATGTTTCCCCATGTTTAAAATTTATTTTCTCCCAGGAATTTCCCCCAGACAGAAAGTTACGTTCTTTCCATCGGGTCACTTAAAGATTTAAAAGTTCTATCAAGCATGAACTTAGGTTTTCTACTGTAATGCTTACTGTAGGCCACAGCTTACACTAGCGAGCCTTAGCAAAGCCAATAGGTCTTAGCTCTAAATGTCAGGGATATTGCCTTTGCCAATGTTCTTTTCATTACCATTTGCATGGTAACGTAAGCATCATTACACATGCTCATGGATGGCGTGTAATCTTGTAAAGGGTTTTCTATAAAAGAAACCCCATGCCAAGGTGTGGTGCAAGTGCCATGGTGCATTCGCGCCCCTGCATTGTGACACAAGGTGGCCATTTTTGATTCGCTGTTTTAACATGACGGACGGTCATGGCAGAACGGTAAATTAAAATAAAAAAATAAAGCGAAACATAAGTATACATCAGTAATAACTAGCATTGGCATAGCCAATAGGTCTCGCCTTTGGGACCTTATAAGTGTTTAGTTATCCAGCACAAAATCCTTGGTGCAACAACATCAAGTGTTGCATGGCTAAACACTTATAAGGTCCCAAAGGCTAGACCTATTGGCTATGCCAATTCTTGATGATGCTGAGGTTATGGTGCTGCACTGGTGCAGAGGTGGTGCTGAACTGGTGCTGTACTGGTGCTGAGGTGCTGCTGCTCTGGAGCTGAGTTGGTGGTGCTGAGTGATGCTGTGCTGGTTCTCAGGTGATGTTGAGCTGATGCTGCACTGGAGCTGAGTTGATGCTGCACTGGTGCAGAGGTGGTGCTGTACTGGTGCTGCACTGGTGCTGATGGGGTGCTGTACTGGTGCTGATGGGGTGCTGTACTGGTGCTGCTGCGCTGGGGCGGAGGTGCTGCTGCGCTGGAGCTGAGGTGCTGCTGCGCAGGGGCTGAGGTGGTGGTGCTGAGTGATGCTTTGGTGGTTCTCAGGTGATGCTGCACTGATGCTGAGGTGATGCTGCACTGGTGCTGAAGTGGTGCTATGTTGGTGCTGATTTGCTACTGAGGTGGTGCTGCCCTGATGCTGTGGTGGGGCTCTGCTGGTGCTGCACTGGTGGAGGTGCACCAATGTGGAGGTTGTGCTGTGCCAATGCTGAGATGGTGCTGTGCGGATGCTGAGGTGGTGATGTGGTAGTGCTGAGCGATGCTGAGGAGATGCTGCACTGGTGCTGAAGTGTTGGTAAGCGGTGCTGTGGTGGCGCCGAGTGATGCACTGATGCTGAGGTGGTGCTGCTTCATTGATGCTGAAGTGGTGCTGCTGCACTGATGCTGAGGTGGTGCTGCTGCACTAGTAGTGAGGTGGTGCTGCTGCACTGGTAGTGAGGTGGTGCTGCACTGGGGCTGAGTGATGCGGAGGTGGGGCTGTGCTGAGGTGGGGCTGTGCTGGTGTTGTGGCGGTGCTTAGGTGCTGCTGAGTGATGCTCTGTTGGTGCTGCAGTGGTTCTGCTGAAATGGTGCTGAGTGACACTGACTGGTGCTGAAGTGGTGCTGTGCTGGTGCTGAGGTGGTGCTGTGCTGATGCTGCGATGGTGCTCAGGTGGTGCTAAAGTTGTGTTTTGCTGGTACTGAGTGATACTGATGTGGTGCTGAGTGAGTGCTGTGCTTAGGTGATGCTGCGCTGATGCTGGGATGGTGCTGAGTGATGCTCAGGTGGTGCCGACTGATGCTGCACAGGTGCTGGGGTGATGCTGCACTGGTGCTCAGGTGGTGCTGCGCTAATGTTGAAGTGGGGCTGTGTTGGTGCCGAGTTGCTGCTGAGGTGGTGGTGCACTGATGCGGAGGCGGTGCTGTGCTGATGCGGTGATGATGCTGTGCGGAGGTGGTGACTGGCACCAGTAGCGGCACCCATGCACATTCAGTGTGCTTCTCTGGGGATCTAAAAAGGGCTAATTTTGCTTTCGAACATGGCTGGCTGCATGAAACCTCACTTCACAGACAATCCAATTAATTTAGAGTTGCAGTGGCTTCCAGGATGGGAACAGCTAGAGGTCAATCACAGAAGAGCTGGAATATCATACCTGGTCACCGCACCCAGCAGCCTAGCAAGAGAAACAGAAATCCCTTGCAGTATAAATTCACAAATTGCTGAGATTTACAGAAATTCTGTTTTTTTTCTCAACTTGTGTATCTGTGTAAGATATAACATCTATCCATGCTCTCTAAAAATGCCAGATATATATTTCAGTAAGTGTGTATTCAAGTACATTATGTATAATCGTCTATAGAACAGGTGATACAAACTGAATTTTTTGACACTTAATAAGTATTTATCACTACCCATTAAAAGCCATATTAACAATCTTACAATAGCAAAATATTGAGTTAAAACGTATGCCTTCGCAGGCTACACGGAGTCCTTTAAAGTGCGAACATATCTGGGTGATTTTATTAAGGACCCCTGCAAGGACACCTGCAAGAAAATCATTAGCCCACCAAACTACGTAACAGAATATTAAAATAAGTGGCTGAAACCTAGAACTCTGCAGAAGGTACATTAACCCTCTGAGCTATTTTATGATGATTTAGACCCGTTACCAGCGAATGCACACCGATCTCTCCAACAAATGCAAAATTACCAGAGTTATCTCAGCAGCGTCACACCCTGAGCCCTGCTGGATGCACATGGACCTCAGCAGCAGGTGCCTTTACCTCCAAATCTAGCTGAAAGTGCAGTCTGTTAAATACCGAGTAAGGAAGCCAGAAGAGCGTGGCCATCACATGCTGCTGTTGCCACTTGAGGGCAGAATATGTAAAAATAAAAACAAAAATAACGCATAGGGTGTCAGTAATTCACTCATGCTGCTCTTCTGGACTCCTCCCTCATCACTCCGCTCCCTTATGCCATCGTCCTCAAATTATGGGTTCATGGGGTACATTTGTTTTCAGCACTGAACAAAAACGTGTTTTCATGACATTTGTAAAATCTTCATAATCAAACCCCCCCCCCTATTAAGAGCGCCGTGAGCCGCGATGAACTGCCAACACCGCAGCTGTCTGCAAAACGTATTGGCAGCAATTTTTTAAAATATACATAAAAAAGTATTCCTGGCCTCATTCTGTCGGCAGTTTTGTGTAACTTTCTTCCTTCCCTCCAAGAGAGGATGTGGCTTAACGGCTGGAGCGGCCGACCTTGAAACTGGGAACGGTGTTCGAGTCTCGGCGTCAGCTCAACATCCTGTGATTTTGGGCAAATTACTAAATTTCCACGTGCCTAACAAAATAAATGCTCCTTTTGTAATGTACCAGGTGCTTATGTATAGCGCTCCGACACCTTCGGGTGGAGTTCGCCCTATATAAAACTGCAACAAAAAAAGTGCCTTCATCGGAATGCACGAGACACTCCTCTACATGTGAAAGTACACTTAGCCACAGAGTCACCCGTCACATCCAATCCCCAAGCGCATTGCCTCCAATCCCCAAAGCATTGGCAAAGCCAACAGGACAGGCCTCCATGTGATGAGCAGCACCACCCACAGTGAACCGGAAGAGATCCCAGGCACAAAGAGCCCAACACATGACACCCGACAAATGCCTGACCACAAGTGGTGCCACCACGGGGCCTGCACCACTCATAGTCGGGGAAACCACAGCATCCCAACAAAACCACGTGAACTCTCACCTGGCATACAGTGCACCACACTGCGCCCATGAAACGGCACTGCAGGGACACCAACGACCCACAATGCTGCATGCGGGCACAAGCTCACACCAAGCACATCAGGCATGACAACGAAGCACTGTGAATGGTCAGGCCACTCACCAGCCCCCTGGAATTCGCCCAAACAGAGTTCCCACACATTTGGCTCCTCCAAGCGATGCAAACAGGCACCACTGCCATGCTATTGAATGGCAGCCACCCTATCGACCCCAGAAGACAGAAGGCCCATGCCCTCCCGGTCCGGCCCTCACTACGTGACCCCCTGTCCAGTGCAAACGACCGCAGCAGTCTCCACCCCGCTGAGCCCTGTTGTGGGCGCACTCCTGTCCCCATGTGTGCCCCGCAGCACGGCTGCGCTCGAGCCCACCCGCCCCAACTCCACGCTTATATCTGTGCGGCGAGGCCCAGCAGAATGCAAATGCACAGACCTGCCAACCAAACACCATGTGACTAAGAGGGCGCGCGTTTGTGCCTTTACGATTTTTAGGCTGACACATGACATGTTTGAAACTCAATGTAAAAAAAAAAACAACGGGGACACAGAATTTCTCTGCTCGGTGCGTGCCCCGCAATGCCTCTATAGAGGTACTTTATACAAAGAAACAGTTTGGCTCACACTGCGAGGTTAAAAATAAAAATCATGTCATGTCATGTGCAAGGTTAAAAATATGCGAGGGGCTCAAAGGGGCAGTGGCGCGATTCCCTTGCGGGAGCGTGCGAGGTTAAAGATATGCGAGGGGCTCAAAGGGGCAGTGGCGCGATTCCCTTGCGGGAGCGAGCTTTAAACCATCTGTTTGCAAGTTAATTACAAACAGATGGTTTGAAAGCTCGCTCCCGCAAGGGAATCGCCAAACGTGCACACGTTGCCATTCAAAGCAATGCAACGCGTGCATGTTTTTGGCCAAAAAAGCGAGTCGATTACAAGAGGTCCCCTCCTAAGCAACGCATGCGCGCTGCGTAGGCGAGACCTAGAAAAGGAGGAGAGTAAGACTTTGCAGCTGCTGGATTGTCATGAAAAAAATAAACTAAAAAACATTAGTAAAAAAGGAGTGCAGGATGGGGAGGATTGGGGAAGGAAAAAGAAAGTGAATGGTAGGGAGAGCAGAGAAACAAGTAGGGGAGTGAGGAAACATATGCACTCTCATAGAGTGCTGGCCACAAAATAAAAAAACAGCACCCTCACGTCAGGAGTGAAAGGATGCATCTCATCCAATCAGAACAGTTTGAGACCAAAATGTTCCTCCATGGGACATACACAAGAATAGGGAGGAACGCCACAGAATTCAGAGCATATAACTGTGATAGACAACAAAGCCTTCCAATCATAAGCAAAAGGGTGACATAAAGACCCATCTGAGTATATGTTATGTATTGGAAACAATAGGTCTGCCAAAGCTGTCTGTAGCCGAGAGTTAAATCAACTTCCAGCTCTCTGTATATGAGACCTAAAGTGAGCTGGAATTGGACATTCCTTTCAACAAGGAATTGCTGCTGCAAGAACTGTTGAACTCCTAAATCCGTGTGGCATTAGAGTTCCAGTTTTTGGACATGCGGAGTCTGTTCAACCAGTCCTGCAGAACATAAAAACGCTTAGTTACCAGTCAGTTGTCTGACAAGGACTATTGCTCAAATCTACACATGCTTTTTAGCAATCACAAAGCTTGCTTTGTGCAAAATGTACACTTTTTGATTGCAAAAACCCAATTTGAAATGTACAAAACTGACATTGCAAGTTCCAATTGTCTTTGTTACTTGCAGCTGGTCCTTGCACAGCACAATGGAAATAAAGATGCATCCCCCACTCCCTGTTATTGAAAGGAAATATATCAGTGGTTTGAGACAGTTTCAAAGCACTGAGAGTTTAAAGACTGCAGACAGCAGTAGGTAACCATCTGCACAGTGAAGGGATTCCATGAGGCTGCCTGCAACGTCTGAATGACAGTTCAACGGTGGTGCAGCTTTTGACCTACAAGTCAATGCTATCAGAGATACTAGTTTAATTTGTTCAACTGAAGTAAACCAAAGACTGTAACAACCTCAATGCATTAGACTGTCACATAAACCTCAGGAATGGATTTAGTATCCGCGATGACTAGAATCAAGGTGGCCACCCTACTTACTATGCATGTATGCATATGTGATTTATGCCATGTTCTTTAGTATGTGTACAGCTGGAAACAAAAGTATCAGATCAGGCACAAGGAGTTACACATCTGTGCAGTGTGAGAAAATCTTATTTAATGGTAGTTGTTTTCCTCTGGAAGGTGGATGGCCACGTCACCCGCAGGGGGACACTTGAGGGGACAGCCCCTTATTGATTCCTCACTGCCCAGGGTAGTATTGTTTCTGTGGCCACCTGGCCTTGAAGCAGGCCTCGGTGAGTGCGAGATCTCGCCTCCCCCGTGACCTCTGGCATGATGTTACTTCCGGGAGGGCAACAGGCTATTTAGGTGGGCACCACATATGGATACTCCTCTTTTGGTGGCCAGCAGCAGAGGAATTTGGGGCGCCTCATGTCGGGTCCGGAGGCAACGTTCGATGTAGTTTAAGGTGAGTTTGGCCCCACACCCACCTGCCCCCTAATCCCCCCACAATTTGTGGGACCGAGGTTGCTGCCTCCGGCCGAGTACGACTCGTGCTCTTCTAAACCTGACCTGGAAAGTAGAACAAGAGCGATACAGATACAAATATAAAAAAAAAAATGCCATCATACTGAAGGTGGGGTGTGTAGATTGTTCATCACTGAATCGCAGTTAGCCAAGCCAGCACAGCAGAACACATAACAATGATATGGGAAGGGTTTCTGAATGATAGCCTGATGCAATACCCACAAGTGTAAATGTGTCTTGGCAGATAACAGCATAATGTTTATACACCAGATATTGTGACAATCACACATTTTGAGGCTTTTAATTAGCCTAGAACCCATAAGGTAACAACGTACACTGCCCCAGTCTCTTGTCTCTGAACTCCACAACGGCACCCTGCTGACCCAGTGCTTCGCAGAAGCAGTAGAGGCCAGGATGGTGGGTCACAGAAACTGAACTTTCTGCTAATAATTAGGGTCTCCCACTTGGACTCAGCTTAGGTTGATCATTAAGCATCTGCACGCATGCAGTAAATAGCACCATACACATAGCTGGCACGCTTGTCTCAGGAGTACGGCGGGAACAGGATGTATTCAGAAAGGAAAGAATAGCGTGTTATATAATCTTGAACAAAATAATAAATTAAGGAATGCAGCAGTTGATGAGGGAAGGAGTACTATCAACGTAGTAGTGCAACTATGAGTAACGAATGCTCCAGCAGGCTGTTGCCTCCCACGGCCCGCCTCTTACACTTCTAGAATGACACCCCCTCCCCGAGTAACATAAGCTTTCATTCTCTCTACTCCATCCTTACAAGTCTTCACTTCCTCAGGCTTAGCACAGTACGCTCTCCCCAGCAGAGGGGACTTCAAGGATAGCCACGAAGGTCAAGGAAGGGAGCCCAGTCAAAGATGAGAAAGAACAGAATTGCACATGTTCTGTCTAGAGAAACAGATGAGCAACTGGTAGGTGCCAAGTGTCTGCATAGAATGAGACATGGATAGGTCGCACAGGTGATATCATATAGCCATGTAAAACAGTGTCATAGCTAAGCATAATGGACTGACATTGTATCTTACAGTTAGCTATCATAGCATGCCCATGCTGAAGGTCACCTTAGTGTCACACAACCAGCAGAGAAAGTATAATATCTTTCCTAGGGGAAGTGGTTGCCACTACAGCCAAGGGCAAGCTGCATAGGATTTGGGAGCACTGGAGTAGGGCTGCCCCCCTAAAACGATAGTGCAACAGCAGCACAAGAGGGGTCCAGAGCACACTCATTAACAAATTACCAGCTTTAGCTACAATCGGAGCATGCAACATAGAGCATATTCAGAAAATAAACTAGATATAATGGCGGTATTATGGCCACAGCAAGATCACAAAAGACAGACAGCAAACTCAAGCACCATTTGGAATGACCAACGCAGGCCAGGGTAAGGGGCCTAGTCACAGAGGAGGTAGACTATAATTGCAAATGGTCTGCACAGAGTGGCACATAGATAGTTCAGTTATGCAAGAGGTTGGCCCATTTAAGCACCAGGGACTAACATTGAATTTTACAGGGACCCATCATAGCACGTCAATACGCGAAGGTAGCTATACCTTCAGAGGGCAAGTATTGAAAGTGGAAGTAAGCTAGTATATGACCACAAGATTTGCTGGGCGGAAGTGGGTTATTACGACGGCCATGGACGCAGTGCACTCAAGTCAGAGGCAACCGGATGGTCCTCGCCCCTTAAATGTCCAAATGTGCAACAGTGGCAAAAGAGATTGCTTAGAAGGTGGCCTAGTGTGCATTCAGAGATATAAACTTGAAGTAAGGACAGTATCATGGCCCAACCATGGGACCCGCTTGGTCACACATGTTACCGGCTGTATACATTTTCAACCTGCCAGGGCGTCTGACAGCAAGAGCGTTAGCTACTTAGTAAAGAGCATAATTTTGGTCTGCAGTAGTTTCAAGTGGGCTAATAGAACAGAAACAGGAGCAAGTCAGATGGCCAGGCCACCATGCCACCCAAGCAGACAAAAATAGACATAATGCTATACTACGCTGTAAGGTGGCATCAATTTAATTGCATGAGCGCAATAGAAGATGATAAGAGTCTAGGCTGCAGGTCAAGGCTAAACTAGGGGTAACAAAGGTGTGCAAAGGGACTCCAACTGACATGGTATAGGTAGTTACTTGCCTTCGGTAACGATGTATCTGTAAGAGACATATGTAGTTATAGATTCCTTACCTTTAGAATTACCCCCAGACGTCAGACTGGATCCGGAGATTTTTTCTTTAGCAGTACCCCTGCAAATTGGTAGGTGGTGTCAGTCGACTCCGCGTTGGACGTTGGCGTCGTGGTCGCCGGAATGACGTTGTGGTGTCTACTTAGACGTTGCCCCTGCGCGCTGACGTCAGTTCTGACACGACTTTCCATGCCAGAAGCGCAGAGCCATGCAAGACACTAACCACTGGTGCACATAACTAGGGCCCTGCAAGGGAGTCCCTGTCCCTAGAAGTCAGTCGCAGAACGGGGAGGATGGGTGGGGCGGTAAGGAATCTATAACTACATATGTCTCTTACAGGTACATCGTTACCGAAGGTAAGTAACTTGTTCATCTGACAGAGACTGTAGTTATAGATTCCTTACCTTTAGAATAGATACCCCAGCAATGCCAACCCCGGAGGTGGGTCTGCAAACCAAGTTCACACAAGAAAGTTCTGGAGAACAGAACGGCCAAAGTAGCCGTCTCTCTGGACTTGGCTGTCCAAGCAATAATGTTTGGTGAACGTGTGCAGAGATGCCCACGTGGTCGCTTGACAGATGTCAAGGAGTGGGACTCCACGCCCCAAGTCAATAGTAGCTGTCGTTGCCCTGGTGGAGTGGGCACGCAGTCCCACTGGGGCTTCCTTCTTTGCGAGGGAGTAGCAGATTTTAATGCATAAGACAACCCATTGAGAAATGGTGCATTTTTGCACAGTCCAACCTTTCTTGGCTGCCACATATCCAACAAAGAGTTGATCGTCCACCCGGAAATCTTTTGTGCGGTCGAGATAGAAAGACAGCGCACGTTTTGGGTCCAGACGGTGGAGTCTCTCCTCCTCCTTGGAAGGGTGCGGAGGTGGGAAGAAGGTGGGCAAAGTGATGGTCTATCCTAGATGGAAAGAGGTAACCACTCTGGGAAGAAAGGAGGGCCTTGTGCGAAGGACTACTTTGTCCGGATGAATAGCAAGAAAAGGAGGTTTGAAAGACAAAGCCTGAAGCTCACTCACTCTGCGAGCAGACGTGATGGCAACAAGGAAGGCTGTCTTCAGAGTGAGGAGCCTGAGAGGACAGTTGTGAAGAGGCTCAAAGGGAGCGCACATAAGATAGGTTAAGACCAGATTCAAGTCCCACTGGGGCATTATGAATGGAGAAGGAGGAAAGAGGTGAGTAATGCCCTTAGAAATCTATTTACAATAGGGGACTTGAAAAGAGAAGGCTGATCAGGAACGTGAAGAAAGGCAGATATGACCGAAAGGTAGCCTTTAAGAGTGCCCAGGGCAGAGCCCTGCTGGGCCAAAGAAAGTATATACAAGAGAACCTCCGAAAGAGGGGCAGAAAGGGGATCCAAAGCCTTTGCTGTGCACCATGCCACAAACTTGTTCCATCTGCAGCCGTATACAGTATTAGTGGAGGGACGCCTGGCTGCCAAAATAACATTACAGACTTCAGGAGGAAGGTCAAAAGCTGTCAACTGTCGCCGCACAATCTCCACGCAAGGAGGTGGAGGCTGGACAGGTTCGGGTGGAGGACCCTCCCCTGCTGCTGCGACAGAAGATCCTCCCGAAGAGGCAGTCTGATCGGAGGATCGATGGCCATGCTCAAGAGCTCTGGGTACCAGACTCTTCGTGCCCAGTCTGGAGCCACAAGAATGACTTGGGCCTGGCCGTGCTTGATCTTCTTCAGCACTCTGGGTAGAAGTGGTACAGGCGGAAAAGTGGACAAAAGGGCGCAGTTCCACTCGCGATGAAAAGCGGCACCGAGCAAGTGCCGCCTTGGAAATTCCAACGAGCAGAATTGCTGACATTGCGCTTCTCTTCGGTGGCGAACAGATCTAACCAAGACTCTGCCCACTGCTGAAAGAGACCTTGCACCGCCTCCGAGTGAAGACGCCATTCGTGATCCACCAAACACCAGCGGCTGAGTTCTTCCACACTGGCGTTCAGAGAACCTGCCAGGTGTTGAACCACCAGGGACATGCCCTGATGTTCCAGCTATGTCCACAGACGAAGAGCCTCTTGACATAGGGTCCACGACTCCACCCCGCCCTGTTTGTTGCAGTACCACATGGCGGTGGTGTTGTCTGTGAACACCTGCGCCACCTTCCCTTTGAGAGAGGGAAGGAATGCCTTCAGTGCCAGATGAATCACCCGGAACTCCAGCAGGTTGATTTGGAGCCCGGACTCCGCTGGAGACCAGACGCCTCTGATCTCCGCCTCTCCCAAATGGCCGCCCCATCCCAGGAGTGATGCATCTGTCACCACTGTGAAGTCTGGTTGGAGAAGGGAGAGGGATCTGCCTCTGACCCAATCTTGGTTTGTTAGCCACCACTGCAGTTGTTGTGCAGTCCCTTCTGAGATCTGGATGAAGTCGGAAAGATTCCTCTGATGGTGCGGCCACTAGAACTTTAAGTCCCACTGCTGAGCCTGCATATGCCATCTGGCATGATCCACTAGTAGGATGCGGAAGGCCATGAGGCCCAGCAGCCTCAGGGTCATTCTCACCGAAATCCGGGATAGAGGCTGAAACATCGGTATCATAGCCCGAATATTCCGTACTCGCTGCTCGGGAGGATAAGCCCGAAACTGCACTGTATCCAGAACTGCCCCGATGAAAAGGAGCTGCTGAGAGGGAGTCAGGTGTGACTTCGGCACTTTGATAGTGAACCCCAGTGAGTTCAGGAGGTCCGCTGTAGTCTGGAGGTGGGAGACGACAGCCTGGGGTGATCCCGCCTTCAAAAGCCAGTCGTCGAGATAGGGGAAGACTGGAACCACTGATCGGCGCAGATGAGCTGCTACCACCGCCATCGCTTTCGTGAGCACCCAAGGGGCACTGGTAAGACCAAAGGGGAGCATGGTGAACTGAAAATGCTCGTGGCCTACCGTGAACCTTAGGTACCGCCTGTGGGCTGGCAAGACGTGAGTATGGTAGTATGCGTCCTGCAAGTCCAATGCTACCATCCAGTCTCCGGGGTCGAGGGCAGACAGGACCTGAGCCAAAGTGAGCATCTTGAACTTCTCCTTCCGAAGGAAGCGGTTGAGGGCCCTGAGGTCGAAGATAGGACACAGACCTTTCACCTTCTTTGGGACCAAAAAGTAGTGGGAACAGCAACCACGACCTTCTTCTGACACAGGGACCCTTTCGATAGCTCCCTTGGCCAAGGGAGCTGCAATTTCCTGGCAGAGAAGGGCCAAGTGATCCTCCGACATGCGATGGAAGGATGGTGGCACGGATGAAGGGGTAGTCTCGAAGGGGAGGGAGTAGCCCCTTCGGACTATCTGCAAAACCCACCTGTCCGATGTGATGGTTTGCCAGTGGGGGAGGTGATGGCGAATCCTGCAGCCCACTGGCATCTGGTGGCCCTGAAAGGTCAGACTAGGAGGCTGCTGAAGGGGGTTAGGGGTGGACTGGCCCGCCCGCTGTCCCCCACACCCTTGTTGCTAGGTCCCACGTTCGCGGCCATGCAGAGGCTGGGTAGCTTACATGGACAGGTGGCTGGACTGCATCGAATGTGGTGTGGCACCTCTTCCGTAGCCACGAAAGGGGCGAAAAGCAGACGGCGTGGGGCGAGAGGTGGCCGCAAGGCCCAAGGATCTGGCCGTAGCCCTAGAATCCTTGAAGGAGCGCCGAGTCTGTCGGCCATCAAAGAGCATGTCCAGTAAGGTGGATTGGACATCCCCAGAGAAACCAGACATCCTCAACCAAGTGTAGCGCCTCAAGGCTACTGACGTGGAAACCGTTCTGCCCAGAGAGTCAGCGGTATCCAGCCCACCTCTGATGGTGAACTTAGCTGGTCTCTACCCTCTGCCACTGCGAGGGTGAGAATGGCCAGGGCCTCCTCCGGGCACTGTGGCAGCAGTTGCTCAACCGTATCCCACACCGTATGGGTATAACGGCCCAAGAGGCATGCAGTGTTCACCGACCGCAGCGCTAAGCTGGAGGAAGAAAACATTTTCTCCCCAAGCTGGTCCAGCTTCTTGGATTAGGGAATGCGCCCTTAGAGGACGAGGCTTTGACCACCAAGCTCTCGGGGTCAGGTGTTGGGAGAGAAAAAGTGGGTCGCCCGGCACCAGGCGGTGGCGTTGGGTAATCATCCTATCCACAGGAGCCCCTGTGCTGGGCTTGGACCAAGTGCCCAGAAGGACGTCTGTGAGGGCTTTGTTAAAAGGCAGAAGGGGCTCTGAAGAGGCCGCTCCCTCCTTCATAGCCACAGTAGGGGGGAGAGCATGCCAAGGTCTGGGGAGGTATCCAAACCACTGGCATCACCCAGTTCCTCTCGCCAGTCCGGCTCTTCAAGCTGGTCAGCCAAAGGGTCCACAGACCCCTCCCAGTCCTCCTCACCCTCCTCTGGTTGCCACTCAGGGCGGAAAGGAACACCAGGAATGAAAAGGGGTACAAAAGTACCTTCTGGCACCAGTACCAATGTCGATCGACGTTGCTCCGGCGCTGCGTCTAAGTCGGAGGTGAGGCTGGGGTCGACGCGGTCGGGGGCACAACCATCGTCGGGGTGTTGTCACTGGAATGGGCGCCGGGGCAGGTACCGTGAGGTCGACTGGTGCCGAATCCTCTGGGGACCTCTGGTGCCGCAGCCGCCAGCATCGAAGGCCTAGGGCACCCAGCCGAGTCCGCGTGCCCAAAGGCGCGCTGGAGGAGTCGGGCTGCCCAAAGATGCTGTAAAGCTCTTCGTAGAAAGCTCGAAGCTGGGCAGGGGACGCTCTGGCTCTGGGAAAAGGAGGGAAGCGCGGAGCCATTCCAGAAGCAGGCTCTGAGGACGGAGCCGGAGAGCGACAACACTCCGGGTCTTGCATCCCGTCGCCCGACGGACGTGGAGAATTTACCCAGGGACGAATACTTGGAAGACGAATGGTGATGGTGGCTCTGCGACTGGTCCCGAGACCTTCCTCTCGACTGGGACCTCGAGCGGTGCGGAGCCAACTGCCGGGCCTCCAAAAGCTTTCGGGACTGCTCCCGCAAAGACTTCGGGTTCATGGCCCGATAGTCGGAGCCCGACTTCGGGTCGTGGTCGCGCTCCAGGCACCAAAGGCACACGAGGTGCGGATCCGTGACGGACATCAGCTTGTGACATCCGGTTCAGTGAAGGGACATCCCTCGTGCACCAGGAGTCGAAGACTCAAAAAAAGGCATCGACAAAAAGTCAAAAAAAGGTTAGTCAAAAATTGACTAAGGGGCAAGCTCTCTCCGGATCTGCGCTAGGCTGGTGCGGGAAAAGAAAGAACTGACGTCAGTGCGCAGGGGCGGCACCTAAGTAGACACCGTGACATCATTCCGGCGACCACGACGCCAACGACGGACGCGGAGTCGACCGACACCACCTACCGACGCACAGGGGTACTGCTAAAGAAAAAATCTCCAGATCCAGTCTGACGCCTGGAGGTAATTCTAAAGGTAAGGAATCTATAACTACAGTCTCTTTCAGATTGTCAACTATACCACAAGTGGGCAGACAGTAACATATACAGAAAGTCTGCAATAGTAGCTTGATAACAGCTCACACAGATAGTGATATGTTCAACCCCCATGTTGTTCTTTGGGATCTGCTCGACTCAAGGATGGCAGCACTTCAGAAGCCCAAAGCAGTAGCCGTCCATAGGCAGAAACAAAAAAAAAACAAGAGTGTCAGTTACAGAGGTTGCTATCGCAGCCTGGCAACAAATTATAGCAAGATGAAAATTTATTTAAATAAAAAAAAAAAAAGACGGGTGGTAGAGGAGAATGCAAGCTATGACGGAAGGGCCACAGGTGGGGGGCTCAGGGTCGCGGTAGGACACCCTGAGCCATGGCGAGTCTTCCGGGTGATCCTAATGCAAATAGCGATGAATACCCCATCAGGTGGACATGGGGCCGCTAAATATGAGATCCTCAGGCCATAGGGCGCCATGAGTAGAACGCGACGGCGACACCTTCATCCCATAAGGGACAGTTGGTATCCTTATAACTCACCAAAGAGAGAAGGACTAAGAAAAGGAGACAAAACTAAAGAGCAAGATCAAAAGTTCTATTCATGCTCCCACTTCTCACTATCTACTAATACTGTTTAAACAAGGAAAGGGGACAAAATAAAGAAGGAAAAAGATTTATTTTCTTAATACTGCCCTCACACACTTTGCAGTGTTATGCTTCATCATAGGGCCGCTGCAAAAACAACAATTGATGGACAGAATGCAGAACAATGTCATACATTCACCCCAGTACAGAGATCTGGGCCTAAATCCATCGTTTTTTTGCTCACCATGCCGTTCCAGTTTGAACCCAGCCATATGCAAATCAGTCTTGACCCTGTGCCCAATGGGAACAGTCCAGTCCGAACTGCTAGGCCAGGTCCTCCCTGGACTGGAAACAAGCATCCTAGGACCGGTTTCGGGGTTTCACCCCTCTTCAGCCAGGATAGCTTGATTCCAGTGGCAGCCCATCTCCTTGAAGTGTGTGAAGATAGGCCACACTGAAAAAGACCTACATTGGACACTACTAGATAGACCTTTCATTCCGCCAAGCACAGTCAACATCTCAGACTATTTATTAGTCAGGGAACAAAGATGGGTGGATAGATTGAGATGTGATACAAAGGGTCTAAATGACTGCCTCCCCTGGTTTCAACTGCATGGGATCATGACGAAATAATAGGGGAACACATTGAGTGAGATAATGTATGATGAACCCCTGGTTTTTTAACCCAAAAAGAGTGAGTTATGTAAAGAAGAATTGGTGGCTAGGTCCCTCTGTAGGGCACGGTTAAAATACAGGAGGAAATTAGATAACAATGAAGGCTACAATGAATGATAACCCCTAGATTGTTTATCCGATATTGAGGGATTTATAGAGTAGATCCTGTATTCGTCCCCAAAATAGTGACTGTCACGAGGAATAATTTGTACCTATTTCCTAGAAAGTGAGCATGACTTAAGATGAGTATACTTCAAGTGATCAAAGGATATCCATCCCTTGGCTTTGTTTACTCTATAAACAGCGATTTATATAAGGGTAGACTTATATTCGCTGACCCCCTTAAGATGTATATGTGAATTTTGGCATCTTTTCGTGGAAGGGAGGTGATTGAGTATGAAACTGGATATTCTACGCATCGAAGAAAAGTACAGTGTGTATTCCGGGATTACAAGATGGCCGCCAAGTTGAGTTCTAAATGAAAGATTCGTTGTAGCCTTTTTTCGCTACGTCTCCGCTCTCACGAAAAAGCATAGGGGGTGCTGCGTGATTACAAGATGGCCGCCAAGTTGAGTGTTAAGGGGAAAGACTCGTTGTAGTCTTTTACGTTACGTCCCCAAGTGCCTGCGGGCTGCCCACGTGACCTACGTAGGCGTTGTGTAAAAGACCGGGAAAACAGAACACCGGCATCGTCGGTGGACCCAGACTGGGGCAGGACCTCGTTGGTCTTTGGAGTAGTAAGTGGGGCTTTACCAGGGGGGCCTTTGTGGTACGCTGGAATCATCCTGAGAATGGTGCACGTTATCGTTGGGTGCAATGAGGAGGTGTCTCACTGGGAACATCTTATGGATTGCCTTGGTTGCACATAGCGATGTAACGGCACTTTGGCTCTTTATATCTAGATGGTCTTTCCCCCTGATATACATACGGAGGGTACTTACCTGGCCATATTATTGAAACGGATATACTTTTGTTTTTTATTTTAGAGTGTGACGATAAGACCACGACCCCACGACGGTCCCGGGTTTGGCGATTAGCTTGTAAACTCGGGTGAGACATAATTCACAGAGATAGTGAGAGTGAGAATGTGCGGACATTTGACTCCCATGATTAAAGTGGTAAAGGTGATGGACAACGTAGTAGAAATACAATGTGGGATATAATAACAGTTAAAACAATAGACACTAAGTTACGAGTGAGCCTGCTTTTAAGATCACAGATGTGTGAGTGCAAAACAGATATTGTATGGTCAAGTTCTAAACAAATTCCTTTATTATGGAGATAAATGATATACCATAAGGAAGGGGCTAGACTTTAAGGAGGAAGATAGGGGAGACATACGAGTTTAAAAATTGCTTCCTATTGTGTTTTTATTCACAGTAAATGATGACCTCTATGTAATACGTAGAAGGCGAAGTGAAGACCCCAGTGAGGGGTGAAACTATAGTAATTGAAGGGATCCACACCCTGATGAAGGCCGTCGTGACCTTGGGAGGCATTGTCTAGGCCGAAACATGTTGGTTATTGCAGTTGGGGTATAGGGCCATTGATCTCCCCTATATATCCCCAATCTTTTGGTATTTTAATCCTATCGAGGGGAACCAAGAATAAAGGTAACTTTTGGTATCCTCTGAGATAGTTTTACTTGCACCTGTCTGCACTTGATGATCCCTTCTTGAGGGAGCACTTTCCCCCTTATCTATTCTCTTATTTTCATACACTTTTTGTTCTCCCTATCACACTATACACTCTAAAAAAATCTTTTGCGCTCCGTCCAGAGAGTTGGTTTGCGCTTGGACGTTTGATGCGGCCCTATGATGAAGCATGACACTGCAAAGTGTGCGAGGGCAGTATTAAGAAAATAAATCTTTTTCCTTCTTTATTTTGTCCCCTTTCCTTGTTTAAACAGTATCAGTAGATAGTGAGAAGTGGGAGCATGAATAGAACTTTTGATCTTGCTCTTTAGTTTTGTCTCCTTTTCTTAGTCCTTCTCTCTTTGGTGAGTTATAAGTCTTAGGTGGGGAGTCAGAGAAGGCTCATTCCCTTGTCACTCTTTTTTGTGATTTCTACAGCTGGTATCCTGACATCTGGGGTTTGGCCTTAACTCGCTCCGTGGTGGCACGGGTGCAGCAACCATTAAAAGCATTGGGCCGCAACCCCAATGCGCAATATACAGCACCAGGGGCCAGATGTACAACGTGATTGTGCATGTGCAAACGGGTTTGCGAACCTGTGTGCGCATGCAAAATCACTGTTGGCCATGTACAATTCCTAAATAGCGAGTCGCAATTTATTTGCGACTCGCTATTTAGGAATTGCGAGTCGCAATTAGGAAGGGGCGTTCCCTTCCTAATTGCGTCCGCAATACTATGTGTGAATGTTTTGTGACCGCAATTGCGGTCGCAAAACACTCGCAAATTACCACCCTTTTCAAGAGGGTGGTAATAAAGTCGCAATTTGGAAGGGATCCCCAGGGGACCCCTTCCACTTTGTAACTGTCTCTGAAAATATTTTTTAAGGGCAGGCAGTGGTCCCAGGTACCACTGCCTGCCCTTAAAAAATGAAACGAAAACGTTTCTTTCTTTTTTTTAATGCATCCCGTTTTCCTATAAGGAAAACAGGCAGCATTTAAAAAAAAAAAAAAAACTGCTTTATTAAAAAGCAGTCCCAGACATGGTGGTCTGCTGAGCCCAGCAGGCCACCATCCCTGGGAGGCCTGGCATTCCCAATGGGCTCGCAAATTGCGAGAGGCTCATTAATATTAATGAGCCTCGCAATTTGCGACCCCATTGGGAATCGCAAACAGTGTAATAACACTGTTGTGCATTTCATTTAGTGCCTCGCAATTTGCGACTCGCAATGAGTCGCAAATTGCGAGGCGCTAAATGAAAGGGTCGTACATCTGGCCCCAGATGAATAATAAGATAGCAATCTAATGCCCGTGGCTGGCGACTGTTTCAGGATGGGTGTCAGCGGTTAGTCCTAAACGGCACTGCACTCGTATGATCACCCGTAAGTTAACCCTACCTGTGAACTGTCTAACAGAATATGAATAAACTTGCGAAAATTTTCCCACAAAAAAGTGTGTGGTCTGTTTTGTTGATGATGCAATTGTATTCTGTCACAAAAGTATGTGCGTAGATATGTCAGATGACAGAAGGGCTAGGGGTGGAAACGCTAGGTGGGTGGCCACGTCACCCGCAGGGGGACACTAGAGGGGACAGCCCCTTAGTGTTTCCTCACTGCCCAGGGTAGTATTTTTTCTGTGGCCACCTAGCCTTGAAGCAGGCCTCGGTGAGTGCGAGATCTCGGCTCCCCCGTGAACTCTGGCATGATGTCACATCCGGGAGGGCAACAGGGTATTTAGGTGGGCGCCACACCTGGATATTCCTCTTTTGGTGGCCAGCAGCAGAGGAATTTGCCACCCACCCACCCAGCAAGAACATGAGAACTAAGAAGAGCAGCAAATCACTGTACAGCGTTGCAAGCGGAGTTACAGGGTGATCCTAAAGCAAAAAGTGATGAATACCCCATAAGGTGGAGATGGGGCCGCTAAATATGAGATCCTCAGGCCATAGGGGGCCATGAGTAGAATGCGATGGCGACCCCTTCATCCCATAAGGGACAGTTGGTATCCTGACAGCTGGGGGTTGGCCTTAACTCAATCCATGGTGGCACGGGTGCAGCAACCATTAAAATCATAGGGCCACAGCCCCAATGCGCAATATACAGCACCGGATGAATAATAAGATGGCAATGTAATGCCCGGTGGCTGGTGACTTTTCAGGATGGGTGTCAGCGCTTAGACCTAAACGGCGATGCACGCGTATGATCACCCGTAAGTTAACCCTACCTGTGTACTGCCTAACAGAATATGAATAAACTTGCGGCAGTTTTCCCACAAAAAAGTGTGTGGTCTATTTTGTTGATGATGCAATTGTATTTAGTCACAAAAGTATGTGCGTAGACATGTCAGATGACAGAAGGGCTAGGGGTGGAAACGCTGTTTGGAATGTGGAAGCTCTGAGAAAGTAAGCAACAATTTCTCGTTTTCACAATTGTAATAATATGTGTGAACATTGGTGTACTGGTATAACTGTTTCCAAAAACATATTTTTGCGGTATTGTTTACGAAGCACTACATGCCCGAACTCTTAACAAAATTACTAGCTTCTTTGCACCATATCGACGAATGGAGCTCACAGGTCAGCTAATCGAGGTCAGTGGTGACCTAATTGATTCAGATAGAAAAGTTATGGCGGCCGCTCCCTTCTTTACCAGGGCTCCTCCCTCTGGAATTTGCAACCCATCTACCTGAGACCTCAATTTCAGGAGATCCTTGAAGGATGCACCTTTTCACTGTGGTACTGAGATAATCTTGTTATCCCAGGAGTAGCACTTCACAGCTTTATCCTAGTTCTACCGGTCAGATGCCTCTGGCTGGCCCACCCTGAACCCCAGGGCTATGGCCCTCTGCATGCTCAATGCTTTGACATAAGATAAGTGTGAAGTCTTTAGTGGTACAGCAACACAACGCATCAATAGATGGCCTGGGTGGGAATCATTGCTATAGAGGGTGCCTGCCGCTTGCACATTTGTCCCAACACCAGTGCTCCGAGGCAAATAATTGGGCGGTTAGTGGCGCTGAACAAAAACCCTAAACTAAAATGTTTATTTTCACTCAAATGGCATGAGTATTATTATGTTTGAAATGTATGATACTGTACCAGCAAAACCTTGCTTAAATACCTGTTCTTTAAAACGTTAGTTTCTACCTTTTAAACAACATAGAAAGTGGCGAGCCCAAATTTTCAAGTTTTGAACAGGGCATATCAAAAGAGATTGAAGTCATATATATTCGACTTCCCCTTTCTATATGCTTTCATTTTCGGAGGCACTCCTTCTCTCTATATCAGATAAGTATTTAGCTGACTAAAGTAATTACATTGTAAGCTCTGAAACATGTAGTCTTCAATTACTAAAATGTAAGTGAACAATCACACTGCACGAGTGTGCATGATGGTGAAGTAGCATGCACGGTCACTCACCTGGAGGACCCCTTGGTGACCAGGGCCTCCCCCCTCTGCAGTGCGCCTGTCGTGCAGTCCCTGATCTCATTCTGCAGCTCCTCGTGCCTCGAAGCCAGGACAGGCAGGCTCAGGCCCTCTGCGTTGAGGAGTTTAAGGTACGCTTCAATGCCTCCCAGTTTATCAAACGCCTGCAAAGGAAGAGCGCAAGCATCACTATCACGGTGCACGTTCACTACCCAGTAATATGCCATGCTATTTCATAAATCAAAAAGTACCGCCCACAGGACTCAATATTGAATCTCTGGTGCTTTCAGTGACATCTCGGTTATTGGTCTGTCTAAATAACCCTCAATTTCCCTCCATATTTAGGGACTTTTGATTTAATCTTGCCCTTTGACTTTCCTCCAGGGATCACAGTTCATCATTTCTATTTTCACAGAAATTATGTATCCGAATCACAAACATTTTGATGACTCTTGCAGCACCCCTGGCTTACTCCTGAATCAGAAAGAGTAAGCAAGGCGTACTCCTAGCTTAATCCTGGAATGTAGTAGTAAGCCAGGAGTACTACAAGAGTAAGTCGCATCAAAATGTTTGTGAGTCGGACCCTATAGTTGCAGGTCTTTACGCTACTGTTTAAAACAGTGCATATCCGTACATTTGAGACCATGATAGCTCTAAAAATAAACAATCCACAGAACTCCAGATGTGTCACGTGCATGTGATTAAAAAACAGAGATAAAAATGCACCGTTTTTCCACAAACATCGTTTACTATTTGTCCCTAGAGTCTCACTCACAATGAAAATGTTACAGAATTAAATTTTTCCAAGCGAAAGTGCTTGGCAAATGTTGACTCAGTGTCCGTTTCAGAGGCGCTTTATGGGGACTGCTTATTTTCTGAAACCTTTAGAGCTCTCTGTTCACGCGAAGATGTGGATTATGAACTATGTATTAGTGATCGGGGCCAGGTATCATAATAGTGTTGGCAAGTGTTACTGAACTCATGGTCCAGTCGCTCTATTGCCAGAATCCGTGTGTGACCCCCTGCTGCTTTCCCCTAAATTTACAGTTCTTTCGGACCAGTCACATATACGAATAGTCCTTGACACTAAAATTTTTCTGTGGCTATTCAAGAATATTAACTCTTTAATCATTCTTTAAAAGGGTCAGAAAAACTAGCATTAGCCTATACTTCAACAGACACTTGTAACTGAAACCTCCATTTTTTTTTTATTATTCTCTGCACTTCCATGACTTTAATAAGCATGAGCAAGGTTTGGGCATTGCCTTGACTCTTGCACATTGAAAAGTAGCTTAGTTTCTTTAAGTATGGAAGTTCTGCCTTTCATACACTGGGGTCTCAAAAGCAGTGGCACAACCAATTTTATTTACCCTGCGTAATTGTTCAAATTCTTGGATTTTCCAGTGGATGGTTTGTAATCGGTTCTGATCTCAGACACACTGAGGTTAGATTCTGTAAACTTAACCGTTTTGCTGCCATTCAGAATGAGAGTTTATATAAAGAGATATGTACAAAGTTGGACAATTTCGCTTCCGTTTCTGTACTATTTTTTGGAGGGATTAAATCTGTTTTTCTAAAGGAAAGGGCGTAACCAAAATAGCACTACTTTATGAATCTCACCTAGAGCTTAGTTCACTCCACAAATAACATAACTCTGTAAACATTCAGAGCCTGATTACGAGTTAGGTGGAGGGGACACTCCGTCAAAACGTGACGGATATTCCGTCTGCCAAATTACAATTTCATTATATCCAATCGAACTTGTAACAAAGTTCGATTGGATATAATGAAATTGTAACCCTGTCCGCCAAAGTCGTAATCATGCCCTTAGATTGAGCATTGTAAGTCAAGTCCAGCCCTACTACCTAAAGCTCGGCAGTTCTGATAAGCATCCAGAGGGTGAATGGGACAGCAGAGTGATAAGAGATTAGTGACACAAAGAGCCAGAATTCTCCGACATCCCCACTCCCAGAGAAGTAACCCCTCAGGCTCTGTGATCAATGGACAGTAGGATGACCAGACCCAGAGGCACTGCAAGAACCACCCTATTTCCAACATCTGCCCAGCCTCAACCCTCATCAAGGACCAGCCTGTCAAGAAAGGCTTTACCAATTCCACTTGGGTGAACTCATATTTCTTCTGCAAATGGTCTACTCTAATGTCTCAAACACAAGGAGATGATGGACGGAGAGCTGAAACATTTCAGACACTCATCCCCAGTCACTATTAGATCTGGGTTGAATCTATCATTGTTCTTTTGCTCACCACGCCACCCCAATTCAGACCCAGCCATACGCAAATCAGTCTTGACCCTGTTCCTCATGGGAACATTCCAGCCCAAACTGCCAAGCCAGGTCTTCTCTGGACCGGAAACAAGCATCCTGGGACCGGTTTCGGGGTAACACCCCTCATCAGCCAGGCTAGCTTGAATCCAATGGTAAAGTGAGCAAGGGATCCATGTCTGGGCATATCCTGCCAACTTAGGGCAAACACAAGGAGATGATGGACCGAGCACTGAAACTTTCAGATATTCACCCCTAGTCACTATTAGATCTGGGTTGAATCCATCATCGTTCTTTAGCTCACTTCGCCACCCCAGTTCATCTTATTGTGTTTGCATTACTCTAATGTCTCATCTGGCATCCCAGAGATGCAGTAATGCCCCTCGCTGCTAAGGCCTGATCGATGTCCATCAGAGCCTATTCCTAACCAATGCATTCAAGTTCAGGGTCAGAAATACAGCATTTTGTTCGCTTCTTATTTCACAACACTTCTTTACAGAGTCGCCCACAAAGCATGATCTCTTCATTCCAATGAGCCAAATACAGGCATCACCATGACTCTAGACCCTTCCTTGGGGCTCCTTCGTTTATAAGGGAACAGAAAGGCTTTCACTACTGTGGCTGCACCAACCTTTAGTAGCAGCACCAACGTCTAGTAGCAGCCTTCTCCCAACACCTCTTCGTTAGTAGCTCAGAAGGGGCATCTGCAGGAATGCCTATCATCCTAAGAAAAATGCTTCTCCTTCCTTTATCCAGTGTTTCCATCCTGTCTTCTAGAATGATCATGGCAGCGATGGCTCTTTGTTTAAATATTTTAAGGTCCCTCAGATCTTCTGCCACCTCCACCATTTGTCTCTCCATGTGCCTGTGTTGTCTGCTCCACCTCTAAGACCCTGCCAGAAAGGCCCTCCAAGTTGTAATAGCAGATTCCGTAGCATCTGTTTTGGCCACATATCAACATGGAGAGTATTGATAGAGTTTTAAAGCATATTTTCACCATGTTACAAAGCCAAGGCATCAGGTGTGTTGAGCGGGTCCCACTGCAGGGTCTTCTGCTTAGCTGTGTATGGCATAATAAGTACTATTTACCGTCCTCCTCTCCCAAATGATGGTCTGCCCCAGTTTTGAATGCTTGAGAACAGCAGGCCCCTCTCAATGCTTGGGTTTCCCACCAGACTGGAAGGATGAGGCCTCTGAGGATCCCCCAGGCATGCCTCAGCTGGACCACACTCCAGGCCAAATCTCTTGATGAGGTTTCTTCAGCAGCTCACTGCCCACTGTTGAAAAGAGGGAACTGCCCGCCAGCTGAGGTCATCAGCTACACTCCTATGTATCATGTACCGAAGCGCTGCTCCTCCCCCGGGAGCCATCAGTCGAACAGTGGAGTGATACACCATAATTCTGCAAGCATTTCACATTCTGGCACTTAAGAGATGTCAGTTCTGCCCGAGCCACCCTGATATACTGCTCACCTCTTGAGGATGGCCGTGCAGTACTCGCCTCCACCCAGGGAGGGGCTGGGACAAAAAAATAGGCACAGGCACCAAAATAAAAGTGTCCCCTTTTAATGAATCAGAGAGCAAAAGAAGTGCCCATTGTTTGCAAACTGGGGCAGTTTTGAACTTGCATAGACACTGTGTAGGTGTTCTGCAGGATATGGAAGACTGCATGGATTTGAGTTTGCTGCAGTCAATGTTCGCTTTAATATCAGGGAAATAAAAAATAAAAACCGTCCCAGAAGATCATAAAGCAGGCCGACAAACAGCCCAAAAACCGGTCCACACACTGACCTGTCAGACCAGCCCATCGGGCACTGCCTAGTTGCTCTATAGGCCAGTCCGACCCTGCCTCCACCACTTCAGCTGGCGTGTGTAGTAACATGTTCGCAGCTAGGCCATAGGAGATGCGAGGACCGCATTAGCACTTTCTGCCAAATAACATGCCTCACCACTGGAGTTCAGAGGGCACTCGGTGCCGCCCTCATGATTCCTTGGCATTGATGGTCCCACGAGCCTCCTAGGCAGGCAAATGAGTAAGTGAACGGGGGCTTAGCCCGGAGCCCACACAGACTGCAGTTATCTTATTACTCAACCAGCCACGCCCCCAACCTGTTTGTATAAAAAAACAAAAATCTTAATCCGCCTCGCGAAATGTTGTCAAAAAAGTAGAAAATGCCTATTTTTAGCCAGAGCACCTTGCTTTAATAGAAAGTTTAACTAGGACATTTTTGGGAGGGAAACATCCCCTGACAGCAAAGATGATCAAAAGTCAAAAATGTCACCACTTTACAAAGTTGCTAATTTTTGAAATTTTTGCATAACGCCTGTGTCGAAAAAAAGCCTGCCACCATAATGACATAAAGCTCTGCCAGACTCCAAGTGAAGCACAGTTTACGTTCTACGGTTTCAATCCCCATTGATATAGGAGCTTACAAATGTGCTTGTTGCTATTTAAAGACAATTCCAGGAATCCTTGCTATTAATCTTCATGCAGTATCAATTTAAATTGTTCATAACTATTAAAAACTTCGATTGCTTGTAGCAGAATAATTTTTTTAGTCCAAGTATTTCCATTTTTAATATGCAACAATATCCCTTAACACATTTAATAATCGAGTTTCACTTAAGGGAAACCGTTGAGTTCACTGGAAAATAAGAGCATTTCAAAAGTAGAAACCATTTTAAAAGCATTGCATTTAAAAAAAATTTTTTAAAAAGCTAAACTGATTTGGTGTCATACTCTACTATAGCTAACAAGCAGCAGAGCTCTCTGGCCATGTCGCACTGGAGCGGTTAAGTATAGAATCTATGCTGTCTGGGAAAGTGAAACAATCACGCGAAGGATAACGTTGTGCGAGCGCCACCCAGTGTTTACTCAAGAAAATGTAAGACAGCACAAGCCGACCGAAAAGTTAGTAATCACCATAAGGCATTTCTGCAGAGGTCACTTACAAGTTTATAAACTATATATACGCGTTGAAAAGAGTTTATGTTTTGCTAGAGCCTTAATAAAGTTTAACCATTAATACACACGTTGACATTTGTAACACTTGAACTGAGTGCATTTCCAAGTTCAATATTTGAAAACTGTTTTTAAATGCAGAACATTTGCGGTATAAATGTAAACACAGCAATAGAACTACTAGTTTGCAATGCTAGTCTTCATAAGCTAATGATAGTAACTGAGACAAGGGTCCTGCGCGTTGCTTTGGGTCTCCCAATGAATACAATCTTATCAACTATTTGTAAGGGAAAGTTTGCGGCGAGATGGCTATCTGCATGTTGTTACTAGTTCTGCATTACAGGGAAAGGGTTATGAAATCACTTTCAGTGGAAGAACGGGGGGATGATTCACATCTAGAAATACAGCTAGCCTTTTCAAATTTATTAGATATTTGACTTCAATCTTATTACAAATTCCCAATATCAAGCATATATTTTAATATCGTTCCACAGAATACGTTTTTAAACCATGCTGAACATACGAAACCAAACACTGTCGAAGGTAACAGGTGTGGCTGTTTTATAAGTGCCTTAACTGGTGAGTTTGTGTGTAGTTGTGTGGATGGGCGAGCCAGTGAATGTGATCAGCCTATGGTTGGGCTGATTGCTTGAATAACTCTATATTTAGTTTTGCAAACGAGAATATACACTTGTGACGTGTGCAAAGGATCAGTAAGCTGAGTTCACCTACAGTAATACCTCCACAACATCGGACCCAAATACCTCAACGAAAGTGTCTCCTTCCACGTACCCAAAAGCAACATCCGCTCCGCCGACCTCGCCCTGGCAGAGACCAAGTGCATCCGCAGAACCAGAGCAGGCGGAAGAGCCTTCTCCTACGTCGCAGCAAAGACCTGGAACGAGCTCCCAGTCAACATCAGACACTCCCCCACTCTGCACACTTTCAGGAAGAGCCTCAAGACCTGGCTCTTCGACTGATCCGGAGCTGCACCCTCCCCCTCCCCCCCCCCAGCGCCTTGACACCGTCACGGGTGAGTAGTGCGCTTCACAAACCCCTGATTGAGTAAGCAGTCTGGAATAGTGTGTACAAGGAGAATCTGACAGTAAGAAATAACCCGACGCTGGTACAATCCGAACATGCTACCTACCCTGCTTTGTAAATCAAGCTTGCCTACGGATCCTTGGTCTCCGTCTGTTCTCAAGAAAGCGATCGGGGTCATCAACCCGATCCTGAACTCTATTTTAAATCAGTCATTATTGTTGGCTTTTGTGCCAGGCAGTTTGAAGTTAGCCCACGTAAAACCATTTCTGAAGAAAGCCAATGCTGACCCCAAGACCCTGTCCAATTTTAGACCTATTTGTTTGCTCCCTGCGGCAAAAAAACTGGAAATATTAGTAAACTCCCAACTTGTGGACTATTTAGAAACGTATAATCATCTTCATTCTTTTCAAGACCTGGCTCTTCGACTGAAACCCAGCACCCAGACGGCTCAGCAGCCCCCCCCTCCCCGCCCCCCCCCCACATGCCTTGAGACCCTCACTGGTGAGTAGCTGCGCTTTACAAACCCTGACTGATTGATTGTAGCTGGTTTTAGACCTTGCATTCCACAGAATCTGCTCTTCTGGAAGTCTCTGAAGCTACAAAGTTCATGATAGGTATAGGAAAATGGGGTGTTGATTCTTTTCGATATGTCAGCAGCATTTGACACAATATCCCATGATATCTAATTACAATGTCTGGCTGATATTGGAATTTGGGCCGTGCGTGGGTATGGCTTCAATCTTTCCTAGAGACCAGGAAACAGGTGGTTACTATGGGCTCTTTTAGATCAAAGAAAAGTTCACGAAAGTACGATTGTGCTCAGGGTTCGCCTTTGAGCCCTACCTTGTTTAACATATATATGTCCCCTCTTATTGTTTTTTGACGTCATCCTCCTTTCAGCAAGGAAGACGGTAGTCCATGCCCTAATCACTTCTTCAATTTAGGTTACAAACTAGGGGAGGCATATCCATACCTGTACTTGGGCATATGCCTAAAATCAGCTTCCCCTCTTCCTGAGACAAGCTGGGGGCCTGTATATTCTGAAATATGGTGGGGGTAAGTTTGACAAGTAACCACATTTTATTAGTATTAGGGGGGTACAGCACAGCCAACATGAGAGGCTCCTCTTCCAAGACACCTTCCATGACCACAAATCTACCAACAGGATCCACTGTAGAGAATGTAACTGTACACAGGACCCTGGGTGCGATCCAAATCAGGACACCCCTCGCAAAACCTGAGTATGTAGTCCCGATCACCGTACCCCTCCAGCGCTTATAAATATTGTCCAGTTCGACCTGTGAAAGGCGAGTTTCCTACAGTTGAGCAAAATGTGCAGATCGACGCTTGAGGTATGGATATACCCACTATCTCTTAGTGTGGACTGAGACCCTGAATATTCCACGTTATTATATTGTAGTTAGTCAGAATGTCTCTAAAGCCAGTCTTGTAGCACTCATGGTCTTGTGGCCTCCCTCCCTCAAAAGCCCCTCCATCTGGATGTACTATCCCTGAAATGCCCAGCCTGACAAACTAACAACCACATACAAACATATGTAAAAAAAACAACATCCTAACTCTCCGACCGAGCCATCCTCTTGAGCCTGGCAAGGAACATACATGCGAATCAGATTTTCAATTCCAGTAGTATCAACCTCACCCGAGTGAAGGCGGACTCCATTTGTTGCACCTCCGCCTTGTAGTAGGGAAATATGTTAAACTTGCTGCTTTCCATTTGCCATGGGTCTTTGCTCCGTACGACATGTAGAATATGGTCTCTTTCATGTAGTTGAACAGTCTTGCCACCACCAATCTGGGTGGCGCCCCTGGGTGTGGGGGTCTATCCAGGACCCTGTGAGCTCTTTTCAGGCACTCTTCGATTGTTTGTCATCCAAAACCATAGCTGACAGCCAGTCTTTGAGAATGAGCACCATGCTTGTACCTTCTGTGTGTTCCGGGATACCCGCTAACCTGATATTGTTGCAATGTGAGCACCCTCTTGCATCATTGACTTTAAGGTCCAGGGTAATCAAATTAGGCAACTTTGATGAGGGCTCTCAATGCGGCGCTCTTTTCAGTTCAATAGGGTGGTTAGGTGGTGGTGGCACTGCGACCGGTCCCAAGACCTTCCTCTCGACCGGGACCTCGAACGACGCAGAGCGGACTGCCAGGCCTCCAAAAACGTTTGGGACTGCTCCTGCAAAGACTTCGGGTTCATGGCCCAGCAGTCAGAGCACGACTTTGGGTCGTGGTCGCTCTCCAGGCACCATAGGCAGACGAGGTGGGGGTCCGTAACCGACATCAGATGGTTGCAGGCCTCATACGGCTTGAACCCGGTCCATCAATGGGACATCCCTCGTACACCAGGAGTCGAACGACTCAAAAAGAATTCGACAAAAGTCGAGAAAAAAGTTAGTCAAAAAGTGACTAAGGGGTAGCTCTCTCAGGATCTGCGCAAGGCTGGCGCGGAAAAAGAAAGAACTGACGTCAGCGCGCAGGGGGGCATCTAAGTTGACACCGCAACGTCATTCCGGTGACCACGACGCCAACGACGGACGCGGAGCTGACCGACGCCACCTACCGACGTGCAGGGGTACTGCTAAGAAAAAATGTCTCCGGATCCAGTCTGATGCCTGGAGGTAATTCTAAAGGTAAGGAATCTATCACTACAGTCTCTTTCAGATGGCCAGCTCATGATCTCAGGGCTGCCCTTGACGCGATCCGATTGGTAGCCTGTGACCTGTGGGGTGGGTCAGGCAGCAGTTATGCAGGCTTCCAATCTGTTGGGCCCAAGGTGCCTGTACATCCTCGACTACGCAAAAGAGGGGGGGGGGGAGGAGGATACCTGTAACCACCAGTCCCAGATCACTGGTGATGGATGTGACTTAGTAAGTAGGTGCAAGTCCAAGGCCACCTGCGGTGGGCCCAACAATTATGCAACAAGGTCCTGGTGGCTGGAAAGTGCCAGGCAGCATTGCACCTATTGTTTGCGGCAGAAAAAACATGCTGATGTTTCTACAGTCAGACTACTAGGCCCGGTAGAGGCCTATAGCTCGCCTCCCTTCTCCTACATTCGACGACTTGTTTGCACAAAGCACGTGGAAGGTGTTCTTGGCTAGAGATTTCCAGCTAGGCTCCTGGAGCAGCTATTGAGCATGCTTTGCTGCCTAGGAGAAATCACAGTGCTGCCCAAGATCTCAGTGCTAGCGGGGCTACTCTCACTGGGTTGCAGCTGGGCTGCTCTCAGCACAGGTGTGCCCGAGTTGCAATGCGGGACTCCCATGCTGCTTGGGTCAGGCCCTTCCGTCTACTGCGTCACCACCACAGTGCAGGGGAAGGTTTCAGCTCCTGGGACAAAGGTAGGTCGCTGGTACTGTACTTCCAGCGTGACGCCTCAGTTTCACCAGGACCACGGCGATCATCTTCTCTGGCCTCCCACAGAGTCCACACTTTTCGAGCGCCACAGGGGGGGGATCAAGGATTGGGTAGGATAATGAAGTATCAAGGGCATTATGGAGGAGCTCTCAAAAAGTGCAACTTAGTCGGCTGCCTCTTGGCCACGACCCATACTTGGGATGACAAGTGAGTATATAGATGGATGAATGAGTAAGTGACCGCATGCTGAGAGGCATGTTTTTCATCTTCTATTTTCATGTTGAAGTTATGTGAAATTCCTTAGTTTTCTTTTAATTACTCTCAAAAAATCTTTTATATACTATATGCCATTTCCAGCTAGTAAAATCACAGACACACAAATTTTCTCTCCTCTCCTCACCGTCAACTTAATTTCTGCCTGGTGCCTTAGTCCCACAATATTCAACCAATTGTTTGCATTGTATACCCTTTCCTTAATTCTCAACCCATTAAAATCTACTACGCATACAAAAATACCATTACATATTTTAACTCCCTTCATACATACTGGCCATTAAGTTCATTGACATAAACTTTTCTCTCCCCACACTGTTCATCAATTACTCTCTCACAATGGGACTTCTGGCACCTGAATCAACCACCGTTTTACATATTTATCATCCACCATGGCTCACCATTTCAGTTATTCATAAGTAGTGAACTTGTGAGTTGCTTACAACAAAATTATTTTTTAATCACAGTACTTCCCTTATTAAGATACAGAAGAGTGGAAATTTGAAAATTAAGATTAATATAAGGGCTAGCTGACTTGTACAGACACCGTTTGACCCACTTAAAAAGCATTGCTTTTTTCGAAGGGTAAACTTGTAGTCAGTGTCAATCACAACTGCAGCTAGCACGCAACAGAGTACTCCACAAGATAATTATGGACCATGCATATGAGAATATTGAATGTTCAATCTCCACATTATTGTCACTTTCAACTTCACCGTTATCCCTTACCACTAACTTTATCATCTCATCTTCTTTGGTTTCATCATCAACACACTTCGCTGAAGGCCTTTATCCATCTCTTCTGAAATTTCCCACTTTATAACATTTCCTGTATCCCTTCCAACGAATATCAGTTGTAACAATGTGGGTCGTTACAACGCAGTACGCTAAAATGCAGTAATTATATTGCGATTGCATTTACATTGCAATATATCACCACTGTACTTTACAACTTATCTAGCTAACCAATGCATCTTACCTGATAAGTAGTATTTATAACACACCCATATATATGTATATATGTATATATGCACACACACACACACACACACATATGTTATAGAGCTACACACACACATACATATATGTATATATAAATATATTTATATAAACTAGTTTAAAAGAAATACTACTTACAATACTTTATAACTGTACCTATTACTATCTTTTTTAGGTTGAGCATTCGAGACCTCTTGTATATACTTTAGTATATATTTATATGTGTATGTACTTTGTGGGCTTTGGAGATCAGCCCTAGGACTTGTCTGCTTCCGCTTAGGGACTTTTTTTTCTGTTCAACTGCCTCTATTTAACTGTCTTGATAGTAAACGACCAGTAGAGGTCCGTAAAATACCAGAATTGCTTTCTGCTGAGGGACTTTCTATTTTAAATTTTTCTGGCAACTGCCTCTATTTAACTTTCTTGATAGAAAGCAGAGGTCAGTAAAATACCAGAATCAATTTAGCATTCTCTAGATTCCAGTCCATAGAAATTGTCTTCCATGAGCACCCGTAGACAATAATATTTTTTTCAAATCTCGTATTTTCAGTGATATGACCACCGAAGGCCCTGATTTTATATTAAAAACAAAGCTTTGCACTATACCATTTCCTGCTGAAAGGCAATATTTCTCTCCATGTGTTCCCATACCTGGCGTGTAAAACAGTTTGGTGCTTACTTTCTCTCCATGTTAAAGAACAGTAGATAATTCAGCACCCAGGCTAATGTGCTGCATAGCTAAATACATATAAGGTCCCAAAGGCGAGACCGATTGCATTGCAAATGCTTGTTTTATAATGGGGTAAACCTTACATATATATAAATCCTATATATATGTAAAAAATAGCAATAATTTTTTAGAAAAACCTGATGTTGTTCTGCACTTTATAATTTACCAATTATTAATTAATTTTGGATGATAATTCTTTTTATATGCATGAGGTCATGAGTTTATTTGAAAACTTTGCACTTTTATGTCTATTGTATGCCACAAATCATGTGTGCTTATATAATGTGAACTAGGCCATCACGAGCAGCTGAAATACATTAAGAGGCAACTCTCAATAAAGCAAGAGTTCTTGACAAAGCTCGGAGTTTCGGCGCCTGTTTCTTTTAACACACTGAAAAGCCCAAAGGTTACAGGGACGTTATAGTTAGGTTGACACTTTATCCACACAAAACCATAGAAATACAGCAGTTATAGTTATATTAATAGTTATACTTATGTTAAGAAGCTATAACTCGGCACCTAAAGTTACTTAACGGCACAAGTTATAATTTATTCAGATAAGTATAACTATAAGTATAACTATAGCTGCTGAATTTCTATATTTTTGTGTGGGTAAAACGTCAACCTTCCTATACCATCCCTGTAACCTTTGTTTTTTTCAGAGAATTTCTATGGTTTTTTTAACGTAAAATAATATATAATTACCGTATGTTAGTACCAACACTGGCATGCACGGCCTTTGGCCGTGGGTGGCGGCCCCAACCCCACACTGCAAATGGCCTTTGGCCGTGCACGGTGGGGGTATGGTGTGTAAGTAGGTGAGGGTTTTTTTTTTCCAATTGGGCTTTGGATCCGAAGCGGAAGTTATACATTTCTTTCTTTAATAACTCTCAAACTGCTGAACGGATTTACACCAAATTACAAAAATTTCTGGACCAAAGTCTACCTTTCTGAAAAACGTGGTGTAATTCCATTCAGCGGTTTGGGCCAAAAATCCCCATAGACAATGCATTGGGAAAAAGCGTTTTGGGACCCCCTTTTCTCGGCCCCCACTTGACAAATCAGCCAGAAACTTTCAAGACAGCAGTTGAACTACCTTGTGTACTAGTTTTGAAAATTTTGTGAAAATTCATGAAACGGCGCCAAAGTTATTAGCAAAACAAAAAAAACCTTTGTCTATGGGAAATGTTGGTCCTAACTATAACTACCTACTGCCTATCGCCAGTAGGTAAGATATATATATATGGTGGAGAACTGTGAAAGCATATCGGGAGGGGAAATCCTTCATACCTGTGATGAGGGCCATGCTTGAGGCCCGCTGTCAGTATTCGAGTGCACCTCGCAACAGTAATCAAGCAGGAGCCAGGAGATATATATATATATATATATATCCACCAGACAGCTTACAAATCCTCGTAAGCACGAGCCACACCGATCCAGTTTGGTACAAAATATATATTTTTATTTCAGGGCATATATATATAGTACACATTGGCGGTAGCCACTGTATACTTATAGTTAGAACCTAGTTACCATAGGAAGAGTGTTCTTTGATTTGCTAATAACTTTGGCGCTGCTTGATGAATCTTCATGAAACTTTTCCCAAAAATTTGAATCCCCCTCAGCTCCTCCCTTGAAGTGCGTTATGTTGTCCAGTAGCATTACTTCAGTAATTCCTCACCACTGTCTGCATAAGCACTGCTGCCACTGCTGTCCCACAACCTGCAGAAACCGAAAAATCTTCACACCAAGCCATAACACGCATAGCATGGTGATGCTGGAGAAGTGTTAAGTATTATACTCTCTAATGACATAGTCTAAAAATGGCCGGTTCCACAAAGTACACAGACGTCCTTTATCACATTGCAGCTACTCCCAATATGGCCACTTCAATAAGTGGCTACTTGTACACATCACTCTCTCCTCCTTGCTTGAGATAAAACCTTGCCCTTCACAGTAACATGCATATGTGTTCTAATGTTCTAATAGTCTCAAAAGCCTTCCTCAAAAATTCTTTCCATGTGGCTCATAAACAGATGCGCTGCGTTGTTTCCTATGCCTGATAACTTTACATGGTGCATCATTGAGAATGTGCGTCCTGGTGATAGTCTCATTTCACCACACACTCTTGTTAACAAACTATCGAGTAAGACCCTCGCTTAAATGAGTAGAGGATGATTTTATAGAGAGAGTGAGAGAGAGAGAGAGTGTGTGTGTGTGTGTGTGTGTGTGTGTGGGTGTGTGTGTGGGTGTGTGTGTGTGGGTGTGTGTGTGGGTGTGTGTGTGCGTGCGTGTGTGTGTGTGGGGGGGGGGGTTTTAACCCACACTGAGGGGACCAAACCATTACTTCCACAGTTGGTAAATCCTGACAATACCAAACACCATCTCTGTGAGGACCGCCGCGGTATGGGGCCTGATCTCCATAGAGTGTTTAGATACTTTTGAGTTAGTGCATGAAAAAACTAAATGTGCAGTTATATTTGCTTTGGACCGCTGAATAACCAACCCCGGTATCAAGGCGTGCATAGAGTTAGAATGATAAATACACGCTCCATTACGGCCAAGGAATCTTGCTACTGCCTGTGATGTGGCTGCTAATCACTTCTGCTGCACAGGCTTTGTGTGCTTTGTAGTGTAAGGAAGCTAGCACCGATTCTTCCACTGTAGTACATTTCCTCGGTTTGATGCAAGGTTGATGAGCTGCTTGTGGGGCATATTGCTATTACTCATGCTGTGCATATCGTTTGTGCCCACAGGAATATTACATTGTAGCTGCAATGTTGTACCTGTTCTGTAAGGGAAGGGTGCATTGTTGTTGTCCATGCTCTACTTGCACTGTGGCTGTAAGGAAGCTATCAAAGCTGGTTATTAAAGTTTACCTTTCAGAAGGCGGTGCCAAAGAGGCCACAAGATGGCTGCCATCAAGGGAGGCTCTGCTGGCTGGGACAAATATCCGTCATTTCTTTTTTTTTCTCTGAGTTTTATATTGCGCATACTCGACCCAAAGGTATTAGAATGCTTTACATGAGCACCAGTTGTGTTACAGACGGACACATTCATTTTGTTAGGCATGAGGACATTAAGTGATTTGCCCAGAATCACAGGATATTGAGCATCGTTGCCGAGACTCGATCCCAGTTCCTCAGATTCGAGGTCGACCGCTCTTTGCCTCTACTGCCATTGAACTGCCCATCCTGGGGGTTCAACGGATGCCTGAGACCCAGGGCACTGGGCTGCTGACCAGTGGTTGCTAATAGAGGGAAGAGAACCTGTAGTTGCATCTGGCACCTGTAGCGTTCGCTGCAAGGGTTGACCTGGATGGGTTAGGAAGCTGCCCATGCTTCTAGAGAAGAGGGTGGTGGTACTAAGTCAGCTGCCCCTGGGGGAGTTCTACGACTTCAGCTACCCACGCAGGTTCACAGGAGTGGGCCACGCTGAAGTACTTGCTTGTCCCAGGGCCCCGCCTGACACCCCCAGGCTGGGCAGCCTGGGACTCGAGCTGGAGAAGCGTTGCTGTAAGAGAGATCGGCCCATGGAAGTGGGCTAGAACTGCTGCTCCCGGTGATGGGGCGAGAGGGCTGACTGTGCAGCACAAGCTCCAGAGAAACTGCAAACATACCGGAGGCCTTTGCTGGAGGAGCTTGGGCCTTGTGAGCCGAGGCGTGGCCCATTAAACAGTGCGTTGAGCTGTAGCTAGGGCGCAGAGCTGGGACCTATTACCACTTGGCCCTCCACTTGATTAATGTATCGGGCCCATAGGTGGAGTGCACAACGGGCTACTGCCAGGGCCGGACTGGGAACCAAAACCGGCCCTGGCAAACAGCTCAGCCGCCCCCCCTGGGGGGAGGGCCGAGTTGTTTGCTAGGGCCGGTTTCGGCCGATTTTGTTACAGGGGGCTGATATTGCGGGCCCCTGGTAACAAAAACGGCCCCCCCGGGGCCCAAAACTGGCCCGAACCTGGCGGCCCACCGGGGAAACGCCCGGTGCCCGCTACGGCCAGTCCGGCCCTTTGGGCACGAGAACGCAGGCATGTGGGGCCCCAGCAGCCCAGAAGCACTGGCCATCCTTGAGACACCAAGGACCTTGAGGTGTGACAAGAAAGGCTCAGGCTGCTGAGGGACTTGGCCTGCTTGTGCCTCACAGTGGTCTGGGGAGTGGCGGGACCATGTAGAATTGGAGTTGCCTGACGCTCAACCGAGCCCCACATATGAGGAACTAAAGCTCCTGCACCTGTTTGCTCTGTGAACCCTGCTGTGAGGGTGCCTCGCTCACTTGAGGGCTGATGCTGAGCTTTAACCGGATATCCTGGACCTATCTTTGCTGACTTTGCCAGAAGGGACACTCCTTGCCTACTAACTCTGTGGGTCCCCAGGCCTGCCTAGTCCCTGGTGGTAACGATTGTGGTGCCTCTGCATTTCAACTGATTGGGGCCTCAGGACAGTGGCCTAGGGCCCACTATGGGGAAACATGATCGCAACCAGGAAAAACGTTCACATGATTGGAAAAAAAGCACATGGACGACTGATGCAGACACTTGGGGTGAATCGCGGGCTGGAGATGCCCCAGGAAGTGACTCCGTTCTTGACATCAAGGCACTGCTGGCAGAGGGGCAACACAGATTATGTACTATTGACTCCAAGATTGACACTCTCACTAACATGCTGTAAAAAAATGGGCAAAAAATTGGAAAAGCATAAGATGCCACCTGGACCAGATCGAGCCAAGAGTATAGGATAGCAACGACGATGGGGCGACTCGAAATTAGCAATTTCTGGAGCTGGAGAGGGCGCTGGAGGTCATCAAGGCCAAGAACAAAGACCTGGAGGTGCGCTCAAGGAGAAACAACATCAGGATCCTTCCGAAATCCACCACCGGGGAGAACATCAAACTCTACATTGACGACCTGCACCACTTCCCTCTTTGGCGACCACCTCACCAGCCTGTTTTCGGTCAAGCAGGCCCATCACTTACTTGGCCCCCAGCATGTCCAATCATAGCTCGCCTCCTCCACTACAGGGATTAAGATGCCATATAGTGACTCTCCAGGGAGATAGGGGACATCCAGCACCAGGGAAACAAGCTCTCATTCTACCTGGACTTTATTTTAGCAATCCAGAGTGCCCACTGAGATTTCATCCATGCAAAGCAAATGCTTGTAAAAGTAGGTCTCTTCTATGTTCTCCTCAACCTGGCCAAACTGAGGTTTGTCCCCAAGGGGAGGACCCACTTATTTACTGACCCTAAGTTGGCATTGAAATTTGGATGCAAATACATTAAAAAATCCACACCCGAAGGCGGGTCTAGTGCAGAAGATCGAATGCGATACTCTCAGTGATAATGATTAGTTTCTCTGGAACAAGGCAAACACAGCCTCATGCTACCTTACTGACTTCAGACTGGGAACATGCCGCCTCTCACACTCCTGTGCATCTACACAACGCCGCCAGCCTTGGGGCGGGCCCATCACAAGGGCTGTTACACCTACTTCACTTGATGATTTGACTCAGACTTCTGTCTGCTTTGAACCCTGGGATTGTGGGGAACGACAGAGGTGCCTCCCTCACCTCAGTTCGCTATGCGATGGATGACTCATTGCTCATACATACTAACGACCTGCCCACCTTACTCTAGCATGCGTCACATGAGGTTTCATTGTTTGGTTGTCCCAGCCACCCGTCCCCTTTGTGAGATAGCGCGCTCACCTGCCTTTCTCAGCATCTCCGGGATGGTTTCCATTTGGACTCAACTGGCTCTAACATGGCCCAATTTTGATGTATTTCTTTTTCAGGATGTATGGGAGGAGCAGTTTCTTTAATGAAGTGGGTGGAGAAGGGGGGGAATTGTCTTTATTCTTGCTGTTATGTTAATGTACCTCATCCTACGTGGGAGGGTCCCCTCAACTGCTCTGTGGGATGCTAGTATGGTTCTGGGTATGTGGCGGGGACAGGGCGACTGGAGAAGAATACCCTCTTCGGAGGGTATTTTTGCTCATGGTGATGTGAGTAAAATGGTACTGGCAGTTACATTAGTGACATGGAATGCCCGGGACATAGGGGACCTATGCAATGTACGGCACTTACTTTGGAAGACACAAGGTAGTTATTAGCTTCCTCCAGGAGCTCCATCTCACCGAGCACTCTCGCACTAGGCTTTAGTATGGATGAATTGGAGAAGCTCACATTGCAACGTACTACGCTTACACCAAGGGGAGTTACAATTGTTACACGAAAAGAGATGAGATGGTGCACCCTCCCAATATTGAAAATTGGAAGGGAAGGTATCTTATACTACATGGCATCTTGGAGGGCATAAAAGTCACACTCTTATGCACATATGGCCCCAACACTGATTGCCCTGACTTTTTTCTCTCTGTCTGGCACAAGATCCTATCACTGCCACTCTGCTCTAGGACTAACATAATGACCATCGAAAATGGGGAGCGCAGGAACCAAAAATATACCATAAGTCAATCTATGCCAAACAAATGTTATTTGTTTGGACAGCCCACTAATCATTTGTGGCAAACTGAGTAACAATGACTTAATGAAACCATTTATATGTGCACTCAATCTTTGAAGCAATTTATTTTTATTTTTTCTTTATATCGCATACGATAGTGCTGCAATTGAATGCAAATGATAAAAATACATTTAAAAACACAACAGATATGTACAAACAAAATCTCATCTAATCACAAAAAACATAAACACATCTTGTGGTAATTCCTGGCACAAGATCCTAGGCTTGGGCTGTTCTACAATTATTTGGGGGGCTTTAATGTGGTGCTAAACCCTACATTGGACACATCTCAGACTGGGTGCCGACCGCCGCCTAATGTAGCTGCGCAACTCCAGGCACATATGGTTGACCAGGCGCTGCGTGATGTCTGGCATGAAAAATATGGTAAAAAGATTGATGACAAGTGTATCACGACCTCTCAAGGCACCTAGTTGCGCATCGACTACTGGTTGGTTTTGGAGGATGTGGCCGCCTGAGTCAGGGAGGTGGACCATATGCAAATAAATTGTTCATTAGTTCAAATATAGTAATTATTCTATTTCCTCATGCTTTTAATTGTATAAGAAGTGACCCATGTCTTGACTCAAAATGCATAGTATAAATGCCAGACGACCCTAAATCGGGCTTTGCCATTTCGCAGAAGGCAAACACTGGCCCTCTAGTTACTCTTCTGCTTTTATCTAAAACTGACAATACAAGCTCCAGCCAATTTACATTTCAATAAAATAAGTGTACCGACCTTGTTAGCACTCTGGAAAAAGTCATTTGTTTCTTGCAAAAAGTTTGCCCTTTCATCCATTAGTTGCCAAAATGTGGGCTGCAGCGTACTGAGGCTTTCATTAGAACTTTTCAGATTGACTTTATCTGTGTAATCCTCTGACAGCAGAATCTTGCGCGCCTCCTCTTTTAGGTTATCAAGGACAGAACTCCATTCCTAGAAGAAAAATGTTTATTTCATTAGAACAATTTGATCAACACTTCCTACTTCTAACTAGAATCCTCCATCAGCATCAATGAACACCAAAGCGCGGGAGTATTCAACTGTATCTATGCCTCATTCCTTCACTCCACTGCGACAGAGTGAAGAAAACCTTATTCACTTACAATATATGTGTACAGGACACGAACGATTACGCTCTCTTTAAAATATGTCCAAAATCTGTTCAAGACACCAGGAAAGTGCCTGCAATGTGTTACTTCACAATAAGGTATTAGTGAGTAACAAAGGGGTGGGGGAGAATCCACAATGTAAGGGACTGATTCAGAAAGGTACATTTACACATTTGTGGACGTTTACAATTTTTTGCAATTCACAAAGCAATTTTACAAGTAGTATCTTTACGACTGCCTATCTTTTTATGTGCGGCGTCTCCGTCAGGAGTGTGGAGACTCCACCGTCGCAAAGATACTATTTGTAAAATTCGTGAATTGCCAAAAATTGTAAACTTACACAAAAGTGTAAGTCTGCCTTTGTGAATCAGGCTCAGCACGTTAGCTGTGCATGTGCTTCCCCAATGCTCAAACAGGAGACTCCACAAAGTTTCATTATGGATACCTTGGCTTACCCAAAATACAATACAGTTAGCGAAATAATGACGGTAAAGGTAAACTCCGAGATTAAGTAAAAAGAGAAACTTAAAGGACAATGTGAACGTTCTTTCTGACATCCAATAAGGGAGCGAGGAACCTCACAGGGCTGGCATTTGATTTGATTTATTATTTTTTGAGTGGGTGCTCTCTTCAAGAGGCATTTTGTGCTAGGGACAATGGACGGAAAGTATGAGAAGATGACAAGCGAGCATAGATATAGGGTTCGACAAAAATGGATGCGGCCAAAGAGGAAAGGTGGTTTGCAAAATAATAAGGTTTTTAAGGCTTTCCTAAAATGAGAGTATACGGTTCTGAGGTAGGGAGGACGATTGTTCCAGAGTAGGGGAACCAGAATGCTGGGAGAGCACTCTCTGAGTCACGAGCTCTTAAATCTGGCCATCGCAAAGTGTAATTTGCTTATAACCATCAAATATTGCAGAGCCCAAGCTGTTTTATCAGAAAAGATAAGTATGAACGTGATTTTGGATAGCACACTTGATTACAATTTGTTGACCTTTCTAGCATGTTATCTAATAGAATGTTATATTCATCTCTAATAACAATTGGGGAGTTGTAATATTAGAATAAAGCTCCAGCAAGGAATCCGGAACGGTCATATTAGGACCCTAAAATCCAACACAGACAAAATATTTCAGCCGAACTCTATTCTTGGATATTACCCCCTCCCTTTTTCATCCACTTTAGAATCCAGTAATTCTACTCCCGATTTTGCCTCACCAATACGACCACCCCTTTGTACAGCATGTCTCTGTCTGTAACAGCCAATCCTGCTTACTAAAAATTGCTGTAAATTCAGATTTTAAGAAATTGGTTTCCTGTAAGATCATTATCGATGCGCCATGATTTTTAAGGTATAGGAAAATTAAACGGTTTTTTTCCATCCTCAAACCGTTTGCATTGCATGTTAGGACTGACGGTGTTTGGTCTGCCCTTTTTTCTACCTCAGTCATATTGGTTTTCGTTTTTATAGAAAGTCTATCACTCTCTAAAATGTGCAGTATTCTTAAAAAAAAAAAAAGAGGACCAATTTTTTTCCATTTTTTCCCCTTTGCTCCTCAGCCACTGAATCCTCTCGTATTTACTCCTTTTGGCATTATCCTTATGCATTTAATTCAAGTTTGTCTGCGAATTTTTTATTTTTCCAAAGAAAAAAAATCTCTAATTTGCCCTTATTTGTCTTTAAATGCAAAATTAGCTGATCAACTTCTTCTGGTTCCTTAAAATTATACATCACATTGTTGTGCTTGACACAATAATGCTGGGAATTTCATTTCAGCCTTAGCCACCAACTCTTTCAACTCATCTTTTTGTTTGTCCAACTCCCTTTTCCTGTCTTGCATTGATTTGGAAATGTCTGATCGTATGTATAAAGTGGCCTCTTTCGCTTGTAATGGTTTTAACTTGAGAGCGTTCCGCCAAAAATCTGCTATGTCAACGCATATGCTAAAAATTCACTTGAATTGTTCGTGGTTTCTTCCAACCTGGGGTAAGTTTAAAAGGATCACGATGAACTTTCTGGATCTCCTTCACAAGATTCATAAGTGAGTCTGCTAGTAATACCACCTCCTTTAACAAGTTTCTCACAAAAAAAGTTCTACCCCTCTGCCACATTTAGGATTCCTATAATATTCCTTGTTGCATTATTCTCCAACCTTTCTACCCTATCTAAGGCCTCTCCATTCTTTTGTTTCAAAAGCTGGATTTCTGAGTTGTTTGCTTCTGCTGTAATGATTAACCTCTCTACTGCTTTCTCTAATGCCTAGGTGCGCTCTGTTAAACTATTTAGTTTTTTCTCAAATGCAGCACTGATAGCATGTATCTCTCTTTGATTTATCTCGGAAGTCTCAAAACCTTTCTTTGCTTCCACTGAGAGGTGCAAAAACATTTTTGAATGTTAATCTCCTTGTTGTCTCTTATAGTCTTCTACTTTGTCCCGCCCCTTACCTGAAAGGGCAGCTTTTCTGTCTGCTCTGGCATGTCACTGGGAATTATACATTGCTCCATACTTGATACATTTGTTTCTTCATCTCCCCAAATGCATAATGAAATTTCATATATCCAAAGTTCAGTGTAGTGCCATCTGTACTGACCTTTTTAAAAATAGGATGTCTGCTTTATTCCAAGTCATCAGGATGACTTTGTCAAGTGGACCCCACCTTGACGAAGACCAACTTCCACAATTGTATGAAGAACGTCCTGGCCTTGATGAAGGACAACTGCCTGAAGCTCAACACGGACAAAACTGAAGTTCTGGTCTTCAGCAGACATACCACCCTCTGGAACAACTCCTGGTGGCCAGCGGAGCTCGGACCCACCCCCACGAGAACATGCCCGCAACCTTGGCATCATCCTGGACAGCGAACTCTCCATGAAATGTCAGGTCAACGCCATTTCCTCAGCCTGCTTCCAAATGCTCCACAAAGTCTCCAGGTGGTTCCCCATCAGCACCAGGAAAAAGGTGACACAGGCCCTCATCACCAGCTGACTAGACTACGGCAACACACTCTATGCAGGCACCACCACCGAAGTCATGCAAAGACTCCAGATGATCCAGAACGCAGCTGCCAGACTGATCCTCAATTGCCCAAGAGGACACATCAGCCAGCACCTGAAGGACCTCCACTGGCTCCTCGTCCAGAACAGATGCCATTTTAAGCTTTTGACCCACATTCGCAAGGCCCTACATGAACCACCTCCTGCATTTCCACCAACCCACCAGGAATCTCTGCTTTGCCCACCTTGCCCTCGCACAGATACCACGTATCCACTGCCACGCCGGAGGACGATCCTTCTCCCACCTCCCCCTTCACCTCCGCACCGCACCCTCACTTACCCACTTTAGGAAGGGACTCAAGACCTGGATTTTCGACTGATACCTGCAACACAGCGCCTAGATACCCCCTCGGGTGAGAAGCCACGCCATACAAGTACTACTTGATTGATTGATTGACTGTGGCCCTGATGTTTGAAAGACCAATTATATCATAAAGTTGATGAATCAAGAACCTTTCTGGCTTGCTCCATTAACTTCATAGACCTCTAATTTGTTCTGTGGGCTGAAATAATTGCTCTTCTGCAGCTAGGAGCCAAACAAGTTCTTGTCTGCACTGAGTATAACAATAATTCTTAAAGGTTTGAGTGTACCAAGTCGAATTTGAGCTAATAACTAGACTTCTTTCTCTCACCCGTGATCCATTCAGACCAATGATATTTTAAAATGTGATTTTTTTATACTCTAGAAAATATGGGGTCTAATGCATTAAACCTCAATTTGAATCTTCTGCATCTGCCAAGAAAATGTTGCTTATTTCCAGTGCCCAATGCAGACATGTACACACAAGCGCAATGTAAACAGAGTGAAGGCCCTTCTTTGAGAACACATTTAGTGTGCAATTAAATTTATATATGAATTTAGGCAGAATAAATATTTCATGAATTTCGCCATGCCACATGTTGAGAACTTAAGATCGGCCCGCCTGACACAATTCTACTCGAGCCACATATTTGTTTCGGTTAAATAAGGCAATCTTCGAAAAATCTGGAAAATATTTGCTCCTAAATATTTAATCTTGTTCAGGGCACGCCTAATCTTAGGGAACAGCAAAAGACTTATAAATTACAACTTGGAAACTGGTGTAGACTCTTTGTTAGATAATTTCAAATTGAAGCCCAAAACCACTGCATACTGAACACGAAATTACAGAGCCACTCAAATTGAGTTCTCCTCTCTGGACTAGCTACTAAATATCATTTTCATACATCAGCACTTTCCATAGAATACCTCATTTCCCTCTCTGTTGAAGGGCATGTCTCTTCTTAAATGATAAAATGGTTGAAGCCCCACATCAAAAAGAATCGGAGTTGAAGAACAAACTTGATATGTTCCTCTACAAGAAAGAAAAATTCTAAAATCAGTCCATCACTGAAGACTGTGTAAGAAATTGGGTTGTTGGTTGACTGGGGTATGAGCACTGGTCAAGCAGCAACCACAATCCTTGTCAGGGTGAGGCACAAGCTAACCCTAAATTAACCTGTGCTCAACATTCTGGTAGCTTGGCACAGAGCAGTCAAGCTTAACTTAGAGGAAATGTGTAAATTATTTGTGCACCACTTCAAGCAGTAATAAAGTGAACAACACCACACAAAAAGGGTCCCACACCAGATTATAAAAATAGAGTTATGTTTGATAAATAAAACAAGACCAAATCGACAAACATCCAAGCAGTAGAACCGGAGATATGCAGATTTAAGATTTCAGTGCAAATAGCGCCAACTGTGGTTATCTGATCGCGCCAGACAGGGACAAAGTCACAAGGTCAGGTTGACCGCAATGGAATGCGGGCCGGCTACAGGGACCCAGTTAGGCCTGCAGAACAGAGTACCTTAAATCCTGGTTTGCAGAGCGTTGCGAGGATCGGCTTTGAAGATGTGTCGCACAACCGAAGCCATGGGTCGGTTCCGTGATGCTGCAAGGCTGCAATGCGAGGTCCTGTTTTGTTGTTGAAGATCCTGTCGATGAGGGCTTGCAATGCGAAGTCCGGCGTCGAGGATGTGTTGCACAGTCGGTTAGATGTGTCAGTTCCGAGGAGCTGAGATGCTGCAAAGCAGAGTCCGGCAGCGCCGTTCAGGTTGCCGTCGACGAGGCCCTGTGCAGAGGATGCGTCATGTGTAAGGAGATTGCAGCTGCGGCGGCAATGCAGATCTTTGTGACGAGTCACATTCATGCATCAGCGGCAATTCATCAGTTCTGCTCGGGGTTGCGTCTGAAGGCGGAGGAGATGCGTCAGTTCTGCTGGATCCACAGAGGCTGGAAAAGCACCTTGAGCCCGCTTCCAAGGGTCCAGGAATGCGGTGGCACCACTTGGTTGACTAAACTCACAGATGGCAGACTCTAGGTGATGGAGCAAGGTTGTTGGAAGCCTCTTGTTTCCCTGAAGCTTTAAATCAGGAGGACAGCCAACTAGGCTTTGGAGTCCATCTGGGTTTTTGCGTTCAAGAAATGTAGATCCAGTCTTTCTCACCCAGGCAAGTGGGCAGCAGGTCAGCACAGCAGGGCAGCTGTCCTTTAGAGAAGCAGTCTAGCAGAGTGGCAGTCCTTTCAGCAGTGCAGCAGTCCTTCTTTCTGGCAGAGTATCCACAGGTCCAGAAGTGTACTGAAGAGTTTGAGTCAGAGGTCCAGTAGTTATACCCAGTTTGCCTTTGAAGTGGGAAGTAGCTTCCAGAGGCAGGCATTTGAAGTGCACAGGTGCCCTGCCTTCCAGGCCCTGGCTCCAGACAAACTACAGGGGGTATGCAGCCCTTTGCGTGGAGGCAGGACACAGCCTATTCATGTGTAAGTGGGGCTGGGCCTTGCTCCTCCTTCCCATCCTGTCAGTGATGGTCCATCCAGGCTCACCTAAGCACCTCATTGTGTGTGGCTGTCTAAGAGGAATATGCAACACCAAACTGTCAACTACAACAAGTCATGTGACCCAGAGACAGGCTGCTGGCACCAAATGGCTAAGGCAGGAAAATGCCAACTTTCTAGAAGTTCAGTATGTAAGGGGTAGGCCCTTAACACAGCTGGAGTGGGCCAGTAAATATTAAACACAAAAATCTTCCAGCTGGCTTTTCAATGGGCTGCCGCTAGTCTATGCAGACTGAGACCAAACTATTTAATAAGATGATCACTGTCATTTAATGATTCAACTTAGTTCATAATTTTACATTTTTTCAATCAATTTCGACAAGACAGAAAAAGAAAAACTTTACAATACACAGACATTACCACGAATTACAAATAACACTCGATTTGTAATTCACAAACATAAAAACAGGTTACAAATAAAACTTAATTATGATAATATTCCAGTCCTTAGCAGCATACACATAGCAATGTGAATGGTAATCCGTGCCTATACTATTCAAAGTGGCAAAACCAGATTACAGACCCAAGGGGAATAACCTTTTCAAACAACACAGGGCGTACAATTTAAATACAATATTTTCCTTGTTGTTATACATTTTAAACGACACTTGACCCCTTATGGTACTTTGTGCCAACGCGTTTCGAATCCTGCTGTGTTACACAGGATTCTCTTCAGGGCTAGGACTGGATTTCTGAACGTTGGGTTTTACATATTCCACTGCATGTTGTGAAAATATTTCTTTAAAGGAAGTTCCCGGCGTGGCCAAGATGGCGATCTAAGTGGTCGCACAACCCGGAGGCTCCTCGATCCCGAACCCTGTAACCAGCCGTATACACCAGCATACCCCCCCGTTGTGCACCACAACCGGTGGCACGACCAGTGGGAGTGCGGCGACACCCCTGCAAGCGCTGACGGGCGTCCTATGCGGCTGGAGGGTACATCGGAAGGCCGAGCAGGTAGCGACTGGGGGAGACGCTCGAGCCGGAGGCCCAGCACAGCGTCGGAGCGGGAAGAACTGACGCGCTCCTACCAGGTCGGAGCACAGGCGGATCCGGCGAAGGCCCAGCTCGGGCGCCCAGCGGACAGGCGAGTGTGTACCCGCAGCGGCTACGAGCACATCAGGCGCCGGTAGGAGCAGCGCGGTAGCGGAGAGGCGGCCCCTGCTGGTCCGGCGGCATAAATCGAGCGCCCGTCTTGAGGGCCTAGCTGGGCGCGCATTCGGAGATCTCCGAGCGATCTGGGGAAGAGGCCACGCTTGAAGGCGACGGCGGGAGAGGGAGCGGTTGAGCGGTGAGTGACCCGCAGAGTCCGACCCTACCGGAGGCAAGCTGCCCGGGACGCCCAAGTGCTGCAGTACAATTGGCAGTGAGGGAGAGGTGGGCCCAGGGCGACAACGCCAAAAACAGCCTGGCCAAGGACAGATAAAAAGGGGCATAAACAGCGAGGGAGCCCGGCGGAGGCGCGGGGTGCCCGCCTCCTAGACTAAATCAGGCAGCACAGGGGCAAACAACGGAGTGGGAGCGGCGTGGGACAGCGTAGCACAGCAGACAAGAAGGCCCCTGGTTTTGCGGAAGCAGTGGCAGTGGAGGGGCTGAGCCCGAGAAATCAGAGGCAGACACCGAGGCCGAGGTGGGCCAGGGGGAGGCAGTCCCTGTCCAGGCAACAGTGAACACGGCGGGCGGAACCACAGATTGGCCCCCAAGAACCAACGCCTTCAGGGCCCAAGGCCGCACACAGGGCACAAGATAGCGAGAGTTCACCACTGCCCCAGGGGGCTCCACGGCTGGCCGAAGACACTGACCTGTCCGCAGTACACTGGCCGCGATAGGATACATCCTCCCATGCAAGCAATTGCGCAGGGGAACCAACCTGCCGGAGCGCAACAGGTCGCCCACAAACGGGAGGAATAGCAGCTACGGTCCGCAGCAGCCCGGGGCCACCGCACATACGTGACAACACAAATCGCACCACTGGAAGTTGGAGTTGAGACCCTACTTCAGCGCCACCCAAGCATCCAGAGGAGACATACGAGTGCAGTACACGCGGATTTGGTCTGGAGGCGGAAGACCGACCACCTGGGAGCCCCAACATGTCTACAATGCGGAAAAAAGGGGAAAGAACACTGAAAGAGATGCTGACCAAAAGCTCCTTGTCCGGGGAGAAAGGAGGGCGAACTTCCCCGGCCCCTAAAGCAGAACAAGGCGATGGAGAAGCTCCAATCACACGACTGTTCCTAGAAACTCTTTTCAATACGCTGCGAGAGGATTTTCAAACGCTAAAGCAAGAGGTGGCGAGCGAGGTGAGAGAAATCCGACGCGAGGTCGACGACATTGGGGAGCGAGTCGCCGCCATTGAAGAGCGTGAGCAATCCAAAGGCGAGGAGATAGTGCAACTACAACAGGAGCTTATTCGACTCAAGGACCAACAGGTAGACTTGCAAGCCCACGCAGAAGACCTCGAAAATCGGTCACGCCGAAACAACATCCGCGTTAGGGGGGTCCCGCTGAAAGAGGAGGGGCCAGACGTCACCCGATACCTTCAGGACTTGTTTAGGGAAATCCTGGAAGAGCCCCTAGACTTTGACATTCACATTGATCGTGCACATAGGGTGGGAATGGCACGGCGGGCTCCGGCCCCTCCGCCAGACATTCTAGCTTTCTTGCCAGACTTTCCCCTCAAAGAACGCATACTCCGTGAAGCCAGGCGCAAGCAACCCCTCAAATACCAGGGTAAGCCTATAGCACTATACCAAGACTTGGCCTCTATCACTCTACAAAAGAGGAAAGCATTCAAGGAAGCAACAACGTTTTTGAAAGACAAGGGAGTGACTTACTCATGGGGCCACCCATTCCGATTGATTTTCAAGTGGGGAGACAAGCTACATCAAATGAGATCATTTCATGAAACATGCGCGCTCTTGGGCCTAGAACAACGGGACTCGGAGGACTCGCCCACCCACACACAACGATCCTCAGGGGGAGGATGGCACAGAGGAGGCCGCAGACACCTGCCTAAATTTGAAACACGGCCGGATCACACCACCAGTACACAAGAAAGACGGGCAGCCCTAGAGGCGGTTTCGAGGGACACCGCCTCGCCGGACAAACCTTGAGTTGCATGGGGGGCGCTATTGCACTAAAATATAGCAGGCTGGGGGGGGGTGGGGGGGAGGGGCCCGGGGCACTGGGACCACATCTTCACCCCGATTTTTCACTTCCAAATGTCCGCGTCACCGGATGTTGGACATTGGACAATGGTTACATTTGGGGTTTGTTTAGTTGGGGTTAGGGAGGGAAGGGGGGGACCCGGGGGGGGGGGGAGTTGGAGGGAGGGACACAGGGGGAACGGGGAGGGAGGGAGGTGGGGTTAGGGAGAGGGGTGGGAAGGGGAACCGGTGTGCTAATGGAGCGCGGGCATGGACGTAGGCTAGAGCCACAGACACATGGAATAAGGGCCCAGGGGCGCAGACACACGCGAGGCAAAAGCAATCTACCAACGACACAAGCACAAACACCACTTGTAAACCCAGTATGTCGCAACATGTTCTTTAGGTACTAACCCTCAATGTGAGGGGTCTGAACAACCCTGTTAAAAGACGAGCTATCATATCTTATTTGGAGCACTCTGGAGCGGATGTGTGCCTCCTACAGGAAACACATCTCATCTCTAAGGATTGGCACAGAATGAGGTCCAGCGCATTTCCCCAACAATTCTATTCCTCTACTATGGATAAAAAAGCAGGGGTGGCCATATTGCTAGCTAAGAAATTCCGAGGCACAGTGGGAGACAAGGTAGCAGAAATAAGGGGCAGGCTGTTGGCTTACAGGCTCTGGGTTGGGGGAGCTCCCATAGTGGTGGGATCCATCTACACCCCAAATGAAGGACAAGAAAAATTCATCAAGGGAGCCATATCAGAGGTACTTAGCCCCCAAGATAGACGGATATTAGTGGGAGGTGACCTCAACTTGGTCATGGACTCAGAGAAAGATAGATCTGGGCAACGGCACGGCCAAACAGGAGCCTTATCAGAGGAAGGGCAGGAATGGCTGGCACACAGGGGACTGGTAGACATATGGCGAGTGGCCCACACCCAGCAAGCAATACACTTACTACTCAAATGCACACCATACCTACACCAGATTAGACCACTTCATAGGGTCGGCAGAAGTCAGTGCACTGGTTGACACAGTGGACATTACTCCAGCGGCACTCTCAGACCACGACACGGTGATAGTGACACTAGACGTGCCCCCAACTCATAGGCCAAGGGGGAGGTGGAGACTAAGGGAGACTTTGCTGCTGCGCAAAGAAATATCCCAACAGATACACAAATGTATCACCGATTACCTCAAGACAAACGATACACCGGAGACGTCTCTAACAGCGCTATGGGGGGCCCTCAAAGCGGTCGTGAGGGGGGAATTGATAGCCATATCCGCGGCGGAGGTACGAGACCGGAAAGAAAAGAGAGAACAGCTTACGGCCAATGTGGTGGAACTGGAGCGGGTCCACAGCCGGACAGGTGCCCCTAGAATATGGCGTCAACTGAAAGCAGCCAGAGCGCAGCTGGCGGGCTTGGACCTAGACAGGGCGGAATATGCGGCTCTGCGGCTCAAACACTCATACTACATAGGGGGAGATAAGACGGGATGCCTCCTGGCCAGTAAACTAAGAGCCCGTGCCCAGAGGTCCAGGATTGCTGCCCTTAGGAACTCCGGGGGGGAGGTGGTGGAACTGGACGACCAGATAGCTGAAACTCTCAGAGAATTCTTTGCTTCCCTATACAGCAAAGATTCTCGAACTCAACCAAATGGAGAGTCATATCTTCAATGCGCCGCTACCACGGCCTTAAACAAGGGGGGAGCAGAAGCACTGGACGCGCCGATTCGAATCGAAGAAGTGATAGGTGCTATTTCCCGACTCAAACCACTGAAAGCTCCAGGGCCAGATGGCTTCTCGGCGGGGTTTTATAAAGCGTTCTGTCCACTCATCGCCCCGATTTTAACCCGCCTTTTTAATTCATTCCAGGGCCCCGGATCTATTCCCGCGGACATGCTTGCAGCAGATATAGTTGTCCTTCCCAAGCCCGGAAAAGACAATACTCAGTGCGGCTCATACCGGCCAATCTCCTTACTCAACCTGGACCTCAAATTGTTCACAGGGGTTCTGGCGTCTAGACTGGGCCCATGCATGCCAGGCATTATCGAACCAGACCAATCCGGGTTCATTCCCAACAGACAAAGCAGCGACAACACCAAATGTATCATGCATATAATTGATAAAGTCCACCATAACAAGACGGAGGCCCTTCTACTGTCAATAGATGCTGAAAAAGCATTCGACAGGGTAGACTGGGGCTTTATGGATAAGACATTGGCGCACTTTGGCCTAGGTGAGCGATTTAGGGCATGGGTAACAAGCTGTTATTATAAACCCACAGCTACGATCCGGGTCAACGGAACGAGCTCCCAAACCTTTGACATTCAAAGGGGCACGAGGCAGGGATGTCCGTTGTCACCCCTTCTATTTGCATTATATGTTGAACCCCTAGCACAACGGATAAGGGATAACCCAGATATTCTCGGCATCCCCTTTGGAGGGGAGAAACACCCGATTAGCCTCTATGCGGATGATATCCTGGCAGCCCTAGAGGCACCCAAGCGCTCGGTCCCGGCCTTCCTGCGGGAATTGCACGCTTTTGGTGAGGTTTCCGGCTTTAAGATCAACGTTGGGAAATCCATGATATTACCGCTTGGTCTCAATGAAACCACACTAAGGGTAATGCACAGAGAGTTCGGGGAGCTCCAACTCCAAGATCGGATCCCATACCTGGGGATAGTCCTGACCCCCTCCACAGAGCAAACAATCGCCCTAAACTACTCCAATCTTCTCTTGCGTGTTCAGGGGGATTTGTGTAGATGGCAGAGGCAACCCCTGTCACTGCTCGGCCGTATCGCTGCAGTCAAAATGTCTATCTTGCCGCAGGTGCTATACTTTTTTCAGACCACCCCAGCCTGGCCTCCCAAAGGCGTCATTCATAAATTGCAAAGTGCTGTACAACAATTCATTTGGGCCGGGAAGAGGCCGAGGATGAATAGGGAGCTAGCTCATCGTCCCCCGGACGAAGGTGGGCTGGGGATTCCCAATCTACTAGATTACTTCCTGGCATCGCAACTCAGATACTTGGTAGAATGGAACAGACCGGAATCAGAAAAGAGATGGCTGTTCCAAGATAAGGCGATGGCGCGACTAGACCTCTGGAAAGTACCATTTCTCAAACGCCCGGATAGGTCCCCGAACCTTAAACTCTCCCCATTCACACGCACTGTTATGCAAGTGTGGGACAAAGTGGCGACAAAACGTGGACTTACCTCCTTCCCCTCGCCGTTAACTCCCATATTCGACAACCCGGAATTCCCACCGGGGCTCGAAAAGCGAGCGTTTCCACAATGGAGGGCGTCAACATGCAAGTCAGCTGGGCACTTATTCGACCGAGAGGGGTTCCTCCAATTCTCAGAGATAGCACAGGCCTACGACGTCCAGAGACCGCAGAGACTCCAATATTTCCAAATTCGCCATTGGCTAACACACCCAGACGTGCGCCCGATGGTCGGTAGAAAACTGACGGCCTACGAGAAATGGCTCGTCACCAAAACCTCGGATAAGCGGATCATCTCCGAACTCTACCGGCTGATTCGCCTCCCGGCTCGCCCGGGACCTTCCGCTGGACAAAGGAGATGGGCGAGGGAGCTTGGTAGAGAGCTGACCGGAAAAGAATGGCAGGACATTTATTTTAGGGCAAACCACACGGCTAGGAACACAGCGGGCAGGGAGGCTGCGGTCAAGGTAGTAACATATTGGTATCTGATACCTGCCCGACTACATAAGGGAAATCCCGACCGTAGCCCTACATGTTGGAGAGGATGTGACGAAGAGGGCACACTGACTCACCTGTTATGGGACTGTAGGGAAGTGTCAGGATACTGGACGGCAGTTCTAGATGATATAGACAAACAATTCGACACAGAAATCCCACGATTCCCAGCCTACACAGTGCTGGGACTCCCCAACCCGATTACATATCCACTGAAGTCAGTCAGGGGAAGGCAGATGGGCCTGGCTATGGGAGCAGCGGTGCAACACATTCTCTCTCAATGGGGCACACGGAATAGACCAACCCACACGGGGTGGCTATACAGACTGTGGTACACGCTAGGCATGGAGAGAATCCAAGCTAACCTTACGCACTCCTCAGACACGTTTGCTACCACATGGCAGCTTCTACTATCCCTACTAGCGGTGGAATTCAATGAAATCACATGCCCGAAATACCTTCGCCTTCTGTGACTAACTGATATCCAAAAACCCGAGGCAGCTTCTGGAGATATGGCGCACTAGGGCTCTTTACGCATCAAACTACCAAGGATCCGCCATAGCACACCGGTTCGGGGAGGGGGGTGGGTGGGGGGATCCGGGGGATGGGGGGACGGGAGTTGTATATTTTATTAGCTATTACATGTTGCACGGACAATCTGGGCCTCCTGCGGGGGCCGGAAATAGGATAAATGATATATGTATTGTGTCTTTTCATTCATCTGCAAACCAATAAAACAAAGTTAAACATAAAGGAAGTTCCCTTTAACGCTCCATCTAATGGCTCTATTCCCTTCTTTGAGGCCAAACGTGGTGTTCTATTCCGCGAGGGATTTTCGTTTTGGTGTCTCTGTCAGCAGCTAAATCTGGATAGATTTAGCTGCTGACAGAGACACTAAAACGAAAATCCCTCGCGGAATAGAACACCGCGTTTGGCCTCAAAGGAGGGAAGACTCGAGTTAAAGGCTAACCTCGAGACACAAATAAACGTGGTCTGGCAGCAGAAACAATTGGAGCCATTAGATGGAGCGTTAAAGGGTACTTCCTTTAAAGAAATATTTTCACAACATGCAGTGCACCGCACCTCACACCTGTTCCGATGTGTAGAGTCGCCGTGCAAACAACCCCAACGCCAGCCGTTGCGTGGCGTCACTGTGCTCCAGATCAAAAGAATACTGTATTTTCAAATGGGGGTGCACAGCTCAAAAAAGAGTCCAATTAGGCAGTTATCGATTTGTAAATGACTTCTTTATTCAAATTCAGGTACAGGTCATCAGACATAAAAACTCCAGCCAACGCGTTTCATTCCCATAAAAGGGAGAATCACAACAAAAAAACATATATATTACACTCAAATAACATGACACAGGACTGAAAACAAGACAAAGTAAACAACAAAAAATAGCAAATATGAATATACGCAGATAAAAGCACCACTAAAACAAAAGAGCAAAGGACGATACCATAACTGAAAAACAGCGATCACACAACTAACACTTAGTCTAAAAACATCATAAAAATTGACATGAGCAGAGATTTCTTTCATTATTCTATGACTTCTTCCTTTTTACCGTACTGAGACACCTTAACTGTTCAATGTCAAGTAAATGACAGGTGTTTGGACCCCCTCTTCTTTGCCAGCACTACTGTCATTGTGTTGTTCATGACTCTATGTTTCGATGAGTCATAACCAGAGAACAGATTATGTAATGTTTGATTTTTTTGTGAATTCAACCATTATGTTGCACTATGTCAATTTTTATGATGTTTTTAGACTAAGTGTTAGTTGTGTGATCGCTGTTTTTCAGTTATGGTATCTACGAGATGTTCAGTTTCTATGGACACAGCTGAGTCAGCAGAGGGCAAGGTCTATTATTTGGAAGATATGCGATTTGCTTGCAGAAGCTGTATCGCGGAGTACAGATCGGACCTCACAGCCTTTTCACTGGCTCTTTACAAGGCAAAAGGACACAGAAGCCTCTTGACTTTCCTTAGCATTGGACAGGACACCATAGAAGGCCCTTAATGCCTACCACTAAAAATACAGATGCTGTTTCACAAAGCATTTATGTGGTATTCAATTTTCTTTAGTTTCACAGTAGTCTTGGGTGCAGTGGCTTAACTTCCAAGAAAATGTATCCCACAAATAAGCCACCAAAAATTAAAAGAAATCACACTAAAGCCACATGTGATGATTTTAGGATACCAGGGCCTTGTATCAAATGGCAAAGTATCTTAGTGTCCAGCGAATGGGGATACCAGGGATCCTGTGGTCTGTGTCCAAGAAATGATGTGTAGTTGACAAGGAGGATAAGTTAAGGTCAAAATAACACCCAATGTTAGTACAGGAGAACTCCTGGTGTTCACATTGAGCTAGCAGTCAAAGTATGCCCATAGGGGTACCAAATATTTAAGGGCCAACATCTATAAAGAGGACAGTCACAATAGATATTTACAGTAGCTGGGAGCACTTGTGTGACAAGGGGCATACGCTGGTCCCACAAGATCCCAAGAAGGATGACCACCTCTCGCCAGGTCATTACAGACATTGTTTCCAGTCCCTGTGGTTTTGTGTGATAGCCTAATGCCATCCCGTTGAAGTAGTTTTGTTTTGCTTTTATTGAACTAGTTTGACTAAAACACCAGAAACCAATGATTTCTAGGTGAGCATTTCTGGACTGGAGACAGTGTCCAAAATGGACTGGAGTGAGGTAGTCAACCTAATCCCCAGTTGGGGATGGCAAACTGGGATTCAGGATTATAGTGAAACCACAACTTCTGAAGAAATATGTCTGGAGCCATAAGAGCTGGCCATCACCAGACTCCCCCTTACTCCGTCACAAATAATTCACTATTTTAACCACAGTCACGGCCATGTTATCTACTAGTGCTGGTCCCTGTAACAACAAGTTAAGTAGGTGGCTATGTCAAAATAACAGTAGTCAAAGTAATGTTTGTGTAGAAAATAGGGGTTCAGTCACATCTTGTTTAATTTTCAGTCCTTTCTACTAAAGAAAAATTTGATAATGTGTATTTCAATCTTTCTTCCCACTAAAGGCGTATTTTTTCGCAAAAAGCTCAACTGGAAGCCCTACAGTGCAAAGAACATCAGTCATACGTCAGAGAGTCTCAGTCACACAATACCTGTGTAACATGCTACACAAATACACAAAACACAGGTGCACACGTTGTGGGGTTAAGCACCCCAGCTATGGGAGAGTACAGAGTTTACATGAAGGACCAGAAGGCTGTCTTCACAGCAAGGGTGCAGAAATAATGCCTGTGTTTCTGAATTAGCATCAGCTGCCATCCACCTCCCCACAGCTCATTATGAGAGGGCAGCAGATACTAATAAAATGTGGGTGGTCCACTACTTGTGCATCATTGGGCCAGCAGAATTGTGTGTGCTGTAGGTGAACGTAGTTAAAATATGAAGGATATACAGTGGCCTTGTGGATTGTCGAGTCCACTATGGGAAACATGCAGGGCACACCACACAAAACAGATAAGGGCTTGGATTTCCTGGTCATGAAAGGGCTTTCCTCCTTTCACGGAGGAAGAAGGATAAGAGCAGCGAAACTGCCACCATCTAATTCCAGATAAATGTCCTTGGGTGTCCCCTGTAAGCTTCTATCTTTTTACACAGAAAACACATTTCAATGGAACCATTTAATTGCAAAAGAAACATTTAAGAGAAAATAAATCGGGATAATATTTTTTATTGGTAGTAGGAAGCATAGCTGAGGAAGAGTTAGGGCAATAATAGGGTCAAGTTTAGTGTCAAGGTAAAGATTACTGTCAAAGTTTGGACAAGGTAAGGTTTAGATATTGATCAACATAAGTGTAATGTTGAAAGTTTGTGGAAGGGTCAGTAGAAAGGCAACGTAATGGCAAAAGTTAGTCATTAGAGAACCTATAAGAGAGGTAAGGTTAAGATTAGGATGGGGTCTTGATAAGAATTAGGGTCCAGGCTACGGACGGGACCATGTTCAAATCAAGAGTAGGGGTTGATGATGGATGTACATCAGGCTAAGGGTTAGGAAGGTAGTTTGGGTTAGGTTAGGGTAAAATTAGGATGAGGGTGAGCGTCAACAGTTGGGGTCAGGGTGCTTCTAAAATAAAATCCAGAAAATATACAACATTATAGTTAGTATAGCAAAAGAAGGTTTCATTGTTATTTTATTAAAAAATCAATAGTTCTTAGAGAAAGAGCTCAAATATGAGCCGTCTCCCATTTCATTGACAGTAGTTTTCTTCGGGATGGCTGAGGACATTACCTCTGCCATCCAGATGCCGACTCTGCATCCCAGTAGTAATTAATCTGTCAAATTTAGAGATGACCTCTAACACAGTGGTCATCTCTTTACCTTGATAGGAATCTCCATCATTGCCATTCCATTCTAGGTACAAAATGTTTGGGAGACGTCACCATCGGTTTTGATGGCATCAATGCCAACTTTTATTTGTTTATCAAAAAGAAATTCCCAAAGCAGACGTTTGTTTTGGAAAACAAAAAAAATAATGACCCTCACCACCAGGCTTTGCATGATCCAAGAATCCGAATGGAATAAATACCTATTGGATGTTTACTGGGCTTTAGTTAAATAATTTAAAGTTGAAGAACTTCTAGTGTCAATCACTTTAGAAAATGATAGAATGTGATTCTTTCAATTAACTTTGGTTGTACTGCCCCAGTTAATTTACCAAGATTTAATTTGTGCTTTAAGCAGAAGTTTCGACCAACAAACTGATCCCTATTTCTAGTATGGTCAGTGTAAAAAGGCATTGTCCCAGAAACTTGTTTTGAAACTATCTTTAAGCACATCTCCAAGAAAGGCTGCCCTCCAGGTCAGCAATTTACAGGTTTATCTCCCTATTGGATATAGTTGCTAACATTTTCCCACAATTTAATGATTGGTTCTTGCAGCTTCGTATTGTGCCATTCAAGCAAGTGGGGTTTTAGTAGGTTAGTCAATAGGTTGCTTTATCATGTGGATGGCTGCCAGGAGATCAACAGAGCAGCCAGGAGCTTTATTGATGCTTTGGGGACTTTTGGGTGGGCTTTGATTGAATATATAGGGAGAATCTGATACTGTGAGTACAGAGGGTTCTTGCCAATTATAAAGTTGCTTCTTGTGGGAATCTGGCCCTGGTATTGTATGGTATTGCAACATTTATATACTGCATAGTACCCTACATGGGTAGCACACTACACCGTTTAGGGTATGCGGTCTTTGTTTTGATCTTGTGTGGGAAGTGTTTGCATGTCGTGTGTGATGACCACCAAGGTGCTGTTATCCTTTTAAAGATGCAGCTCTTAGCAGCGTGATGGATTAACAAGCGTGGGGGACCGGCGAGCAGTTCACAGTTTTCAGAAAGCTGACTGTTTTGAGCAGCTCTACAGGTCCCTTTATGATTTTTCTTATGTTCACAGTCCACTTACATAAATGTTTCTTGTAATAATAGGCTTCTGGGGAAAATAGCCTTTTTTGCAAGTTTTTTGCCGATTTCCTTGCATTAGATTACACATCAAATACGGTTGCCGTGATAATACATAATTAGTGTGAAAATAACAAAATGTTTGTTTTTGATTAAAAGAAATGGATTGATCTTTTTGGTTGCTTTTATTTGGGGGAGGACTAAAAACCAAGGATTGGCTTAAATAGTTTGGTATGTTGTTTATCAGATCACTTTAATGGACATTCAAGCCATTGATGTTCTGGGTAGCCTAATTATGTTTAACATTTGTAACATATGTATAGTTTAAATTACATAAGGTGGCTGCTCTTTACTTCAGCAATTCATGCGATGAGTGCACCTCTGGCAACCAGATTTTCTGCACATGGTGGAAAGATCTTAAAGACAGTAGTTGGTGCTCTCAGCTTTGCAATTACTCAAGTAATTAAGATTGAGTTGATTTTATGCTCATGTGACTTTTTAACTAAAACAAGGGCTATAAACTTTCTGACGAATCTACCGATCCTTAACAACCAATACTCCCAATACATTAAACCGACTCAGAGACCAGTGGGAGGGATGGATCGGGCCTCTGGAAGAGGAGGACTGGAGAGATGCACTGATGGCACCCAAAACAATCACCACTTCCACTAGACTCCGTCTGGTCCAACTGTACTACCTACATGCCGCATACCTAACACCGAAACGCCTTCACAGCACAGGGCTAAGACCAGATGCATCATGTGCACGCTGCAACCACCACCAAGCAGATTTCTTCCACATGGTATGGCTCTGCCCCGTCATTACACGATATTGGGACTCCATAGAGAGGGAGCTCACAGAGGTTCTGGGATGGGAGGTCCCACATAAGCCATTAAATGTGCTCCTGGGAATTACGGATGGGTTGGACGGGTCTAGAGCCGACAAACTATTCCTGAACACAGCCATGATGGTGGCCAAGAGGGACATTGCGGCTAACTGGTTGAACCCTGCTACACCTACCATAGCAAAATGGCGCAGAGGGGTGGACTGGTGCTCGGCACAAGAGAGACCTATGTACAAAGCCAGGGGGTGCCCGGCGAAATATCGTAGAGTCTGGGGCAAATGGCTGGGGGTACTAGACGAATAGCACTACACCTGCGTAACTGTGAGCTTGGTGCAAGACTTTACTCTGCTCTCCTCTTCATAATTATGCTTCTCAGATGTGTTCACTGTATGGTAATACGATGATGTCATACAATTGCTGTATGCTAACGCCTCTGATTACTGATGGTTTTTACCTGTTAAAAAAGTCAATAAAGTTGATTATCAAAAAAACTTTCTGAAGGGTGTATTTGAAGCCACTACTAAAAAGCTGTCTTCATAATGTCTGACATCAACTAGACGGGGCCAAAAATAACTTCAATAGACTTGCTGAAGATCAGCAAACGGGGATAGTGAATACTGTTGCCTTAGTATTTCTCTCCTTTGTTACGGTAAAAAAAAAACATTACTACAAATTAACCAAAGTCAGGACCTGCCTATCTAGAGGAAAGAAAAATCAGTTTTGTTAACCAAATATCATTTAGAAGATTCTGACATTCTTAAATATTTTGCGAAATTCCCTCAGACTGTGATTTTTAAAGAAGAATAGGATTAAATGCCAGGTGGAAGACTGGTGAATTTATGGAAATGATTAGAGCTTGGGAGTGGTCTTGTCTGTGTACAATGGGATGATAATTATTTATGCTACATTTGCTTCCTGGCTTCTGTCTGTTATCTGGTACGTTACATGTGTCCTGGGTTCCATGCATTTTTCTTCTCATATTATTTCTCTTCTAAGTAAATGTTTTTTTTTATATGTTGCAATTGGAATGGGGAAATACCTTCTATCACTTAAACTAATAATTGCTTTAATTGTAGAATTACAGCTTGCATTTCAATGTATGTGTTAGAAATTGTTTTTTTTGTAGTGGTGGGCGGAACTCGCAGAGTTTCACTCTGCTGATTTTTCACGGAATTACAAAATATATATGTTGAGCTGCTCATGCGACAATTTAGCACCAGTAGCTCTAGCAGCGCTGAAAAATCAGCACGAATGGCACCATGCGGTGCACAGGAGCACGCAGCCATTCAAGTTGATTTTGCTGCAGCTTGATTAGAAAATCTACTCAAGCAGCAACAAATCTACTCGAGAAGTAGTCATGTGACCGCAACCGTTCGCAACTGCCTGTTTTAGAAAATGCCGCTAGAAGATGCCAAATCTCATTCGTATTTCTGGAGCCTCATGGGAAAAAATTCCACCATAAGTGACAACCACCATCCCTTTGAGGGTAAACCACAAAAGTCACTAAATTAACCTGTGCTTAACCCTCTAGGAGCTTAACACAAAAGCAGTCAGGCTTAACTTACAGGCAATTTGTAAAGTACTAATGCAGCATTTAAACAGTAATAAAGTGAAAACATAACACTAGAAAAAATTCCACACTGATTTAGAAAAATAGAGCAAAATGTAATAAATTATCTGACACCGAAACACAAAAAAATTCAATCAGTAGAACCTGAGTTATACATTTTTAAAGTTTTATGCAAAAAATTCAGCCTAACAGACCAAAGTACCAACCTTCAACATCTATTTGTGGAAACTGGTGAAAAGTCGAAAGTTATGGCCAAACCTGATGGAGCATGGACCAGATACACGAGGTGGATTGGGCTCAGTCTTGGCTTACCTTTGGACTTAGAAGAAATTTGAAAGAAAAATGTCTGAGAAGGCAAAATTCAGCGGGGCAAGGCAGCCAGCGGTGTCCGAGGAGGAGGCGTTGTCGTCGGGGAGTAGCTAGACGAAGTCATGGTGAAGATTCTATGTTCCGACTTTGTCACTTTTTTGGAAGTTGAAAATCTCCAGTGGGACGAAGCTGCAGGCTGTAGCTGACTAGTGCTCCACAAGGTCGGATACCCCTTCTGCGAGGTGCCGCTGAACAGGATTTGCTGCTGCAGAAAAGAACATGGCGGGAGGTACCGCAAAGCAGGTGGACCAAAGATACACCTTGGTAGGCTTGGCGAGCAGGTAATTCTTGGTCTCCTTTCGGTTCTCACATCACTTTTTGGCTGAACAATTTCCAAGTCCCAAGTTTTAGTCTTAAGTTGTTGAGCACCTTTGGCACCACTTGCAAGAGTCCAGGACTGGGTAGGCACCACTTGGAGGAGAGGACTCACTTCAGGCTGGGCCCAGGGGCAGGCTTAACATTGCTGGAGCTTTTTGTGTCCCTGTAACTCAAAACAAGAGGCCAGCCAACTAGCCTTTGGAGCCACTCCAGTAGTTCTGGGTTTCAGCATCAAGGCAGTCCTTAAGCAGCAGTGTAGTCCTCTGAGGGTTTAAGACAGGCTTCAAGCAGTAGGGTAAGTCCTCTGGGAGCAGCAGGACAGTGCTCTGAAGTACAAAGCAGACCTCAAGCAGCAGGTCAGTCATCTGAAGAAAAAGGCAGTCCTTCTGAGGGTCCACCGCAGGTCCAGGAATGAACTGAAGTGCTGGTCTGAATGTCCCACATTTATACCTGGTGCCAGCTTTAAAGTGGAAGAAACTTCCGAAGCTTTTCTGCCACCCATGATTCTGGCATTTTCTTTCTCCCGGCCCAGTTTCCAAGAGGTCTAGGGTGACAAAAGACTGGTGTGTAGTTCTTTGTGAGTGTGGTGAGGCAGCTCCTTTGAAATGTAAGTGGGGCAGGGAAAAGCCCCACCCCTCCCATCATTGCAGGATGGCCCATCCTGCCAACACCTAGTACCCCTTTATCTCACTGTCTGAGAGGAATACACAAAGGCCAACTGGCAACTATTCACAGTCCTATGACCCAGGACCCACATGGTTAGTACAAGAACTTTCTTAAAGTGGCATTTTCAGAATTGTGACTTAAAATCCGACTTCACTTTTAAAGAGGATTGAAAATTACAACTCTTTAGAGACCAAACATGATATTTCAACCTGTTCCCAAACAAAAGGTATCACTATTAAATGTAATAATGTAAGCCACTGCTATACTATGGAAGAGGTAGGCCTCACAATAGAGAAAAACAAATGTAGGAGTTTTTCGCTACCAGGACATACAAAAAATTAAATGTTCAGCTTTTTAGATACAATGTACCCTACTCTATGGCCTGTTTATGGCCTACCATAGGGGTAACATATGTGTTAAAAAAGAAGGTTTGGCCTGGCAAAAGGTTTATTTTACCAGGCTAAATTGGCAGTTTAAAACTGCACACAGGCCGCAGTGGCAGTCCTGAGACATGTTTTAAAGTGCTACTTAACTGGGTGGCACAATAATCAATAGCAGTTAATTTACAGGACCTGGATACATATTGTACCACTTTAATAGGGACTTATAAGGACCATTGATTAAAGCCTGTTTAAAAGAGTCAGCACAAACACTGGTAAAGCGCACAGAGTCCTAAAAGCCAATAAAACAGATCCGAAAACAGGAGGGGTGAAGGCAAAAGGTTTGGTATTGATCCAGCAGAGAGGGCTACGTCCAACGCCATGTTATATGTTTTTATACAGTGATTTGAAAGTGTTTAAGAATGCCGCCAAAAGAAACTAAAAAGAAATAATAGAAAAGACAAAAGAAGAGCAGAATCCAAAACTGGTACACAGAAAATACAAGACTTTATCGAACAGAAAATATCTTGTCATTCTAGGACTCAAAGTTGTGCCTAAAATACACCAAGAAGTTAAGGAACCTCCGAGGAGAGACATTGCAGCAGGAGTATCCCTGTACTACAACATTTGCCAGTATGCATGAGAATGTTTGCAACCAAATGCAAAGTCCTTTTTCACATGTGTTTAGCATACACGTTATTTCTTAATGACATTAAAAAATCTATGAACTGTAACAGCAAACTCATTTCTATTAAGAAGTTTGGGACATTTACGTCCCCACATTGAAGAAATGGATAATATGGAATCACTTCTCTTAAGAGAAGCCAACTCAATTATTCTGCTACCATTTGTACTATTAATAAACAATAATTTTCTATCTGACAGGAAATACGATTCAAAAGTTTCTTGAACAGCCGTTAGCAATGGCTTATGCTTAGATTTCAATCTCGATATTTGAATTAACACATTGAATAGTGTAAATTGTCATACCAACTTACGATGTTGCACGAGATGCACCAAACTGGAATGTGGACCAAAACTAAGGATGAATGGAAAACATCATAAAGATGCCAGTAAAGTGTATTGCCATGTTTGCTAGGACAATGGGAGCTCCCAGAGTTAGTTTTTTAGAAGTGTTTATATTTACGCCCAGGAAGCCCTTGTTGAGAAACCCTAAATCACTAAACCTTTCTGGTATTTTTTGGGGCTCAGACATGCCATACGTTTCTGAAATTTAGATTCTGAGTTTACCCAATATGTTTAAAGTAAAATTAAATACACTCTATATATAGGGCAGGCCACGTCAAGGCTGTTCAGAGGATAAACCTTCCAGTATGTTTGCTGTGCTACACAATGTGGGAGGTTGGCGGTGCTGGTAATTGAGATGTGTGTGGAGCAGGAATGCAGGGGAGCTAGGAACCTGTGCACAATTCTGTGTGGGCTGCCCTCACATGCCAGCAATTTATTTAACAACATGTAAAACAAGGTATACTTTTGAGGGATCCCCACACATTCTGCCACAAAATTGATAAGTGAATATTCGCAGGGCAATTTTTTTTAATGTTTACCCTTTTCCTACATACTACGTATGATGAAGGGAAACCAATCTTCTCATATCAATGACAGTAAACTATTAAAATAATTGCCATTGGAGCACAAACACCTGAACTACATCGACATTAGAAAGCAGTTGGTCCTAAAAAAAATCAGCATCAAAGTTACGAAGAACAAGATATATCATCTACTTGCAGGAAAAAAACAATTAATCTAAAAGATGTTGCAACATATGATAATATTTGCGGTAAAATATAATTAATTTTATTTTCATACATTTGTTGCACATTTTGGTTGCCATGTTCGGTGGTTACCACTACTATAGATGGCTGGGAACACTGACAACCATGTTTTAAATATCTGTGAGAAATGGATGCCACTTTATAAACCCATGCAGATTTTATTATGTCACTTTTGTTCATAAACATCTAAGCCCAAACAGCGACATAGTATATAGTTAAATGCAATGGTGAAAGGGGCATTCTGTGTGAATGTTAATTTCTGTACCAAACTCTGCAACAAAAGAGAAGAAAATGACAAGAAATTGTCTAAAAATCTATCTGGCTGATGGCACTCAACTTTCAAATAGTACAGTAATATTTACAATAGTTTCAGATTTGTTAGAACGTTTTTCTCAAGTAAATGGCAAAGGAAGATCATAAAAGAGGCTTGCACTAAGCTCTCAATAAAGAGAAATTAGCAGGTAAAAGAGTCTATTCATGATCAGTGGCCAGAAATGGAAAAATCAGATTATTAGTTGATTTGGTTGAGGCGGTGGAGCCACTTCAGAGCGATCCTAACTTGATGAGAAAGAGGGAGAGATTGATGGATTATGTACTGCAGAAATTTCAAAATCTGAAAAAGATTGACCTTAGTGATTTCTATCATTTTCATTTTCAAAATGAGGAATTGACTAAATGATTGGCAATACTTTGGGACACAGTTTTTCGATCTGGATTGAAAATGAGTATCTTTAGCTGCACTGTGCTATACAGCGGAGAACTTCTTTGAATGCAGTTTTGAGATCATTGAAATAACAGGAGAAATTTTGAGTTGGAAAAGGTGATGTAGTGTTGAATAAAGAGGCTTCTAGGGAGAGCTGAGTTAAAGAAATTGTAAATTGTTGTAGCACCACAATACTGGATGACGGTGCATAGATCCCTATAGAGAGTAGTTGGACATGATTTTCCCCTCGACCCCAAAACCACTTTAGTGGGAATAATGGATGAGTACAAAGGTGGGCAGAATGCTCAGTCATTGGCAGGGGAAGGCTTTCTGGTTAAAAGTCTTGCAAGACTATGGGGGAGTCCTGACCCCACCTTGAAGGGGTGCAGGGAGGGATGGACTGATATGCGATGGCAGAAGAAACAGTGTACAAGGCCAGAGGCTGTCCAGCTAAAATATCAGAAGACCTTCTTCAATGGAGAGAGCAGGGGGAGAGTGCCTGAGTTCTATTCAGGGGCTACTTCATGTATGAGATCACTGGGGCAGGAACGAGGCAGAGGAATGGAAATTATTGGATTGGACAGGAATGTTCTGAGCTACATTGCAATTGCAACACTAATGTGTACTCTGCATCTGTTGATGCCTTACTTTTGCTTGAAAAGAAATATATAAAAACACTTTTGTTAATAAAAAGTTTAAATTGTTCGGTTTCTCTATTGTTTAACGAACCAATATTTTTTGTTACAAAAGCAGTCAGAAACAAATCATATATTTCAAAATATTTCTTAACTTGTGCTTGGAAGCTGCCTTTTCTTGAGTGTTCATAAAGCTGTCGTCTTACCTTGGCTTTGAGAACATGTTCTTTGTACTCGCGGAGTAACTCCTCATTTTCAGTCAAGGAAGAACCTATGAGTCCATTTTGCAAATAATCTTCAATGTCTTTTTTGAACCAACAGGTCACCTGCAGAAAAAAAAAATATTTGAGGTAAAGATTTTTCTTCAATATTATGATATCACTGCTGTCTTTAAAGTAAAGTAGGTAATGCCAGAAATATACAAATACATTGAATAACAGATTAGTTAGTTGTCGTCGTCCACTGAGATACTTTAATCAAAAGCGTTAGTAAAATCTACTTTAAAATGCAAAATACTGACATTTCCCTTTTACCAGAATTCCATTACATTCCTATTGGAAATCTAAGTTTTAAACTTGTAGAAACCCTGTTGCTCCAATTACAAATGAAAGTGAAAATAACAGACTTGGGAAATGGTCATTTTCAGAACTATATGTATGACTAATGTATTCAGACTGGCCCATCCACTGTCAATCATTGTGGCTTTATCTCCACCCCCTGCACATTGTCGGACTGTTAACCTAAGTTGCCTAATGAGGAATTAAAAGATTAAGAAAGAGCAAGATTGTAATTTAATTGCACAATATTTCTAATTCAATGTTACTGAAGAACAAATATGCCATTTCCTACCCTCCGATTGGTTAATGTTTCTCCTGATGCATAAATACAATCGCAAAAGTGTGGTTAAGTGGACCCCTGTCTTCTGCAAAATAAACCAGGACCAGAAAGTATGTTTATTGTGCCCCCAGGCAGTTTTCAGTTGCTCATGCCTGTCTCTTTAGAATACTGGGAAGGTAGATGGGGAGGTGTGACATTGAAGTATAATTGAGCAGGCCATGACGATCATAAAATGTTTAAAAAAAAATAGAAATCGCCTACAACGCAGGCTTTACTATGCATGACCTTTACCACACAGACTTTATCACGTAGGTAAGTACCACGCAGGTAATTATTTTTATCCTTTACCAGAGGGTACTTTACTACACAGGTAATTTTCTTTTGTTTTAAATAACACTATTTTTATGTTGTTAAAGAAAAATAAAGGGGTGAAGAGAGGTTATTTTAGGGTTTGAGTGGGTAAAGTTAAAGGGAAGTAAAGGTAAAGGAAGGTCAGGTTAATTTTAGGGTTCTGGGTAGGTACAGCTAAAGGGAGGTAAGAGTAATTTTAGGGTTTAGGGGAGTTGAAGGGTAAATGGAGGTTAGGGATAAAAAATGGAGGTTCCCCTCCCCAAAACAAAGAAGTGACTGTTAGACTTGGCTTTTTCAGCGGGTTCACCCCCGGACGTTTTGCATTTTGGCCTCCTGTTTTTGTTGGTTTTCCGACTCTGGGGACTTTACCACTGCTATTCAGTGCTAAAGTGCATATGCTCTCCATGTAAATTGTGTTTATGGATTGGTGTTTCCATGATTGGCATTTTTGATTGATAGGTAAGTCCCTAGTAAAGTGCACTGAGTGTGCGAGGGCCTGTAAATCAAATGCTACTAGTGGGCCTGCAGCACTGATTGTGCCACCCACATGAGTAGCCCTGAAAAGGTATCTTTCGTTTTTAACTATTGAAAGGCTATCTGCCCCATAGGATAACATGGGAGATACTTAGTAACATCTTACAAGTATAACTTCCCATTGGGACAAGATAGAGAAATAAGGTTTAGGCTCTCTGAACTCAGAATTTAATAACACAGCTTTTGGTAAAGATGGGTTATAAATTATGTGTTTGAAAATGCCACTTTTGGAAAGTATGCATTTTCTTGTTTAACCATTCTGTGTGCATCTGCCTGTTTGTGGATTGGCTGTCTGGTTTTGGAGTGACAGGGGATGGGGATGTGCATTCACTGTAGACAGCCACGGGGGGGGGGGTTGAGGTGTGCCTGGCACTTCCTGGGTGACTCAGAGCTGAGCGGAATAGACCTGCATTTAGAGTAGTTGGTGGAGTTTTCCTTGCACCTGAATAGGGCCTGTCTCCCTTGCACAATGCTATCTCCACCCCGTATGGTCATACTGCACCTGTGAGGACAGAACTGGTTTGGACTGGGCTCAGAGACCCTTGCACAAAGAAGAACAAAGACAAAATGGGATATAAGTAGTGGACCTTAAACCCCAGAACTTTAGATCACTTTTGGACTCAAGAGGAACCTTTGCCAAGGAGAAGAGCTGGAGAGCTGTGAGGAGGAGTACTGCCCCTTTTCGTTGTGTGCTGTGTGGGGCTGGCCTGCAGCTGCTGCTTCTGCCAAGGAATGGACAAAGATGAACTTTGCGTGAACCTGCCTGAAGAAGACTCTCCAAGGGCCTGTGTGTGCTGGCCTCCTGTTCTAAAGTCTCAGGGACACAAAGACTTCACCCCCAGCTCCCCTGAACTCTATTGCTGAGAGTTCTGACTTGCCAGGAGGTGCCTATTCCAGTTTTGGGCCTCTGGAGGTTGTTCCTGCTGTTGGGAGCTGGATGAAACTTGAAAGAAGCAAGAAAACCTGACTCCGACGCTGTCAGCAATGCTGCTGTGATGCCCCGACCTACACCGAGGCCAGAGGCACCGCTCGTGAGTGCACGAGGCACCGCCAGGCCTAAACCACAGCTCTGACACCCTTCGACGCCTGCAGTTATCAGCATTTCCGACGCCAGCGCTCACACCAACTCCGTCACCGGCAGCGCCTGCATCCTGTTCTTGCAGCGGCAATAATCATTGAGGGTGACTACACGAACTCGCCAACTAGGCATCGCCTCACCTCACCAGAATTGATGCCTCACGGCTGACGCAACCGACTTCCCCTGTCCTGGATTCAACACGTCGCCTCCTCGCAGACATGACATCTCGCCTCTCCCGTGGCAGCCAGTGAGCCGGCCTCGGCACAGACGCCTCACCTCCACAACACCGTGCATCGTCATAGACTTCGTTATCCAAAGCTACTGTTTGTTTGGGGGTCCATGTGACCCCGTGCTCGCACCTCATGGTCGGCGCCATCCTTTGGATTTATTGCTGTCATGATGTCGTAATAGCCCCAGGTGGAGCTATTTGTTTACTACAAGCTTTATTCTTGAAATTACTATTCTGAAGTGCTATTTTACTACATGTATGTTGGATTTTTGTCGTTTTGGTCTTTTTGAGTTTAGATAAAGATACTTTATTTTTCTAAACTGGTGTGGTGTCCATTTGTGGTGGCCTGTCTTTCGTGCCAAGCTACCAAGGGGGTGAGCAGGGGTTATCTAGAGTGTGTACCCCCTTACCCTGCCTAGAAGAAAGGGTCCCTGCTTAGACAAAGGTACCTACCTCTGCGAACTAGAGACCCCCATTTCTAACTGTGACCCAAACAGTTAGACTCAACAAACAACAAAAATATATTTCTACTACAATGTTTTGGCTTCCCCCTTGCTCAGGCAGTACAAGATTGTTTGCTTTGTGGCTGCACAGCTGACACTACTGGATTATCAAAAAGCGTCATGAGTGAAGATTCCATTTGGAATGTGAATCAATGCAGCCCTGAGCTCTCTTAAGATATATAGTAATCAGGTGGTATTGTCAGTGATATTCAGTCCATCTGGATGCAAGGATTTTAAACAATACACCCAGAAGTTTTCTCTGAAGTACAGTAGTTCTTCCTTCAACACATGTTCCACAGGTAAATCTTCAAATCTGATAGAAAAAGGTCCACAAGGTTAAAATGATTGGCTACAGGCTGGTCCAGTTTCTTATTAATTATTGCTGATTTGAGATTGTTGAATCACATAGGGAGGTCATTCACTGTTTGGACCACATATTGTGTTTTAACTACTTTGGCATTGGCACTGAATCACATAAATAATGTATGTTGATCGACATGTAAGATGCTGTCTTATAGGTTCTTCTTGTAACAGAACTTGTTACTGATGAGGTTTGTAAAAGATTTTCACATATGATGCACCTTTTGAAGCACAGCAAAGAACCCCAGCATTTGTTACAGCTTTCTTGAGCTCAGCTCTCACAATAAGAGGTCATAAATTGAGAGCTCTGCGATAAGCAATGACGGGCGGTTTTGAAAAAACCTTTTTGTGATTTATCACAGGTAGATAACAAGGGACATGTTTTTGCATTATGTTTTTTTAGTTAGGAGCTCATGGATGGTAGTAAACCACAAATGGGATTCTGTCATTTTTGTGTCTGCTGTTGGAATTCCAAATAAGTGCTTTCCTGGGTAACTGCAAAAACCTGTCAGTTTGTTGCTTTATGATATGCAGTGCAGAGGGTAGCCTCACATTTGAAATAATCTAGCAAGTTACTGTCGATGTTCTTCATAAGTGTCCTCATTTCTAAAGATACACCTTATTCTGAGTGCTTGGCTGCAGGTGATGCTGAGTTTAGTGTGATGACATAAAGTCCAGTTTAGATACAAAGTTACATCTGACAGGACTTTGATAAAATGACGGACTAAAGATTTTTGCAGTTAAATGTATTTTGATTATGAAATGAATGTAGAGCAAGTAGAATTTGGATATAATATAATTGTAGGTTATCAATTTGTAACACTGTGAGTATTTAAAAACTAGTACATTAGATATATAAAAGATGACATTGAATCTTTGTGTTTATGTTGTTATTGGTGTACTCCCCACATACTAGTAGATATACTTACAAATTTCTATGCCAGAGTACTGGTATAATGGGTAGAGCGCGCAGGATCTGAGAGTACTGTTATCCCTGAATATAGTTGTTTTGATGGGCCACCTGAACCTTAGTTGTTTTCTGTGGATTTCTATGTTTTTTTAAATAGCTGTGAATGGCGGTGGGGGTGGGCCGCAGGACCTGGCCTGAAAACAGGGCCCTGTGTTCAGCTTGCCATCTGCGCGGACTGCCAGTCCCCTGCTGTGCACAGACTTCAGTGGTGCGCTGCATGGAGTTGTCACAGGGCAAGGCCTGCAGCTAGGCCCTGCTCCCAAGCCCTTGACTGTGCCTAGCGTGGGGTTGGCCACAGGACCTGGCCTATGGCCAGACTTTAAGCTCAACCAACATATGGCAGCCAACTCTTCACTGTGCATGGCCTTCATCCTTGCAAACCATGGGGTTTGCCACAGGACATGGCAAGTACCTATGAGTGGGCAACTGCCCATGGACCCCTCCCCATTTTCCTCCTTTTAAAAAAAAATCTGCCCTGCAGAGCATAGGGCTCTGCACTGGTTCCTTCGGGAGTCCTGCAGGACTGCAGAGACCCAAAAAATATATATTTTTTTTATTTCAGCCCCCTATTTTTAGGACTTTAGAACTGAGTCACTGAGTCCTGTAATGGCGGATAAAACAATTCTCAACAGAGCTCTTGTGCCTGTGGACCTGGTCTCAGTCTCGCAGTTCCAACCAATCAGGATGCTTTATTTTGTCTTTTTTTCCTGCATCACTAGATATTACTATTTTTTTACCCTTAATGTCTCCACAGCTGCTGAAAAGATTTACACCAAATGACAAAATGCACGTTTTCTGAGTAAAGATCCAGCTTTCTACCAAATTTGGTGTCATTCTGCTCAGCCATCTGTCCCGTAACATTGACTAATTTTCCTTATACACATTCCATGGGAAAAATAGTCTTTTGGGACCCCCTCATTGTTCTTGGCTCTCGCTTAATGGATCACTCTGAAACTTTCCAGGAAGGAACTGAGATGGATGCACTTTTCATTTGCAAAGTTTATGTGAAGATTCGGAAAGTGACACTAAAGTTATTTGCAAAACAAAAAATGCTCTTCCTATGGAAACTCTGACTTACAAATAACTACACAGTCGCAACCACCATCATGCAAAATATATATATATATATACTGGTACTGTACATCAACAGGACTATCCAGATGGAAGCACAGATCTATAGCCTGATGAATCACCCTCCATGAAAGCCAAATGATCTGCACATTGAGGCAGCTAGGAACTCGTCAACAGCAAATATTCCATTTGATGTTAGAAAAAGAAGTGGAGGTCCACACAGCTGCAAGACTACAGGACCATCTCTGAAACAACTCCACACCACACACAGGTAGTTCATCACACCACAGCACACACAGGCAGGTCATCTTCGTGAGGCCTCAAATCGACTCAGGGTGCTCTTCAAAGCCATTAACTATGTTTTTGGAAAGTAAAAACTTGTCATTTGTTTGTCGACTCTAAATAGATCAGGCAGACAAATTACATAGCCTCTGAAGGCCCTTACTCCGTTGGGCCATCAGAGGTGTATATCAGCGGCTGGCATACTTAAGGCCTGCCCAACTCTAAATAAGGAGGATGGCCCTTCAGTACAGCGTAAAGGGTACTAAGTCGCCATTGGGACGGAGTGCCCTTTAAATCAGACCTTGGCTATTAACAATGGCGTCTGGGCAGGGCTGAGCTGTGTAGCCGAAAAAGGCCCTTACAGGGCACAAAAAAGAAGATATGCAACTACTGTTTAGAACACAAGCAGAGCACAGAACAATTAAATAGATTGTTATATTCATAAGAAATTGTCCAACATAATGGAAAACATTTAGCCATACATCAAAGGTCCTCTGTAAGTCCTAATTGGGACAGAAACACTGTTTCCGGGCCAATCAGGAATTACATGGAATGAGGAATATCGTACACCCAAAAACTCCTACCTATGTCACCAGCTGAAAAACTGTGAAGCTACAAGGTGTCCATGGAATGAAAAATTGGTTAATTACTACAAGCATCTGGTGTGGTGCTCTCGATTCCTGTAGTAATTTCCTGGTTCTCAGGCAACCCTTGGGGCGAAAACTTTGAATCCCACGCTATTTAGTGGTCCTAAATACCTTAGGACCAGATTAAAAGCCTATGTACCTGCTCGTAACTTGAGATCCTCTAAGGAAAATCTACTAGAACCCCCCCATTTTCGTTTGAAGTCCAGAGGAGGAAAATCCATGGCTGTACTAGGGACAAAAGCCTGGAATTATTTACCTACCCAATTGAGACTTACTCAGACGGAGTCCATCTTTAAGAAAAAATTGAAAACTTGGATCTTCACAGTTCCAGATAGTCTGGCCCTATCTTTCATCTGACTACAGCGACATTAGAGACCACACCCCCCTCGACACCCACTCTCAGCGCCAAGATGCTCCATTGGAGTGATAGCCAGCGCTTTATAAATGACATCATTCATTCATTCATTCATTTACAAATTCTTAATTTACCCATCCCTCTGGTATTGGTAATCAGAGGTGCAGGAATACTAATGCAGTATTCCAGAGAAACTTCTGAATGGGCCAAACAGATAGCAACTGCTGCACCTAGAATTGTGTAAGCAACCTTTGTCAACAGTTATACCTCTGTTGTAGCCAATATGAGTGCTGTTCTTTTAAAGTAAGTATACATTTACTTTTAATTTCTTTAAGCATCTGGGTCCATATTAGAGATAGGGTGTACTGTCCCTATTTGTGCCATGGCGCGCCTTTAACTAGGTGCGCTGGGCACAAACAGGAATACTGTGCCCTATTACGGATAATGCACTATGAGCAGCACATTAGTGAAAGGTTGGTGGACCTTTTAAGCAGCCGGTCCATCTTTCACAGAGCAGGCATCACCTGGCCTGTACTTTTTTTTTTTTTTTTTAAATCAGACATATTGCAGTAGAATATTTGTTAAAGGAAAGAGAAGAACCAAAACATGAAAGCATCAAACACAAAAAAAATAAATAAATAAATAAATAAAAATAAATAAATTAAAAAAAGCATAGCACAGCTATGGAGCTCATCCTAGTCAATCATATATCCTAGTATTAAATTTGCACTTGAGCAATCTTTGCCCTTTTTCTCCAAGACTTTCATCAAATTTCAACAATTGTTCCAAACATCGCTAATTAGCAGCACATTGTAATCTATTCCATTAGCATACACCTTGTCTGTTTTGTTCCTCCATCCAGACACTTAGCGGCTTCCAAATATTCATACCTTTTTTCATAGTTTTTAACCCTTTAAACTTATAAAGGGCAATTTCCTGCCGCCCAATGAATATTAGCCTATACAGCCACTGATAAAATGTAGGCGGTTCCTGATCCTTCCATACTGTGGCAATCAAAAGACGTGCAATTGATATAATTAAAAACACAAAATCCCTCTGTACCAAGTCAAGCTGCAACCTACAATCACAGCCCAATAACATCAGTGTGGGGGAGATCTTTATATTTCTCCCCAATGTCTGGAGCATAAAAGATTCAATCCCTTCTTTTAACCTATCTAGCTTTACACATGAATAAAACATATGTACCATATCAGCTGGTCCGGTTTGACATCTAGGGCAATCATCGGATTGCCTTTTTCCCCGTTTAAAAAGTTTCGATGGTGTGTAGTAAAGACTATAAACCGTTTTATATTGTTGAGCCTTTAAGTTAGATGACATAAAGACATTTTTCCCACCTCCAACACCTTGTCTATATCAACCTCCCCATCACTTAATTTACTCATCCAGTTTACCTCTATTTTTTCAACATCGTCAGGTATGGATTTTAACAGCTTAAGATATAAATCTTTGATTCTATTCCTAGAATTACCCATAATCTGCAAGATTGGTATCAGCCCGAAATTGATGCTCTCTTTAGAAATTCCTCTTATACAATTACGTATTTGCAAATATTTAAAACACGAGTCCCGCTGTAGGCCGAACCTTTGAGCTAATTCAATAAACGCCATCAATTCCCGATTCAAATAAACATCTGCCAATGTGACAATCCCCATTTGTTCCCATTTTCTAGCCATACCGTCATATATAATCGGGCGTAGAAGATCAGAATGCCAAAGTGATGTATATTTAGTAAACCTGCTTATTTTACAGATTTTCTCTACCCTTTTCCAAATTTTCACGACACATTCTATACATTTATAGCCTTTCTTTTGATACTTTTTCATATCGTCTTGACGTTGAAATATTCCTCCTGCAGCTTCCCCTATCGCCAGTTGATAAATAGTTGGTATTTTGGGCGTATCAGTTTGCACTTTTTCATAGTGATAAAGAGTACCTAATTGTTGAAGAGCCGTAGCCCAATAATACAGCTGAATATTGGGGGCATTCCAGCCCCCCCGGTCAACTGGATGAGTCAAATATTTATAAGCGCGGCGAATTTTATGATAGCTCCAAATAAAATTAGAAAACATCCCCTCCATTTTACGTATTTTGCTTGCTGCTAGCTCTAGTGGGATGGCCCGGATTAAATATAAAATCTTAGCAAATATTTTCATTTTGATTACATTAATCCTTCCAATTATTGTAAGGTGTAGATGATCTAACCGTTTCAACTCCCTATTAATTGAGCCCATCACTGGGTCTATATTTAGTGCCCATAAGTTAGTAATTTTAGATGTTAATATGACCCCTAAATATGTTGCTGACTCCGTTACTCGAGAATCTTGTAATAGACATTGAGAAGAACAAATAATTTGCGTCTTTGATCTATTTAGAAGATATCCCGACCTCCTCCCAAATTTTTCTGCCAACTTTTCTATTTCCGTAATTGCCTCCTGTGGAGCTGATGTTAACAAGGCAATATCATCAGCATATGCCAAAATTTTTGTCTCATATCTATGAAAAACTACCGGTTTAATTAATGGATTATTCAAAATTAGGGAAATAAATGGGTCTAAATAAAACGCAAACAGGATTGGGGAGCAGGGGCAGCCTTGACGGGTACCCCTTTCTATCTCCAACCTCCTAGATGTATACCCCATTATTTGAATCTTTGCATGGGGTTTGTAATACATAGCCTGTATCGCCCGAATAAATCCTGGGCCAAAACCTCTCTCAGCCAATTTATCCCACAAATAACGCCAGGCCACCCGATCAAAGGCTTTCTCTGCGTCCAGGAGGACCACAGCCACCGCTCTTTTCTCTACCTCCGCGATGTCCAATATTGATATTACTCGCCGTCTGTGGTCCCCCGGCCGGGAACAAAGCCATGTTGCCATGGTGAAATAATTGCAACTATGTTCTTTTGGAATCGGGTAGCCATAATTTTGGAGTATAATTTTGCATCCGCATTCATAAGAGAAATTGGACGATATGACGAGGGAAGTTCTGGGGGTTTACCTTTCTTTAGGAAGACTATGACGTCTGTATCCTGCCATGACAATGGGGGTATTCCGCGATATTGAATATCCAAAAATAAGTCTTGCAAAAGGGGTACTATTTGTGCTGCAAGCATTTTATACACCTCAATAGGGATTTTGTCTGGCCCAGCCGCCTTGCCTGATAAGAGAGACGCCAGTGCCTCCTGTACCTCTTCTACCGTAATTCCCAGCTCTAATTCTTGAGAAGTTTCGTCATTTACCCAAGGAAGTGGTGGAGCACTATTATCAATAACTGCTAAGTCCTCTTGATCCTCTTGGTCCTCTGTCAGGACATCTGCTTGATATAGTTTAGTGTAGAATTCCTCAAAGATTTCAATAATCTTTTCCGGGTCTGATACCAATGCACCATTTGCATCCTGCATTTTTGATATATTATTTCTAACATTTTTTTGTCTAGTTCTTAGGGCCAGTAATCTCCCTGTGTCTCTCCGTATTCATACAGTTCTTTACGATACGTCTGAAATTTCTGAGCCACCTTCTCTTGAAAATACTGATTGATTTCAGCTTTAGCCAGTGCTATTTTACAGAGATGCTGTGACAATACATTTTCTACAGCTCCATTGCTGATTATTTGGATATGTTCCGATTCAAGTTTAACAAGTTTGTTAATCAATTGATCCATCTGTATTTTGCGCTTCTTCCGTGTATGGGCTATAAACCCTATCACTTCCCCCCTCAGGGCAGCCTTATATGTATCCCACACCATTGCTCGGGATGCGCTATATCTATTAAGATCGGAAAATGCCTGAGTCCAATACTTGATATAAGTACAGAACTCTTTATCCAATAGTAGTTTTTTATCAAAAGTCCAAGTAGTTTGTCTGTTTAAACCCTGAACCTCCTTAATTTCCAAAACTAGCGGATTGTGATCCGAGTATAACTGTGGGAGTTTTTTTATATCCAAATTTTCCAACATTTGCGTAGGGGCAAAGAAATAGTCTAGGCGAGCACATTTTTTATGGGGATGCGAGTAGTATGTAAAACCTGGATCGTTTTGTTGTTTTTCTAACCAGACGTCAGCTAGCCCATGACTATTTTTAAGAGAAAAAAGTGCTTTAAATACTTTAGGCTTCCTTCCTACATAGAAACTTACAGCTCTATCTCCATCCAGATGCAAATTGAAATCGCCACAAATAATCAGTGAGCATGACCAGTGGGCTAACTCAACCTCCAGCTCTTCCCAAATATATGGATCATCCAGGTTTGACCCGTATATATTTACCACAGTAAAACCCAGGGATAGCTCCATTATGGCCCAACGGCCCCATCTATCTGACTTTGTTCGAAGGACCGTACCACTACGATGCTTGATATATATAGCCACTCCTCTCGTTGTGGACGTTTGGGAGGAGCACACAGCTAGATTATACCCTCTGACCTCAAGAGATGATTTATTACCCCATGCAATATGCGTCTCCTGTAAACACAAGACGTCCGAATTTAACATAGTAATTATCTCGAAGACCTTGGCCCGTTTTGCCTTATCATTCAAACCCCCAACGTTTGATGAGCAGATCGTATATTTACCCATAATTTACTAGTAAAGATATCTTAGATAGCCAATGCCAATACTTTTGAAATCTCTTCATAGTACAATGTATTCCATTATATATACAAATGCATATATCTGATTTCTGTTTTTTATTTTTACTGACTGCCCACCCCCTACCCCGGCTTTCCCTATTACCCTCCCTCACTTCCCCCCTTCCGTGACCCCAACACTCACTACCCCTTCCACCCTCTCCACCTCCTGTGACTTCCCCCCCCTTCTCCCACCCACCCACCACCTTACATCTATGGGAAAAGGGCTTATGGCCCTTACGATGGGGAGAGACTTCACTCCAGTCTCCTCTCTGTTCGCATGCCAGCACTTTCATCCTTAACTGTCTCTTTAGTTGTCTCTTTAGTTGTCAACTTGCTAGTATTCCATCTTCTACGTTTGCTCATTATTTTACCTATGCTGGATATATACACAACCCTGTTCTAGAATTTATTCTGGTCTCATATTTTTAGCTTTATTGTTTAAATAAACAGAATTTCCGCAATGTTCCCAAGCGGTTTCAAAGAGTGCTCAAATATTCCTGGGCCTGTATTTCCGATATAAAGAAGTGTGTTCGTCCCTTATGTAGTACTTTCAGAGTTGCTGGGTTCAGCAGAAAGGCCTGTGCACCTTTGTTCTGAAAGGGACTGATTAGTTGTCTTAGGTGCCATCTCCTCTCTACTGTGTGGTGACAATAGTCTGGCCGCACGAAAAATTGAAACCCTTTGCTCTGTCGTTTTCTATCCGGTCTTGCCAAGTCGTAGAGCGGCTCCCGAGCCAGGAAGTTGTTCAGATTGATCAAAATTGCTCTAGGACGATTTCCTGTTTGACCCTTTTTTCCCTCTGACTGTTTAAATGGAAATCTATGGGCTCTCTGTATCTCATTAGCCCAATTCCACATTGTTAGCTCCGGGAAAGCTTCAAGGAAAAGTTCCTGTACGAACTTGCAGACATCCGTCCCTTCCACTCCCTCTGGTATTCCTAGTATCCTAAGATTATTTTGCCGAAGCCGATTTTCTAAGTCAACTATCTTTAGTTGCATATCCTCCCGATGGGATGGGATCATATCCATATCAGCTCTTTGTACCACCATTTCATCCTCTAGAGCTGATATCCGCCCTTCTGCTGCATTTATTCTTTCGGAAAAATCACTGCAAGTTTTTGCGATTCTCCTAACCGAATTTTGCAGTTTACGGCAGGCGGTGTGCGTCTTCTGACTTTCCGAACGGGTCTCCGCTCTATGTTCCACCATTAACTGATAGATTGAAGTCAGTGATATCTCATCGGTATTATTGGGTGGCGCTGTAGCTCCCGAGGGAAGTTCCTCATCACCTTGTTTTTCAGGTGCAGGTTGCGGGGAGAGAGATATTTCCCACATTAAGCTCTTGCCTGCCCTAGCTCGAGGTATGTCAGTAGTTGGAGTCTTTTGTACCACAGATTTATTGCAGACCATAGTAGCATTTGGAGTTCTCTCCTCTGATGTGGAATCCATTATTGAGTCATTATGCTCACTTCCCAGGCTAGTTATAGACCCTTCTAAGGACTCCTCTTTCAATCCTTCATCCTGCTCCTCATCCGACATGTCTGATGGATCTGACAATGAAAGGAAAGGTTCACTTGAGTCGCTCTCGCCGCTGGGTATTGTCACCTTCACTAAGTTCAGTCCAGATTCTGAGGCGTGAATAATAAGAGAATCCAGAACCTGATCTTCAGTAGTCTCACCCAAGGTTTGTACTATTGGTCCTGTCATCTGACCCCCAATTCCTGCTTGATCACCAGATTGATCCTCCCCTACTGAATGTACAACGTTCATTTGATTTGCTAGTTCCGCTGTGAGTTTTTGTTGAATCGCCATATTTTGTGACGCTTTGGTTTTATCTTTCCTAGATGAGAACATTTGTGGAACTTTCTTATTTCTTCCCTCACTCAAATGTTCATCCTTATAGTTAGGGCAATTCAACTCTCCAACTGCTCCCTCCAAGGCTTTTTTTTTATACTGCCTCCTAACTGGGGATCCTGAAGTTGACTGCCCAGCGGAGTATCTGACATCCCTCTGCTTTTGCCGCCTGCGCTGTTTTTGGTGGCATCTTGAGGAATATATCAACTCCAATATTTAATTTATTGGTACGTGCCAATTTAGAATGGGGCCGTGGTGTGCCTAATCATACAATTGCTGTGACAATAGCTGTGTCGGTTTCAGTTCACAAGAGAAGGGAAGCATTCAGCGTGCTCCCCCTATATACTCAACCCTCCTGCTCCTCTCCTCGCAACCGCCCAGTTTCCCTCTGTTCACCGGTCTCTGCCGGTAGATGTTGTAATCCCCAATACAGCGATGGAGAAGCGAAGCAAAACCAACTACTCACCCCGTCGTCCTCTGCAGCTCCTCTCTGCTCGTGAGAAATCCAAATACAGAGATGTCGAACCAAGAAGAATCGTAACGGAAGGTGTTGGACTCTTACCGTTTGCTTGTTTCGTTCAAGGCGGCAGGTTGAAGGCATTGGACTGGGGCCGACGGAGCCGACGGAACGCCGCGGCAGACTCCATCTGTTGCATTGTGGTCTCATGGAGGCAATTGACGACGTGTCAGCTGGAGCGAGTTGCGGGAAAACAACTGAGGATGCCGTGGCGAGCTGTTTTGTTCTACAGTGCGGCGTAGCTGCGGCGCTGGGAGCAGCGTCAGCCGCGATGCGAGATTGAAATCAATGGAGGACGCACGGGATCCAAAACGGAGGACACGGCAGGCGGAGCGAGGTATTGGAGCTGCAGACCTGGCCTGTACTTTCAAGGGCGATAGATATCCTCCTGCAGGTATTGCAGGGATTCTGCACAAATACAGAACTATGCGCAGGAAATGGGACCTTGGTGTATAGGGACTGAGTCTTCCTACCACCTTAGCACCCACTAACCCAGGACCGACTAGCTACAGTGTTGCACTTGCTCTCCTACTCACTCACAGAGAAACAAATGATTAGACACCCCAGAACACAACACTCCTAGATCTCTCAGGATTCGCAGTAACAAGACACACCCTTTCGCTAACTCTCTTATATAAATATTTATTTTAACTAACATGCCCTAACATGCAGTATACGTGCCACAACAAGCAGGAAAATGCATAGTATAAATATTGGCAGCATAGAAGTCAGTCCATAAATCATGAAGGGAGATGTCATCATAAAACGAAAATGGAGAAAGGACTATAGTGCCTAACCTCCCTCCTCTTGGTAAGAAGAAGTATTATTATATAATAGAAGATCTCTCGGCTTTGTCAGCAGAACCCATACCTTAGCCTATAGATGGTACACCTACATCATAGGTGCTCTTCTCCCTGCAAAGGTCCCTCTCCAAGTGTGTGTCACCTATTCACGCAAACCCACTAAAAACCCTTGTATGCTGTGCAAACAACAGCTGCATCGGTATGTGTTGTCTAAGGGCTGAGGACTGGCCAGAACAAAATAACAAGGGGCATTGTTATTCGACCTTGCACATAATGTTCAGCCAAAATCCCAGGAACATGCAAAGAGTGAACACAGCAATGAGTTCTCATGTAAAAGCAGTCTGTGAAATTATTACAAAAAATAAAGACGTGTAGTAACGTGTGCAAAGCAGCAGGCAAGCTGCAACATGCTCATGCTAAGTTAGTGAAAAACGACAATGTCCCTATGGGCCAAGTGACACCCTCCCCTTGGCCAGGGCGTTAGCCTTAAAAAACATAATCATAGGTAAGCAGAGGCAAAGTGTCTTTGTCGAAGGCCAAATCGTGTAATTTAGAAGCCAAAAAAAATAATAATTTTGTACTGCCAGGGTATAATGTTCCAAAATGTTGCCAATTGGGCGCTCAAAAATTGCTAACCACTCATAGTTAGTCTTCAAAGTCAAAAATGTTGTGGGAAAAGTGGAATGCCATGAACTCCAGAATGTTGTCTGTTCCTTCTATCGTAAAAAGGAATGGCATCCAGTTTAGTAGGTCCAACGAACACACATGCTCCTCATATCCAGAAGCCGTTAGGAGCATCTCAGGGTAGCCTGCGTTAACTTCGATGAAACTGCGGTCTATGAGGTGTTGCGCAAGAGCACAGATACTCAAGTCCGACGATGGCCCGAGTAGAGGATCGCACTCCAAACGCCTACCCCTGGCACACACCCGATCATGGGCCTTCAACGGACCCATTAGCAGATCATAATCCAGGGCAGCGTGTGTGGTATTGGACAGGCAGACATCCATGGCCCATTGAAAAGGGCACCGGAGGCAGTGAAACACAGGTTGCACGCAGGAGAAGTAGGCATAACGGAAGGTGAGCCAGTAGTCGATGGCAAAAGACTCCACTGGCATAGAACCAAAGAGCTGCCAAATTCAATCACGGTACAGATGCAACTAGACCGGGTTTGGCAGCTCCACAGATTGAGCATCCATTGCGAAGCAATAATAGGAGAACCAGCACGCCGCAAACCAACAGGAGCACCAGGGGAAACCCTCCGAAGGCGCTGGAAAAAATAGAATGAATAAAGGCCGGAATTACTCCAAAAATAGTCTGAAAGGAAGAAACAAGGCTGGATCCCACAAGTTTAAAAAAGTGAGCAAGGCCCTCTGTATCAGATGCATTAAATATTTGGTGTATTAATTCTCCAAAATGGAGTGAAAGATTTGTGTTTAGCAGTGAGTGTATCTCGCTTGCGGTTCTTGCCACCTGCAATTCGAAGGTCTCTCGAGCCGATGTGAGAGCCACTCCTTGTTGAAACAATAGCGCTTTGAGTCTGCTTAGTTTATTGAAATCTGTTTTCAAAGCTGGAATGGAAGGCCGAAGCGAACTATCTACAATCCCATGTGGGGGTGGTAATAGGACATTGCTGCAACATGTAACTCGTTGAGAAACCGTTACTATATACGGGATGCCACCTCTCAAGCCGCAGCAATTGTGGTTATTTAAAATAAGATAACTACCTTTAGAAAGCAATGTTAATACGGGGAATAATAGCTGGGACAGGGGTACCTTTCAAAAAACAAGCCAGATTAGGGGCCGAAACGTTCCACGCTCCGTGAAGCTTAACTTGTTTACAGACTAGCGAATGTCCTACTGTGGATTCACAGTCCTCCCCTGTAAGGAAAACTTCCTTTTCTGCGCGTTGACATCTGTAAGCGAAAGGTAATGACCATAATTTGTGAATAAAATTATTGCAGAGGGGCTCATATTTCCCAACGGGATGATGTTTCATGCATGCTGTGAACTGAAAAAGCGAGATAGACAGTGAAATAACCCCATTAGTTAACCACACAGCTGAATCCGTCTCGGCTACCGAAAATGGTAACTGTTCTAATTGTTCAATATGTAACAATGTGTATATGGCATCTTTCATGGACATTAATTTCTGTTTATCAGTCAAATTAAACGGTAAAAACAGTGCAGAAGCATTCAAATAATCCCATGGTACTTTTCCACTTTTGAGTGTTTGCAACGTCCAAGCAAACTGCATTACAGAACGTAACTGATTTTGACCATGATACAAAACAGACACTTCATGCTGAACAATGTCAATGACAGAAGATACAATATTATCTAAAGTATATATACTGTAAGACAGTGTATTAATACTGTTATCCACCACTGCAAGGACTTTTTCTAAATTAGCCTGGTCAATTTGGCAGAGACACACCGCAGCTTCCATCTGCGACAGTTTCCAAAAATTCATTATATGCGGAATAATTAAAACGTTTTGTACGAGGGGACTTTGGACCTAAAAGAAAATCAGCCAAATCGATGTCACCTGACAAATGAGAGAGGTGTTGTTTCACAGACAACAGTGTGGAATGTTCCAACCATTGCTGACATAATTTACCCACTGAATATGTGGTGACTGTATGTGAATGTGGGAAGCGTGGATCAGGTCTACTTTGTGTAAAACCTTTGGTAGTATTCAAAAAGCGTAATTGACAGGCATTTGAAGTTGTCAGCCACACTAACCATCCTAAGGGGTCAATATTGGAAGAGTTAAGTGTGCCATTTTGAAATAAGACAGCTAAGTCTTCAATTGTGTAGTTAGTGTACGTTTGCCATGTATCATATGGAGCTAATGATGGAACAGAGGGAATATTTAGATTTTTGGCCATGGGTAGACCAAAGCAAGTAGTCTGTTGTACCGTGTCATTTAAAAATAAGATTTGAGACGGTATCAGACATGCACGATGCAAAGCTTCAGTGCCCTGCACTTGCCAATCTCTAGTGCCCCAGATGGATTTTAAATCAATTGTGTCCTTTCAATGCTCATAACCCATCACGGACAAATAATTCCTGAAGGATATGGAGTAAACCAGTTTAGTTTGTGTTAATATAAATTTAGTTTGGGGCGGCAACTTCAATTTATAAAAATAGGACTGTGGGTCAGATAGATTGTAACCAGAAAAATACATAAATTTACTTTCTTGGGTCTTCGAACTTCCCTGTAACGGTGTTGGGCAATGCTCCCATTATGTATAATTAAAAAAGGGTCTCTGTGTTTTCGTATTGTGTAAGAAATGATGGCCATAGTGTTGATAACAAAATAAATCTTCATAATTAGCCGAATTTAAATACAAATCTTCAGTGTCAAATGCAGCATAATATTTTAAATCAGAGAACAACGAATGAACGGCATGAACATCCCAGTCATCAGAATGGATGTCGGGCAAAACCACATCTCCCAAGGAAACGCGGAAGACGTTTGGAATGTTCAAAATTTCCGTCGGGGCATGGATATCATATGCAACTTTATCCCAGATGATGCCATCAACAACAGGGAACGCTGATATATTGACAAGGGTGTGATCTCTTTTCATTATGTGGGACGATGTGTGAGGGGCTAGAACTCCATCAACAAAGTTCATAGCAGAGCATTCGGGTAAATAATGGCCATTAATGAGTAGGAAAAACACAGTCACAAATCCGATCCACATAAAGAGGAATATCATCGTAAGCACCATCCAGATATATGTCCAGGGCGGGACCAAGTAAGTCTTTTTGAACCAGGAGATGAAAACACTGGTACGGGTAGGTGTCTCTTGCACAGAAGATGACGAGGAAGACGTGCCGGAGGAAAAGCTATTACGATCCATATAATAACCACTGAAACAATGGTGGATGGGCTGCATCAGATGTTTCAGGTATGGTACTCTCAGGAATGTCAATTATGACTTCAACTGGAGGAGAAGCATACTCAATATCCACAGATGTGGATGTAGAAGGAAAAACAGGTAATAAATCAATTGAAGTTTCCATCTCCCCTTGTAATTGCTGGGGAGTAGCCGAAGAAACAGAATCCATCGGATTCAGTGAAAGATCTCGACGTGGAATGCTTCGAGGCATACTATTCAGTATCGGCCATATGGTGTAGCTTGACATGTTCGATTGAAATGTTACATTTCTCCTTACGACCAGGTAAAGGAGGCAGGATCACAGTGCGGGTGCCTTTCAAACCAAGGACTCTGAACGGTGCACGGTAGGATGGACCAAATTCTTTTTTGTTCTCCACCTTTTCACAGACCAGATCTCCAACTTTAAGAAGCCAGCCAGAAACAGGAATCAGCACTGCTGGATCCGCGGACGGGGGTAACTGGGCTCTTGCTTGTGAATCACAAGCTTTTTGTAGATCCTGTAACATAGCACAAAGTTTATCTACGTCAAAGGTTGCGGCAGCCGCCACAACATCTAGACCATCAAGGTCTGGCACAAACATTTTAATGCCAAAGAGCATTTCGTATGGGGTCCACCCACCCAGAGATCTTCTAGGGAGATTATTTAGTGCACATTGGACTCCGTACAAATGAGTCAGCCAACCCCTGCCAGTACCTAAAACTCTAGCTGTCAAAGATTGCTTTAAGTCACGGTTCATCTGCTACACAACTGAATTGCCCTTGGGACGGTATGGAGAGGAATATTGCACCTGCACCCCCAGAGACTTCATCGCATCCCGGTAAGCCCTAGAGGCAAACGCAGGACCTTGGCCTGAATGGAAGGTGCCTAAAGCAAATGTCCCGACAAAAACACGCAAATCCTTAATGACAGTTCAAGCGTCAGCACTACGTTGTGGCCAAACCCAAAGGAATCTAGTGCACCAATCCACTGCAACCAAGATGTGTTTAAATGCAGTGCCAGAAGTCAAAGGACCGCAGTGATCAAGATAAGTACAGCCAAATGGCTGATTAGAGATATAAAGCTGAGTGTGTGGTGGGCGTGCAACAGTAGAAGGTTTAATTTGTTGACAAATGTCACAAGAAAGAATATATTTACGTGCCTGTTGGTATAAACCATGCCACCAAAAACGTTGCTGCAAAAGAGAAACCGTTGCATTTACGCCGGCATGGGCAGAAGCCACACCTTCATGAGCTGCAATGATCAAAGAAATTCTGCGGTCCTTGTTGGGAATCAGCCGATCCCCAATGGACGGAATAGATGCAAATTGAATTTGATCTGACGACAAGCGGTATGTGTAACGTGAAGGAAAACCTTGGGGAAATTCTGTTCCCTCCTTTTTCGCAGCAATAGCCGCAAAGATATCATCATCAATTTTAGTCATGGACCTTGTGACTGCTGCTAGAGAACAAGTGGCTACTGCAGATTTGGCTGCCTCATCAGCCAGTGAATTACCAACAGCGTGTGCTCCCACATGTTGAAGGCCCAAAGTATGGATAACATGTGTGAGTGGCAAACGCTCCTTAAGAGCGGCCACCCGGACCCAAAGCGTTTTATTCTTAATTGTGCTACCTTTAGAATCACGGAAATCGTTTTGTTTCCAAAAGAATAAGTTGTCATTGAAGGATTGTACGCAGAAAAAAAGAATTGCACACTATAAGTGTAGGAACATCTGGATCAGCAAATTCAAGAGCCATAACCAAAGCACATAGCTCCGCCAATTGAGCCGTGCAGTCACCTAGAGACTGTGTGTGTACCAAGGAGGATTTAAAATCCCCATCTACAATTTTTCCTGCCACAATTGCGCACACCGTCGAATAAGCATGTTTAGAACCAACGGCTGGCTGCACAGATCAATCAGTGTAAACAATGCATTTGTACTGATCAAGAGGAAGCAACGACAGAGGAGGGGGGTGAACATGTTCAGATTGTAAGAACTTCTGTGTCTGCAAAGACGGGTCAAAGATAAAATTGACATCAGCCGACATCAAAGAACTAGCCCCTTGAATCCAACATGGATGCAAGGCTGTAGAGTTCAGAACACTAGGCTTTGTAACTGCTTCCAAAGCAGGTACAGGCGAGATCATGAAAATGCATTTACCCTGAGCCAGAGAGCGTTCTTTCAGAATCGCCATCTGGACAGCCGTCAAAAGTTTTTCTGTAGAAGAGAAACACATCTCAGCTGAAGTTTACAAATGTGATTTATAGGCAATGGGGACCGTGTCCCCCTCATTGAACGTCAAGTAAGTGAAACCTAACGCACCTGGTACAATCCGTATGACCAACTTTGTGGAATTGTCATGTGTTAACAAGAAGTTGGTCATAAGCAGATCAGACTGCAAAGACCGAAGAATTTCAGTATGTTCCGGAAGCCAACAGGAAGCCGAGAAAGAAGGTTGTATCAAAGAATAAAGTGGTTTGATACACTGGGCATAATCAGGAATGTATGTCCTCCCAAAATTCAAAGAACCCAGCAAGGATTGTAATTTTTTAAGAGTAGAGGGAGGTTGCAATTGAGCACATTTCTCCAGAAAGTGGGGGGACAACCACCAACCTTCATTGGTGAGTTCGTAACCCAGAAAAAGAACTGCCAAACAGGCAATATGCGACTTGGCAAGGTTAAATTTGTTCCCCAAGTCTGCAAAAGACATTATAATGCGGTCCACACGCACAAGATACAGTATCAATTTATCATCCATCAAATAAATGTCATCGACGTAAGAGAAAGCATCAGGGTCAATGTCATGTAAAACAGACACTATGCGTGCCGCAAAAGCGCTGGCACTATCCTTATATCCCATAGGCAAACGTGTATACCTTTTGTGATTGCAGAGGGCCCTGAATGCTGTTAGGTCACTGCTCTCAGGAGCCAAATTGTGACTGTAAAAACCATTGGAGATATCAAGTGTCATTTTATATTTTTTACGAACAATGGTATCAACTAACACAGAGCTGTGGGTGTTCTGTACCGCAAAGGTACGAACATGACTGTTCAAATGATGGTAATCCAAAACTATACGATATGAACCGTCCAGTTTCAATATCGGAAAAAGAGGATTATTCATTGACGAAACACAGGGTTCAATTACACCCTGATATTCCAATTGGGTCAAGATTTCACTTATGGACGCTTTCGCGTCTCGCTTGATTGGATATTGTGGTTGGGGTTGTGGCATGGATCGCAAAGGAATTTCGTGTGCCAGCGAATCCTTATCCCAACCCACCTGATTACGATACACAGCTGGGGCAAGTACCAGTGCCCACTCCGATGCGTATGCTTGTTTAGCCTCCTCCGAGACATAATGCGAAAAACTCTGGAGAAGAACATCCTCCCCTTTAGAAGAAGCTAGAACAAATGGGGGAGGCCAATCAACCTCTGCCAACAAAATATCATAAGAAGAAGTAAAGTTGTACCAAAAGACAGCCTTGATTGTGCGTTTAATATCACCTTCAATTTGAAGGCCTATCTCATAAACCCTATTGGGGGTGCAACTCGTGTATCGTCTGTTTCCACTGTAATGAACGTGTCAGTTGCTTTCGCCTACAGACACTGGTGGAGTGCCTCCCGCACTATGGTAACTTCTGCCACGCTGTCGAGGAGTGTTACCGCCCATCTCCAATCGAGTAGCAGGGTTCTCACCGTCTGAGGCACACTTTGCAGTCAACAGTACAATAGTGAGTGGTCCCAGTAAAATTACATTCAACAATACAAATAAAGTAAGCAAAAATAAACAAACTTAGGGAGGACGTTTGTATAGTTGGACAGTGTTATTTAATCACACTGAACATCAAAATAATTGCAGAGACTTTTTATGCAATATTAATAAGGGTGCCCAGAAAGGTGTGGAGAAAGAGTTTTGGAAAAGTCGGTGATTTGAGTGAGGGTAACGGGGTGTGTGAAGCACGAATACTGTGCAGATCACTTGTCATAATATACATTGAATAATGGCGCATCATTTTGCTATCAACTTCACAATTCAGTTGTCCATATATTATGTAGCCATGTATACAGGAAGATACATAAATCACAGTGACATAATTACTGTCGATTATACTGGCAAGCTACAAAGTGTCGACCCCAAATAAAAGGTGTAGGTTCTTGTAATTCTTACAGGAGGGGGTCTTCCTCAGGACGGTGGTGAGGGGGGAGGAGGGCACCATAAATAACCCCACAGCAGGGGCTGGTGGAGAAGTGTAGGCCTCGAGGGCTCCAGACAAAATGAAAACTGAAAACAGCACCTTACTTAGAAGCGAAACACTGTGATTGTGTCCCCTTCAAAATGTTCTCTCAAGCGAGAGCCAGAATCCTTCATTCATATATTTACGCATCAATCTGTCAATTCCGTGATTTAATAAGGATGTCTGTTCCTACAGAAACGCTGCCTCCGGGATGTCGTAAGACCGGCGGTGCAGAATCGCTACTCGCGGGAAACGCTCCGTGTAGTCGAAGGGACCCTTCGACTACACGGAGCGTTTCCCACGAGTAGCGAGGCAGCGTTTCTGTAGGAACAGACATCCTTATTAAATCACGGAATTGACAGATTGATGCGTAAATATATGAATTAAGGATTCTGGCTCTCGCTTGAGAGAACATTTTGAAGGGGACACAATTGCAGTGTTTCGCTTCTAAGTAAGGTGCTGTTTTCAGTTTTCATTTTGTCTGGAGCCCACAAGGCCTACACTTCTCCACCAGCCCCCGCTGTGGGGTTATTTATGGTGCCCTCCTCCCCCCTCACCACCGTCCTGAGGAAGACCCCCTCCTGTAAGGATTACAAGAACCTACACCTTTTATTTGGGGTTGAAACGTCGACACTTTGTAGCTTGCCAGTATAATCGACAGTAATTATGTCACTGTGATTTATGTATCTTCCTGTATACATGGCTACATAATATATGGACAACTGAATTGTGAAGTTGATGGCAAAATGATGCGCCATTATTCAATGTATATTATGACAAGTGATCTGCACAGTATTCCTGCTTCACACCCCCCCCGTTACCCTCACTCAAATCACCGACTTTTCCTAAAACTCTTTCTCCCCACCTTTTCTGGGCACCCTTATTAATTATGCACAAAAAGTCTCTGCAATTATTTTGATGTTCAGTGTGATTAAATAACACTGTCCAACTATACAAACGTCCTCCCTAAGTTTGTTTATTTTTGCTTACTTTATTTGTATTGTTGAATCTAATTTTACTGGGACCACTCACTATTGTACTGTCTTACACCCAGGTCCCAGTGACTATTTTGGGTCTACCCTTTTTGTAACACTTTGCAGTCAAAGCGGCAACTTTTTTCCTTTTTAAATGGGGCACGATATTGAGGTGGTCCCTTCGGTTTGGCCTTTACGTCAAACTGGCGCTGCGGGTCACGTCTTGGTTGCATAGACTCGCCTTCCCTGCGATCAAAACGTCCTCCCCCGCCGAACTGTTGATCCAATGATTCCTGATAGGAACGAGGTGAACGAGGATCACGAACCTGAAACCTCTTGGGTGTTTTAATTTTAGAGCGGTCACGCAAATCATATCTACGATCAGAAGCATCCGATGTTGGTCAACCAGCACAAGAACTAGGCTTCTGCTGTTGCTGCCGCTGATTTTTATTCCACATCTTTTTAGGAAAGACTGGACGACCCTTCTTGTCCGGAGGGGGTTTACTTTGCACCTGAGTATAAGGATTTACTCCCAAACCATTGCGACCCAATGATGTATATACATCCGCAATAAAGATCGGTAACTGCCGCTGCCAATCAACGTCCGCCACCGCCGAAAGGCGTTGACGCACTTGCAAGCTAACTGCTTCACCTTTGACAACGGCCAGAATCATATCGGAGACAATAGGGAACATGCCTACTAATCTCATCCCCAATTCCAGGGATGGACCAGCCCCGTGTTCATCGTGAACCTTCTTGAGAACGCTCGGTAGAACGCTCATGGAGGGGGTGCTAAAGCACAGTGTATACACCACAGCAAACACCGTCCCCCAGGTGGCTCAATTAGCTAAAGTGGGAACAATCCACTCGGTAAACTCATCGTAAGGATCCTGTGCTTCTCAACAGGAGTAGTATGTGGAAAAACAGCCTCGAGTTGCTCAAATTTTTCTGCCAACCAATATGGCAGATCATCTCTATTCTGAGGACATCTGCCCATCACCAAATTAATCATAATGGGACTAATGACAAGACCACCACCATGTCCAGGTGGTTGAGGAGCGGCTTCGGCCGGAGCCACTTGAATATTATGTGACATAAACTGTATGACAGCTCTATGTATATGAATCAATGATGTATGTAATTGACGTAGCTCTGCGAGTGTAACTTTACGATGATGTGGTGTAAAACCAGCCAAAACGGGCCACGTGGCCCCATCGACTGATAAGGGGCCTAAACCGACCACAGAAAGAGGGTGAGGAAGGGCGCCATTAAACCATATGGTATGCTCCCAGGCTGTCAACGGATCTTCAAGTAATCGATAAGGCCGAAAATTCCGCAGAACCGCGGTTGCAGTATAGTCATGAAACAAGTTATCATTCCCATCCAGAGCTGGAAATGTAACCCAAGAATAGAAAACTTCAAAGCAGTAAACTGCATCCGCCTCGACTGCAAAGATAATGTCAGCCCCCGCATTAGGGACTCCATGTTGAGTCAAATGGGCTGTGATCGCAGCGTGGTTAGAGCCACAATAGCGACTGCCATAACAACAATAAACAGATAAAGCAGTAGAACGGTAGCGCAAACCCGGGTCAGAAAGCGAAACAAAACCTTTTAAATCTCAAGCTTGAAAAACCTATAAAACACAAATATAGGAGGCTAAGCCCTCACACGACGGATATCTCCGGAAACCGGTGTGAGGGGATTGTGAATAAGCACAAGCACTACTCAGAGGTCTCATCAATAAGGACCAGACCAAACATTGGTGGGGCCATGCTGCAGGGATTCTGCACAAATACAGAACTCTGCGCAGGAAATGGGACCTTGGTGTATAGACACTGAGGGCCTGATTCTGATGCGGTTAGGAAGGCCTCCTAACGGCATTTGCTCCTTCCAAATCGGATCGGGAACGTGTCTTCCCGACCGAGGGCCCAATTCTGATGGGGTTAGGAACAAATGTTCCCATTGAAGTCAATGGGAGTTCAACCAAATCGTATCTGGAAGCATCCGGATGCATCCTACTCTGCCGGTCGGACTTTCCTGATCCGAGTGGGTCGGACACCATTTCCCAACCGATTCGGTCGGGAAGCTTTTCCAACCCGCATCAGAATCGGCCCCTGAGTCTTCCTACCACCTTAGTACCCACGAACCCAGGACCGACTAGCTATAGTGTCGCACTTGCTCTCCTACCCACTCACAGAGAAACAAACACTCCTAGATCTCTCAGGCATTGCGGTAACAAGACACACCCTTTCGCTCACTCTCTTGTACTTGTCCACAATAGGATCTGACGGAGACACGAAACTGTTTAAAATATTTCTTTGAACTAACGTGCCCTAACATGCAGTATACGTGCCTCAACAAGCAGGAAAATGCATTCTACAAATATTGTCAGCATAGCAGTCAGTCCATAAATCATGAAGGGAGATGCCATAAAAAGACAATGGAGAAAGGATTATAGTGCCTAACCTCCCTCCTCTTGGTAAGAAGAAGTATTATTATATAATAGAAGATCTCTCGGCTTTGTCAGCAGACCCCATACCTTAGCCTATAGATGGTAGATCTACATCATAGGTGCTCTTCTCCCTGGAAAGGTACCTCTCCAAGTGTGTGTCACCTATTCGTGCACCCCACTAAAAACCCAAGTACGCTGTCCAAACAATAGCTGCATTGGTATGTTTTGTCTAAGGGCTAGGGACTGGCCAGAACAAAATAACAAGGGGCATTGTTGTTCGACCTTGCACATAATGTTCAGTCAGAATCCCAGGAACATGCAGAGAGTGAACACAGCGATGAGTTCTCATGTGAAAGCAGTCTGTGAAATTATTGCAAAAAATAAAGACGTGTAGTAACGTGTGCAAAGTAGCAGGCATGCTGCAATGTGCTCATGCTAAGTTAGTGAAAAATGACAATCTCCCTATGGGCCACGTGACACAGACAGGTGCAGAGAGTGACATCACCCTCCTGCAAGGAGGATATTTGGGAGGGTCCATGGGATCCCATTTTACCTCCTTCTGACTGGCCCCCTCGGGGTGTATAGAATGTTCACAACTTCTTTGTGGCGCACAGTCAGCGCATCTTCTGATGGTCTAGGTGCCCGCACTCACAAGAAGAAGCTGGCACAGAGGCAAAGTGTCTTCCTCATGGGGTCATGACAGTCGTTAATTTGTAAAAACAAATACAGTGCTCTCGTCAGGAGGCAGCTTGCACCTGCCAATTTCTCCTGTTAGTGCCATCTAAAACAGAACCCCTGTGCCTACCAAAAATGGATGTGTCTGCGCTCCAATACCCTTGGGTCGAGTTCGCGCTATAAGTGCAGGTGATCATGATTCAGTGCTGGTGCTGAGCACGGGAAACCAATGGCTCAAATTAAGCACTGTCACGGCCCCATGGAAATGAGGGAATATACTTTTAGCTTTGTGCTGGTGTTACATGTGCGCTGATGCTCTCTGTATTACAGAAGGGACCGCAAATGATTCTGTGATCACTTTTTTAATACCAAAGTGCCCTGGTAGTGCAGAAGCGGGCACACAACCTGTTGCGCCCCCCCCAGAGCATTTTTGGGAATATAGCCCCTGGTTATTTGTTTTGGGTATTAGTCACTGTTAAAAACACAAAGCCTTGATCCCAATAAGGTCAAAGTCATATATTGTTGCTCCAGAGTCATTAGTTCAGTGCTCAAAGGGCTGTGATGTCATTTTTGCTACCCTTTAAGTTCTAGCCGCTATCTCCTGTGTAATATAATGCACAGTGAGAGATCCAATTTAATACATCATCATTCCCTTTAATAAACTAGATCTCTAGACCCCGGCCAGTAATGATAGAGTAAATCAACTAGTATAAAGGTTGGAGGCTACAGAATTGCCGGTCAAATAGAATGTTTATGGGTGTTAGGCTTCGAATACCATGATGCACAAAATAAAAACTTTGCTGGTTTGTTTGGACAGTAACATTCCTTATACTGGATCAGTTCTGTGTTAACATGTTCAGTTGGCAACTACAGAAGGAGAAAAGGCTCAGCTCAACAGGCTCTGCTACATAAACGCTTCAAAAGATGTTTCCTACACAAAAGATGTTTTCAGAACCCACTCAATCTAGTTTATTTCAGCAACCCACAGCCAATATTTCACTCAAACAAAGTGTTTGATTCATTATTTTTTTGAAAAAGGAATGTTTATTTCACACGTAAAAATACAGAAATGGACTACCTGGCAGAAATGATACATTAGCGGCTGAAATTCCACGTCTGTCTCTTTACATTGTTCACTCTGAATAACACACTTAAGGAAAACAACTGAAAGAAAATGTCGTTTAGTGTCTCAAAATAGGAAGAACTGTATCAGAGCAAGTTTTGTTTCTGTTTCGAGAAAATAGGCTACAGGAATTAACAGGATTACATTAGTTTATTAGTTTGGGAAATTATTTTAATTCCCTTCTTCTCCTGGGGCCAATTTAGCGTCTCATAATTTGCAGATGAAAAACCCCAAATAGAAAACGTAATTACCACATGGTCTGTTTTTGCAAAAAGAAAAAATACAACAGTTTCCATGGGGTGAAGGGTCAGGTCAGAGTTGTGAATGCAAACAAACTCACAAGTTTGTGTGTGCTTACAAAATGACAAGGCAAACCAAGCCTTAATATGTCCATTCACCATCCATTTACACCCGTCAGGACTCATTCTGAAAATTCCTGAATTGTCAAGAGGAGTCATTTTCAGGGGTAATCCTAAATTTACAGCCTACAATAGCTTTGTGAATGAGCCCCATCGTTTCTTTACTTCACCCCGCTGATAAATCTAAATGTTACTTGCTGTAAGCCAGTGCATAATTTGAGCTGGTGGTTTCCGGTGCTTGGCACAGGCCCTTAATTGTCAACACTGGCGATTATGACAGTCTGCCACCTTGGTGCGCTGTTTGCCTGATATAGAGATGAGCACAACAACAGTTGGTTTTTAATTCAATATACCTTAAAATGGCTATTACCTGCCATCCGAGCCATTCCAACAGCTTTGGGGCCCTGGAATAGTCTGAATTGTCACACTTGTAGGGTTTCATGGTTAGTAGTTGTGTTGGTTCTGTCATAGATGATGCTGACAGGAGCAATGGTCTGGTGCAAGCTGCAGGCATTGGCTCGTAGTTGGAAACGACTCTACAGTGACTAATACAGTCTAATTTGGAATTCTTGAGAGGACTAACCACATGCACGCAATCTTCTTTGGCAATTTGTTGGAGCACCCATTTAAATTGATGAATCTGACAAATGAGTCCTTCAGAACTGATGACTGTCTAAGGTTTAAAGGTATGATAAAACAGAGAATTGTGAACATTAACCAAAGAAAATCTGAGAACAGCAAAGTAGGAATAAAATCATTTTTTTCTACGTGACAGCTTAGCTCTAGACAGAAAGTCTACAGGAACAGTAACAGAAAAGACATCTGTGAAACCAGATGAATAATACGGGATAAATATATCAAAGCACACATCCACGAAATCGGAATATTTGCAGCTACTGAAAGAGACATCCTATGTACCTATCTACAGATCAAACCAGTTTGAAGAACAGATTCAACGTAGTTGTTTATTAGGAAGTTACAGCTGAAGTATTTTTCCACACATTATCAGCAACAGGAGAGTCACAAACCACGTGGTTCAAAGAATTCCATCCAAAATCACTCCTACAACCAGTCATTGAACAACTGGATCCAACACAAGTATCTTACAGTTCACTCTACAAATACAGCAGTGCATATTTGTATTGATGAGCAATCTTTTCAATAATCTCTGAGCCAGCCCCAGTACTACTTATAACCACAAAACCTTCAAGATCTAAGGGCCTGATTTATATATCGGCAGACAATTTACTCTGTCACAACAGCGACGGATATCCCGTCCGCCGAAATATAAATCCCATAGGATATAATGGGATTTATATTTCGGCAGACGGGATATTGGTCATCGTTGTGATGGAGTAACCCATCCACTAAGATCTAAATCAGGCCCTAAGTCTTGCTGTACTTCCAAGTGCCAGGTTAGAGCAGTCGAAAAAATTCCATTCATAAATATTTCCACTTTAATAATTAATAAAGTACATAACAGATCAGTCTGTCTGCTGCTACCATTAACGAAATGGATCATCAACCAATCAGATGTAGCGGGAGATATAAAATTAGGTTATTCCTACTTTAAATGTGAAGGAAGTGTTCCTATTCTTGCACACTTAAAGCACTGAAAGATCAGCACATTCTGAATGCGCTCAGTAGACCATCACTTTCCAATTACACAATACTGTAGTGAGTCAATCTTCTGAAGTAAGCAAGAGGCAGGGTACATATTGATTTTCGAAGCTTATGCAATTATTTTGACAATTGCTACCTGCACTTAGTTAATGGTCAGCTACCTTGCGGCAATACACCCGCCTGTAATGAGTGGGTCAAGGGGCATACTAGTATTGGGGGCGTGGCCAAGATGGCGGCGAGAGCGGTCGCACTGTGCTGAGCTCCGCTCCGTGCCCGCCGCATAAATCCTGTTCACATCGTGCCTTTTGGTAGCAGCCCCTTCATTTAGGCACCGGAGTTTCCTAGAGCCACCTCCTGGGCATTTCGAAGTTGCCGAGTTCTGGGGATGCGCGAGAGCTGTGCACCGCCTGAGTGGACGCGGAGCCCAAGGGACCTGGGGCTCGGAGCAGAGACGTGCTGCCTCGCTACCGGCGGACACCTGCGCACCCCGCGGGGGTGTTTCTCTCCGCACTAGTGACCAGAGGCGGTGTCGGCCCCCAGCCCAGCCTAAGACCCGTCGGGGTCCCGAGGATCATCGACGCGGGGGCCCCAAATTGATCGGCGCCGACTGGGCCGTGGAGTCGCGGCCTCGCTGGTGCGCCGGGCCATGCGGCCTACGTTGCTCCTGTCGGCCACACATCAGGGGCCCGCTGTGGAAAGCACGGGTGACAAGTCATTGGGATCCTTCATAGGGGTGACGGGGACGAGCAAGGGATGCGATTCCAGCCCCCCCCGGACCCCCCCTTACAGCACAGCGTTGCCGGCGGAGCCCTCAGGGAAACGCGAGACCTGCACCTTACATGGCCGATTTTGGGACTGTGGCACCACTAGAGCGGCACTCAGGTGAGGAGCGGGGGCACGCGTGAACCCTGATACAGCCCCCTCGTACCCCCCTCCCCCTGCTACACACAGACTGCCTGTGGCCCCCAGTGAGCTGGTCCCCGCACAGGTGCTTGGGATCCCGCTACAGACGGACACAGCCTACACCGGAACACCACATTCGGGCAGACACGTTGGGCCACGTGCACTGCGGCCTTGCTGGACGGCACCAAGACGGGAGTGCCGGTCAGGTGCGCTGGACAGGTGACGCACTAAACACGAGGATATCGAGGTTCCACGCTGCTGTGGGAACAGGAGCGATGAGTGCGCCCGGGCGCGTCCCTTTGATCTATTCCCCCCACCTCCACATTGGGCCAGCCTGCGCTGGCTTGGGCCGCTGGGGTGGGTCGGCCGCGAATGTGTGCAATCTTTGACTCTCCCTGTCACCTGAGACTGCTCCCTTGCGCATTTCTGCCCATACACCGATTCGGGCCACCCTGAGATTTTGGGCACACCATTGGCGCTGACCCAGCGAGGTGCTCCGCCCCTGTAACCTACCCCCTTCCCCTGGAGCTGCCTGGAGTGTGCCAACACTTCGTGGGTGTATATACTACGTAGTGCTTGATACCTGCGGACGCACTGCTGTGGCTACTGCGCCATCAACACAGTCTCTCGCCCCGTTGCCTTTCATCACTCTCGGCCCTCCTCCCTGGACCCCTGCTACCTGCTCCCGCTGCGATGGGCAAACCCAGAACGGAGAAGCCCCATGCGCAGCCCCCGGGCCTGGAGTCTGCGCCACCAGGCGCGAAGACCTCAACTACTTCTGAGTCATCCTCCTCAGTGGATCGAGACGACAATTCGCATAGATTTGACGAGCTGCTGGTGGCGATCCAGGACATTAAAACCACTCTGGAAATAAATATTGACTCCCTGAGTATTGATATGGGCTATCTATGGGAAGACCACAAGAAGCTGAGGGGCAGGGTAGAGGAGTCAGAATCCACCTTGGCGTCACTGCGCCCCACGGTATCCGCGACGGCCACCCAACTGCAATCCCTCCAGCAGGAGGTAGATTATTTGAGAGCACGAGTGGAGGATCAGGAAGGGCGCTCGCGCCGAAATAACATGCGCATCGTGGGCCTTCCTGAACGTGCAGAGGGCCCCAAAATGGAACTCTACTTGGAGGAATGGTTCTCAAAAGACATCATGCAGGGGAAGCTCTTGAAGTTTTTCTCCATAGAACGTGCGCACAGGGTGCCGGGAGGCCCTCCGCGCATGGGCGCCTCCCCTAGGCCGGTGGTGGCGAGACTGTTCAACTACCGCGACCGGGATCATATCCTACAGGTCACCCGTACCCGGGGTCCGTGGCAAGTGGACAACTCTACGGTCCATATCTACCCAGACTACACCCTGACGGTGCAGCGCCAGCGGTCCTCCTACATGGACGTTAAGAATGTCTGAGGGATCATGACATTCAATATTCCTTGCAATACCCAGCGCACCTCCGCATTCACCATAAGGAGAGCACAGTGTTCTGCAATACTCCTGAGGAAGCGTGGTCATGGATCGAGCAACAGAGCCTAGCACATGATCCCTCCACCTCATCGCTGGATCCTCAACGAGCCTGGAAACTGGTGGAACCCCACCGGGGACGGGGCAACGGTAGACCTCGCCGTCCAACGCAGGCCCAGTTGGCTCAGGAGCGAGCACAAGCCATCAAGACAGCGGAACATATTAGTAGCCCCACATCTTCCCAAAGACTGGACTCGGAAGCGGCAATGGTCCAAACACTACCTCTTACACCTTTGCAGTTCGAGGCACTATCAGGGGGAGGACCGGCCTTCACTCCAAAGACTGCAGATGCACTGGGCTAAGACACCTGGGCACACGCAACGGCCTCGGGAGCCCGGACGGTATGCTGTGGGCACATGGCCATGCTACCAGGCTGAGTTGTGTGAGGCGGCGAGACATCTAGCCATGCTGCGCACCCACCCACCAAGTGCTAAGTAGCTGATACAGCATTGATATTGTTTATTATTGTTTTCTGTTTCTTTTTTCTGCCTTTCTGAATTGCATTTTAGTGCGAATGGCCTATTGCCCGTTAGCAAACCGGCCTGGGGTGGTATGTTGGGGAATCTATTTTTTACTGTCGATCACTTTGTGTGTCTCATTTTCGTGGCAAACTAGGTCAGGCTGTATGCCTTTGGTGCTGGGTGCATGGGTGATGGCTGGTGGCGGGGTGGGATGGGGCGGGGGACACCGGAGACGTATGCCGCCGGCCGATTGCCGAGCGGCCCCCCTGTGTTTGATCAAATGGCAGTGGGACAATACATGTTGTTGACTTGGAATGTGAGAGGCTTGGCGGGGTGTGCCAAGCGACACAAAGTGCATCAGTATTTACGTTCCCATGGCATTACATTCGCTTTGTTACAAGAAACACACCTCACGTCACAAACACTTGCTTCCCTCCGCAAACGTTGGAGGGGCACGATTCTGGGCACCACATACTCTGGTTATGCCAGGGGCGTGCTCATCTGGGTGGCACCAGGGACTCCGTTAAAGGTCACGCATTCCAGGGTGGACCCACAGGGGCGTTTCGTTACTTTAGAAGGCCTGCTAAACCGCTCTCCACTGGCGTTGGTCTCTCTGTATGCCCCAAACTCCGGCCAGCCCTCATTTCTGCAAACACTCACACCATCCTTACTGATAGATCTCTCGGCCCCCATGTACTGGGGTAGGGATTTTAATGGGGTGCCAGACCTTGATTTAGATCGCTCACGCCCTCCCCTCCCAGGGGCTCAATCCATTAAGCTGGCGCAACACATGACGGAATGGGTTTCCAACATGCAGGTACACGATGCATGGCACGGCAAGCACCCCCTCACACGTATATACTTGCATTACTTGGCGCTACACAACCTATATACCCGAATCGATGCCATATACTGCTCCGATAATGCCCTCCACAGCATATTGCAGGTAGACTACTTACTCCGAACGCTGTCTGACCATAGCCCGCTGCAGTTGATTCTCTCCTGGGGCGCGAACCGCCCTGCGATCTCAACCTAGCGCCTGCCAAGCGCCGCACTGGCTGACTCATCATACCGCGCCATCCTCTCATGCTCTATTGACTCGTACTTTGCAACGAACACTGGCACCGCATCGTCAGTGGGAGTAGAGTGGGATGCCTTTAAGGCAGTTCTTCGTGGGCAAGCCATCAAAACTACGTATGGCGCCTGGAAATCGTTGTCGGATGCACTGCGGACCCACGAAGCGAAAATACACAGGTGCGAGCAGCTCATTCCTAGCGATCCCTGGGTGGGCCCCTCTTTGGCTCGGGCTCGCCTTGCATACAAAGGTGCAATGGACGACCTCTGTGCCCTGGACTACAAGACATACTTGGCCCGCAGGCACAAAGAGGGAGATAAAGCGGGCACGCTGCTGGCATGGTTACTGAAGTCTGACACCTCCCAACCCCCCATAACGGCTATCCACAACCTTGCCGGGACTCTTGTAAACACACAGGAGGACATTAATCAGTCCTTTTGTGAATATTACATGGCGCTATATGCGTCCCCCATCGCCACGGATCTCACCTCCATACAGGGCTTCTTGGCCGAAGTGCAACTCCCGCAGATTATACCTGCACACTATGATTCCCTAGAAGAATCCATAACAACGGTCGAGATTGTGGAACCATCGGGCAGCTGGCAACTGGTAAGACGCCGGGTACAGATGGCTGGCCGTCGGAATTTTATTCCACTTACTCTGAGCAGTTGATGCCCCGGTTAGCCAGCATGTATGCTGACGCCTTCGAGAAAGGGGAACTCCCGCTCACCATGAGGGAAGTGACACTGGTGGTCCTTCCGAAACCGAGCCGAGACCCACTTCAAATGGCTGCCTACTGCCCCTTGTCAATGTTAAACGTCGACTATAAGATCCTCGGGAAAATTCTGGCGAATCGACTGGTCGCGGCTGTCCCCCTTCTGGCACATGAGGACCAAAACGGTTTTATACCGGGGAGGACCACTGGCTTGAATCTGTGACTGCTGTTCGCATTGCTGGACTGGGCGAAGGGAGAAGCGGAGATGTCCTGGATAGCCTCGCTCGACATCGAGAAGGCATTCGACACATTGACCTGGGACTATCTATTAGCAGTGCTGGCAGGGTATGGTATCGGTCCTAACTTCCTGCGGTGGGTAAGGCTACTGTACTATAAACCACAAGCCAGAGTGAAGACGGGCCGCACCTTCTCCTCGCTCTTCATGATTGCGCGGGGTACACGCCAGGGCCGCCCCTTATCGCCGATACTTATCGCCTTGGCGATGGAACCGTTGACGTGCAAATTACGCCAGCGGGTGGTGGAGTGGGGCCTGCATGCCGTGGACCGATGGCATATAGTGGCGCTGTACGCAGATGATGCCTTGATTTACCTACGCGCCCGCATCACGATATTGCAGCTAATAGTGGACCTATTAAATGAACACGCGCGGGTCTCCGGTTTACAGGTCAACTGGTCTAAATCTGTAGTGTTTCCAATTACTCCCATGTCGCCAGCTCAGAGAGAGGCTGCACCGATCACGCCACTGGCATGGGCGTTCGATACCTTTAAATACTTGGGGGTTCAGGTTTATCACACTGGGGCGGACATTATAGACGGTAACCTGGGGCGAGCTATTGCCAGAGCCCAGTCGACCCTACCGTTCTGGCTGACCCTACCTTTGTCTCCTATGGGGAGGGTGGCTATCTCCAAGATGTTGGTTCTCCCGCGCCTTCTATATTTCTTCTATACACTCCCTTATCGATTACCGCAGATGCTCTTTAAGGACCTAGAATCCCTTTTGACCTCCCTAATATGGGGGAAGTCCAGGGCTAGGGTGGCCCTCCATAAGCTGTATCTGCCACTCTCGGAAGGTGCCTTGGGGCCCCGAATTATGAGCGCTACTATGCCGCAGCACAACTACAATGGCCGATGCGATGGTTAGCTAACAGCAACCTCGTTGAACTACACACGGCGGCCATGACTGGGGTAGGCCGGTGTAACTGTAGTGGCTGTCGGGCACTGTTACATTAACTCCGAGGCAACACAGCAACTTGCTAATGGTATCAGACAGAAGGTGCTGGCTTAGATATGTATTATCCGCAGGCCGGTCCACACCATATGCCCCTGGCCTCCCGCTAGAGGTACTTCCGGGATCGTTTGCCTGTCACGGACGCGTGGAGCTTGGCCCTTGGAGGGAGAGGGGCCTAGATGCATGGGGAGACATGTTCGCAGACACACAGTTGCAGACATTTGAGCAACTAGTGGATGCATATGAATTGCCACAAGGCTCATTTTTGCTACACACGCTGCTTACACGCCAGGCCCTGCGAACGTGGGGCAACGACCGCACAGAGCCCCCCACTTCACATCTCTTGCAAACGTTGCTTACACACAGGAGGGGCAGACATGCTGTAACGGCCTTGCACACATCCCTCCGACTAGACGATCCACCTGCGCTGACAGCAGTTAGAGCATACTGGGATGCTGAGCTAGGCATAATCATCACCGATAAACAATGGGTACAGTGCACTACCCACCCGAAAACTGTCTCGTCTAATGCTAGGTTGAAATATACCCAATTTAATTATCTACATCATACGTACCTCACACCCCATCGACTGGCGCGCATGTACCCGACAGCGATAGATAGATGCCCTAGGTGTCGCGGCCCGGGGGCCACATTCAGTCATATGGTCTGGACCTGTGCGGTTATTCAGGTTTACTGGTCTGAGGTGGCCACTGTCCTAACGGAGGCAGCTGCTGCTCGAATAGTGGCGCAGCCCACCCACTTCTTATTGGGCATTACGAGGCGCCCCGCGCCCCGTAGAGGCCTAAACAAATTTATGGACTTGGCCCTAGTCATTCCTAAAGGCGCAATAGCTATGACGTGGAAGGCGCCACAGGGCCCCAACATACACACATGGCTGCTTGACTTGCGTAGGGCACTGGTGTCGGAACAAACGAACCAGCTGGCGATGGCTGCGAGAATGACGGCACCCCCGCGACCGAGCTCTACCTCGTGGCAAGAATACTTGACACTGGTCGAGACTCGATTGGCCTCGATGCACCCCCCCTCCTCGACTCCCCTGACCCCCTTGCCCATGATATTAGCAGGGAATTCTGGCCCCCTTTTACGCGAAGGGCTGTGGTTCCTCCCTCTGTGCATGTGGGCCTGCCCCTGCGCGCCCCCCCCCTGCGCCCCGGACGGCCCCTCCTCCTCGTTATCGGCCCCCACCCTGCCTCTCCGTGGCCCTCCCCAGAGGGCCCAATGCACCTACTTGACCACTAATGCGTTGCCCACTGATACGCCCCACTGACACCCGTGCACTGGCCTGCACTCACACATAGTGATCGACCTTTAGTTTTTCCTTTTATGTTGGGTTCGCTTTGTTGTCACTGCACGACTTAATGTTACACTTGATTTGTATAATGATGACGTATTTTCCTTCTGCTGATTTACCTCTCAGTATCATTGATAAACGTGCCATGTCATGGAACTGTATAATGGCATGGGCGGCAGAGTGAACTTTATCTTATAATATACTGGATTCTTCTGGCCTCCTGCCTGACCTAATACACTTACTGTCAATACAGTGTTATTGCTGGATGATGTTGTCAGGCAGATGTTGATGTTTTCATTATGTCAAAACTTAACCCCTTCGGTGCTCATGACGGCCGGGAGCCGTCATGAGACACAGTGGGCGTGTGCTCATGATGGCTCCCGGCCGTCCTGGCACCCACCCACGGGGGAAGCGCTGGCGCTCCCCCGTGGGACGCCGATCTTCGTGCCCCCACCAGGGAAGGCAGGGGAAGCCCTTCCCCTGCCTCCCCCCGCACCCCCTCCACGTCATCAATGACGTCAACGCGTGAGGCGCGCTGACGTCATTGGAGGTTTCCCTTTGTTTCCCGACGCGCTGGAAGCCATTTGCTTCCAGCGCGTCGGGAAACAAAGAGGTACGTTTTGTCTCTGGGGAGGGGGGGATTTCAGCAAAAGAGGCATCGGGGAAAAGGAAAGGGTTTTCCTTTCCCCTGATGCTTCTTTTGTGCATTCCTGCTGCACGATTGTGCGATCGTGCAGCAGGAATGCCCACTATACCCAGGGATCTTTTTTTAAAATCTAAAATCGATTTACTGTTTGGGGGAGCGGCCCCTTAGGCAAGGGTCGCTCCCCTTATGGGGGCATACATAATTGGCTTTGTCTGCCCCCCTGGGGGGGCAGATTTATCAATATTATTTTAAAAAATTGGCCCACTGGACCACCAGGCAATACTTTGTGGGGAGTGGCCCCTCTGGCAAGGGTCACTCCCCTTTGGGGGTATGTTTTTGGCTGTCTGCCCCCATGAGGGGGGCAGATCTCGCCTTTTTTTTAAATCTAGGGACCACTAGGCCACCTGGGATTTTTTTTTTGGAGAGTGACCCCTTGGGCAAGGGTCGCTCTCCTTTGGGGGCTGTCTCTCCCCATATTTGGCCCACTAGACCACCAGGGATTTGTTTGTGGGGAGTGGCCCCTTGGGCAAGGGTCGCTCCCCTTATGGGGTCAATATTTTTTGGCTTTTTCTGCCCCCCTGGGGGGCAGATTTCGCCATTTTTTTTTTAAAGTGGCCCACTGGACCACCAGGGAATACTTTGTGGGGAGTGGCCCCTTGGGCAAGGGTCACTTCCCTTTGGAGGCTATGTTTTTGGCTGTCTGCCCCCATTGGGGAGGGGGGGGACAGATCTCGCCTTTTTTTTTATCTAGGGCCCACTAGGCCACCAGGGATTTTTGGGGGGGGAGAGTGACCCCTTGGGCAAGGGTCGCTCTCCTTTGGGGGCTAGGGCTTGTCATGTTTGGACCCACTAGACCACCAGGGATTTGTTTGTGGGGAGTGGCCCCTTGGGCAAGGGTCGCTCCCCTTTATGGGAGGTATGATTGTGGCCATTTCTGTCCTCTTTGGGTGGCAGATCAGCAGTATGTTTTTTAGGCCCATCTGCCCCCAAGGGGGGCAGAAGCCACTAGACAACAGGGGTTTTTAATTTTTTGTGTTGGGGAGTGGCCTCAAGGGCAAGGGTTGCTCCCCTTTTACAGGGGTGAATATTTTATTTATACTCTTAGGCCCACCTACCCCTTAGATTAGCTGGTGGATTGTGTGCGGACTGTTGCATTATTTGAATATGTGATTGTAATTTTTTTTTCTCTCCTTTTTATTCTAGTGTAAAGCTTTTGATTCCTGTTTGCGGTTTCGGCAGTGGTTGTTCTGCAGTTTTGCGTAATTGCATTTATTTGGTAAGAAAAACATTTTTGTTGTGTTTACTCCAAATGAGTATTATTGTCATGCATGAATGAATTTTTTGTAAGTGGTGTCATAATGGCAGCATATTTGTTAGTGTTCTGAGCATGAAATTCTTTGCGATGTGTTTTGCATTGTCTTATGTGTAATTTTTTTTTTCTTTTTTAGTGGGATATGGTTGATCCTTACTGTGTCTGTGCAGAGTAGGTGGTGGTGAGTCTAGCTGCTTCTGTCAAGTGAGTGGTATAGTGTTGGAGTATATAGGTCTTTGTGATAAAGTTACATTTTGTTTATTTCTTTTTTTACAAAAGGTTTGTTGTTGTTGACCTGTTTGACAAGTTACCTTTATTAGTAAGCATTATGGCTAGCCGTAGAATGACTGCTCAGCAGGTGGTTGGTATGCTTCTTGAATCTTCCTCTGAGCAGGATTATGAGACTGACAGTGCGTCTGAGGGAGAGGAGGGAGGGGAAGATTCAGGCAGTGAGTTTTCTCTCCACATGGAATCATCGGATGATGAAGCTACTCTCAGTGCAGATGAAGCTACTCTCGGTGTGGATGAAGCTACTCTCAGTGCGGATGAAGTGCCTGTTTTAGAGGAGGACACTGCTGTGCCGATGGTGCAAGAGGCATCTGGATTGCAGCCTGGGGCTTTAAGGCTTCCCATTGGAAGTGCTGGACTTTGGGTTGATCCAAACATGGTGCAGCCGGTGTTGCCTGCCTTTAGTGGTGATGCAGGGTGTAGAGTGGATTGTGAAAATGTTTTGCCTATACAGTTTTTTCAGTTGTTTATGGATGATGTATTTTTGGGTGAGATTGTTGAGCAGACTAATTTATATGCTGAACAGTTTTTGAGGGACAACAGTGCCAGACTTAGGCCCCACTCTAGAGCTACCCGGTGGACTCCCACAAATCTGGAAGAGATGAAGAAGTTTTTGGGTTTGACTTTATTGATGGGTTTGATAAGGAAGCCGTCCATGGCTTCATATTGGTCTACCAGTCCCTTGATGGCAACGGCCATATTTCCTGCAATTATGACTCGTGATCGGTATTTACTTTTGCTTCGGATGCTGCATTTTGTTGATAATGCTTTGGCATTGCCACGAGATCACCCTGACTGTGATCGTCTTTTTATGATTCGGCCTGTTCTTGATCACTTTGTAGATCGATTTTCAGAGATCTATACTCCAGGGAAAGAAATATCTATTGATGAGTCTTTGGTCCTGTTCAAGGGCCGTTTGGTTTTTAGGCAGTACATTCCTAGCAAGAGGGCACGTTATGGAATTAAGCTGTATATGTTGTCTGAGAGTAGGACAGGATATGTTTTTAATTTCCGTATGTACACTGGTAGGGATTCCACTATTGACCCCCTGGTTGTCCGTCCACTTTTGGAGTTTCAGAGAAAATTGTGTGGGATCTTGCTAGAGGACTGTTTAACAGAGGCCACCATTTGTACCTTGATAACTTCTACACTGCTGTGCAATTGTTTAAGGAATTGTTCAAAGTGGACACTTTTGCTTGTGGTACAATCCGCTCTAACCGTAAAGGTTATCCAAAAGAGCTTGTTTGCAAAAAACTTCAGAGGGGACAGTGCAGTTCCTTGCGTAGTGATGAACTACTAGCTGTGAAATTTGTGGACAGGAGGGATGTGTACATGCTGACTACCATCCATGATGAGAGTACTTCACCTGTGGCTGTTTGGGGTCAGATTGCTGAAGTGCGCAAACCTGTGTGCATTTTAGACTACAATAAGCACATGGGTGGTGTTGATAGAGTAGATCAGAGGTTGGAACCTTACACTGCTATTCGTAAGGCTTACATTTGGTATAAGAAGTTGGCCATCCATCTCTTCAATTTAGCAACTTTCAATGCTTTTGTTGTGTTCAAGGAGAGTTCTCCTGCGTCAAAGTTGACTTTTGTTCAGTTTCAGGAGTCTGTGATAGGAAGCCTTGTTCATATGGAACAGGCAAGTGTTCCTAGAGTTGGAGTGGTGGAGGATGTGGCTAGATTGAAAGATTGCCACTTTCCTGATTTAATTCCTCCCACGCCCAAAAAAAACAATCCATGTAAGAGATGTAGAGTCTGTTTGCGAAGAGGTGTGCGGAAGGAGAGTCGTATGCACTGTGCCGATTGTCCTTCTAATCCTGGGCTGTGTGTGCCCACATGTTTCAGATTGTATCACACTCAAAAGAGTTTTTGGGAGCAACCATGAGTCTAATAGTGTACTGCCTGGTCTGTATGGTTTTATATAGTTGTTCAGTTTAACGTTTGGCAATAGAATGATGTCTTTAGTTACTGCTGTTGTTTTTGTAGTTATAGTTTTGTATTTAGTTGCAATTTGTTTGTGTTTTCTTTCTTCTTTAAAAAGAATTTATGACGGTGTGAGAGGACTGGCGCTTGGCTGGCGGTGTGCGTGGACTGGAGCTTGGCTGGCAGTGTGCGTGGACTGGCGCTTGGCTGGCGGTGAGCGGACTGGAGCTTGGCTGGCGGTGAGTGGACTGGCGCTTGGCTGGCGGTGTGTGTGGATTGGTGCTTGGCTGGCGGTGTGTGTGGATTGGCGCTTGGCTGGCGGTGTGCGTGGATTGGCGCTTGGCTGGCGGTGTGCGTGGATTGGCGCTTGGCTGGCGGTGTGCGTGGACTGGTGCTTGGCTGGCGGTGAGTGGACTGGCACTTGGCTGGCGGTGTGCGTAGATTGGTGCTTGGCTTGCGGTGTGCGTGGACTGGCGCTTGGCTGGCGGTGTGCGTGGACTGGCGCTTGGCTGGCGGTGTGCGTGGACGGGCGCTTGGCTGGCGGTGTGTGAGTAGTGACTTGCTGCTGGTCACTACACTCACTGCTAGCTAAACGCCACTCCACGCAATCCGTGAGCTGGTGTGGTTGCTGTGTTAGGAATGTGGGCGTGTGAAAGTGATGGGCCCTTGAATGGCGCTGTCTGCTGGTGTGAGTGTTGTAATGTGCTGGGCCCGCGGCTGGCGGTGTGAATGGTTCTGTATGTGTCACACGTATGAAAGGTGTATGAATGGACTGTAAAGCGGTTGGTGCCTTGTCGTGGCTTTACAGCTCACGAGCTGTGAGTCAATGGTTCAGTTTCTCGTTCTTTCAATTATTAACAGTGCATTTCATTTTTGTGAAATCTCTGGTTAATACAACTGTATATACTGAACCATCACTCACCCTCGTGCCAAATCCAACCAGTATGTCTGTGTGCTTGAAGAATAGGTGGTTGTGCAGAAATATTTGTCTTTTCTGTCTTTCTCAAGCAGGGTGTACCTTGTCCCTTTTTGTGAGTGTTGTAATGTGTTGGTTTCGTGCCTGGTGGTGTGAATGGTCTTGTGTGTATCACGTATGAAAGGTGTGTGAATGGCCTGTAAAGCGGTTGGTGCCTTGCCGTGGCTTTACAGCTCACGAGCTGCGAGTCACTGGTTCCGTTTTTTGTCCTTTTAATTATTGACAGTGCATTTCATTTTTTGTGAAATCTCTTGTTAATAAAATTTTATATACTGAACCATCACTCGCCCTCGTGCCAAATCCAACCAGTATGTGTGTGTGCTTGAGGAATAGATGGCTGTGCAGTAATCTTTGTCTTTTTAGTCTCTCTGCCAAGGTGTACATTCCATCTAAGAATAACCTACCAACTGTAGATATTGTCGTAAACTAAACACCCATGGGAGTACATGGTGATGTCTCTCTTGTGGATACCAACACGTTATCTTACCCACAATGTCCTGCAAACCTCAAAATGTCTGTCACATTTTCCTTAAATTATTGTGCCAAAATGTTCACGCTGCAGAAAGAAACAACAAATTTCCTACCCCCTGCCTTTCTCCAAGTATCCCAATAGAAATCGTACCTCACTCGCGTGGGAGGCCCAAGTACCCGCGACAGGCAAGGGCCCAAAACGTAGTGAGGCGACATCAAAATTGCCTATAACAAAACAACCTGGTTTTGCAAGGGGGGTCATCTGGGTTTTATGCCCCGTGCTCGGCGGCCAGCTAGGGAAACCTACCAAACCCACACATTTCTGAAAACTAGACACCCGGGGAATTTCAGGGAGGTGTGGCTTGCGTGGATCCCCCAACGTTTTCTTACCCAGAATCCCCTGCAAACCTCAAATTTAGCTGAAAAAATCACTTTTTCAACACATTTTTGTGTGGGAAAGTTGTGGCATCACCGGGCTGACACAAATTTCCTACCACCCAGTGTTCCCCCAGGTCTCCCGATAAAAATGGTGCCTCACTCGTGTGGGAGGCCCAAGTACCCGCGACAGGCAAGGGCCCAAAACGTAGTGAGGCGACATCAAAATTGCCTATAACAAAACAACCTGGTTTTGCAAGGGGGGTCATCTGGGTTTTATGCCCCGTGCTCGGCGGCCAGCTAGGGAAACCTACCAAACCCACACATTTCTGAAAACTAGACACCCGGGGGATTCCAGGGAGGCAACATCAAAATTGCCTATCACAAAATGTTTTGGGCCCTTGCCTGTCGCGGGTACTTGGGCCTCCCACACGAGTGAGGCACCATTTTTATCAGGAGACCCGGGGGAACGCAGGGTGGTAGGAAATTTGTGTCAGCCCGGTGATGCCACAACTTTCCCACACAAAAATGTGTGAAAAATGTGATTTTTTCAGCTAAATTTGAGGTTTGCAGGGGATTCTGGGTAAGGAAACGTTGGGGGATCCACGCAAGCCATACCTCCCTGGAATCCCCCGGGTGTCTAGTTTTCAGAAATGTGTGGGTTTGGTATGTTTCCCTAGATGGCCGCCGAGCACGGGGCCAAAAACCCAGGTGACCCCCCTTGCAAAACCAGGTCGTTTTGAGATAGGCAATTTTGATGTCGCCTCAATAAGTTTTGGGCCCTTGTCTGCCGCGTGTACTTGGGCCTCCCACACGAGTGAGGCACCATTTTTATTGGGAGACCCGGGGGAACGCTGGGTGGTAGGAAATTTGTGTCAGCCCGGTGATGCCACAACTTTCCCACACAACAATGTGTGAAAAAAGTGATTTTTTCAGCTAAATTTGAGGTTTGCAGGGGATTCTGGGTAAGGAAACGTTGGGGGATCCATGTAAGCCATACCTCCCTGGATTCCCCTGGGTGTCTAGTTTTCAAAAATGTATAGGTTTGCTAGGTTTCCCTAGGTGCCGGCAGAGCTAGGGTTAAAAATTACAGCTAGGTACTTTGCCAAAAAGGGTCATTTTCACTGTGAAATTGGGGTGTGTCCACGTTGCGTTTTGCGCCGTTTCCTGTCGCGAGCACTAGGCCTACCCACGCAAGTGAGGTACCATTTTTCTCCGAAGACTTTGGGGAATGCGGGGTGGGTGGAAATTTGTGGATCCACGCAGATTCCAGAAATGTGAGGAAAATGTGTTTTTATGACAATTCTTTAGGTTTGCAAGGGATTTTGGGTAACAGAACCTGATGAGAGGCAGTCGATTTACCCCATCCTGGATTTCGCTCGGTGTCTAGTTTTCAAAAATGTATAGGTTTGCTAGGTTTCCCTAGGTGTCGGCAGAGCTAGGGTTAAAAAACTACAGCTAGGCATTTTGCCAAAAAAGGGACATTTTTCACTGTGAAATTGTGTTGTGTCCACGTTGCGTTTTGCGCCGTTTCCTGTCGCGGGCACTAGGCCTACCCACGCAAGTGAGGTACCATTTTTCTCGGAAGACTTTGGGGAACGCGGGGTGGGTGGAAATTTGTGGATCCACGCAGATTCCAGAACTTTCCACCACAGAAATGTGAGGAAAATGTGGTTTTTTTGACAATTTTTTAGGTTTGCAAGGGATTCTGGGTAACAGAACCTGGTGAGAGCCAGACAAGTCACCCCATACTGGATTCCCCTGGGTGTCTAGTTTTCAAAAATGTATAGGTTTGCTAGATTTCCCTAGGTGCCGGCAGAGCTAGGGTTCAAAAACTACAGCTAGGTACTTTGCCAAAAAAGGGTCATTTTTCACTGTGAAATTGTGGTGTGTCCACGTTGTGTTTTGCGCCGTTTCCTGTCGCGGGCACTAGGCCTACCCACGCAAGTGAGGTACCATTTTTCTCCGAAGACTTTGGGGAATGCGGGGTGGGTGGAAATTTGTGGATCCACGCAGATTCCAGAAATGTGAGGAAAATGTGTTTTTTTGACAATTCTTTAGGTTTGCAAGGGATTTTGGGTAACAGAACCTGATGAGACGCAGTCGATTTACCCCATCCTGGATTTCGCTCGGTGTCTAGTTTTCAAAAATGTATAGGTTTGCTAGGTTTCCCGAGGTGTCGGCAGAGCTAGGGTTAAAAAACTACAGCTAGGCATTTTGCCAAAAAAGGGACATTTTTCACTGTGAAATTGTGGTGTGTCCACGTTGCGTTTTGCGCCGTTTCCTGTCGCGGGCACTAGGCCTACCCATGCAAGTGAGGTACCATTTTTCTCGGAAGACTTTGGGGAACGCGGGGTGGGTGGAAATTTGTGGATCCACGCAGATTCCAGAACTTTCCACCTCAGAAATGTGAGGAAAATGTGGTTTTTTTTAAATTTTTTTAGGTTTGCAAGGGATTCTGGGTAACAGAACCTGGTGCGAGCCAGACAAGTCATCCCATCCTGGATTCCCCTAGGTGTCTAGTTTTCAAAAGTGTATAGGTTTGCTAGGTTTCCCTAGGTGCCGGCAGAGCTAGGGTTCAAAAACTACAGCTAGGCACTTTGCCAAAAAAGGGTCATTTTTCACTGTGAAATTGTGCTGTGTCCACGTTGCGTTTTGCGCCGTTTCCTGTCGCGGGCACTAGGCCTACCCATGCAAGTGAGGTACCATTTTTCTCAGAAGACTTTGGAGAAAGCGGGGTGGGTGGAAATTTGTGGATCCACGCAGATTCCAGAACTTTCCACCTCAGAAATGTGAGGAAAATGTGTTTTTTTTTACATTTCTTTAGGTTTGCAAGGGATTCTGGGTAACAGAACCTGGTGAGAGCCAGACAAGTCATCCCATCCTGGATTCCCCTAGGTGTCTAGTTTTCAAAAGTGTATAGGTTTGCTAGGTTTCCCTAGGTGCCGGCAGAGCTAGGGTTCAAAAACTACAGCTAGGCACTTTGCCAAAAAGGGTAATTTTTCAATGTGAAATTGTGGTGTGTCCACGTTGCGTTTTGCGCCGTTTCCTGTCGCGGGCACTAGGCCTACCCATGCAAGTGAGGTACCATTTTTCTCGGAAGACTTTGGGGAACGCGGGGTGGGTGGAAATTTGTGGATCCACGCAGATTCCAGAACTTTCCACCTCAGAAATGTGAGGAAAATGTGGTTTTTTTGACATTTTTTTAGGTTTGCAAGGGATTCTGGGTAACAGAACCTGGTGAGAGCCAGTCAAGTCACCCCATCCTGAATTTCCCTGGGTGTCTAGTTTTCAAAAATGTATAGGTTTGCTAGGTTTCCCTAGGTGCTGACAGAGCTAGGGTACAAAAACTACAGCTAGGCACTTTGCAAAAAAAGGGTAATTTTTCATTGTGAAAATGTGGTGTGTTCACGTTGCGTTTTGAGCCGTGTCGTGGGCACTATGCCTACCCACACAAGTGAGGTACCATTTTTATCGGGAGACTTAGGGTAATTCAGATTGTAAAGCAACTGTTATTACCTATTGACTTTCAATGCATTTCTGCCTTCCAAATGAAAAACAATATGTAAAAAAGAAGTCATTTTGAAAAATGACCGATAATTCTCATGCTAGTATGAGTATTCCCAATTTCGGAAATGTGCAAATATCTACTGTTTCTAAACTCTATATTTTGTTCCTATTTCAGAAATATATAGGTGTCTTTCATACCGATTTTTCCATGTATACATTTTCCCAGAATAATTGCTATATACCCGGTACATAATAAAAAACCATTGCAAGTCGCTGCTCAGTTTTTGGCTCTGGGTTCGTCGGGTTCTTGGTGAACCTACAAGTCCTATATATCCCCACAACCAGTAAGATCCCGCGGATGTAACTGTATATTGCTTTCAAAGAGCTGTCATAATTAGAAGAAGTTACAGATGAAAATGTTAAAACAAAAGGCTGTTTTTTCCAACTAATTTTCAATTTTTCCTATATTTAACTGTTAGTTTCTATAAAGAAACCTTGAAGGATCTACACAAATGACCCCTTGCTGAATTCAGAATTTTGTCTACTTTACTAAAATGTATAGCTTTCCAGGATCCATTATTGCTTTCATACCCATTTCTACCATTAACTGGAAGGAGGTTGAAAGCACAAAAAATAGCAAAAATAGGCTATGTCCCAGAAAAATGCCAAAACTGTGTAAAAAAATTGGGTTTTCTGACAAAAGGCTGTCATTCCCTAAAAGCTGGGAAAATTGTGATTTCAGCCCCACAAACCTTTTTTGATACCATTTGCAGGGAAAACCCCAGACGCTTTCATTTGCAGCACTTTTTTCCCATTTTTCCCCAAAAAACCAAAATTTAGCTGTATTTTGGCTAATTTCTGGGTCCCCTCCAGGGGAATCCACAAACCCTGGGTACCTTTAGAATCCCCATGATGTTGGAAGAAAAGGACGCAAATTTGGCGTGGATACCTTATGTGGTCAAAAAGTTACAGGGGCCTAAGCGCGAACTACCCCAAATAGCCAAAAAAAGGCTTAGCACAGGGGGGGAAAAGGCCTAGCAGCAAAGGGGTTATAAAAATTATCTTTAAAAAAAAAAGGGGCATACTAGTATTAAGAATGAAAGAAGGGGATATGTTAGCAAATGGGGAAGCATGCTCCTAACTCATGTTAAAAAAACTGTTAAAACGTTTTTTTCTGTTAATAACAGATCAGGTAAAGGGTGGCAACAGATAAAAGGGTATTCATGAGGTGTTGGTATGGGGAAACCCATAGTAACAGTTACATTGGGAATTACACCAAGTGCATCTGCCCTTGAAGACCCAGGGTACTATAGGTGTACATTCTTTATTCATACACACATAGGCCTTTTGGGCTACTCACAATCTGGTGGGCTCTTGGATTTGAAATTAAGTACTATGGTCAGACTGATAAAAAGCCATGTGCCTGATCAAAGGTGGAGGGGCATCTTATTGTGGCCGATAATCAGAAGTAGACCATTGTGACATACATATAGATCCTCTTAGGCCTGACAGCCTTAGGGTGGTCTTCCCCCAAACTTTTTGTTTTCCTTTTCATATTTCTGCGGATCTCGTTTTTGCTGGCCTTAGGACTCTAGGCACTTTACTACTGCTAACCATTGCTAAAGTGTATGTGCTCACTCTTTAAAACACTATAGAATTGGCTTATAACCAATTAGCATATTTAATTTACTTGTATGTCCGTATTAAAGAGGTACTACCTGTGCCCAGGACCTGTAAATTAAATGCTACTAGTGAGCCTGCAGAACTGATTTGCCAACCACTTAATAGCACTTTAGACAAGTCTCACACCTGCCATTCCAGCCTGTGTGTGCAGTTTTAAACTGCCTTTTCAACCTGGCAAAAAAAAAAATTTTGTCAGGCCCAAACCTTTCTTTTTAATACATGCAAATCTACCCTAGGGTAGGCCCTGGATAGTCCAAAGGGTAGGGTGCAATGTATTTAAAAAAGGTGGACATGTTCTTTTAAGTTTTACATGTCCTGACAGTGAAAACTCTTAAGTTTGTTTTTCAATAGAGCAAGGCCTACCACTCCCATAGGATAAAATTGGAGTTACCTTATTACATTTAATAAGCTGCAATTAATTTCCAAATGGGAGCAGGTACCCAGTTCATGTTTGGTGTCTTTGGAATTGTAATGAAAAATCCTAACTTATGGTGAAGTCGGATTGTAAATAACAATTTTGAAAATGCCACTTTTAGAAAGTTGGCGTTTTCCTGCCTAAGTTATTTAATGCCTGCAGCCTGTCTCTGGGTTACATGACTGGGTGTAGTTGACAGTTGGGCTTTGTGTATTTTTCTTAGACAGTTACACACAATAGCGAGCTAGGTGTGCCTGGATGGCTGGGAGGAAGGAGCTGGGCACTGCCCCACTTACACGTGAATAGGCTGTGTCCTGCCTCCATACAAAGGGCTGCATACCCTCTGTGGTTAATCTTGACCCAGGGCAGGAAAGGCAGGAAGCCTGTGCACTTCATAGATAATTTCTAGAAGCTTCTCTCACCTTCCAGAGGAAGGGTACCAGGTACAAATATTGGACCACAGAAACACCACCTCTTCAGCACACTTCTGGACCTGTAGATAGTCTGCCAGGAAGAACTACTGTGCTGCTCAAAGGACTGCCACTCGGCTGGACTGCTGCTCTGAAAGACTGATGCTCTGCTATGCTGACCTGCTGCATGGTACTCTTCTGCCTGGGGGAGAAGGACTGGACCTGCATCTGTTAAACCCAGGACTCCAGAGTGACTCCAAGGGCTAGTTGGCTAGCCTCCTGACTTGAGCCTCGGGGACAGAAGGCTCCAGCAACTGGCTCTACTGATTGGAGTTTTGTCGTTTGGGTCTTCTTTTTATTTATTAAAAATTACTCTCTTGTTCTAATCGGGTGTGGGATCATTTTGTGGTGCGTTTTGCTGTGTTACTGTTTGAAATGTTGCATAAACCCTTTACACATTGCCTCTAAGCTAACCCTGACTGCTCTGTGCCAAGCTACCAGAGGGTTGAGCACAGATTAATTTAGGGTTGGCTTGTGCCTCACCCTGACAAGGATTGTGGTTGCTGCTTGACCTGAGCTTACACCCCAGTAAACCAATAACACAGTTTCTTACAGATTCCAGGATGTTACTGTTTAGTTTAGAGCATGGTATCCTTCCATGTTATAAGAGGAGATAGAGGGATAACATTTGGATGAAGTACACCATTCATTGTGTGCGTGGCAGGTTTGATTGATCTCAGTTTGCAGATTACTGACTGTAGATAGCTGACCCACGTGTAGTCAGACAGAAATGTGGAACATAGAAGAGGCAATACATCCTATGCATCTCTCTTCCTTTTTAATGGCTACAACTTATGAAACTGGTAATACCATGAAGTTGCCCAAGTTTTGCATGGGTAAGGTTGGGCCACATATTCTAAACTGTTCAATGTTTGGTTAGCCATTGTCCAGAATTTCACACTAAAATGCACTTAAATACGGGTTTTCCATGTGGTATGCATAAGGGTCAATTTCTTAGAAATATTCACATTCACATCCACTTTTACCAAACTTAACTTATGTAGAAATGATGCACATATCAGAAATATTGTAGATCTAAGGTTACCAAATGTGGAACATGCTTGAACATGTCATATGGTGTCAGGGTAGATCTCATAAAATGAATTGGTAAATGGTATGCAGAACTGATGGCTACCAAGAGGGAAACTGTTCTTGATGCTAGCTGAAGGGAAACACTGGAGCTCAAGAAATTAGAGTGCCTGAAGGTAACTGATTGATTAGGCAAGCAATGCTATAAACAGTATGTAGCACAGCAACACAACAAGGTAGAGAAGGATGCACAATCTTTGGCCTGGTAGGTCAACAGGTTAAACGGTAACTGGACTAAGGCCAGAAGAACTTAGAAAACCCTTGTAGAGTACTCAAAGGAAGTTATAAATTGGAGGCTCGAGCAATATTATACAGAGTTATACACCCAACCATGAAGATCAGACATTACAGGTGTAGGGTGCCTGTTAAGTGAGGAAGACCTTTCCACAAGTCAGTCAAAGATGAGGAAGGCATTAGGTGGACCATTTATGATACAGGACGTTTAATGGGCAATACTGCATGAAAATTCAGGTAAACCCCAAGGGAAACACTGCTTGCCCACTGAATTTTACAAACCTACTTTGACTCTAGTTTGCTGGCTGTTTACCATAAGCCACTAGACTTTGAGTGGTGCCCCCGACCATAAGAGAAGCTGTGATAGTAGTACTCTCCGAACCTGGGTAAGGTCTTGTCAGATTGCCAGTCCTATCGCCCATTGTTCATGTTAAATGTGGACAATACAATACTGGGTAAAATACTGGTGGAACAACTGGATAAGTTTATAGTCTTACATGGATACATAAGGATCAGTTGAGTTTCATACTGAAGCGCAACAGAACAATTAAGATTAGGTGGCCAATTCTTCTGCTGGAGGAAATGCAACATGCACATGTCCGATATGGAATATAAAGTATAGATGTAGATAAAGCTTTTGACATGGTGGACTGGCAGCGTGTGCTTGAAACTTTACTCCAATAAGGTTTAGGTCGGAAATGCATATATTTAGTTGTACTTCTATACTCACGGTCAACTGAGCACAACAGGATCAATGGCATGATGTCAGCAAAATGGGACCTGCAAAAGGGCACGAGGAAAGGGTACCCACTGTTGCTCCAGATCTATACGTTTGCACTGGAAACACTGGTGGAATTGTTGCGGCGACAATGCATTGTTGGAGAAACATCTATTGGCAGTTCAACCCACATAGTTACTCTACGTGGGAAATGTTACAGAGATATTTCCGTGTATGTTAGACATCAGAGAGGAGCATGGAGATTTCTGAATTAAGTGGGCTAAGTCATGATTATACCCTATCCCAGCTGCATTTGCAGATGCTTGCAACAGTAACCTATAACATTATTTGGGGTACTCTTTACATACTTGTTTATAAACATTAGCCATTACCAAAACAGAGTTTATGACTTCAAAGTGCTGTTTGTCATCAGTGGATTGGAGAATTCGCTAGCGTACTGGCTCTTTCTTCTGATGTCGTCTTAACTATGTTGTGATGTGACCAGTGGAGGCAGAGACATAGTAACCACTAAGATTAGGCACTTGCTCGAGTCACAAAAGTTGCTATCAACGATATTGTTAAAGGGCGCACAGGGACAGGGGCGTAGCGTCAGGGTGTGTGTGGGGTGTGACCCCCCCCCCCCATATTAATGCATTCATGGTTTGGTAGTTGGGTCTGGGGGCCCGGAGTCAGGTCTGATATGTCTGTGTTGGTTGTTTTTCTCATTGTGCGCAAAGAATAAAAGAAAAAACTGTGACATGTAATGTAAAACAGGAGACGGAGTCAGAGATATACATCTGGTGGCTGAATTTCAAATTTGTGAAACCAGATAATGTGGAGTCTTCCCTGCTTGCCCAAATAGTGCGACCCTAAGCAAACATTTTATTTCAAAGACCCTCCTTTTTCCTTATTATCACATGTGGGAGCACTTTTAAATACTTACGTTCAGGATGTGCGTTGTACTCGCACCTCATATGTTTGTTTAATAGACTATAATGTGGCTCCATCTATAATAAGAATCTAGAGCACGTGTAGGGTTAATGTGACTACTGACTCTGAGATCACTAAGCATTGTCGTTGGGGGGGCAAGCCATTAATGTTTCTAAGTTCATGTTTAAAAACAATCACTTAATAAATGTCTGTCTATACAGTGATAGAATTTGATGTACTAAGGTGAAACACTTCTGCATGTTAAAGAAATGCAATTATTTTTAATTTTGAAGAGACTGTATCATATTTTTACATTATGTTTGTTGCAAGATATACATGGCAAATGTTTTCATGGCTTGGCTGATGCATGGACTCTTAGAGCCAAGCCAGACCCTTGGCTTGGTCTGGCTCAGTTCGCTGTATTCATTTCGTGGTGCTCCCAGCTCAATATGTGACTCAGGCTTGGTACATTGGACCGTCAGTCACTTGATAAAATGATTTGTAAAATACAAGGAATGGAAATATGGAGCCCTGCCTACATGCACCAGTTTGACAACTCTTCCATTAAGGCTTCCTGTAGTAGCAATGAAGAAGAGTGTGTGCAGTCAAAGTACAGAAGTGATCCCGGGGCAGGGACTCCAGGTCGTTGTTTCATACATGGCCGTAGTCATAAGTTCCCAAGGACAACTACCAGGCCTGGTGGGACGTGCAGGGGTGTAGCTTCATGGAGGAGCATGTTTGGGCTATGACATTTTCCAAATGCATTCTTGGCTTGGTAGTTGAGTCTGGGGGCCCTTACTTGGGTCTGCTGTGTCTATGTCAGTTTTTCACGTTGTTTTCATTTCACTAACAGCTTTTAACTCAACTTGTTATTTTTTTGGATCAGAACCATAAATAGATACAGTTACTGGTTTTCCAACAAAAGTGGTAAATCTGCATCCATAAAAGCGCTCCTTGATTGGGACCACTTTTTTGGAATTCAAAAACATTGGAAGTAATATAAGCTTGGAAAGCTGTGCTAGTCTCAGGTTTCCAGGCAAAGTACTGGCAATCAAACATCTGAATGTTGATGGGATGAATGCTTGCAAATAGTCTAAGCAGTGGCAATTGTTGAGGGTGGCATTTCAACCCATCATTTTTCACGCAATGTGCTACTCTAGACAGAGACCCACATAATACAAATCCTTACTGACCCTGTTCCTCATAGAAACAGTCCATCCCAAACCTTGATCATCTCACTACTACATCCAGCAGCCCACTGCTTTTTTAGTTGGGAAATTTGAGATTCACACACACGGAATCTCAGTGACTAAGCAACGCCACTGCGCAGGGAATCTGAAGGACCAGGTGAGGCAAAATGGGACTGTGCCAGAGCATTCCCAACATATGTGCCATCCAGTGCTTAATTTGAGCCGGGGGATTCTGGTGCTCGGCACCAGCACTTAATTGTCAATACCAGCACTTGTGACAGTCTGCCACAAGGTGGCGCTGTCTTGATAATTTAGAGATGACCACAACAGGTAATTGGTAATTTAATATAAATTAAAAATGGCTATTACCTGCCGCTCAAGCCGTTCTTATAGCTTTGGTGGCCTGAAATAGTTCGAATTGTCACACTTGTAGGAGTGTGAGGGTTAGTAGTTGTGTTGGTACTGTCATTGACAACGCTGGCAGGAACAATGTGTGGTGCAAGCTGCAGTGACCTCCTGACGAGAGCCCTGGCACTTATTTATTTACAAATTAAGCACTGGTGCCATCTACTGCTGTGATTTTGGAAAACCTCTGTTTTACACGGGTGGAAGGGGTGCTGGGTCTATCTGTTCTTTCAGACATGTCTGAAGATAGTAGCTTTATTGGAGTGATGTGATAGATGCGGAGAGAGGAATGTCCATTTTTAACAAATATGTAAGTGTAGCAGCCAGGTTCTACAGGGACCAGAGGTGGCCACCATAAATGAAGTGTGGTGGGGGGGTCGTGCAGGGGGCGAGAGGGGGGTGTCACGCAGGGGGCGAGAGGGGGTGTCACGCAGGAGGTGAGGGGGGGGGTCGCGCGGGGAATTGAATATAAAAAATTAAAACTTACCTTTTGCCGCCGGCCGCTCCAGTGTTGAGTCTCCTCGCGCCGCCTCTCCTCTTCCTGTCTGCTGGTCCCAGTAGCCCCTGGGACAGACTGCCCGCCCAACCCCCGCAGCTCTGAAGCACGGGGATTGGTCTGAGTAGGCAGAAAAGACACCCTGCTCAGACCAGGGAGTCTGTGGGGTTACTCCAGCCCAGCTGCTCAATGCAGCTGGGCTGGAGAAAACCTAAGTGCGCATGTGTGTTTTGGTCGGCCTGCACACTTAGGGAGTGGAGTGCACTAACACGTCTCCTCCCCCCTCCCATACCTCAACCCCGCCCCTCCCAACAGCGCTGGCTAAGAGCCGGCAAATGTAAATTAAAACAATGCAAGAACATCGTTTTAATTTGCATTTGCTGGCTCTGAGCCAGGAAGTGGGGCGACGCTCCTCCGCTATTGCTATTGCGGAGGAGCCGCCACTGCAGTGCTTAATTTGAGCCGGTGCTGAGCACCAGCACTTAATTGGTTTCCGGTGCTCGGCACCGGCACCACCTCACTTAGGGCAGTCTGCCACATGGTGGCGTTGCTCATGTAATTTAGAGATGAGCAGTATAACAGTTGTTTAGGAAAACAATATACATTAAAAAATTGCTAATACCTGCCTCCCCAGCCATTCCTTTAGCTTTGGGGACCTGGAATAATCTGAACTGTTGCATTTACATGTGAGCGAGATGGTTAGTAGTTGTTTTGGCAGCAATGATAAGGGCGATGGGTGGTGCAAGCTGCAGTGGCCTCCTGGTCAGAGCCCTGGCACTTAATATTTTACAAATTAAGCACTGCGCCACTGTAATATGGGATTTCCAAAAGAGCCTGAGAATCATCTTGTTAAGGTGCCACTGTGCCATTTAGGAGAGAGTGCAACAAAACGACATGTTGAAAATCTGCTCAGCTGTCTTATAGAAGAAAGCTTTACATTAAAGACAAGCATATCTATATTTTGGAGAGCTGCAGTTCAAAACAAATGTCTACTACACTATTTGTCAACAGCAAGATATGCAGAACATAAGAGCATGCGTGGAATTCAATCTAATAAATTAATCTACATTTTGTATTTAAATGATGATTCCATAATGGATGCTCGGTTTGGGGTATTATGTATTTGACATACAGCCTAAAATAAATGTTCGGATTCAGTACAACACTTTATTTACAGATTTCCGGCCCGTTTTCGTACTGCTCTTTAGGTTTTAAACTGGGATGTTTAAGAACTCAAGCAAATTTGATCTTGCTGTATTTGGAGAACTTGCAACGCCCTGTCCACGTTTAAAATGCGTTTTACTTAAACAGGAAAGAAGCAATTAGCGACTAAAATGAAAATGTAGCAGTCCGTAATAAATTATGTTAAATTCCTATTTCCGTTATCTACTTTAGGTTTACAATCGCGCTCTCTAGTGGTCAATTGTTTGCATTCTGAAAAACGTTTAACTCACTCATCTTGTTCGAAATCCCACAAGAGAGAGACACAACTCGCACAGGGAGAAGTGCGCATTAATTATGTGCAAGCAGAAAGAAGGAAAATAGAGAGCGTCTTGCGCGGCAAACCCCTCTTCACAAAATCAAGGCTCTCATTTGACGTCACATCCTCTTCACATGCCTTACCCGCTCTTCTTCCTGGTGCCAGTGGCAGATCTGAAGCACCTGCTCGAGCTCGTGGCGTTGTTGCTTCAGGTGCTTGTCCAGTTGGCGCCTCCTGTCCTGCAGCAGCTCCAGGAGGCTGTCAATCTTCACGCAGCTGCTGCGGGCTCCCTGGGATATCTCGGGGGTTAGGACCGGCCAGCCAGATTTAAACTCTTCGATAAACTCAGTCAGTTCTCGGCTTTTGTTCAGCAGGGATAAGGATCTTTCGAGCAGAACTGCAAGAAAACAATAGGACATTTCCACTTTTTAATCAAAAATGAACTCTGAAGCTCACGACATTAGTAACTGATTACAGCTCGAGCGTGTGGCAGTTTTTGATTGTATTATAATACTGACAATTCACTGAAAAAAGTCCGAATGCACACAATGAAATCTCTCACAGAATTGATGATACACTCTTGTCCTATCAGAACTAGGGCCACATTGCATGCTGGATAGTCCTGCCATGACATTTGCACCAACCAACCGACCGCTCCAAAAACGACATCCGCATTGACCTCCCTGATGCTCAAGCGACATTTGCAAAGGTCAGTACAAATGTTAGTCCGTTAGTGCAAATGTGGGTACAATAGGGCAAAGCAGCGCACAAATACATGTTGTTAGAAGTGGGGTGCCTAGTTGGCTAAGGTATACACCCTACCACGGCAGAACCCACGACTATAGTCAGGGTAAGCTAGATGCACGCGGGGAGCAGGGTCAAGACTGATTTGCATATGGCTGGGTACAAACTGGAATGGCGTGGCGAGCAAAAAACGATGGATTTAACCCAGATCTGTGACTGGGGGTGAATGTTTGATTTGTTCAGCTTTCCGTCCATCATCTGTTCTTTTTGCATTTACCACCCTAATTGGGAAATGTGTGCTCAGACATGGGTCCTGTGCTCGCCATGTCACCGGATTCAGGCTAGCCTGGCTGATGAGGGGTGATACCCTGAAACCGGTCCCAGGATGCTTGTTTCCGGTCCAGGGAGGACCTGGCCTGGAAGCAATTCGGGCTGAAAACAGAAAATCCAGACATTTGATCGACAGTTGCAAGTTCCCAGAGATTACTTTAGGAACTACCAAAAAGTCCAGTTGCAAGTTCCCAGAGAATACTTTAGGAATTACCAAAAAGTCAGAAGTTTTACCATTCAGTAGACTCAAACCTATGTAATTTAATTTCTGATTTTTTTAATAAATTGGGGCATAAGAATCAAGCCTGAATTACCAGACTTCCAAATTCTTTCAAACATAAAACCTATACTGTGCTTCACGTATTGAACTTATGACAACATTTTTTGATCTTGCTCAATTGCTTTAAGTTTATTTTACCTGTTCTCAGAGATTATAACCAGCATTTGTTGTATTTAATGAATGGAAATATATTTCTTGTTCTTTTGTGAGTACACATTTATTTACTACTCCTCGCAGCACTATTAACAGGTCCTAAGTTAACTAAAAGGAATGGTCTCTCTGTAACACCTTCGTTCGCAACTGCTAAAAAAAAACAGAAACTCGAGATCATATGTTCTAAGCATTTCCACAGTCGCAAACACTCAGATTTGGCATTTGGGACCTTAAAAATTCGTTTTTTCAGATGTACTAATTGCCAAGGACCACTGCCAAATCTCAAACAAACAAACAAAACTTATTTTAAAAGCCCTTCAAGGAAAATGGTTTGCATAAAAAAATGTTGTTTTATTTAAAAGCAATCAAGGAGCTGGTGGTCTGCTGACTCCAGCAGGCCACCATCCCTTTGATGGCCTCTAATCATGGTGAATAGCAGTTTGCAACCAACCTCATTAATATTAATGAGGCAGGTCGGATTCTCACCCATTATGATTCGAAATTTTACCAACTGACCTAGTAGTACATAGGTTGGTTCGTAAAATTCTTTACTGGCCCCAAAAACAACTTGTCATAATTTAAGACCGTTATTTTGTCCCTAGGTCCCCTACTTGACGTTTTAAGATGCAACACGTAGTTACCTCGATTGAAACTCAAAGAAAGTTGTTAAATTATTTTTTAAGGACTATAGATTAATTAAATGACCTAGATCAGTGTTCTGGACCCCACTCAATCAATTTTGCAAGCCTATTTATTAGGCTTGCCTTTGTGGACACCATTAATACCTATGTACCATGATCTAAACATCACACAGATAGAGCACATTGCGGTTCTGAGACCAATACTCTACTGGATCAGATTATGGACTACACAGGAATTTGTACATTACAGGGAAGGCCTAAGAGAATTGCTGAAATTAGATAGAACTTTAACCTTCCCTTGATTCGGATACGTTGTTATTTGGCTTATCAAACTTGGCCTAGCCTCTTTTTGGAGTGAGCCACAAGCATTAACACCAACCTCTAAGAAACACCTGAAGCAAGTATATTGGGACCATGTTTTGACCTCTGCTCACTCCAATCCAAGCTTAGGTAGGTTGACTTTGCAATTTCTAGCCGTAAAACCAAGCCCCAGCTTTGAGGAGTTCCTAGATAATGTTCACCCGTATCTAGCTAAAATAGTGTACCTGAAGTTCCGTAATGGAACTGAGGAGGCGTGGCTAACCGCCGTACATGGCAGCTTCGTGATCGCTGAGCTCCCGGCCAGGGCTCTCTATCGGCGCCTAATCCTCAGCTTCAGACGGCACCCGTTTCCCCACAAAGTGCTGGGGGAAGCGGTAGGGACGCTGCAGACGTGCCGTCAGTGCTGGAGCCCCGTGATTCTCTCGGAGGGACTCGACACGACGGAGGTACGCAACGACTTTACACGGGGCAAGATGGCAGCTCCCGTCTTCCTCCGATAGAACACGGCTGGCTGTGGGGTGTCGCGGAGCTGCCTGCTGTGCACTGCGGTCGTCCCTGGCGATTCCTCACCGGTGAAACTGGGATTATCTCCCCGCTCGCTATAATATGAACTCAGCGGAGGGGTGACCTGAATCACACGGTGGGCTGTGGACCGGTAGACCGCGGTGCCCCTGGGCGTCCATCCGAGGAACATCACAAGGAGGAGCGATCCTGAGCCGACTGGCGGCCAAACCTCGGACTTGGGTTGTGTGTTGCTGGAAGTTGCTCCGGACCGACGGCCTGACCCTGTGGCGTTGGTAAAGGCACAGAACGACCCGCGACCCCGTCGGCCGTGTCCCCTTTGGAGAGCCCGTTCCACTTGCTGATCCTGCTCGCAGAAGTACAGAGCGGCCATTAGCAGCGGCTGGGGACTTATGTGCACTGCCAATGTAGGGGGAACGCTGAGACATGCAGCAGGCGGGCCCCTTACACAGATAGACTAAGCTCACGCCGACCCCGGGAGAACAGGCAATAAATGGAGAGTTGAACTGGCTAGCGGACTTGGATGAGCCCTCTTCGTATGCGCTACGGTGGCTGTGAGAAACGGACTTGTCTGAAATACACACGCTTAGGTTCCCTTGTACCACAGCCTATCCCGATTAGATAAGTGCCAGGTACAGTCTTTTCTGGGCTTAAAATAAGAGGAATATCACCATAGAGCGACAGTTGGGACCTAAACCGACTCGTAGGTGAGCAACTGGGTGGACAGTGTGCGACACTGCATTTGCTTTAGTCTGGAGTAAACGGGGGCACTGGCTCCTCCCTGCTATTTTAAAAATGCGTATTACGTTGACCAAGGCCCCTGTGATAATGGCTACCCAGTGATCTATCCTCCAACTGGCACTCCGCCGGTAATCTACTGGCATACTTGGCCAAGCGGATCGCAACCGACGATGGTCTGGTGTACACGTAGATACACCCCTGGCACTTGACTATGGTGGTCTAACTCCACACTTGCCCGGGCCTACCATCACTTGTCCTGGGTGGCGGCCCATAACAGTGTGTCTGGCGTTCCCGAAGGGTCCTTACATTAGGACCGTTATACTTATAACTCCTGCTCCGGGGGGTTTCAGAGAGCCTGCTGCTACTTGTGAACCCGATGTAGCGCAGCCCATAACCACTGAGAGACACTAATTTCATAATCCTATCACTGACTTCACCACACCACACCACTCGCGACAAGATGGGGTGGACGAAGGGCAAGAATCAGGACATGGAGGAGTCTAGCCCTGCCTCAACTGCCACTTCCACGGAGATGGAACCGCCCACAGCAGGGGACGTCCAACCGGACAAGTTGGACTTAATCCTACAGGAGATTCACCAATCTCGGGTGCTGATGGAACAACAACTGGGAGCTCTGACGGCGGACATCGCTATTATTCGTGACGATCACAAGAAATTAGCCGAAAAGGTAACTGCCAACAGAGTGGCAGTACAAGACCTACTCCCAAAGCAGAAAGAACACTCAAATGAGCTGGAACGGATGCAACACCAGATAGTGCAGCTTCAGGAGAGGGTAGAAGATGCAGAGGGTAGATCACATTGCAATAATGTGCGCATTATTGGCTTGCTGGAGAACGTGGAAGGCCAAAATACTACGCTATATATAGAAACTTGGCTCAAATCTCTTATACCACCGGGACGCTTGTCTGACACCTTTTGTATTGAAAGCGCTATGGCCAGAACAGGTGAGTAAAAACAATTTTCTTCATGTGGATGTTTTTGCAACCCCTACAGGCACCAAACTAAGAATATGGCCAAAGTGTGTTTTGTTTTGTACTGCTATTTATACAGAGCGTTCCTACCCCTCGCAAGGCTCCAAGCTTTTGAACATGTATTAGACGACTCAAAAACTACAGAATACAAGAAACCGGTTTTACCAGTTTGGCTTAGGTTACACTTGAAAAATTGTCAAATCTAACATATTGACTTGTCAAACAGTGGTGCTGGAACAATTTTCAGAGGGGGTGCGTTGCAATCAATGTTAGTTCCCCCATGTCATATGCAGTGGTCGAAGTGGGGGGAAAAAGTAGGGGAACTGTGGGCGGAGAATCCGAGGGCGGGAATAACCCGTGGATTGGGTCAGTGGGCGGAGTCAGAGGTGTGGCAGAAAGAGCAAAATATCCCAATTTTTAGTATGTTTCCCATTTCACTAACTGGTTACAGCTTATTACGTTATTTAATTTAACCATTGGATACACATGTTTATTTAAGGTTCAATATGAGTTATTGACATTAAAATACATTCACAAAGTGGGATACATTTCCAATCACAGAATGTCCCAAATATCCTTAAAAGTGGAATCGCAAGCCATTTATCTCCCAGCCATGGAGTTTCTGTCATCAGCATTTCTCCTCCCTTTTTCCACAAGAGGAGTTCAAACATGAATGGCAAAATATCCTAGTTTGCAAATGTTTTCCACATAATTATGGCTCTGCCATATTTGCCACATAATACATCATCTGCTGCATAATCTGACGATTTTAACTAATAAATTGTTTATAGCTCAAATGGATCAAAAATTACTAAAAAATGTGACTTGTGCTGCTGTTAAGTGGAGGGCCCTTTGCAAAGGTTGACTGGTCACCTTTCTCACTGCTCCAGTTGTATGTTCCACTGGTACTAATAAGGAAAAATCTTTGCAGAGACTGTTAGCATGTGTAAAAATGTCAAAATAATAAAGCATCAGAAAATGTACAGCACCACTAATACCAGTGTAGGGTGTCCGAGCACTTTACATCACACACATTACACAGAGACAATCAATCATATTTGTGTAAATCACTGTATAGGAAATGTTACATAAGACAAAGGACTACAAGGTGTAGGAGTCACATGACAACCATACTAGTAGGCAGCATAGTTTAATAGTGATTGGTCGGGAGAAACACAAACTCAGAATTTAAAACGTAATACCATGGTTGGGGGTTCTCTTTAATAATCAGAGTTGATTTCTACCCAAATGAACCCTTTTTAGCAACATTAGGATAATCAAAGACTGGGCAAAAAACCATAACGCTCTAATTTATACCTTGCAGTTTGCATGCAGCTCTTACATGACAGTTAATAGCTCCCTGTTCTATGTTAGGATTTTAACTTAATAACTGCAAGTAACAATAGGGTCTCCGGACAAAAGAAGTAACCCACTGACATATTTACATTATGTGCACTTTGTGGTCTGCATGGTTCATGTTCTTAGCAGCAGGCACATTAACCCTCTGCGCTTCCTTTCCATGAGTCAAAACGTCCACTAGACACACCAGCTCTCTCTACTAAGAACATTAATCACTGGAGTTATCATGACATTTTTATTGTTGCCGAAAATTGTTGGAGGCCAGGAGTTTTAAAAGCAAGTGCTTTTAAAACTATATTATACTTGCAAACACGACGCCCCCACCTAAAGTCAGTGCCAGGAGGTGAATTTCAGAATGAATTGTGGCGGACAGGCCTTCAAGGTTAACTCACACTTGCCACTGCTAGGGTCCACCTGCTGGTGCTAAGACACCAGGGCTTTTAAGATCTTTCGGGGCCTTCTAAGGTCTAGCATGGGAATGTACTCCCTCAGGGGGAGTGGTCTGGTGGACTGGTCATGAAGGCTGAACCTGGTTCCCCAGTTCCAAATTCAGCAGCTCTGACCATAGTGCCACATCCTCTCCCCCACTGAACACCATTCTGCCCCACTGAGAGAAACTTGCACTGCACTTACCCGCTATAAACACCTGGATGTGACTCAAATCAAATTACGCACTAGACAAGAGCAATATGCTGCCTAAAAAAATTTAACAACATCCTAGAAAAAGTAAACACTTATGGGGAATGCAAGATTAAGTAAAGCATGTGAAATGTAAGCAGGAACAACATGGTTACCTTTTTCTTTTTACACTCATTATTCAGAAATGAGTGAGTGCTTTTGCCTGTACAGTTAAGGCCATGACTACAGGGCCCAGAAGGGACCCGTTTCAATGTCCATTGCTTATATCCTTACAAAACGCAAGCAGTATGGTTTAAAAAGACCACATTTGTGAACACACAGCCGCTGTCCACATTTTGTTTTCCAATTCACCCATCAAGCAGGTATTTCAGTATCTCCAGGAATAGTGCACTTTCCCACCCAGTGAAAACAATGTTGTTCAAAGAGCGACGAGAAATCAAAAGTAGCGCTTCACTGGCAAACACTGTAAAGTGGCGCTAATGTTTTTAGGTGTGAATAAATCAATCTGGCCACCTTGCAACCACTCTGTCTTGCTTTAGTTAGTTATTTTCCATATTTTGAATGTTTTATTTCTCTCCACCCCGAGGCTGCACTTAGAAATTGAAAAATGTCAGGAAAAGACGACGTTTCCAGCAAAAGTGTTTTTCTGTTTTTTGGATCCATTTCACAGGGGAGCAAATAAACGAAAGGAGGAAAGAGAAGGTAATACCTGTTTCTTGAAGTCTCGGTTTTCACTAAATGAGGAGGAGCGAGACAGAAAGAGAGGGAAGGGGGGGAACAAAGAGAAGGGGGGGGGGCAGCTTCAAGCAGCAGGAGAACTGGACACAGTCCTTGTCTTCTCTGCCCATTCCGCCCGTCCCCAAAAGCCGAGCCATAACTATCGGCCTTGGCGATTTCTGCCGTCGGGGAGGCATGTTTAAAATAAGAAAGTAGGGGAACGGACTCTATGAAATTAAAGAAGTAGGGGCACGCCGTGCCCTGCCGATCCCGCCCAGTTCGACCACTGGTCATATGGACTGTGGAAAACCCAAGCAACAAAACAAAAACAAGTGCAGCAAATGAACCACTCCCAGTCAGCAGGAAAGTGGTAAGGAAGAGGTGGTGCATTTTGGAGCGCACTGTAGCAAATATATTACTAAAGCAAGGGTGTGGTAGTGCAGTGCCAGTTTCAAAACAGCACATTTTTCATTGAAATGGCCACTAAATGTGCACAGACATGCAGTTTTATCTAGCGCACAAACAACGTGTGGAAATCAATGAATAATTGTCATTTGCACATCACTGAGTAAAGTGTCCTAATCCTATTAAAATGTTAGCCTCACACTTCAGAATTACAAATAAAACTGCTTCATTTGTGCTTTCTTACCGGTTGGCATATTTTTTAATATTTGGCCAGTCCATTTACAGGTATTTACATTTTGTTGTGTTAGAAACAATAACACCCTACAGCCTTTCCTTTCCCACTGAGCAAGATTGTCACATTGCTCACTTTACAAATGAATGAAAAGAAAACACCGGTCTCCATGTTAAAGGAATAAGCAGCAATTTATCTCAAGACACAGCCTGACATTTCACCTCTGTCTCTAAACACAGCAAGCATGACAACATAAAGACAATATGTAAAGACATCTTTATTGCTCATTTACCTTCTGAACTCTAGCATGGTTGTTTCTGGGGGTGCTGCGACACTCCCCGCACCGCTACTTCCAGTGCCTATGTTGTCAATATAATTTTAACGGCACATGAAACCCTCATAATATGCTCTCTCTGGGGAAAACAATATAGATCTACATGTAGCAAGACTATTCAGCACTGACGCCAGTTTAGAACATCCTGCAGTCCTTCCTCTTTTCCAGCTGCTCTTTGGAAGCTAGTAGATTTTATTACCTTTGAGCAGAGTTTACCCCACTTTTCATCTCAGAGAACAAGAGAACATATTATTCGCCTCCTAGCCTTTAATCACATTTTGACCTTCCCCACAGAATTAAGGAATATCAGCGTTTGCAAAGTCTTTTTTGATTTGCAGTTGCTGCATTGCAAATCATATAAAATAGTTGTCACTAATGTCATGTTTGCTATTCTTAGTAAAAGGTAGCACTGATTTGCAACACCTCAGATTGTCAAAAGGCTTTGAATAATTAGCACATGTTGCGCAGACCATTGCATGATGGTTGAGGGATAGCTCCAAGCGGTGCAAAAATGTGTTGTAAAATGTTGCAGCCCATGCCATTGTTGCATTCAGTTCAAGTTCAGCAACAGCCGGATGCCTATAGCAATACATGTCAACTTTCCTCAATAAACAAGTATATAAACAAAATCTGAAAAAAACAATCTACTTTTTGGGCTTAAATATGTAATGGGTAAAAAAGTAATTAATGTAATAATTCTGGGAGCACCTCCAACTCTTTCAGTAAAAACATACATTCAGACACTCATTTAACATTGAAGACCAGTGGTAGTGGCTTCCACATCTGAACCCTTGCATCGGGGTGTCAACATTTTTGCATAAGTATGTTGTGACCATTACGCAGCTGATAAAAAAACATAACATCTTCAAAATTAAGGTCAACATTTTTTTGTCTTGAAGTACAAAGAGCCTGTTCTAGATAGAGGTCTGTGGAGTATAACATCTGGCAAAAAAATATCAGATGCCCTTCTGCACATCTCTGCATTTCACTGCCCCATTTTCAGGGTAATCACTGTCTGCACCATCTGGATTACAATGACCGACTTCAGTCACAAATGGAGTTTTTGGTACCTTGATTGTCAAGTACACTTCTTCACGTGTCACAAAACTACGAGGACTGTACATAAAATTTTAAGTTAGGCCATTATAAAATCTCAGCAAACATCTTGCTCCACATTAAATAAATTTAAAAAATGGCCAAAGAAAAAGAGCCTAGAAGAAAGACAAGGAGAGACATCCCATAACTGAAATTGCCACTGTCTTTTCCAATGAATCTGTGAAAGCACATGTTTAATTCTGATGCCAAAAATTGCTGTACTCAGTGATTTAACAGGCAATCACCTTCCAAGTTGAAAACACATATTTATAAGAAGTAATTCATTTATAAAATGGTTTCAGCAACATGGCTATACCGATATTCAGACAACACTTGGTTGTGGCACGCAAACAGATGTATGAAATT